>BSBN01000561.1:0-1200000 GCA_027924645.1 Cunninghamia lanceolata
TTGGTGAGAATTGTTGTATGCGTGTTCAACCAATGGAAGGTATTCATCCCATTTTCTCTGTTGGTCCATATAGTACATTTAGAGAAAATCTTCAAAAATCTAATTAACCTACTTTGTTTGCCCATCCATTTGTAGATGGTATGTTGAACTGAAATTAAGATGAGTACCCAGAGCAACATGCAAGGTTACCTAGATGTCATCCTAACATCTCAGTTGAAAATAATTATTTCAGGTACTCCCTGACATCTAAATATTTCTTGCACAAATGTCTTGGCCAAAGTTAGTGATCCATCTGTCAAATTCCTAGGTAGAAAGTGGGCTACCTTGGTTAGTTTGTCAATTACAACCAAAATTACATCATGTATAGATTTGGATGGTAACCCCTGTATGAAGTCCATTACTGATCACCTACCACTTTTGTTATGGTATGTCATGTGGATACAAATATCCTACTAAGTGAACATGCTCAGCCTTTACCCACTGGTATTCTAGGCATCTTGCCACATACTCAATCACCTCTCTTTTCATACTAGGCAGAAGTATAATGGTTTTAAGTCAGATACAAGCTTTGTTACTTTGATATGAAATGAATAAGGAGCATTGTGAGCTTCCTCAAGAATTTTAGATATTAACCTACCATGTCTCGGTATATACATTCTGTTATGAAACCTAAGCAAACTATCTTGCTCAATCTTGTATCCTTCAAACCGGTGGTTAGAAGTATCTTCTTCTAAGTTGATCTAACCTTCACATAGAATCATCATTATGAAGTTGTTCTATTACTTTCTCTTTGAAGGTAGAGCGAAAAGTTACAATTGCCATAATGTGCCATCTTCAGCTTAAGGCATCAGCTACCCTATTCTCTTTTCCTTTGATATAATCAATATCAAAGTCATACTCACGAATTTAAGCCATCTTCTTTGATGGCCATTAAAATTTGGTTGAGTGAATATGTACTTGAGGCCTAAATGGTTAGTTTTTAACTCAAAAGGTTTACCAATTAGATAATGCCTCCACATCTATAGAGCATGCACTATTGCAACCAATTCCATATCGTTAGGTGTATAATTTACCTCATAAGACTTCAACTTCCGAGACTCATATGCCACAACTTGGCCATTCTGCGTAAGAACCCCCACCTAAATCATCTCTTGAAGCATTCTCTTATAACTGAAAAATCTCCCCTTCAGATTTGGTACAATGAGAATAGGAGTGGTGGTGAATTTGTGTTTCAAAACATGAAAAGTTTGCTCACATTTGTCTGAGCACTAAAACGTCTTCCTTTTTTCGTCAAGGGTAGTGATAGGATTTGCTATTCTGAAGAATCCTTCAATAAATCTTCTATAATATCCTGCCAAGCCCATAAAGCTACTAACTTCTTGAATGTTTGAAGGGGTTGGCTATTCTATTATGGATTTGATCTTAGATAGGTTGAATGATAGTCCTTATATTGAAATGATGTGACCCAAATAATGAACCTTCTTCTGGTAGAAGGAACACTTAGAAAAATTTCCATACAAAAGATGCTTCTTTAAATGTTGGAGCACTATTCTCAAATGTTGTTCATGTTCCTCCTCATTCTTGGAGTAGATGAGGATATCATCAATGAATACTATATAAAAATCATCTAAGTAGTCCTTGAACAATTATTCATCAATTCATGAAGGCTACAACTGCATTGGTAAGGAGAAATGGAAGAACTGTAAACTCGCAATGTCCATAACGAGTCTTGAAAGTAGTTTTGTGTATGTATTCTTCCTTGATCCTTAACTGATGGTATCTTGATCTTAAAACAGTTTTAGAGAACACAACTACACCTCTCATTTGATCAAAGAGCTCACTAATTCTTCGAAAAGGGTACCTATTTTTGATAGTTACCTTTTTGATCATTCTATTGTTAATGGAAATTTGAAGGGTACCATCCTTCTTCTTCACAAAGAGTATGGGTGCTCCCCAAGGTGACACACCTTGTCAAATCAAACTCTTACCAAGCAACTCCTGCAATTGAACCTTCATCTCATATAATTAGAAAGTGGTCATCTTATAGGGGGATTTTGATTATGTTTGATACTAGGTAGAAGGTCAATGGAGAAGTCAAATTCCTTAGTAATCTAGGTAAGTCTTCTAGAAACACATCTTGGAATTCTTGGAGCATTGGAAAATCATCAATGGAGGGTTCTTTACATTCTCCCAAATTCTCTATGTGAATATCATATAGAGTGCATCCCTTCCTTTGAGCTCTCTTTACTTGCATGCCAGAGATCTGTCTAAGGATTATGCCTCTTTGAATGCCATAACTTTGGTTGTGTTCCCATAATCATCTCTACATGTTATTGTCTTCTCAAAGCAATTTACTATGGATTTATGCTGAATTAACCAATTTATTCCTAGGATCACATCATATGATCCCAGGGGAGCCACATAAAGGTTAACTTGAGTTACAAAACTTAGTAATGTCAATTCACTATAGGATAGACATTGGTCTACCTTCCTCTCATCTCAGTTACCATACATCACTATCCAGGAGTTAGACATGAAACCAACTTTCTTGGGCAATCTTTCTACTACTCTAGAATCAATGAAACATTCAGTAGCACTAGTATCTATAAGCACATTAACTAAAAGGCCATAGATCATACATGTCAACCCAATAGGAGTGGTTTGATAACCAACCTATCTATTATGTATTGCCGCATGAATGCGATGTTGGAAGGGTTGTTGTTGTCATTCCCTTCTGCCTTTTCAACTATTCTCTAGGGGCATTATTAGCATAGTACTCACCCCGCAGTTAAAACATCCACCTCTCGGTCCTCTGGGTGTTGAAAATTTTCCTTTGTCACTACTATCATTTTCCCCTTCATTGAAAGTTTTGGGTTTGTCATAAGGTTTACTTTGCTCACCCCCTTTTTCAACTTGTTCTTATTTTTCTTGTCACAAAAATTGATTGCCTTTTTGATTCTTTTGTTTGGAAAAATTCACAGGAGGCTAATTCTGATAGATTTTACCTATCTCTTTATTTTCTCTTCTATATTATGCAATAATATGAAGTTTATGTTCTTGTTTTATTGCTTTCTCAAAGGCCTCATCCATGGACTGTGGACCATGGATATCCACCTCTAAACCAATTTGGATTTTTAACCCCAAAATAAACTTCCTCACACAGAGGCGTTCATCTTGCTTGGTAAAGGGGAATATATTTGAGAAGTTGAATAAACTTCTCCTATTACTGAGTTACTGAAAGATCTCCTTGTCTTAGATTTTGGAACTGATTCATCTTCTTGTCAAAGTGGTGTTGTGGAAGCCATCACTTTCAGAATAGGGATAGGAAGACATCCCATTTCAATTCTTAGGTGAAAGATGTTTCTCCATTTTAGCATTATCCCACCAAGTGGCTTCTTCCTCTTTTAACTGAAAGGATGCCCATACTGCTTTAGTTTCATCACAAAGGTTATGTAATTTAAAATACCTTTCCTTTTCCACTATCCATGCTTTACCACCATCCCCTACAACTTTACCATCAAATTAGGGTGGTGAAATTTTATTTAAATCCTTGGCCAATCCTATCTCAATTTTGGCCTTTTTGCTTCCTAGTGTGGACTCAGTTTTCATCTTGAATCTGTTCAGGTTGACTACTTCTATTCATTGAGGTATCCTATTGTTCATTCTGATTGGGAATGGACCTAGTGGCCCTAACCTCATGCTCTAGGGCATTCATTCTAGCCCTAGTGTTTTCTCAACATAGCCAAAATTTGGTCTAATTTATCACCTTAAACCCTCTCATCCCTAGGTTCATTATGATTTGCACTGTAATATGGTTTCATTATGTTCTTCCAATGGAAATTCCTAAAAGTTCATGAGTTGCATTAGAAGCAAGTAGACACAAAAGACTCCAGAGTTTAACCCAGAGCTCTGATACCACATGCAACAACACCCATTTCAATCCTAATAAAATAATATAAGATTTCTACATCTAATATCATTCTATCATTTAAAATCCCTTTAGAAACTATGTCTAGGTAAGGTTAATAGAGTTTGAACTAATCAACAATAGATCAATCTATGCTCATTATCCATAAGTACATCATATGAAGTTCAACATAAATGTTAAAACATCTTAGTGACCAGACAACTTGCATAAATATGTCATGTAGGTTCACCATTTAATTTCCACCATAGAACATTACAAGAATGCTACATCATGCATTACTATAATTTTAAAACTCATTTAAATCCAAGTCCATGTAAAAGAAACATAAAGGTTAATTTAACCATCTTAGGTTAAGCTACACTCAACTCCTCAAAAATCATCAGATGTCAAAAGGTATGATACAATATACAGATACACAAATTCTATCTACATAATTTCAGCTCTTATAGGAAAGTAAAACATTTTATTGCAATTATGAGTTACCTCCAATCCCTTATGAGCATAGAGTCATACATCTCTATAGTATCATATGGGTTCTATATCAATCAATGTTCATCACAATATCTTAACTCATAGTAGTCTTTGTTATACATATAACATTGTCATGATGACAATGAATACACAATAGTGGAACATATTACAATTTAAATCATTTCCATTTGATCCATTTATTTTAATGTAATAAGTACCAGGAATTATCCTGGCATATCGATACAATCTCTTGCCCTTAACACATATTTTTTAACTCAAAGATGAGAGAGCATCATAAAGGTGACTTCCACCCTACCATGAAGCCAAAGGCTTCCTCATGCTATCCACACAAATAGCCCGACCCGTCCCAAAAAGTTAGTTCTTCGAGGCCAACATGCATGAAAGTGAAATTGGGTTTAACTAATGCATTCTACCCATTGACCACAAGCAAACCTATGGATATGCAAACTATAAACCCATGCGATGGTATACAACCTAAGATTCTAATCTCCAAAAAGTATTCTGCTTGGAATTAGTCCACCACCCACCATACCATGCATGCTTCGACTATTAATTATTTGTTTACCATAGTATCAATAATGTGTAAACCAACCCAATTAACATTTGACACAAGCAAATATTAATTTCAAATCATAGATAGATAATTACACTATGTAATTATTAATTCCAATCACAATTTAATTAATCACCTTAGGTAATTATTAAATGTGCAAACAATAAATATTTACCATGTGTGAATATTAATTCCAATCACAATTAAATAATTACCCTATGCAATTATACTTCCATGTAAATTTTAATTTTATTCACAATTAAATAATTACCCTATGTAATTAATAATTGTAAACATGATTAAAGTTTTAATTCCTTAGTTAGACTTAACCATTCTCTTCTTGTTAGAAAGAAGCTAATTAATATTTGTATCCTTCTTTCCTTCCCAAAACAAAACACTTTCTAAATTTTATAATAAACAACAGATAAAAGACTTCAGTCTTTAGGGTTAAGAAGCTATTTAAGAAAGGAGTGGCACTACCATTTGTTCACGCCATGAGGAGACAGGAAGGACAACAAGAATTTTTGTTGGTGCCTACAGAAGGCTAGCGTATATAATTTCATGTGTTTATAGTGTAGATTCAGACATTATTTGGGCGTCAATCCTCAAAGTGTTCTATGTTTCAGATTTTGATTTATTTATTTGTTGTAGGCTACATTTGGGCATTATTCAGTTGTGAGTTTTATGCAGACAATAATTCCCTATTTCCTATCTCATATCCTTTGGTGGCTCATAGAATGGCCACAATTTTGATTGATTTAATTATTTTAAGATGCAGATTTAAGGTATTGAGGGCAACCAGATATGAGGCACACCTCTCTAGCTAAAGGCACTTATAGTTTGCTTTTATTATTTTTTCCCTTATTTCAATGGTTGCCAAATTTCTGGTTGGCTGGAATAATTTTTGAGTGTCTATGTTGGCTCTACTAATTTAAATCTTATGCTTCTATAGTTTTGGTAAAACTAATTTTTGTGTTGCCCTTTGATAAACTTCACTAGTTTAAATCTCTTAATACTCTATTGGATTTCCTGGTTATAGACAAAATAGTGATATTGGTTGCACAGATTGATCTCAAGAATGGGAATTAATTCACTCTTTCTCAGTAATGTCAAGCATTTATTTAAGGAATGCATTCATTTGTACTAAAACCAGTGCAGAGAATTGTTCATACATGTATAGAGTTTCCAGTCTGAAAATAGTTTATTCTTCCTACAACTCCCTTCTTCCCATTTTCTCCACTTCCCCCCAAATTACCCTTTCAGAATTCCTCTTTTTAACTTTTATTTCCCCCCAAGACTGGAAAGTTCCAGGTGTTGATTTAAAATAATTTTATTGACAAGTATGCCTCGGGATGGCTCTCTATCTTACCCAAGTCAAATCCATGCATATTTTTATATTTAGAAAAGGACAACTCAAGGAAGAAAATTCCTGAGCAAGATACATATGTTATATCCAAATCTTACAGTTCTTGTTGAAAATATTAAAAATAATGGAGTTCAATTTATTTCATGTGTTTGAGATCCAAGAAAAAAACATTCTTTATTCCTTGTAAACTCCTGATGGAAATGAGATAATTACAATGACCAAAGTCATTGATAAATGATCAAAATATTACCCTTGTTAAATTTAACTATATAATATATATTTTCTTGTGTAATATTTAATTAATATTTGCATAGAAAATGTGTATACATTATATATAATTTAAAATCAATTAATTATAAAAATATCAGTGGTGAACCATCTATTCAATTAAAATAATATATATAATGTATATGTGTGTGTTTGTGTTAATTGTGCCACATGTGTGTATACATATACATATGCTCACACTATATATCTACACACATACACATACATATGTGTTTAATTTCTTTATGATAATTCAAATTAAGACCATAAAGTACATATTTTAACATTCAATAATCCTCCATGCTAACCATAAACCCCCAATCCCATATGCAACTATACTAGTATGATTTAATGCATGTGTGAGTTCATGCATGAAGGCCTTAGAATAGCTAATTCCCTCTCCTCTATGATACTCTCCCATTGAGAGAGATTGTGATAGATCCTGTTGCACTCAAACATCCATTGAAGTTAGTCGATATCCATTAATAACAAGATATACACAAGCCATATCCATCCATAAACATAACATATCATAATCTATTTCAATAATGAAGTAGAAAATAGTTAACCAAATAGGTCAAGGATAGCATAAATCTCCAGCATAACATCATATGTGTCAAGTGCAATAATACAATTGTGAAAATATTGTGCCATATACAAAATGGGTTGTGACAGGTATTGCATACATATGACCTTAAGACAAACACCATGGAGTACATATATGTTATTTCCAAAGCTAACAAACTAGGGGATCTAATGCATTGCACCAACTATGAATTAAGCACTCCTTCATTAGATTTTAGTAGAATGAAAATTTATGATAAAATAAATGTATAAAAAAGGAACAATGATGTGATATAGATGTCATTGCTTAAGAAAGAGAGAGAAAGAAATAGGTTGAATAATCAAATAGAAGAGTTATAGGTAGACATGGAAAATAAGAAATCAAGGAGGAAAGTGATAGATAACAAGTCTAATGACTCAGAGAAAATGGTAAAACCATCTACTTCTACATCTACAATCAATGTGAATAAATAGATAGTGGTGGAACTAGAACTAAATACAAAGAGGAAAGTATAAATAACTATAATAATGAAAGAGATAACTCCAAAAAATTACAACAAATGCTGAGGGAAGCAAACATCTTTGCAAAGAAAGTGCAATAGAACCTAATGGAAGAGAAATCAAAAACAAAAAAAAATAGGAATATAAACTACAATAAGTGAGGAAAAAAAATCAAAATTTTCAATAGGAGCTGGTGAAAGTAGAAAAGGAATTAATGTCTTTAAAATGCAAAGTATCTAAATTTTATAACAAAACAATAATTCATTTAAAACAAACATTTGGGAATAAATAATATAAAAAATTAATGATTTGAATAAAATATTTGAATTCATCAATGGTCTATAGGAAAGGTTTGACAAGCTCAATAAATACATCATCGAAAGTAGAAAAGGGATGATTTCAAGAGAAGCTATAGAAAAATAAATTTTGGAGATAATCTACAAAATTAGTGAGCATGAATTGGCATCCAAAGGAATTCACAACAATTATTATGCCTCAATCAAGGCATCATCTATCATTTGAATGTGTATGAAGCTATATGAAGCACAAGAGTTGCTAAATTAGTATAGAAAATGTTAGTGGAGTCATGTTGAAAGGTAGAAAATCTCATAAAGTTAGAAAGCCAATGACTTTTGACTAAAAATAAATTCATTAGAAAGGACGATTTCTACAAGAAGATGGAGGATATAATGAAGTAGGATAAATACTAGTTTCTTAAGAAGCTCAATGAGGCAAACTTTTTTGGTTTCTTTAAATCATTGATAACCTTGAAACTAAGTTTGTATGATACAATAGGAAAGCTCCATTCTCAATTATGAATTGTTAACAAATTTACATGCCATTCACTATAAGTTACAACAAATTACACTTCCAACAGATGAAGAGTGGAACATGCTATACAAAATGATATTCTAGCCCTTGCCAATGTAGAGTATAATTCAATTATTTTATTTTTTAAAAATGTTGTAGTTGTACTTTTTTTTTTTTCAAGATATAATATAATATTTTTAAGTGTTGGGACAATTTTAAGACACAATATTACAATATTATATGCTTTAAGTATTTGCACAATGGACAATGACTAAAACTATGGTCACCTTTATTTTATCATTATGTTGTTCTTATATATTTTATTGGTGTAATACTATAATCTAAATATCTTAAGATTTATTCCAATGTAAAATTATATTGTATCTATTGCTGCTCTCATGAAGTTCTATTCTTCCCATTGCTCCTAGAATCTAATTTTTCTTGTTTGATTTTATTTTACTATACTTTTTTAAAGTAAAAGTAGCAATAATAGAAATACAAAGTTCAATCATCACAAGAACACCACACTACATGATTTTGAGAAAAAATGGAACCCATTTTTATTTATAATTATTGATTAACAATTAACAAAATGGAATCAAGTTCCTTGTGTTGGCAATCTAGATTGTATCCTACAATCGTACAAAATAAATTAAAGACAATCATAACCAAACTTGTAGAAACCTTTATCAACATGGTAGTCAATGCACTCACCTTCCTACTCCAATGGAGATCTTTTCTCTAGTGGCCCTTTTGTGAGACAAGCTCTATAATAAACCATTGTAGAAATCTAACATGTGTAATGCCTACCTATATTAACTCTTTCCCTATCTTGTTTATTAAATGATTAAATTATATGTTGATCATATTGCTTGGATATATGATTTAATTGAATTTTAATAATTAAATGTGAATCTTATGTCATAAGGTAATGTGATAATTTTCTTCAGCGATTATTATGTATTGGGAAAATGCATGAAACATTTGATTGTGTAGGAAATTTGTAGTTGTTTGACCAATGGAAGGAATGTGGAGGAGAACAACATGGATTGCGCTTATCCATCTCACCTTACCTATTCATTTAGACCAAGTTAGTGACCCTATGACCTTTGTGGGTGTATTTGTTTGATTCTATAAATTGTCCTACTCAATGCATAGTATTAGGACATGTGACATTGAAACTAATTAAATCAATATCCAAATCATTCATGATTCTAGGTCCCCTTAGTGTTAGGAATATAAATGCATATTTCTTATGTGATATTCATCATCATTTTTACATTGTGTAAAGACCACTCTGGTTATCCAGAATAAAATAATATTATTCAAATAAAAATTTGTGGAAATGGGAGCAATTTAAAAAAATCTCAAATAATACAATTCATGAAATAAATATCTCTCAAAAAATATATTCAATAAAAGAATATTACATAAGCTAGACAACATAGCTTTGAAATACAAATAAGGCTATGTCCTTTACAACATCTAGCCATATAGGCTCACAACAAATGTATCGCACCATATAATATCTTCGATATTGAACCCGGTGGAGAGAGAGCATCATCAAGGTGATTTTATGCCTAGCCATAAGGATATATGCCTCCCCAACAGATGCAGGGAAGGGGTAACCAATTAGACTATTGGTACCATATTTCACAACAATGGGCTCATTCCTCTCTCAAAGTTCAAGACAACCATGTTGGGGTAGTATCACAGTCTTCAACAACCATTTCAAAGATTCAATGCCACAAACCACCTACTCAAGACTTGGAACACCTTAGACACAGTGGGAATGACATATTCAGACCAAGAATAGTTCACAAGAACTCAGGTTCTTCACTCTACCTGACATTTCCTCACAACAGACCTAAATCCTTGTAGCCCTCCAAAGTGACAAATCTGGGCACAACTTTCAAGGCAGACTTGATATAAAAAAAGCACAGATTCATATACCCTTTTGGGCCTTCTCAAACATATAAAAAATGCTGGTATGGTTACTTTGGAAAGAAACCTTCAAATTTGGACTGTCCCAGTTCAGATGAGGCCTAATAGCACAAACAAGATGGGTAGCAATAGGGTATTTGAGTTTCAGGCTCTATTTCTTCACTCCAATGCTTCAAACATGTTGTCTAAGGTCTCAAACACAAGTTCCAATCATCTAAGACTTTCCCCAATTGAAAACTTCACATTTCACTCAACTACTAGGGTTTCTAGGCCTGTTGCAAGAAGATAACAAACCTTTAATTGTCTTCCACGCGTGCAACCTCCATCCTTTGTCTCTGCCACTTTGAGGAATCAATATACATTCTATTATAGTCCATTTCATTGAGTTTGAGAGCTTTTCACCGAAGGAATGGAGAGACATCCATTATTTATAGTCAAGATGCACCCTAGTGAGGGTTTCAAACATTTTTTAGTAAACTTGCTCTAACTTACTCCAAACTTGATGAAATCAAATGAAACCAAATGCAAAAGAATAAGGATTCAAATCTCCATTGACTCTAATGCAATTAAGGTAATTTATAGGTCGTACAAGGCCGTACTAAGGTCTGTAGCAACAAATTTAGCATTTTCAACACAAAAATAGAGTTTTTATTAACTTTTAATCTTCAAATCAACTCCTCCAACCTTGCTTTGACCCTTACATGGTGTATTTAAGAATTACACATAAAAAACCAACCAAAACAACTGACTACAACTACCTTTCAAGTCCCTTGACCGTTCAACTTCCTCAAAGTGTAAAAGTGCAAAGTTGCTTTTTTTACCACTCTTACAAAATTGACTCCCAATGACTCAACTAACATACAATGACCTTAGACATGGTCTTAAGGACCTTATTACATCAAAGAAACACAAAAATAAACAAAACCTAACACTTAACCTCTTTTTACATCATGAAAACTATGGTGCCATGCACCATACTCCCCGGGCAAAAGGAACTCAAGTCCCCTTGAGGACAGTGCTGTAAAGTAGGTTCATGTTTGACCATGCTATTCTCTAACCTCCAAGTGCTTTCTCCATTTGGTAACCCCTTCCAATGGACCAAAAACTAAAAGTATACATCATCTCTTGTCTTGTTGAACTCTTTGTCATCTAGGTTATGCTTCAACTTTAGTGGCCTGTCTGGTGGTTGATCCTAGACTCTTTCTTCATCTGAAAATATTGTTGAACCTGCTTTAGTACCTGCAAATATACCTCCTCCATCCTTCTTCTTGACTTTAGATGCATGCTTGAACTTGCTCTTTTTCCTTTGTAGTGTAGCTTTGATCTCTTCACCTTTGTTTTTCACCTCTCCCATCTGATGCTCTGCCCCACTGATTGCTGCTTTCTCAGGTTTATTAACCTTTGATTTGACATTTCTTCTATGATCACATCAACATGCCCCTTAAGACAATCTTGAACCCCAAGAATCAAGTCATCTTTGACTTTCAACAAATCAGATTTTGACACCAACTCAATATATTTTCCCTCCAAAATTAGATTCTTCATGTCTGCTATCTTCACATCTCCAAGTCTAGGAGTGGCTGCAAAGTCTCTATCCTCTTTTTCTTCTACTTTTATAAACTCTTTCCTACCAACCATCATCACATTAGATTCCTTATTTTGTCCTTTACCTTCTTCTTTCAAGGGTGTTAATGTATGAGAGATTTCATCTTTTTCTATCTCATAAGTATTTCTTCTATCATCATACAAAACATGCCTATCAAATTGCCAAGGTCTCCCTAGTAGCAAATGGCATACATCCATACGCAATACATCACAAAAAATTCTGTCCTTATACCCTCCTATGTTGAACTCCACCCAACTTTGCTCATTTACCAAAACATATTGACCCTCTTTCAACCAAGAAACTTCATAAGGAGTGGGGCATGGGATCCTTTTCATTTTAAACTTTTCAACCATCTCTAAAGAATCCAAATTATATGTGGAACCAGAATCAACAAAAACTTTACACACCTTACCTTGAGATTTGCACGTGGTTCTAAACAAGGATTTTCTTTGTGGGGGTTCTTTCACCACAGGAACTTTGAGTAATGTTCTCCTCATCATTAGAGTTTCTCCAATTTCTGGGACAATAGGTTGAGATGGAGAGTTAACACTCTTATTATCTTCCTCTTGCACCAATTGAGTTCTCCTTTCTCCACCATGTGAACTAGAGGCTTGACCTTCATTGCACTGCCATGCTTGATGTCCAAACTTATTACATTGATGACACCTTCCTGTGAATCCTTGTGAACCTCTTCCTTGACCTCCAAATCTACCTCTAAAGCTTGTTCTACCACCTCTAAATCCACTTCTCTGATCAACATCTTGTTCTTGCACCTTGCTTGCATCTTCTTGACCCTCATATGACTACCTTGAGTTGGAAAATGATCATCTACCTCTAATATTGCTGCCTCTTCCCCTATTTGACTTGTCTTGCCTTCTCTTGATCTTTTCTTCAACCCTTATTGCCATTTGATAGCATTCCTCAACCATTCTTAGATTTGCCACAGTTAACTCATCTTGAATATTCAATCTCAATCCACTAAGGTATCTAGCCACCTTCTCCACATCATCCTCCATATGACCTTCTCTTATTCTCAACTTATAAAAACTCACTAGTATAATTTTTGACATCCATATCTTTTTGCTTCAAACCTTGAAGTTTCTTGTGCAATTGAACTGCATAATCATTTGGAAGAAACTTACCCTTAAGCTTAGCCACCATTTTGTCCCAAGAAACAATCTTTGACTTACCTTTCTTCCTCCTTTCAGATTGCTCATAATCCCACCATAATAGTGCATGACCCTTCAATTTTGTCTTTGCTATCTTCACTCTTTACTTCTTTGGAACATCTTCACACTCAAAGTAGTTATCAAGTGTTGCACTCCAATCTAATAGCTCTTTATCATCTAAGTTAGCTCCACACATTGGCACATCCATCTTCACCTTGTGTCTGTCTTCCTTGACTGCTCTCAGTAGCTTGGCAAACTTTTGCTCATCAGGATCCAACTCTTCCTCCTCATCTTCTTCAGGGGGATTCTCCCTTTCCCCTTCCTCTTCACTATCAATCCCATCACTTATGACCACACCTCTTGTCCGACCAGTTTCCATAGCCTCTAGCCTTGCTACGAACCTATCTTGCAGTTCCTTCAACCTTCTAATCTCTCTTTTAGTCTTCTCTTTCATCTCTTGCATTTCTCTAGCCACATGGCTACCTTTTGGAGGCATCTTGATCACTTTTTCTTCACACCTTCTCTCCCTTACAGACCTACCTATGCTCTGATACCAATTTGATGCAAAGCAAGGGTAACCAATTAGACTATTAATGCCATATTTCACAACAATGGGCTCATTCCTCTCTCAAAGTTCAAGACAACCATGTTGGGGTAGTATCAGGGTCTTCAACAACCATTTCAAGGCTTCAATGCCACAAACCACCTACTCAACCTTTAGAACACCTTATACATAGTGGGAATGACATATTCAGACCAAGAATGGTTCACAAGAACTCAAGTTCTTTAGTCTACCTGACATTCCCTGACAACAGGCCTAAATCCTTGTAGCCCTCCAAAGTAACAAAACTGGGCACAACTTTCAAGGTAGACTTGATATTAAAAAAGCATAGATTCAGATACCCTTTTGGGCCTTCTCAGACATATAAAAAATGCAGGTATAGTTACTTTGGAAAGAAACCTTCAAATTTGGACTGTCCTAGTTCAGATTAGGCCTAATAGCACAAACAAGATGGGTAGCGATAGGGTATTTGAGTTTCAGGCTCTATTTCTTCACTCCAATGCTTTGAACATGTTGTCTAAGATCTCAAACACAAGCTCCAATCATCTAGGACTTTCCCCAATTGCAAACTTCACATTTCACTCAACTACTAGGGTTTCTAGGCATGTTGCAAGAAGATAGAAGACGTTTAATTGTCTTCCACATGTGCAACCTCCATCCTCTATCTCTTCCACTTTGAGGAATCAATATACATGCTATTACAGTCGATTTCACTGAGTTTGAGAGATTTTCACTGAAGGAATAGAGAGACATCCATTATTTACAGTCAAGATGCACCCTAGTGAGGGTTTCAAACAGTTTTTAGTAAACCTACTCTAACTTACTCCAAACTTGATGAAATCAAATGAAACCAAATCCAAAAGAATAAGGATTCAAAGCTCCATCGACTCCAATGCAATTCAAGTAATTTTTAGGTCATAGAAGGCTGTACTAAGGTCTGTAGCAGCAAATTTAGCCTTTTGAACATAGAAAATAGAGTTTTTATTAACTTTCAATCTTCGAATCAACTCCTCCAACCTTGCTTCGACCCTTACATGGTGTATTTAAGCATTACACATCAAAAACCAACCAAAAAAACCGACTACAACTACCTTTCAAGTCCCTTGACCGTTCAACTTCCTTAAAATGCAAAAGTGCAAATTTGCTTTTTTTACCAGTCTTACAAAATTGACTCCCAATGATTCAACTGACATACAATGACCTTAGACATGGTCTTAAAGACCTTATTACATCAAAGAAACACAAAACTAAACAAAACCTAACACTTAACCTCTTTTTACATCATGAAAACTATGGTGCCCTGCACCACTGACCTTACTTCTAAACTGGAGAAGCCCAACCCTTCGTGGGGGTCTAGCAAACTAAAGTTGACATGCATGAAGGAATCTAGTGCAATATGATATATATAACATTTATGCATATAGTAATCTATTGTAAATAAACTTATATCATGATATGGCGGAGAGTGAATAAATAAAATGGTACAATTACTAAATTTGATTTCACAAGTTTTGGCCAAAGCATCTTTTAAAAGCCGATGTTGACATATAGGTTAGAAGAAGTAACCTACCCTTCTCTGTAACCCCATATTCAACACCCGTCCATGCTCTTTCTTTAGATCTACTTACATAAATAACAAAAGTAGAGAAAGCATCATACAATTGCAAACATAAGCATACACCATCCGATGATGCATTTAATAGTCATCATTCACAAAAAATGAAAGCATAATAATCCTAAAGACAAGTCTCAAATAGACAATTTTATAATCTTCCATCAGCAATATAAATTTAATGAACTTTCTTTTAAGATGATAATCACTTAATTTAGACATCTTCTCAATTATTAAAAAAATTAGATTCTCAATTTCATTCTATATAAAGAGAAAATAGAAGTTTAAGGTTAAACTACCTCAAAAAATTCACATAGGATCTCTAGGTTTCACATGACTAAAACATGAGATCTAGCTCACACTTATCCAATCATTAGATAAAAAAATACCTTAACCAATACTAAAATGGTAGGATAATGATAATATCTAGATCTACTTTCCAAGAAAAACATATTCTCCATTCATCAGATGAGTTTAAACAAACTCTAAAATTAATGTAAGCACGTCACCTTATAGTACTTTTTCCCTTGCACATTTGACTTGTTATATCCACCATAGTAAGCAAATGAGTATTCATAATATCTATAATGCCATCATTCCTAGGTATTTTTCAATAATTTGAAGGTTCTAAATCACAACCTCTAGTTATTAACTTAGGTTTTTGATAGGGATCAACTCTACTAGACCAGAGAAGTTTATGATCAAAATTCCTAAAGTGGTCTTAAATTCTCAAAGGGATAAAATGGACTTCATCATTTACAATATAAACGTAGGCAATCAATTTCTCGTTAAACTTAACTCATAGCAAGCCACTAATACACCATCAAAGATTTAACCTTTATTTGAAAGTTATAAGATCCCTACTTAAGTGTATGATCAAATTTACAAAGTTACAAGAAATAATCAATAATGAAAATATTTCATATTACGCAACCTCACTTCTCCATTTGGCCAAAAGTTTATATCAGATTAATGCATAAGAGTACAAGGAGAAATCCTTATCACAACATATGACTTCCTCAATTAGTTACCTCGAAGAAATGTGGTTATGCATACAAGATTTAGTGCATCCTATAAAACCATATCTTCACAAATAGGCAAAGATTCTAAAAATTATGACTCAACAAAGTTCATAAGTTACTATTATAGAATTTTACATTAGAGAACATTATAATTCAGGATCCAACTATAGACATTTATGTGATTACTATCCAAGAAAGGTATGTCCAAAGATCTTAAACAAAATACAATTCTTCTAAGTTATGTTTCTCCCTTTAAATATAAAGTTCAAGTGATGGCACATGGATAAAAAGATTTTAGGATATGCACAGTACAGATTGAGAGAGACATAATGAATAAATAAATGTTTGCAACATAGTGCAGTGATAAAAACAATAACAAAAGGGATTAAAGGTCTGCTAAATGGATTTTTTGAAGGTCTGAGGCGCAAGTAAATTTTATAATATAGTGCAATAATAAGAAAAGAATAAAAGATTCTGGAATTGCTCATTGAATTCTCAAATTGGGCGTTGTCCAATTGTGAAGGGTTTAAGTGCAAAGTTGAGACACAGAGAAATTAAAACTTATAATGAATCATTCAATTTATTTAGACACAAAAAGGTCCAAGAAAAAAAAGCATTACTATTGATATAATGCATCAAGGAGGCATCATATCATAGAATATAGTGAGATTAATGAAAAGATTCAAAGCAATTGGCATGACCTTTGCCAACATCCTCTTGGCTCATGCAACATAATGGAATGAGGAATTTTTGTCAGATAATAGTTGGAAAACTCTTAGCTCGACTTAAATATTCAAGGGTAAAGCCTAAAACTGAACAAGAAGAACATGCCATGATTACTGGTTTTAGAACATAATGGTGGCGCAATCTTGGAAAAAAAGCCTAAGGAAAGAATTTAAAAGTCGTTGATTTAGAATCGACTAAAACATTCATGAATAAGCATCTGCATGCAGCTGAAGCAAGATTGGTATCATTTTCAAAGAAGACATAGACATCACAGGATAATAGTTGAGGATTTACATAATTTTATGGCAGATTATGCCAAGAACATGAATGGAATGTTGCAGGATAGAAACAAAATGTTGAGACTAAAAACTCTTGATTTCATCAAAGATAATCAAAGGCAATAGGCAAGAAGAAAAATCCCATGTATTAATGCAATGAAAAACATGAACATGGAGCAGGATATGAGCTTTCATTATAGCATAATGAATAGTGACCTGGGTCATTCTTTGATTCCATAGCAGAAAAACTTAGAAAATGTTTACATAAACAAAATATTTGAATTGCAGGTTACACACAAAAGGTAAAGTAAAACTTACAAGAAATGCATAGAGTAGGAATTAAACTAAAGAAATGTAATCCTAATTGAAATTCTATTTCAATAGAAATCAAGAAAATTTCCTAAAAATGAAAAGCATACCCGGATTACTGTGCTTTTCCCCAAATCCCGCTTTTTCGTTTCTTTTTCCCCTACCTCTTTCTCTCACATTTCTCCCCTTTAAAAGAATTTCCCCATTCCAAATAAAATAGATAAAACAATAAATTTTCCATTACTTCTTTCCCCACTCAGTTTTTTTTTCTAATTTTAACCCCACCTTCTTTAACTAACAAAATAAAACTTAATGAAACAATTCAAAAAGATTCCTATCAATTATTTTCAACAAAGCATCACATATATATTAAAAATAATAAATACTGACAAAGTATTGAAAGAATCTTACTCCAAAAGATATTTAAATATCTAGGAAATTATTTAGAATCATTGCAATTAATTTTATTGACTAAATATATATAATTTAGTCTTTCAAGATAATTATTCTAATACAATAAAAAATTAAAGTAAATTTTTTTCACACACACATACTCATTGATGCAAGTCTAATTTATATGATGACTAAATGGTGTGTGCAAATTCACTTCAACACAATTTGCCTTTAGTTAGTTAGACACCCTCTCCTTGATGATACTCTCTCTCTGTAACACTAAAATCATAATCAAAACCTTTTAATAATCGTCAAATTAAAAGATAATTAATAATAGTATTTCTCAATTTACAAATTAATTGCATTACTTAAATATTAAGAAATTGAGGGTTGTGACACATTGGTTGGTATGTGCAAAATAATTAAATAGTTTTATTAAAATTCTTTTATGTTTCTAGAATAATTGAAAGGGAAGTAATGGTTAAGCTAATTGAATTTAGAAATATTGTATTTGTATGAAAAAAAAATAATTAACAAATGTTAGTAAATGGGGGGAGATAGAATTATATCAAAATTTCAAATATCCCTTATTAGATATTAGTTCAAAGTGAAAGTTTGGGAATGTGAAAATATGAAAAGGTTATCGAATAATTTATTTCCTCAGTTATGGCTTATATTGAAAAGGTATGTTATCTCATTAGGCATCTTATGTTTTTGGAGAGAATTTAAGAACATATTCTTGAAACTCTACCTCGATTTGGTGATTGGAAAAAGCTTGGGTTGTGGTGTGGATTGTTTGTGTGTGGAGACTTTGAACTTTCTTATTTCTCTTAGATTGCATTAAAGGTAATCTCCATTCCTTTCATTTATTTTAAAATGTGCAAATCTCTCAAAGAATTAAGTATTTTCTGATTTAGAAATAGGATTGATTTGGATATGTTTTCCTTCCTAAAATTAGGCTTAGTATGTAGTTATTGAATTTAAGTTTTTAAATAAAATTTTCATTGTTATAGGAAATTATTTTGAGAAAAATGAATTTCCTTCCTAAACCCTAGCAAAATTTTATGAAAATGTATGTGAATGGAAAGTTAGGTGTTGGGTGGATTTAGACCATAAGGGTATATTTAGAATTTTAATTTTTGAGATTTTTTTGGGAAGATACCTTGAAGATCCATTAAAAGATGGTAGTTGGATATTTATTGAAAATATTAATTATTTCTTTTGAAATTTTGAAAAATTTTAATTATTATTTTGTGGATTCATGACTTCTCCTGTAGAAATAAAATACGTATGCATTGGGAAGTGTGTTTTCTTGCAAACCTTACCCATCCTCGAGACTTCTAAAGAAAATTGACCCCTAGATTGTTTTGGATTGTGGATTCCCGTAGGAGGCTTGGAGTGGCTAATTACCTAGACTCTTGGGAAGAGTTGGGGACAAGCACTAAATAAATGCCTTGCATAAAATTGAATAATGAGAATTAATTAATGAATATGAAGTCTAAAACCTAATTAAACATAATAAATGTTGTAGGCACTGAAGAAATGCCTAACATAGGTGCAAGCATTGAAAAAGTGCTTGACATGGGTGTGGCATTGTAGAAGTCCCTCACACCATAATGAGAATCATCCATGGGGTGGATGTTCACTATGAGACCTTTGTGGTCTATTTTAATTCCTAGCTTGGTTATGGAGAACCGAGGGGAAAACCACTCTATGTCTTAGCTACCCTCCTCTCCTCCTTGTTGTATTAGGTTAATTTTATCCATTCATGTATTGAGAAAACCATGTGTGACTCTTGTGTGAATGTTGGTGTATTTCTTGAGACTCATTGTATGTGTGAGCTTTGGCCTTGATAGTGGTGTGTCCATGATCTTCTTCTCCTTAGCTTGTGGTTTCCTAGAGTGCCATAGACTTCTATTGTGCTCAATAATGGTAATATAGTTGGTTGGTAGTTAACATTCTGCATTGGTCCCTTCTTGAAGATCTCTCAAGAGCTAGAAGAGTTCCTAGTTTAGAATTTTATTTAGTTAAATCATGTTGAAAATTGTAATTTATCTATTGTAATCTTGTTGTAATTGTGACTATTGTAGCACCTTTGGAGTGGATAAATGATGTTGTAATTATTTATATTGTATCATTTCTATCTTGGAGTGTGATCCTTCCATGTTTGGGAAGTATCCTCTACCTTGTGATCAAGCTATGAAAACATATGAGTGGAAATCAACCTTTGTTCCAGAATGAAAAATAATGTGAATTTAATCTATGTTGTCTCTTGTGAAGAAAATGTATAATTTGGGACATTGGAGTCCTCTATTGTAAAATTTTAATTATTATTTGGAATTCATTGGTGTTGGCTTGTATTTTTCTCACATAAGGGGTGAGAGATCCATCTTTACTTTTGGCACATCTTGACATTGGTGTCAAATGAGCATGAAATTTTATATCATTTTTATCATGTTTAGCTATGTGATAGAAACATAATTAGAGAACCTAATTTCATATTCTTAAAGAATGAACATGCATACTAGTGTAGATGTGATGTATGATATGTATAATGGATGTAATTGAATGATGTGATGGTTGGTCATAATGATTCCCTTTGTGGTGGTAGTATCCCTAGCTTGCTTATCATCCTTATAACAAGTGTGTACCCTAGAGTGTAGGTGTATAGACATTTATGAGTTTAGAGGTTTATTAAGGTCTTATGAATGCTCTACTTGTCCTATCCCTAATTTAAATGATGTTTGGGGTGCTTGAAAGTTATGATACTTAGGTGATGGAACTTGTTTGTTCTTCTCTATGTTCATCCTCCATTGGAGAACTAAGTTCTATGTTAGAGAACCCTTGGAAAGCTCTAAGTTTTTGACTTGATAAGTTAGTTCTATAAAATCTATGTTGCGGACAAAAGTACATGACTACAATGTAGGAGGATGACTGTGACACAAGAGTGCTAGTTTCTTGAAGGCATGATGGAGTTATAAAGGTGCATTCAAGCCTTGAAAGTGTTTGCTTTGTTCCTAGGGGTCTGCTTTGTGTGTCTAGTGTCTTAATTTGGGCAATCCTTTGGGTATTTTGTGAGATTTTGATCTCCTTGTACCTAACCATTGGTGTGCATGTGTGAAGGTCTTATTTGTCATGTCTTCAACCTTATGGATGTATGTTCTTAGTGTTGGAGGTTGTGGGATATGTCATTATACCACCTTAATCATCTCCTTTCCATTTGTAAGCATGAGTGGTTTCCAGAGCAAGATGATCTCTACATCGTAGAGTCATCATGTTGACTTTGTCACATGATTAGTGAAGTCTTACACTTGTGTTTTCTTTGTTGGTATTATAGACACCTAAAATTGACACATGTCTTGTGGCATCACCTCTTGAGACACCTTATGACACATTTTGTCCTAGGACCTTTACATACCCCCTTCCACCATCTCATTAGTTAAATAAATTATATTTATTTAACAATCCCATCTTTATCTCATTTTATTTAATTCCCACTTTTCCTTCATCATCCAATTTATTGAATAAATTATATTTATTTAATTAATTACCTTTTTAATCCCTTCTATCCAAATTAATTAAATAAATTAAAGATTTATTTAATTAATGTTTTTCACATCATTCCTCTCCAGAAATTAAATAATAATTATTTAATTCCCCATTTTTCCTTATCCTCACATGAGTAGAAGCTTCTAGAAATCCTTATTACAAGGAAACCTCTAGAAGATTCTTAATCCTTATCTTTGACTTAATTCCTCTCATTCAACCTTCATGTGACACTTGTCACATGACTATAACTCTAAGCCTTGATCCATGTCTCACTTAATCCTAGCCATCCATTCATATCAATCATTTCCTATAAATCAAGCCTCACCCAAGCCATTTTTAGAGGACATCTTCATACAATATCATGCTGTCCAAATCACTCTAGATCCTCTTATCTATCATCCTCATACTAGAGTTATGCTACAGAAATAATGAACAATCAACATATTATTATCTATCAAATATCATAAAGAACACATCTAGTAGATTAGGGTGCATCTACTTTGTTCTATCAAAGTGTGAGGACTTGGTTTGAAGGTGAAGGTATTAGGTTTGCATTTATCTTCTATTATCCCTTGATCCATTTTTCTACATACATTTTTAGCACGCCTGGTGGGACCCCATGTCCCTTGTCTAACCTTGGTTTTGTAGGTTGAAGATTTTTTATATTGCTAATTTTTTTTTGTTTAGGGCTAGATTTGTAGTAGAGGGTTTTTGTGAGTCACTAATTGACCCAACTCATTAGGATCACCTGCAAAACCTAAGATTAACCTTCTACAAGAGAAAAAAGAAAAGAGGATGAATTTGCTCAATATTGGATGCAAGTAATGAATTGGATTAAAAAAATACATGGGAGAACTTGCTTTTATATTTGCAAGTTAGAAAATCCTAATATGACTTAAGAATAACCTAGGACTAAAATTAGCCCTAGGACTAAAATTAGCCCTAAGTCAACTTAATAAAGTGTAATTAAATATTTAATTACATCAACACCCCCCTTAAGTGCAACTTAGGGAGAAATGAAAAACATGCAACTAGTGCAAGAATGGGTCCCAACTATAAGGCCATGTTAGGTACCCATGTACAAAAAGAAATCTCTCATAAAGTGGAGAAAAAGGAGAAAAACCTAGTAGGAGAAAACTCTCCAAAAGAGAAAAAATACAAAATAAGTGATGGAAGAAGGACTCAACATGTAAGACCCCCCAAGGACTAAATCATCATGAAAATACAATCATGAATGCCTCCCCATAAGAGAGGAAGATGAGAGAAGGTCTGGTGCCCCCCCAGAAGTGAGAAGGATGATACCCCATGCAAGGAAATGCTCCCTCCCAAATAGAGATGAGAAGAGAGACCATGCAACCACTCCTCAAGATGAGTCCTGTAGTGCTGGAAGATGCTCGACATAGAATAAAGATGAAGACCCATGAATGTCGAACAATATTCCTCCCCTTTGGAAGAAATAGAAGGGCAGGTGTGTGCATAATGTCTTCCCATTCCGGATAGGAAAATGCAAGAAGAAGGATGAATGTCTTTGAACTTTGCACATGATCTAAAGACAACAATGATACTCTTGAAAACTGCTCAAATGTCTCCAATCCTCTGCAAAACTGTGAATGAATAGGAGGATTAAGAACAATCTCTGAAGAAGATGGTGATGCAACTCCATTGACGAAGCTATCATCAAAGAGGAATTGAATACCCTCCAAAGTATCTCCCAAATCTGCAATCTAGAAATTTGTTTTACATAGGTCATAAAAACGGAGATCTTGGATTCATTGGAAAGAAGACTTCGCGACCTTTCCAAAAAGTGGTTATATTAAAGATTTGGATCTGCATTGAAGGAGCTATGATGATTTGAAGTTGACCCTGCAATTCTGATTTTTCAGAAATTTTTGATGCACAACTTTTGAAAAAAAAATCATATATTGCAATCTAGGTAACCAAATCACATTTTGTTTTTTGCAGGTGGATAGAAATATTTGAATCCATTTTTTGATATCATTATTTTTTCAAATCTATGGTAGAAATGAATTTTTTTAAATAATTTTTTTCAAACCCTAGTTTATGGGATAACTTTTGCATATGAAGTCCAATTTAGCAAACTTTTTTTTATATTGATTAGCAAATCATAAGGGATCTCGTTACCATATCTATTTTTCTATTGGATGACATTAATTTCTAATTTGTTGTAGGGGTTTATTTTTCAATATTAACACTTTTTCATTGAAAACTTCATTTGGGCATAACTTTTGCATATTAAATCGAAATCCAACAATTCTTTTTTGAAATTGCATAGAAATTAATAAGAAATATTTTGGTGATATCTAATCTACTATATCTTGACTATTATTTCTGATTTTTATAGATTAATAATATTTTGAGCTAACACTTGTTTGTAGGTTCGCTTGTCAAAGGCTGAAATCTATCAAACTACTAAGTGTGGTGCATCTTGTTTATGCTTGTCAAAAATCATTATACAAACTACTATAAAGTGGGTTGCTTATATTTCAAGGTGCACTCAATCTAACTCTTGTATTTCAATTTGGGCTTAAAAGGAACACTTGTTTATCATCATATCTTGATTTTGGGCATAAAATGAACATGTGTTTTCATCATCACATTTGGGCTTGGACATAAAACAAACTTGTGCTTTCTTTTCTTGGTGGATTTGAGTGTGAATTAGATGGTGTATTATCTTCCCTTGCACTTAGTTTGATCTTGGGAATCAAAAATATCCTTTAATCCATTCATCTTCACACACACATTTTAATTTCTAAAGGTAAATCAACATTGTGAGTGTGAATCAAGTGTGTGTGTGTATGCTCTCTCCTCACACCACAAGGTGATCTTGGAGATCAAAAACACCATTTGATTTGTTTTTTTCATCCTTTTAGGAGGCTTGTTTGGAGACACACCACTCCAAGTGACGACCTCAACTCTTGTGTTCCGACAGAGTATAAAAAGTGAAGAGTGAATTAAAAGACACACCTTTTGGAAGTTAGAATCTTGTCATTTGGGATAAGCCCCCAAGAACTTTATACCTTGTGTAAGTGAAGGTGAAGGGTGGGTTACCCCTTTCTACAGCTGTATGGCATTATTTCACTTTCATTTCATGGAATTGGGCCTCCCGTACCTTGTGTATATTGGGGACATCATTAGCAAAATTGTTAATCCTAGATTAAGGACCTCTTGGCCACACCCTATTGACTAATATTAGTCTTGTTGATGTTTCTTCAAGTGTCTTCACAAAGTACAACAATCAATATTGAAATTCAAACTTTCTATTGTGTCTTACGTGTGTGATTTATGCATGTACATGTGAAATATTTTGTTTGAAAATTGCCTAAGTCAAGCTATCAACCATTTCAATCCACATCATCCTAATTATCCTTGTCATCATTTCCATCCTTATATAAAACTATCTTCATCCTAATCCAAGCCCTAATCATCTATATTATCCATTCCATTATCCTTAATCATGCTAATTACCATACCCACATCATCATAATCATCACCTAATCCAACCCAACTTCTTCTAATCCTCATCCAATCCAATCCCCATCATCCTAGTTAATTATCCAATCATCTTAATCCTATTCATCCATATATCATAGTAGTCATCCTAGTCACTTATCCTATCATCCAATCATTTCATCTATATATCATACTAATCATCCCTAATTATCCTAGTCATCATTTCAAATCATCCAATCACCTCATCCTTAACTATCCTAGTCATCCACCTAATCACCCAATCCCATCATTCCAAATCATCTAATCCTATCATCTCTAATTATCGAAGTCATCCTCCTTATCCATCTTCATCATATCAAGCATCCAATCACTCCATCCTAGTCATCCTAATCACCCTTCTTATCCACCTCATCCCTAATCATTCTAAGGCTTCAACTATAATCTAATTGATCCCAATCTATCCATAATCCAATCAATTTCATCCACCTCATATCCCAATCACTCCACATAATCAATCTAGTTCTAATCTAATCAATGTCATCCATTTCATCTATTGCAAGTATGTGTAGTCAGTATTGTCATCAGTGTCAACAATCTTATGTGGTTATTGGTGTCAACTGTGTCTACTGTGAGGTTGTTGTAAGTGTATGAGATGTTGGGTTGAGTTGCTTTGTTGAAGATGATTTGATTGCTTTGAAGAAGTGCTGAAGATGTTAGGAACATGTTTCTGATGGTTGGTTTCCAAGTGCTTTTGAGAAAATTTGATTAATAAAGGAAGTAATGTGTTGAAGAGACTGTTTGGCCTCACAGAGTAGTGTTTTGGTTTTTCTCTGCATTTCTTCTATGTTGAAGATCTATCTTTGTGGTTGGGATATGTTGTTCAGGGATGTTTAGAGATGCTATATTCCAAATTTGGTGCTCCAGTTTGTTGCACAGAGGAAGTTGTGTTCACCAAAGTGTGGACTATGTTTCTGAGTTTTACAGAGGTGTCTGGGAGAAACTATTTTTCTTTGCATCTCTCCGTAGATTTGTTTTTGGCCTTGCAATTCTAGATTTGTGCTTATAATAGTTATAAATTACTCCACTTCAAGTTGTTCATGGTTTGGTGCTCCGCAAGATGATTTATTGAGTTGTAGTGTATGACAGAGTTGGTTGAGTGCTTTGGTGTGAACTTCAGTTAGGTGAAAGTTGTTACAAAGGAATTTGTTGGATTTTAGGATGTTTCAAGATATTCGTGGAATACTCTAGATTGTTTTAAAGCCTTGCATGTGGTCCACAAGTCATCTTTGGGTTTTAGGAAGCATGCACTTAAGAGTTTATTGTATTAACACAAGTTTGGTCAACCTTGGGTGTTTACACTAATTGCGGAGTTGCTTCGGTGATTGTAGTAGAGTGGAATGGCATACTTGAATGAATTTAGTTCTGATCTAAGTTGTGTTGTGGTCTTCCTTCATTCCTTTCCACTATGGGAATGTTTAGGTCCAGATCTAATTTGAATGTTATGTGATTAAGATGTGATGCTGACCTTGGAGAATGTTCTCAAGGTTGAAGACAATATAAATAAGTGTCAAGGGATCATGATTGTGTGTGTGTGATGGATATGATGAGAATAATAGAGCAAGTGAATTTGTAATGCAACAAGTGCCTGTGGAAGCAAATTGAATGAATGCAGAGCAGTAGAGTCTGATTTTTCATAATAGTGCGATGAACATTGTTTTAGTACTTTGAGCTTCATAGGAACTGTACTCCTTGCATACATTAGATGTAGTTATAATAGTTCAATCCTGGTAGTGAGCATCCTCTTATATCTCTTTCTTTTAGGACAGTGAGTCCTTTGGCAGTGAGCCCTTTGGTAGTGAGCCTTTCTTTTGGGTAGTGAGCCCTCTAGCAGTGAGCCTTTTGTAATTCGGTGTTGATACTACTTTATATTGTGAGCTAATCCTTACCGTGGTTTTTCCCTCTAATGCAGGAGCATCCATTGGTTTAGGGAAATCTTGCATCACCCAAAAAAATAATTTTGATTCAAAATCATTAATGTTGTTTTCATTTCTTTTCAAAATTAGTATTTCTGGTTCCATAATCGCTTCAATAATGATGTAGAACTTTCATTTTTGCCAAACTGCTATTTTTTGAAAGTTTGCATTTGGAAATGGATTGAAGTGAAAATTTATAAGAATCTTTGTAAATAAAAAATAAGAGCTTTGGTGAAGGAATCACACAGATCATTTGTGGGCTGAAAGATATTAAAGTTTCTGTTTTCTAAAAAATGCCTAAAAATTATTCAAAATTAGGTTTGAGGCACTAAACATATCCATATGGGATTGAAAATAGGTAGAATGGGTAGAACCATTTCTCAGCGTGTAGAGCACTCTGCGAGCTTTCCAGTGCTTCAAACGTTTCGTCAATCGAACACCCAGATCAAAAGTTATGGCTCCCGGAAGTTGACCTATTTTTGGAGGGAGATGCAAAATTCAAAATTTGGCTGGAGGCCGCGAAAAAGGCTATTAATAACCATTTTTTGGGAACCCTTGGTAGTAGTAGAGATAAGGGGGAAAGTTTAGAGTCAATAATAGGTAGGAAAACATAAACCCTAGCTGATTTGGGGTTACAGAAGGCAGAAGATTCCAGAGTCTTTAGATTAGAAGCTGTAATGTGTTGCAGCCTATGGAGGATTCATCCTCTGATTGTATTTGAGCATCTGTAATGTAATGAGTTGTCCAAATCAATAAAAGAACATTCTATTTTCTGTGAGCAATTTATGTTGTGTGTTTTATGATTTACCCCCTTCATCAAGTGGTATCAGCCTGAGTGTGTAGACAAATCGTCGACCATGAGGTAGTTTGCACCAGGACTTGAGGTTGTGGGTTTGCTGCAAAGGTCAAAATGCTTCCATGAAGAAACTGTGTTGGGAGAAATCATTTGAAATAGGAGGGTTTTAGAGCCCTACAAAGGCAAATCAATGCATTACAAGAGAATCTGCGAACAAGGTTTGAGCTGAGAAAAAGAGAAGAAAGTGAAGATGAAGCTAAAGAAGATCTATCTAAGGAAGAACAAGAAGTTACAGGAGATCCTACAGAGGTTAGGTTGTTGAGGGCCATTTCAAATATTAGAAAGAGGCCTAGGATCAAAGTTTCTACCTATTCTAGAGATTTGTATCCTGAACAACTTATTGATTGGATCAATGATATGGAGGAATATTTTGAGTATGAAGATGTGGAGGACCTAGATCAGGTCAAGTTTGCAAAAACAAAGTTGAAGGGCCATGCCAGTATTTAGTGGAAGGAGGTTCAATTAGAAAGGAATAGAAGAGGAAAAGGAAAGATTACTAGATGGGATCAGATTCGTGGAAAAACTAAAGAAGCAGTTCATTCCTGTGGATTATGAGATGGAGTTGTTGAAGAAGCTGCAAGGATTGAAGCAACGTAACAAGTCTGTTAAGGACTATACAGAAGATTTTTATAAGATTACCATCAGGATAGGCCATGTAGAGGCTAACAAGGAGAAGGTATCCCGTTATATTAATGGGTTAAGGCTAAGTATTCAAGAGGAGTTGAGCCTGGTCAGAATGACCACCATAGAAGATGCATACCAGTTTTCCTTAAAGGTGGAAGAGAAGATGAATAAAAGATTTGAAAGAAAGCAAAGAGGAAGAGGTCAAGGTGGAAGGATTGGTGGAAGATCCTATGGAGGCCAAAATGAAGATCAAAAGAAAAGTGAAGAAGATGACACCAGTCGAAATCAGAGAGGAGATAATGCCTACCACTCTCATGACTAGAATAATGGTGAGCAAAGAGAAAGAGGAAGAGGCTGAATTGGGAAGGGACCTGGAAGAGGAGCTTTCAGAGGAACCTATTCCCAATGTAGAGAAGAAGGGCATCGAGCATACGAGTGTCCGCAACATCAAGGAAGGACAAATAGAAGACCTGAAGGTAATGCATGAGTTGCACATGTAGATGAAGATGCACAATCTAAACATTTTAAAGATGCTAAAAGGGGGGAAACCCTAGTTGTCATAAGAACCTTGTTGAATGAGGAGAAAGAACCAGATCAGAGGAAGAGTTTATTTTTCACAAGGTGCAAATGCAAAGGTAAGTGTTAAGATATTATTATTGATAGTGGAAGCACTGACAATATTGTTTTAGAGGAGATGGTTAACAAGTTGAAGTTGCCAAGAAGAAAGCATCCACATCCATATCAGATTGCATGGTTATAGAAGGACCATAGAGCTTTGGTCAATGAATAGTGTTTAGTCAAGTTCAATATTAGGGACTACCATGATGAGGTGCTGTGTGACATCATACTGATGGATGCATGTCATATGTTATTGGGAAGGCTATGGTAGTATGATAGGTGCGCTGTCCATGATGGCCATGCAAACACATATTCCATAACAACGGATGGAGTTCATCATAAGTTGATGCCCTTAAAGGAGGTCGAAGAAAATGTATGTAGTACTGCCAAAATTTGCTTGGTAGATGGTAGGAAATTTTTGGAGGGTATGAAGCATGAGCATCATTGCTTTGATTCCTAAGATCAGTCAAGAGAAATATGAAGATGTACCAGTATAAGTCTCAGATGTATTGGAAGAGTTTTAGGATATTGTATTTAATAATGTACCAGAAGGTTTACCATCGGTGAGAAAGATAAGTCATCAAATGAATTTGATACCAAGAGCCAGTTTGCCGAGTAAGGCAACCCATAGAATGAATCCAGTAGAGAATGAAGAGTTGAACAGACAAGTTCATGAGTTGTTAAGGAAGGGACTGATAAGAGAGAGCCTAAGTCCATGTACGGTACCTATAGTACTAGCACCAAAGAAGGATGGAGAGAGGAGAATGTGTAAATATTCTTGAGCCATCAATAAGATCACTATCAAGTATAGATTTTTACTGCCAAGAATGGATGACTTAATAGATTATTTGAGTGGAGCCAAGTACTTCATGAAGATTGACCTGAAGAGAGGGTATCACCAAATCTGAATCAGGGAAGGAAATGAATGGAAAAATACCTTTAAGACAAAGGAAGGTTTGTATGAGTGGTTAGTCATGCCATTTGGGCTAACCAATGCACTGAGCACATTCATGTGGCTCATGAATGAGGTATTGAAAGAGTTTTTGGGAAGTTTCGTTATTGTTTATTTAGATGACATTTTAATTTTCAGTAAGACTTGGGATGAGCATCTGATGCATATCAGAATAGTTTTAGAGAAATCAAGGAAGAATTTGTTGATTAATATGAAGAAATGTAGTTTTGTAAAGAAGGAGTTGGTATACCTAGGATTTGTGGTCTCAGAGGAAGGTCTTAAGAGGGACCCAGAGAAAGTAAGGGCTATCATTGAATGTCCTATGCCAAGGAGTGTTACAAAGGTACGATCTTTTCATGGTTTGGCCAATTTTTATAGAAAATTTATTAGAAATTTTAGTAACATTTGTGCACCCCTAACTGAGACAATGAGAGGGGATAGAAAAGAGTTTAAATGGAGTACAAAAGTAGCCAAGAGTTTTGATACATTGAAGCAGAAAGTCATAGAGCAACCTATTTTGGCATTTCTAGATTTCAATAAGGTATTTCAGGTAGATTGTGATGCTAGTGGCAGTGCTATAGGAGCTATTTTGAGTCAAGAAGGTAAGCCCATTGCCTATTTTAGTGAGAAGCTTAATGATGCCAAGAAGAAGTATTATGGTTATGATCAAGAGTTTTATGCAATAGTTCAGGCTATGAAGAAATGGAGACATTATTTATTGCCAAAAGAGTTTGTTTTATATACTGATCATCAAGCTTTGCAGTATCTTAATAGTCAAGGAAAGTTAAGTCAAAGGCACTTAAAATGGGTTGAGTTTTTGTAGAGTTATACTTTTGTTTTGAAGCATAGGAGTAGGAAGTCCAACAGAGTTGCAGATGTCTTGAGTAGAAGGCACTACAACAAATCCCTGTGATTAGCTCCCTTTTTTTGCTCTATTTTTTGCTTCCACCCATCGTTTTAATGTATTTTTCCCTATTTTTTTGAAAAAGTTAGTGCTATTTATCAGGATGGCACTATTTTTGGCATTTTTTACGGCAATCATAATAAGTAGGCGCTAATTAGCACCTAATTTAGTGCCGACTTTAGCGTTGACTTTAGCGCCAACTTTAGCACCTCCTTTAGTGCCTAATTTATTGCTGACTTTAGTGCCTACATTAGCGCCGACTTTATCAATGACATTAGCACTGCCTTTAGCGCCAACTTTCGCGCTGACTTTAGCGCCTACATTAGTGCCGATTTTAATGTCTATCTGTGTTAGATAAATGTCACATGGTGGAGGATGGTGTCAAGATGAGTGATGATTGTTGTGGCAATAAGATATAGATCTATAGGGCCACCTCCCCCTTTACTCTCTACTATAGGTGGATATATTGGCTATTGGCTATTGGCTATATATCAATACAATTCACAAAGAGCTTCCCTCACTCCACTATTCTATCTAATTGGGGGTGCCCTACCTCGAGTCAAGTCAACAGATGACTGACTCTCTATAGTCGCCAACCCCACCTCCCAACTCTAGAGGACAGCTAGGAGATGAGGGCTACTTCCTCCCTCTAGCTATATGGCCAACCGAAGCTCTATCTATAGTGAGTACCAACTAGATCTATATACTACACTCGGCCCTCCTTTCCTCTTCCCCACCCCATATTGAGATTAGAGAGAGGGGGCCTATATATCTATGAGGGGGCTTAGGGCCACCTCCATTCACCAAATATGGTCTATATAGATGCAGGTGCAACCTCTATTCTATATGGCACTATTCGCCAAAGGTTCATATTCATAACCCAGCCCGCCCCAGGCTAGCACTGCTCAGCTATGGATTAGGGTAGGGGAGGGGGAGAGCCTGACTATAGAGAGTTTTCCTCCCCTATAGATCCCTATCTAAATAGAGGGGGGCAACGACCCCTATCTCTATATGGTCTATATTGGGCAGCTATGGTATGTCTAGCTATATAGAATAGCCTTTTATTCCATTGTCGGTGTGAGTGATAGCACCTTGAGGACCCCTATCTTTCTTTCTTTTGTATATGGGATGGGGGATGGGGACAAACAACCCTATATAGATATGGGAACTTGTCCCCCCAAATAGATCTATAGGGTAATCGACCAACAGGGCCCCAGGCCAGTGGCCCATAGATGTATGGGATAGAAATGCCTACTATATTGGAATGCATCATGCATTGGATGGATGCCTACTATATAGGGGCCCTCATGTAGTTTCTAAATTCTAGCCTATAGAATTGTATCAGAATGTATTGGATGGATGCCCGAGCATTGGTTAGTTTTTCACTAGTCACCCATTCCCGTTAGCAGATATATAGATAGGGCACTTCGTTAGCCACTTCGTTCCGTTGGAGATATTACCAACTCCCAACTCCATTCTCTATCTATATAGAATAGATGATAGACGAGATGGGTATTCGGCATAACTAACTAACTGACTATATGAAAATGAGGTGGCATGGGTAGTGGGCTATCAATGTTGGGAAAGGGTTAGGGAGGATGTAATGGAGGAAGGGATGTGTGTCATGGTATGATGTCTCTCTCTCTCTCTCTATATATATGTATATATATATATATATATATATATATATATATATATATATATATATATATATATATATATATATATATATATATATATATATATAGAGAGAGAGAGAGAGAGAGAGAGAGAGAGAGAGAGAGAGAGAGAGAGAGAGAGAGAGAGAGAGAGAGAGAGTTTTCTTGTTTTCATTTCCTTCATCAATATGGGAGAGGGAGAGATAGAGGGGAGAGATAGGGAGATATAGGAATGATAGGGGGAGAGAGGCAAGAGAGAGAGATAGGGAGAGATAGCTAGGTAGAGAGAGATAGAGAGGAGACAGATAGGGAGAGATAGAGGAGATAGAGGGGAGAGATATGGAGATAGAGAGTGAGTGAGATGTCCAAAGAGATAGGGAGATAGAGGAATGATACACTAGCAGAAATATGGCAAATAAATAACCAGGTGACTAAAACTTTTAGTCACGTGACCAAAATTTTTTGCAACACAACTATAAATAACTAAATAAATGACTAATTTGGTCATCGGTTGAAAAGACAAAATAAATGGCCAAATAAATGACTAAATAAATGACTGATTTGGTCATCGAGCAAAAAACACAACTAAAAAATTGGTCAGACAAATAAAAATGACTAGATAAATGACTATTACTCCTCTATTCTATTTCTTTCCAATTTGATCATAATCCATGAATTCAAAGACAATACAAGACAAGGTAATAAATGTCCACTTAGACCAAAGGAATAAAGGGAGAGAAAGGATTGAACAAAGGGTTAAGAAGAAAAAAGACAAATCATACAATAGGAAATATACAAAAAAATTTAAAAATAAGATAAGAAAATAGACAAACTAGATAGATACAAATAAAATAAAGACAAAACTATTCATTATAAGACTTTTAAATATACTATAATATTGATAAATTATTTAATTTTGCGAGTCTGGTATGCACAAGTATAATTTAAGAGATAGAGGAGACAAAGAGGAGATATAGGGAGATAGAGAGTGAGCAAGATATCTAGAGAGATAGGGAGAAGGATTGCGAGGTAGAGGGATGATAGAGATAGGGAGATAAAGGTTTAGGGTTTCTTGGGTTTAGGGTTTAGGGGTTGGGGGTTAAGGTTTAGGAGCATTATTTAGGGTTTACGATTTAGGGTTTAGAGGTTTAGGGTTTAGTGTTTAGAGAGAGGACCAATAGGGAGATATAGAGAGTGAGGTACATGGCTAGAGACATAGGAAGAGATAGGGATATGGAGAGTGAGGGACATGGCTTGAGACATAGGGAGAAAGATTGAGAGGTAGAGGAATGATATAGATAGGGAGATAGAGGTTTAGGGTTGCTTGGGTTTAGTGTTTAGGGTTTGGGGGTTTGGGGTTTAGGATTTAGGGGTTTAGAATTTCTCAGGTTTAGGTTTTAGGGGTTAGGGCTCAAGGCTTGGGGGCATTATTTAGGGTTTATGTTTTAGGGGTTAGGGGTTAGGGTTTAGGGTTTAGGGGCATTATTTAAGGTTTAGAGGTTTAGGGTTTCTCAAGTTTAGGGTTTAGGGGCATTATTCAGGGTTTACAGTTGCATGTCAAAAGAAGTCTCTCTCTCTCTAAATCCCTCAACCCTAAATAATGCCCCTAATCCCTAACTCCTAACCCCTAAACCCTAAACCTAAGCAACCCTAAACCTCTATCTCCCTATCTCTCCCTTATCTCCCTCTCTCTATCATCCCTCTACCTCTCAATCTCTCTAGACATCTCACTCACTCTTTATCTCCCTATCTCTTGCTCTATCTCCTCTATCTCTCCCTATCTATCTCCTCTCTCTCTCTACCTATCTATCTCTCCCTATCTCTTGCCTCTCTCTCCACTATCATTCCTCTATCTCCCTATCTCTCCCTATCTGTCTCCTCTCTATCTCTCTCTACCTAGCTATCTCTCTCTATCTCTCTATCTCTCTATCTCTTGCCCTCTCTCCCCTATCATTCCTCTCTCTCTCTCTCTATCCGTCTCCCTTATAAACAAAGAAAATGGAAACAAGAAAACTAGGACATGAAAAGAGGGATGAGGATATAAATTGGTAGGATGAAATGGAAACAAGATAAAACTAAAGTTCATTGCTTAGGGGCCTTATTTAGGGTTTATGGTTTAGGGGTTAGGGTTTAGGGTTTAGGGCCATTGTCTGGGGTTTATGGATCTTCAAGGATGTAGATAGTGTGGCTATACACATTGCTACGCATGTTGGTGGCTAGTTAGACACATTGCTACACATTGTCTCAGCTTGGATAGTAGGTAATAAGCCCTTAACAAATATTCTTTGCAATTCATCAATAGGAATTCGATAGTGTATCTCTGTTGACAAATTTTGAAATCCTTATTGACAAAGTTTGAAATCCAATAAATAATCATGATTGCACTAATTTGATCCTTGTTGACAAAGTTTGAAATCCAATAAATAATCATGATTGCACTCATTTGATCCTTGTTTGATGCTCTCCTATTCCTTCAATCTATCTTAGTGAAGGAAAATAAATACATGGGCAACCCATAGAGAAATTTGTCATCAATTTTGTTCCTCAAAATCGTCTCATGATATGGTGAAGGAAAAAATTACCAAAGATAAATTGTGATCATTATTCATCGACCCAAAAACTAATGCACTATTAGAAATGTAGACAGCTAAATCTTACCATGGCCTAACATCACACTAGATCTATCCCACATCTCCTCTTACAATGTTAATTAAATAAATCGTATTTATTTAATTAACCACTTTGATCATTCCTCCTAATATCAGTTTAATAAGTCAAGCTATTTAATTAATAAATTTAACCGTTCTTCTAACATTAATTAAATAAATTATGATAATTTATTTAATTGATTAACTAATCCAATTAACCCTTATCAACCTACACTCCATGTATTATCTCATGTTGCCACTTCCACTCCCATTTTAATCATAACTCCTAATGTTCATCCTTCCAACATAGATGTCATCCTTAAAAGAATTGATGAGATACAAAGTAAAGTTGATGCATTACCCCTAGTAATCAAAGGATATCATAGGAGAAATCAAGCATAATCCACTTTCATTTGAGTTATTTCTTATCCATTTATAGTTTGTTCAATGGCCCCTAGTTTTGTAATGTATAGTGGTGAAGGGGACCTTATGACACAATTGGGAGTTTGTTTTGATTATGTTTACGATGATAAACTTTTTACAAAGCGCTTCCCTAGAAACTAAAAGGATTATGCAATTGAATGGCTTTATTCTCTTCCTCATAGTTCTATTCATTCCTTCAATGATTTGTCCAATGCTTTTGTACATCACTTTAATGTCAATATTGGTTTTGTTGGTACTCAAATTTGCAAATTATAAAACCCTAAAGATATGCCAAATCTTATGATTAGGTTTTATATTGGAATTTGGCCAACTAACAGAATTGATCAGATTAATCAAAATTCTCTGCACTTTAGGCTCTGTTCAAGCCTAGGTGGGTGTTACCTTGTTTCACCAATGACAATTTACTTTCAAGTTTGCTGGTGACTTCAGAAGAGATTAAATAAATGTGGATTTATTTAATTAAGGATGAGACTTTAGAGGAAGGGTTAATTGGATTAGTTATTCAATTAAATAAATTATCAATTCCAACTTCAATATTCTTTGTCCTCCAATCAACCTACACTCCATGTATTATCTCATGTTGCCACTTCCACTCCCATTTTAATCATAACTCCTAATGTTCATCCTTCCAACATAGATGTCATCCTTAAAAGAATTGATGAGATACAAAGTAAAGTTGATGCATTACCCCTAGTAATCAAAGGATATCATAGGAGAAATCAAGCATAATCCACTTTCATTTGAGTTATTTCTTATCCATTTATAGTTTGTTCAATGGCCCCTAGTTTTGTAATGTATAGTGGTGAAGGGGACCTTATGACACAATTGGGAGCTTGTTTTGATTATGTTTACGATTATAAACTTTTACAAAGCGCTTCCCTAGAAACTAAAAGGATTGTGCAATTGAATGGCTTTATTCTCTTCCTCATAGTTCTATTCATTCCTTCAATGATTTGTCCAATGCTTTTGTACATCACTTTAATGTCAATATTGGTTTTGTTGGTACTCAAATTTGCAAATTATAAAACCCTAAAGATATGCCAAATCTTATGATTAGGTTTTATATTCGAATTTGGCCAACTAACAGAATATATCAGATTAATCAAAATTCTCTGCACTTTAGGCTCTGTTCAAGCCTAGGTGGGTGTTACCTTGTTTCACCAATGACAATTTACTTTCAAGTTTGCTGGTGACTTCAGAAGAGATTAAATAAATGTGGATTTATTTAATTAAGGATGAGACTTTAGAGGAAGGGTTAATTGGATTAGTTATTCAATTAAATAAATTATCATTGGACAAATCATTGAAGGAATGAATAGAACTATGAGGAAGAGAATAAAGCCATTCAATTGCACAATCCTTTTAGTTTCTAGGGAAGCGCTTTGTAAAAAGTTTATCATCGTAAACATAATCAAAACAAACTCCCAATTGTGTCATAAGGTCCCCTTCACCACTATACATTACAAAACTAGGGGCCATTGAACAAACTATAAATGGATAAGAAATAACTCAAATGAAAGTGGATTATGCTTGATTTATCCTATGATATCCTTTGATTACTAGGGGTAATGCATCAACTTTACTTTGTATCTCATCAATTCTTTTAAGGATGACATCTATGTTGGAAGGATGAACATTAGGAGTTATGATTAAAATGGGAGTGGAAGTGGCAACATGAGATAATACATGGAGTGTAGGTTGATTGGAGGACAAAGAATATTGAAGTTGGAATGACAACACTAGAAGTGGGAACATGAGTAGTGGGTGAGAAGTAAACACAATCAGGGGATGAGTGGAAGGTACAATATGAGAAGTAGGTACAATGAGAGAATCAATGATAGGAGCTATGAAAAATTGATAAGCAATATAGAGAAGAGAAGAAATATGTAGCTTGGCTAATGTAGGAGAAAATGTGGAAGGAGGTACACTAGACAAAGAGGCTTGTGAAGGAAGGGGAGGAGACACACTATTTAAGGAACTTGATGAGCTTATCCTTTGGCCTATATCACTTAATACTTCCATCACATAAGGATTATCCATTAAAAAGTTATGAAGAACATCAATCAAATTTGATAATTAACATTATTGGTCAAATTCGTAAAGGTCTGATATAAGTATTTGTGTAGTAAGATTCATGTCTTACCTATCCATATGTGCAACATGTGCATCATGATGAAACACATCTTCCCCATTAAAATATGTAGTAGTCATCAAATCCTCAATCATAACTTCCTCGCAATGAATCGAGGCCATTGTAGAGTTAAGCCTAAGGTTTCTTCTTAGTGCAAAATGATGATTAGGTTGAGACCTTGACATTCAAGAAAAATATAACGCAATGAAAAGGAAATTGCATCCAAGTAATCCTAATTTTTTTTGCCAATAGTTCATACAAAAGATTGAACAATTTAAGGATATTGCAATAGGTAATTTGTATTAACACAAATAATATTACTGAAGCACTTCAAAGTTTAGGCCATAAGAATCATCCTTTTTTAAACATGGATTGCAAATAATTGTGAAAATTTAGAAGTCTTGGTCATTAACATTATTGTCTGCTACAATGTCATCTAGTGTATCATTGTCAATGTTCATATGTTCTTTCAAGTATTTAATATTATCATCATCCTCATCTTGACCTGCATCATCTTCATCATCATTGAAATTTGACTGAAGACCATCTTTATTGTTACTAGATGTATTTGGATCATCATTTTCTATACCATCCATATTGTCTTCTTCCATAACATCATCTAACTCTAGATTGTTGTCTTCTTGTACCTAAACATAACCATCTTCAACATCATCATGGATGTCAATTTCTTAGATGTTCTCTAATCCCTCTCTCTCATTTTGTTGGCCATCATTGATTTTCTCAGTATCCACTAATGCATCGTCAAATACATGCCTTAATCTTGAGTCTTAATGTATGACAAATATCCATTTCGGGTCCAAAATATCTTCATAGAAAAATACCTGCACATGAATGACATACATATATTAGACGTATGGTATAACAATTTTATTGATTAATAAACACATGTATATATTCACAGTAAAATATGAATTAATAGATTAATGATCACTACCACTTCTTGTTTGAGTTAAAGAAATACTTGCTCACAATGAATTGGTAGAACATAAGCCTCCTTATCCTCCGGTAGGAAACATGAGGAATCTATGGAAAACAATACACTATGGGTATCATGTCTTCGTGTCCACTCAAATGCTTCATACCATCTACACTTAAAAATACAACATTTAAAAGAGCAGTAATCTAACTCAATAATTTCTTGTATTTTCCCAACATATTGTAGATTCTCTTCGATTATATTCTTATCTTTTGAGCTTGATTGACTTGATTGCTTGAAGTCAACAATGATGCCACAAATGAAGGATTGTCTCTTTACATCTACACTTTCTACATGATAATGTCGACCATATGCCCATATTGTTGGATATTTCCTCGATTGTGAAAGGCCATTTATTTCAGTGAAAACAAATATAATGATGAATATTAAAATAGTTAATAGTGTCAAAAATGTAAGGAAACAACATTTTGTAAAATTCCAACTGTACCTTTCTTTCACATCCTCTAGACATGTTGATTTCATCTTCTGTTATATTTGAATCTATACCTGCATCTTCTATTTGATTTTGAATTTGTTCAGTACCCATTCTAGTGTGCAATCTTTGCCCCATTACCCAAGCAGATCAGTGGGAAGTGGAGTATTCCATGGGTTCGATCTCTTAAACTATCTCCTTACTTCTAACACTTCTCTCTTTTTATCATACAGATCAATCCATTTGTTCATAAAGTCCATGTGGTACAGAATGAACTTGTCGAGTATAGCACTTTCATCTACACCTATTACATTTCAACATGCTTATTTCAAACTCCAAATGTCATGCTATTAATTTGACAAATAAATTACAGAGTAAATTAATGATTGCAAGAAAAACAACCACACTGATCATGAATTTACTTACTAATTTCTACTTGAACACCATTAGATTGTGGTTTTTCTCCATCAATAATATATGATGCTCGTTCTTCATCCCAGAAGCATGGCCCATCTTCAAAATCCTTACCAAGGAATTCACACAGGAAGAACAATGCTTCATTCAATACATACCCTTCAGCCATGCAGCCCTCTGGATGTGCCTTTTGTCAGACATATCTTTTTAGAGTTTTCATATACCTCTCAAAGAAAAACATCCACCTCATTGATACAACACCTGCCAATTCAATGCCATCGACTAGGTGTATAAGTAAATGGACTTGTAGGTCCATGAAACTTGTAGGGAGCTCCTTCTCAAATACACATACATTTTTTGCAATTTCCTTCTTCCATTTTGGCACTTCACATTCATGGATCTCCTTGGAGGTCACCCACCTAATATAAGAATAGTAAATTAGTATAAACCTTTAGTCAAAAATTAAAATGCAATACAATATCTCTATGTCTCTCACACATGAACATTTCATATAACCACATACCTTGTAAATGCTGACAATCGACTTATGGCATTCCTTAAGTAAACTGTAAGACAGGAATCCCCCCTAATTGTCAATGTCATGATATGTTATTAAACACATTTATGAAAAGGTCATTAGTAATTTTTTCTCACACAACAAAATATCAAAATATATTTAGTACTTAATCAATGTTACCAGTAAATGTTAAATGATGATATATAATACCTTCATAAAATTATGAAAATCATGTGTTTTAAATCTTGTGATATGTCCATCATCTGTAAAAGCTTTAGCCAATGATGACCCATAGCCAGTAGGTGTCCTTATTGAATGGATGACATTTTTTAGTTGGTCTAGCTCTTTTTTTTTCAAAATCCATAGAGCTTCTTCATATGTTTCATTTTCCTTGTTTGGCCACAAATGTTTTCTATCAATTTTGGTAGGTGAGAGTAATATCTCTCCTTGAAGACAATGTGTCCTTCTCTTTGCTTGATATATGTCAAAATATAGAATCTGGGACATTTTTGAAGATGGGCATAGGATCTAATAGGTGAGATATTAATAGATCTTTCCAGTAAGGGAGCTCATAAAATATGGATTTCCTTTTCATTCCTTCTGGCATATTAGCTACAACTTGTTCTAGTTCTTCAATTGAATCATCCTGATCAAAAAAATCCTCCCAAGCTTTCAATTCAACATCTTCATACTTCTTAAGCCAATCATCTGGACCCATAATCATGGGAGGGCCAAATTGATTCTTCAGGAGATTTCTAAACTTATGATCTAGTGGTAGAAAAACCATGTTGTTTGTGTAAATAAATTTATGTAGATCTTTAGAATACTGCCCTTGAAATTGTTCTACACATCTTGGACATGCAAAAATCCCCTTTGTTTGAAGCCTTGAAATTTAATAAGTAATGTTAATAACATCAAAAAAATAGTATAAAACTAAGTATGAAAGTTGGGATGAAAATAAATTATGAGTGTAAATACATAAATATTTTATCTTACCAAAACAAACACCAAGTCCTGGGAAATCATGAATAGTCCAACATAGCACACCATACAACATGAAGGACCTATTTGATGTGGGATGTGATATGTCATACATTCTTATGCCTTTCCATAGCAGTTGCATCTCGTCAATAAAAGGCGCAAGATAAACATCCATTTTTTTAACTTGATGTTTTCCTAGAACAATGAGAGTCAGCATAAGGTGCTACTTTCTAACACTCATCCATGGGGGAATATCATATACTATCAATCTGACTAGCCAAACACTATAATTTGAGATCAATAAAGAGAATGAGCACACTTCATCAATTGCAAGACCAAACTTGATACTACGGGGTTCATCTTTGAATTTTCTTGGCCATTTTCCCTCTATGTGTTTAATTGCTTTGGAGTCAGCTAGAATTCACATGAATCCATATTTAGTCTTGTTCTTTGCATGCCAGTCCATCAATTGTGCAAGTGACTTGCAACGAAACATTCGTTTGAGTCTAGGTATAATTGGCATGTGATGAAAAACCTTCTTTGGAACTGTAGGACTTTGTACATCTGTACGATATCTCTTCTCTTTGCATACAGGGCATTCTACCTTTTTTTGATATTCATCTTTGTATAAAATGAAATCATTTTTACATGAATGAATTTGCTTATATTCAATCCCCAACTCAACCAACAATAGACATGCCTCTCTGCAAGTTGATGGCAACACATTCTCTTTAGGGAATATTTTAGTTTTTAGTGCCCTGTAAGATTGCCAGAGATTAAATCAATTGAATGTTTGACTTATGATGAACATGTTTGATATGTCAATCTATACTAGGACTGTTTATATACAATATATGGTTTTAAAATCCCCTTAAAGAAATATAAACGAAGTTGATGAATGTTTATGAATTATGTACACCAATTGACAATGCAAAGTAAGAAATAGATTTCAACTCACTTCATTAGAGTAGTGAAACCTTTGTCTAACCAACCAAATAGTGACTTGATTTCTAATAATATTAATGTGCATGTCAGTTTTGACGTTCTACTTGCACCCAATTTGAACATGGGTGTCCTCGCTGCTTGCTTGATGGAGTCTTTCAGGTTGTTATCATCAACATTACGTTGGTGGTAATTACCCCTGCTATCATCATTACTGTCAACCATATGATCATTATTGTCATCATTGTTTCCATCCCCAAATAAATTTGTAAGCATTTCATTCAATCCTTCTTCATGCACTTCATTTTCACTATCATGAACATCATCATTAAGGCTAGGTGGTATGTCATCAGTGTATGTAGATCTCATCAGCTCTTTAAATTTCTCAGCTGGTAGTATTCTCTTTAATGTTGATCTTTTTGTTGCAAGTATGGGCCTAACCAATGTTGTCATTGATGTCAACATACTCCTGTTGTATTGATGATAAGGATTGGATGAGCTGTATGCTGAGGATATTGAGAAAATTAGTTCTATCAGGAACAGAGAAGAACAGTGAAGACAATGAGATAAAGATCCTAGCTAAGATGAAGATCAGAGGATGTACATCAAAGGGTTTGTAGATATGTGTCTTAAGATGATCCAGTAAAGATTTTAGAGGTCTGCATGAAGATCTGAAGAAGTTATGGCCACTTAAGTAAAACTATTCTTAGCAGATGTTCAGAGGTGACAGAGTGACACAGATAGGTCCGATGAGATCTGGAAATGCAATATCTTGTACTGTAGATTTGGTGGAGTGTTTAGGAAGTCAATGTGAATTGACAACTCAATTGGTTCATGGTCTGGAGGTCCACAAGCATCTATTCCACTATGACTGTGATGACAGACTGTGTTCTTGAGGTTTCAGATGAAGGAAAGGATGATTTTAACAAGCAGAAGTAGTATGGATGTTGTTGGTGATTCAGGAAAGCTTGTGGAGGTCTCTAGATTGTGTCCAGTTTGTGTTGGTGGTTTGTAATAAAGATTGAAGCTCGTAATTGAAGAATTACTTTTGGATGATGATGTTCTTCTTATGTCTAGCCGACTGGATGAGTTACACATCCTACGGATGATCTTGAAGATGTTCTGTGAAGAATGGCATGTTCCTAAAGGAAGATTGAACTCTCAAATCTATGTGGCCGACAGTGTGTTGATCCGTGTGAAGTGTTTTTGTAATTAGTCATGTTGTATTTATGTATTTGCTCTGTAATGTATGCCGACTTGGATGATTATCCCTAAGTCAATGTCTTGTATAAATAAGGAGTTGTGAAGTCATTTCAAAAGTATCTTGTGGAGATGAGTGCATGGTAGACTTGAGCAGAGAGAAAGGTAGAGCAAAAATATTGGGCTTAAATGGAACTGACTCAAGCATGGTGAAGATGCTACTCTTCAATTCAAGTATGTAATACTTATCATTCTGTAGACATTGTGTCTCCTATAGGCAGTGGGCCTCTTGTGAGTAGTGTGCTCAGGCAGTGAGCCCTAATTAGCATGTGCCATTTGTTCTTCTTATTCTTTTAACATAGAATACAATCTTGGGTTAGTCACCTCATGGTTTTTCCCTTAACTGGGTTTTCCATGTTAAAAATCTTGGTGTCATATGTGTTAATGTGTTTCTGCTCTTGAATTGTTGCATTATGTTTCCATGATTGATTTATTATTATGCTGCTGAATTAAAGGAAGGATTTAAGTGATTAATTGGAAGAAAGTTTTGGACAACTGATTCACCCCCCCTCTCAGTTGTCTGTCCTAAATCTAATAATTGGTATCAGAGCCAAGTTCCTCTAAAGGAGCTTAACTGCTTGAGGAGATCTAGGCTGTCATCCTATAAGAAGGATACTCTGAGGTTTGATGGAACTAATTACACTCTTTGGAAAAGCCGCATGGAATGTCACTTGAAATGAATGGGAATGCAATATTGGATCATAACTTCAAAGAAGTATGTTCCTCCACAAAATGGTCTGAGAACTATAGATGAAATTAGAGATGCTAAAAACAATCTTCAGGCTAAAGAAGCTCTTCTAAGTGCCTTATTTGATTTAGAGCTGACAAATGTTATAGATCTTACAACTGCATTTGAGATTTGGGAAAAACTGGAACTTCTGCATGAAGAAGACAAGCATGTCAAATGTGCCAAGTTGCAGAGTCTGAAGGAAAAATTTGAAAACTTGAAGATAAGAGAAGATGAAAATATCACTACATTTATGCCAAGAGTAAATGAGCTTGTTTGTGGCATTAGATGTGCTGGTGGAATCTTGGATGAAGATGAGATTGTTGCCAAAGTTCTCAGATCCCTTCCTGAATCTTACAAGTACAAGGTTGTTGCTATTGAGAAATTCAAATCTTTTTCAAATATCACAAGAGATCAATTGGTTGGTAAATTAGCTGCATTTGAATTGTCCATGTTTGGAGATGCACCCCCCAAGACTAAATCTGCATTCAAAGCTAGTGCCTCTATAAAAGGGAAACAAAAGTTTGATTTGGGAGAGAACTCTTCAAAGAAACTATCATGGTATGAAAAAGCAAGAAAAGATCGGAAGAAGATGAAGCAGAAGTTGCTCAACTTGAAGCCCTTATTGCAAAAAGACTGCCAAGAGTATCCGGTAAGTATGAAGGGAAATTGCCTTTTAAATGCTTTAACTACAATAAGATAGGTCACTTTGCCTCAAGGTGTCTAGAAAGATTTTCAAGACCAAATAATAACAGATCAAGATTCCAAAAGAAATGTTACTATGTTCATGAAGATGATGATGATGAAGGAGTAACAGATGATGAATCAGAGACAGGAAACAAATCTGGAAGTGACTGGGTGTTCATTGCCATCAAGGAAGAAGATCCAATGCCTTCTGAATCTGTCAATCATAAAATGATAGAAAGAGCTCTGGCTGCCCAAGTTGAAGAAAAGGATGATTGGGTCATTGACAGTGGATGCTCCCACCATATGATAGGTGACAAAAATAAGTTCATAGATTTGGAAAGATATGAAGGAGTGGTAAAATTTGCTAATAACTCTGTTGGCAGAATTAGAGGTAGAGGAACTATTTCTTTTAATGGAAAGAACAAAACTAGTAATGTACTGTATGTTGAAGGTCTGAAGCACAATCTTCTCAGTGGTTGACAATTGGTGGACAAAGGCTATGATCTCCGATTCAAAAATAGAAAATGCAAGATCTTTGAAAGCTCTGGAATAGAGATTGCATCTGGTACTCAAAGAAAAGGTAATATCTTCCACCTGGTTGGTACTAGTAAAAGTTGTTTATTTGTTCAAATTGATCAAAGTTGGTTGTGGCATAGGAGAATGTGTCATGTGAATTTTGATAATATCATCAAGATAACCAACACCTAGGCTGTGAGAGATCTTCCAAGGCTAGTGAAACCTACTAATAGTTTGTGCAAAGAATGTCAGTTGGGTAAGCAGAGCAAAGTCACATTCAGAAGCAAGGAACAGTCTTCTACCGGATTATTGGACTTAGTTCATACTAATCTATGTGTTCCGGCAAGAATCAAGAGTGTGCAAGGTGATAGATACTTCATGCTATTAATTGATGACCACTCCTAGATGATGTGGGTGACTTTTCTAAAAGAGAAATCAGAGGCTCTTGAGAAATTCAAAATATTCAAGGCTATGGTAGAGAATGAAACCAGATTGAACATAAAATGTCTGAGGTCTGATAGAGGTGGAGAATTCACATCCGGTGAGTTCATAGAATTCTGTGAGAAACATGAGATAAAAAGATAGTTCTCTGCTCCAAGGACTCCACAACAGAATGGAGTAGTGGAGAGAAAGAACCAGACCATCCAGGAAGCATCTAGAACCATGATGATGGAAGCAAATGTTCCTCAGATCTACTGGAGAGAAGTTGTAAGCACTACAGTCTATACTCTTAATCAAATACAAATCAGAAGCAATACTGGTAAGACTCCTTATGAACTCTGGTTTGGCATCACTCCCACTGTGAAGTATTTCAGAGTCTTTGGTAGCAAATGTTACATCAAAAGAGATGAAGATCTAGGCAAATTTGATGCTAGAATTAATGAAGGAATATTCTTGGGTTATTCTACTCAAAGCAAAGCATACCGGTGTTATAACAAGAGATTGAGAAAGATTATAGAAAGTACAAATGTGAAGGTTGATGAAGGTGTTGAAAAACCCTCAAGCTTTTATGAATATGTTGAAGATGATCAGAATGATGTTTTGATCTAAGAAGTCCAAGCTCCTTCTGAAATTCAGATTCAGACTAATCCTATGAAGTAGGAAGAAGAGATAAGTTTGAATGAACCTGTGCAAGAAATAGAAGTGTAAGAAAGTCCCAAAATTCCCAGGTATGTAAAACTAAATCACTCTAAAGATCAGATCATAGGTCATAAAAGCAAAGGTGTTCAAACAAGAAGAAAGATTGCTTAAGACTCAGAAAAGTATTGTTTGATTTCAAAGATTGAACCAAATACAGTGAATGAAGCATGCAATGATGAAAGTTGGACTAAAGCAATGGAGGAAGAGCTTATGCAAATTAAGAAAAACCACACTTGGGATCTTTTTCCCAGACCTAGAAACAAGAATGTGATTGGAACGAAATGGGTCTTCCAGAACAAACTGAATGAAGTTGGTGAATTGGTCAGAAACAAAGCCAAATTGGTCTGCAAGGGTTACTCTCAAGCAGAAGGAGTTGATTTTGAAGAAACTTTTGCTTCAGTGGCAAGAATTGAAGTAGTTAGGTTATTTCTTGCCTTTTCTGCCTTCAAGGACTTCAAAGTATATCAGATGGATGTCAAGTCTGCCTTCCTGAATGATGACTTGGAAGAAGAAGTATACATTGAGCAACTAGATGGATTTCAATTGTTTGATCATGATGATATGGTTTGCAAGTTGAAGAAAGCATTGTATGGACTTAAACAAGCCCCAAGAGCCTGGTATGAAAGACTGGATAAGCATCTTTTGAAGATTAGTTTCAACAAAGGTACTACTGATAGTAACTTGTACTTCAAAATTGATCATGAAAATATCTTGATTGTTGAAGTGTTTGTTGATGATATCATTTTTGGAGGAAGAGATAGTATGTGCAAAACTTTTGTAAATCAAATGAAAAGTGAATTTGAGATGTCCATGTTTGGGGAAATGAATTTCTTCTTGGGTCTGCAAATCATTCAAACAAAGAAAGGAATCTTCATTTCTCAGACCAAATATGTGAAAGAATTGTTGAAGAAATTTGGGATGGAATACTCAAAACCAATGAGTACTCCCATTGCAACCGGATGTAAATTGAGCAAAGATGATAACTCTCCTAAGGCTGATCAGAAAAAGTATAGGTCAATGATTGGAGGATTATTGTATCTCACTCAAACTAGACCTGACATTATGAATGCTGTTGGTCTTGTTGCTAGATTCCAAGCTGATCCTAGAGAATCTCATGTCATGGCAATTAAGAGGATTTTTAGATATCTAAAAGGGATAGTTGAGTATGGTTTGTGGTATCCTAGAGATCATGATTTCTCTCTTCATGCATATTTAGATGTGGATTGGGTAGGAGATGTGGATGACCAGAAGAGTACCAGTGGTGGAGCATTCTTTTTGGGGAAGAGATTGGTTTCTTGGCTGAGTAAGAAACAAGAGGCAATATCTCTATCCAATGTAGAAGTAGAATATATTACAGCAACAGGTAGTTGCACTCAAGTTTTGTGGATGAAACAAATGCTAAGAGACATTAGAGTGGAATATGAGGAACCTATCACAATCTTCTGTGATAACTCAAGTGCAATAAATATATCAAAAAATCTGGTGTTGCATTCAAAGACAAAACATATATCCATCAAGTTTCATTTTCTGAGAGAGTAGGTGAACAAGAATGAAGTCAAACTGGAGTTTGTGCCCTCCAAGGATTAGATTGCAGATATTTTTACTAAATCTCTACCTAAGGACTCTTTTGAGTATCTCAGGGAGAAGTTAGGGGTTATTACCCCTCCGGTTCTGATTTAAGATGCACTGATGTGCATCAGTTTGGTGGATCTCACAATCATATCTTATGGTCCGGATTGATGATGGGAAGCTGCTACTCAGGGGGAGCAGCTAGTATGATTCTGAAGTGATGCAAGTATGTGCCCTTTGCCATTGATGTTAAAGGGGGAGAGAAGACATGTGAAAAACAATTAGTTACTGATCAAAGGGGGAGCAGTAAAGGAAGAAAAGACATGTGAATGGTTGTTGTTGATAGGGGGAGTTATGTGAGTAAGGAGAAGTTCTTTTCTTGATGGTTAAAACAATTTTTCACATCATATGTTGCCATCAATGACAAAGGGGGAGATTGTTGCATATATGGGCCTAATTGGTGTTGTCATTGATGCCAACATACTTATGTTGCATTGATGATAAGGATTGGATGAGCTGTATGCTGAAGATATTGAGAAAATTAGTCCTATCAGGAACAGAGAAGAACAGTGAAGACAGTGAGGTAAAGGTCCCAGCTAAGATGAAGATCAGAGGATGCGCATCAAAGGGTTTGTAGATATGTGTCTTAAGATGATCCAGTAAAGATTTCAGAGGTTCGCATGAAGATCTAAGAAGTTATGGCCACTTAAGTAAAAGCCTTTCTGGTAGATGTTCAAAGGTGACAAAGTGACATAGATAGGTCCGGTGAGATCCAGAAATGCAATATCTTGTTCTGCGGATTTGGTGGAGTGTTTAGGAAGTCAATGTGAATTGACAACTTAATTGGTTTGTGGTCTGGAGGTCCGCAAGCATCTATTTCAATATGGTAGTGATGACAGACTGTGTTCTTGAGGTTCCAGATGAAAGAAAGGATGATTTCAGCAAGCAGAAGTAGTATGGATGTTCTTGGTGATTCAAGCAAGCTTGTGGAGGTCTTTGGATTGTGTCCAATTCATGTTGGTGGTCTGCATTAAAGATTGAAGCTCGTAATTGAAGAATTACTTCCGAATGATAATGTTCTTCCTAAGTCTAGCCGACCGGATGAGTTACACATCCTGCAGATGATCTTGAAGATGTTATGTGAAGAACGGCGTGTTCCTAGAGGAAGATTAAACTCTCAAATCTTTGTGGCCGACAATGTGTTGATCCATGTGAAGTCTTTTTGTAATTAGTCATGTTGTATTTATGTATTTTTCTGTAACGTATGCTGACTTGGATGATTATCCCTAAGTCGATGTCTTGTATAAATAAGGAGTTGTGAAGTCATTTCAAAAGTATCTTGTGGAGATGAGTGCGTGGTAGAGAGGAGCAGAGTGAAAGACGGGGTAGAAATATTGGGCTTAAATGGAATTGACTCAGGCATGGTGAAGATGCTAATCTTCAGTTCAATTATGTAATACTTATCATTTTGTAGACAGCGTGTCTCCTATAGGCAGTGGGCCCCTTGTGAGTAGTGTGTTCGGGCAGTGAGCCCTAATTGGCATGTGCCATTTGTTCTTCTTATTCTTTTAACAGAGAATACAATCTTGGGTTAGTCACCCTGTGGTTTTTCCCTTAACCGGGTTTTCCACATTAAAAATCTTGGTGTCATATGTGTTAATGTGTTTCTGCTCTTGAATTGTTGCATTATGTTTCCATGATTGATTTATTATTATGCTGCTGAATTAAAGGAAGGTTTAAGCGATTAATTGGAAGAAAGTTTTGGACAACCGATTCACCCCCCCTCTCAGTTATCTATCCTAAATCTAACACTTTTCACCCTGGTATGGTTTAAAGGATGGTTTGGATCATCCCGACCAAATCTTAATAACCCAGTTGGATCTTGGGTATTAGTATGTGTTTCATCAACATCTTTTATCTATCAACAAATGCAAGCATTATTTAATGTTTGGCAATAATTGGATAAATCATAAATGTATCAATTTCAAAGAAATATAATCAAATATGGCTTAAAAAATAAAAATATAATTTGTATGAACATATATACATGAATTGAATAATGGAACATTATTTTATAGACTACCTTTTTTATACAATAATTTAAATAAAACACAATTTTGACAACATAGTTTATAAAACATTAGTCCACACTCATTTATTATTCTTTGGTTTTCTTCCCTTATGAACATCCTTAGGGAGACCTTGTTCTTCCCTCTTCTTTCGTGCAGGAGTGTGTTTTAAGAAGGGGTAATCAATCAATAACTCATCCTCAATGGTAAGGTCCATAATAGCCTCAACCATTATCAATCTATCAACCTCTCTTTCCATATCTCCATCTTTATCATTTATAACCTCAACAAATTGACAACTCGGTCTTACAGTAGGGTCCCTTCCCTTACTACTATTTATAAATCCTGCAATATTTTTGTGTGTGTATGCATGTCCATCTATATACATAAGATGACCTCTATTCATTTATTTTCCACTTTCCAATTAGAGACAATGTGTATACATATTTGAATTTAGACCTTATGTTGACATGCTAGGCTTATATTCTGTTAGCCTTCTCCATTCACCACTGTAATATGATGGACCATAATATGACATTAATCTCCTAGTGGTTTTTTTCTGAATTGTTTCTATGTTTAGATCCTGCATGTACATTTTGGACAATAAAGAGGCCTAGATTCACTCCATGAATATTGGAGGCTCATATCATGTAGTTGTATCCCCAAAACTGAAACACCTTGTACACTCTAGGTAGTTGTTGATCACTAGGCCAAGCGCAATATAGTCAACGATCAAATGTCTCTTTGTAAATTGATCTCAAACTCAGGGGCAAGCCATCATCTCCATCACATTCATTCTCATAGGGTATGTAGTCCACCTTCCCCTTGTCTTTACGCAAATTATGCATCTTTAAACCAGTTCTTGTTCTGTTGCCTGTTTTCATCAATTCCTCATCTTTCGAGCTGGTATATTGGCACATATTTTTGTTAGATGTATCATCTGATAAATGATTAGTGCCCTCTAGGCTAGAAGTCAATGATCCAGGAAACTTTAAACCAAGAACTTTATCCTGCAAGTATCCATTAAGAAAAAAATTACTTATTTAGATAATATAAAACAATGTTTAAATGAAGTATACATGTTATTTATATCAAATTAGAAAATTCCTTACCACAATTCCTATTAGATTTGAATCGATTGTAGGAGGCATACTACCGACTGGAAGCTCATCATATATGTAATGTCTTTGTACTATTGCTCATTTGAATTGTTTCTTTCCACGACATACAGAACATCCACAAACAACAATTTTCTCGAAGCATTCATCACATGTACTATAGTCCTGACCAACCTCTTGTTTAGTGCAATCATTTGTTGTGTCTGCAGGATCATTGTCATATTCTCTTCCACCCACTGTCCTCTACGTGATTTAACAATTTTAGGTCCACGTCCATGTACATATCTTTTTTTTTTCTAGTTGAATGCTCAGGCTCTGCATTTTCTCCAATCTCTATCTAAAATAATCAACAACATGCATTAATTTATGTCAAGATTGGATAATACATTATAAATTTCAATGATACTATGAAAAAAGATGGACATATCACAAAATGCCATTAGATCGTTTTTTCCTAAGTTAAGTCAAAATTTAAGTCACTGATGTCCCACTTGATCCGTTGTGTCCTCATTTGATATGACACGATCTATTGCCATGGCCTCGTCTGGCCCCTATAATACACAACATAGTAAATAATGTTTAGTACACCAATTATATCATTTCAACGAATATGCTATCCAACACAAAACCTCACTTGAGTCATATATTTGACATATTGATATCATGTTTTAGCCATCCTAATTTTCAAACTTTTCCCTTGATCAGAGAATCACATTTAATCACCATTCCTGTGCATTTTCAACCAATAAGTTTGACCTCAGAGGCCTCATGGATAGAAAAATGACTTTATCTCCTCTATGTTGTAGCATTTGTGAATTCAGAAACACCTTCCTCCTTTGGTTGAGGTTGCTTTCTCTTCTTACCTCTATTATATCTATAGATTCTGTTGTCATATCTATTTCCACCCACTTACGTCTATGCGATTTAGTAGTTCTACGCCATTCACGTCCTCTCTCCATGGCCTCCTCTGGATCCTGTAATACACAACAGTGACAATAGTCACATAACAATTATGCACCAAGAGATTATTGTTGAAATTATCTTGTTAATACACTATCTTTTCATTAAAACGCACTATGAAAAACAAAATAGGACATTACAACATTTTGCTCTTCACAAAAAGTTTACACACGGAATCTTGACAACTAGAGCTCAAATCTTATGATTACAAGATGACTACAAATTCACATCAAAAAGACATTTATTTCATATATGACTCCTTTTTCTTTTATGGGTCATTTTAAGGCTATCTATATCTCTCCAAGTGGCCATAAAACCCTCAAAACTATCATAGAACCCTCAAAACATTCTCAAAGAGTCTTTGGCACCAAAATTTTAAATTCTTGATGGAGGGAAGGATGATTTGGATGTTAATTTTGAAATTACGTCGTTAGATGTTTGTTAGGTTAATCCTAGCCATTGGATATTATTTAATTATAGGGACTTTATTTTATATTTCACTATTACCTTTCACTCCAAAATTAATGGTTTCCTTTGAAAAGAAAACCCTCCATTAGCTATCATAACCCCAACCATTTGTTGAAGTGAACTAAAACATTATGTGCAATTGTCATTGCTCATATTAAGCACCTACCTCCCTTCTTAGTGGTCCCACATGTGTGATGTATGCGAATGAGTCATATGGTACATGTGCTACAGGTTTAAAGTTTGATTTTTGCTCATACTGTTGGAAAAGGCCCAAAAAGACCATTGATTTTTGAGTTTTATACTCTATAACATGCATCTCCTTGATCTTTTCATCTAATCTATGACTGCTTTCTATTATTTCAAACTGTATATGAAATAAGTCATTAGTTTGAGAGAGGGAAGTTTTGAGTTACCATGAAATCCAACATTTATTCTAGTTTTTGATATTTTGGAGTTTTAGTAGAGGGTTTGATGTTATAATTTATGTATAGATATATTGAAAGATTTAATGATCCTTTTTTTTGCTTGTAGGATTTGTAACAATTAAGAAGATAAAGGGAATGGTGTAAGAGAGAGGCAAAGATCCTTTGAGTACCAAGATTTGAATGCCTAATGGGCAATCCATCAAATCTTGGTAACATGCTTTCCTAGGAGATGAAATTCTGAGCCCATGACATTGATGTAATAAGCCCGTACTCTATGTCACAAAGGATGAAGGAGGAGTATGCAGTCATGGTAGGAAAGTGAAATTACAATGAAATTTTGATATGATTGAGATGTAGTTTGGGTATTTAGGGATGTCGTCATCATGCCTTAAGGATTGACAAGATCTAAGGAATAACTAGATGTATAAATAGGACTATCATAGGTATGTGAGGAAGTGGAAGGTTGTCAGATAGTGAAGGAGATAGTTCATGGCCTCTTAAACCAGGCCTCAATATTATAGTGAAGTCACATAATATAAACAAGTATTGTCATGACTTAGCTAAAATGTTGTCAATCTCCTAACACATATCTTAAGGTTGTCCTTAATCCCAAATCCAACTCTGAAATGTTAGATGGAAGGTCATGGCTCCAACTAAAATAATTGGTGTGGAAATGATAAGTTAGGGGACCATCATAGTGTTGATCTACTATTGTAGTGGGATCTTGAGGATTCAAAGGTTGTCATAGCATTGCTATCATCCAAATACCACCTAATGTTGTACTAACAATGATTTAGAATCTTTATTAGCAAGTCAATCAACTGATATGGGAATAAAGGGCAGCCACCATATTATATCACCCACCCACTATCATTATAGGGGATGATATCAAGGACCATCATTATGCCTTGTTATAGATGATGGGTAATTGTCCTAAATATTGTTACAACCCAAAAGGTCTATCACAACCCCAAAGGACTATCACAAATGTTATTAGGTCATCCAAACCATAGCTCCAATATTCACCATCATATGAATATCATAATTAACATTGTAGATGTTGTCATACCATGAGGCATAGGTAACAACCATAGGAGGTTTAAAATCAACACTAGCAACATTAAATTATTGTCATAGTACACCTAGGATAGCTAGGTATGCATCCATAGAGTTATTACTATAAAATTGCCTCATTAATCTTGTGACCAGGTTAAGTCACTATCATAGTAACAATGTAGTTAGTCATCAATCAACATGTCTTTGCATTTCAATGAGACCAGTTCTTGAAAATTAACAATCTAGAGGTTAAAGAGACAAGTTGATACCTTACCCAAGTTGTCATGTTCTTGAAACCTTGTCACTATAAAGAGGAGATATCTAGAGAGTAATTTCACAAGGACATAACCAAGGCATGCACTATCATGAGCCATAGGGACAACTTACTACACCATCCAAAATTCCATTTGAACTAGCTACTATCAATAATTCACATTATTAGGGACTGTCATGAAGAAAACACCATGCATAGGACTATCATAGTCAAAGTGGAGAGGATTGTCTAGTCATTTTATGATTGTCATAATAGTTAGTGGGTTAGTTACCATGCTTCAATTTAAAATAGGTTAATGAGAACATAGAAATGAAAATCACAATACCATAAGCATTGCCATGAGTTGCCAATATAGTCCCAATATCATGTCATGATAGTAAGAGAAGAGTTGTTTGGTTTTTCCAAATCCATATCACTTGCATAAGGATTGTCACCAACCATCTGTGTAAGGTCGTGAAAGAGTGAGTCATTATTGAGCTAATCATAAGAGAAGAATGAAGTCAAAATGCTATCATGGAAACAAGATATAGTTACTTATTATAAGGACAATCCAAATTTGGTGATGTTGCTACAAGCAACCAAATTTGGCATTCCATTAGATAGTGATATCAACTTCCAAGAAAAATACATCATTTTGCACTGATAGGTGCTAAATTAGGTGTACTTTGCACCACCTTTTGTGCCCCCAAAAGATTACATTTAGGCCTAAAAGTCAGCGCTATAGTCAGAGCAGTAGTCGGCAGTAAAGTCAGTGATAATTGCTCTGACTATAGCGCCGACTAATGGATCAAAAAAAAATTCCCTCCTGCACATACCACAAAACAAAAAAACATAAAACAAAACTTTATTGATTTTTGGTGTTCATTTTGTGTTTGGAGATTGAGTGTTTGGCATGTAGAGATCAAGTGTTTGGGTTTTTTATGTTTGCCCTTATTTTGGACAGATCCTTGGCAATGGTAGGACCTGTATGCCAAACCCAATTTCCTTTCCATTCCTAAAGCGCATACTCACTTTCTTACATCTCAAAAGTCTCAGGTTTGAGACACAATAGGCTTTGCTTCCAAATATCTCAGCCTTTCAATTTGTGCTTCTCTTCTTCTATTCGTGCTAGGTAAGGGCACCGCCTCTCTTTCATCTACTCTTTTTTTCCTGTCAGATGTTGGATTTGTTTGGAGAAATGTGGGTCTTGTAATATTCATAGGGCATCTATTGAAGATAATTCTGAGAAAGGATTTTCATAATAGATGACAAATTTCCACATTCTATAATATTATAAATGTGTGCTTCAGGATTAAATTGTGTGAATAAGATATCTTAGCCTTTTCTTAAAGGAAATTGGTGTCTATTTTGATCTGGATGAAATCACATTTTGCCACTAGTTGATAAAATTTCTCTCTGGCTTTCTTTCAATTGATGTATTTAAGCTTACTTTCTTGTAGCAAACTTACAAAGGAAAACAACTTCATGATTTGCTCTACAAAGTAAAGGTCAAAAACCTTGGGGAATACAGAAAAATTGGACAGAAACATTTATACCTCGTAGTGTGTACTTCGTTTGCCTCCAAATACTGGATGAAAATAATTTTCCCTAGGTTGCCTCAAAATGTCAAGCAATAGAGGGAAGAGAGAAAAGGGAGCAGACTCTAGCCATAATGAGGTAATTCATTGTCAATTTATAGATTTGTAAATGTTTCCATTGTTTCTTTGATTTTTAGTTTTTAGTTTTTTATTTCTAAATTTAAAAGAAGAAATTTATTATATATATATACATAGGGACATGAGATTGATAAAGATAAAGAGGCATTGGCTTCCATATTGGGGGTAGAGGCAGTGAACAAATTGGATGGTGTGGACTTGACAATGCTTGCCAGATACATAAAAAAATGATCTAGTAAAGCCCCTGAAACATTGCAACCAAATCAACAGTGTCAAAGGGAATCAATTGATTCCCCAACCAGTCATGGATTGGGCAAAAGATCCAGGAGGAAATCAATAATAGTAACCTCTAAGAATGTGGAACAGGGAGCAGAGGCTTCCAATGTCCCAGCCACTCCTGGGACACAGACTTCTTCGACCACCATGCCATGTTTTGTATCTTGCATTGGTAGCTACGATACCAAGATAGAATATGATGTGGTTTCAGGGGAAGTTGGAATGACAGATGCTAGAAAAATGTTTGTGAATAGGTTGAAGGAATCATGCCTTCAATGGTTCAAAGACCATCTACATTTTCCATTCTCAAGATACCCATGCACCTACAAAAAGTAGTTATCTAAGACATGGAGACTGAATTTGGCATAGGTTGGTCTGTAAAGAAGATAAAGTTATGAATGTCTGAAAATTGCAAGAGATTTTGGTGCAACGAAACAAAGACGATAAAAAAAATCCCTTCCAAGCTAAGGCTAAAAAAAAGCCAATTGATGTAAGTTTGAAAGTATGGAAAGAGCTTGTAAAGGCATATGAGAAGTTTGATGCACAGAGGAAGTCCAGTGAGGAGAGTACGCAAGTATTTGAATTTGCTCATAAGATTATATCAAATTTATTAAATGATTTTTAAATTTTACTTGTGCATCGTTAAATTGAATTAGCATATGTTTCAAGACAAGGCCTCCAAGGCTAGGCTTGACAAACTTCGTGCCACGAATCACAATGGCCAGAATGTTTTACAGGCCTTGATCTGTACATTTGTTAGTATATTTAATAAGTTAAATGATATTTTTTTATTTCCTAGAAAAAAGTAAATGATTGCATATTAATTAGTTTAACTAGTCCATGTGCCATGTTTTAACAGGAGGAGAAATATGGCCGACATCCAAGCCAATTTGAAAAGGAAATGTTACAAAGCAAAAAGTGGACCGATTTTGTAATCTGGATGGAGAATGATGTATCAATAGTTGACTTTCAATAACTTAGTTGGATATTGTTGTATTAATATGTCAATTTGCATTTCTTGTGTTGAGTTGTTTATTGATGCGTAGGATGAATTTTAAAGTGCTTCTCTATTGGCCCTAGATCCCACTCAATTGTCCCATTATTTGTAGTCCTGGACATGTGCACATGTCCTCCTGGTTACCTTATTATAGTGTTGAGATTTGAACTTCAGTGACTCTCATTATGAATGCACCTTTTTACCTTTACAAAATAATCCTTAGACATTTTTCACAATAATTTTAATCCACAAAGCTCGACAACTGCAAGGGCAATCACTTATATACAAACGTGAGTTATGTGAACAGGCCACTGAATCATCCACAAATTTGTTTATATTGAATTAATCTTGTATACACCTAAAAATGACACCATTCAGTCTAAATAAATATTCTTAATATTTATTCCATTCTAATTCTTCTATCAATAAATAAATAAACAAATTTATTTATTTGATTCACATTCCTCTAAGTTAATTAAATATCGAAATATTTAATTACCTCTTATAAAGTTAAAATTAAATAATATCATTTATTTAATTAAATTTTTCCAAACAATTAAATAATTCTCAATTATTTAATTAAATCAAATTCATTCTTCTAAATTTGAATAAATCAAATCAAAATTATTTAAATCCTCTCAATCTCCAAAAATAAAATATAATCAAATATTTTATTTATTCTTCCAAATCATGCACATCAATTAAATAAATTTTATTATTTAATTTGCTTTCTTATCTTCTAATTCTTCAAATATCTTCCAAATCTTCTAAAAATAAGTCTTCTTCTTCATGCACAAACAATTAAATAATTTATTATTTAATTTCTCTCAAATCATGCAAAAGCAAATCTCAAGTGAAGTTATCTATTCAATCAACCTTGTTTTTATCAATATCTCTTAAATTAGAAAAAAACTTTCTAATTTATGAAAAGCATGTCTTATCTTTAGAAAAGAAAGTGGTTAACTCAAATAAAACAGCTTTTGTGTGACACTTGTCTTCTTCCTATTCACGCACATTCTCTCAACTATTCTCAACCGCTGATATTCTCATTCTTTCTATATCGTTGATCTTCATTCTCACAAGTCTATAAATTGAACCTCATTCTTCCATTTCAATCATCTAAGCTTTAAGTAAACTTACTCTGCAGGAATTACAGCGCGCCTTTGGTACCAATTCCTTCATTGCTTGTGATCACATTCGTTACTACACACTACTACCATCGTGAAGCTCATCTTCATGGTGATATTATCATAGCCATTCTCAATTGACATTCTTGAAGGAAAGCAAAGAAGTGCACTCTCTGAGGGCCTTATTTCATACATACAAGATCGATTGTGATAGGCGATCAATGGAAGCTTCGAATTAAGGAGGTTCGCTTTGTTGGTTATTTATTGTTTATTTGAATCTCTTTTGTTCACCATTTCATTGAGTTTTGGGTATCTTGATATTTGATATTCTTGATTATTCATTTGAATCCAATTTTCCCTTAACATTTTTGGCGCCCACCGTGGGCCCTAGCCCTAAATTTAACCCAAAAACTGAGTTTTTTTTGTTTTAGAAGCCGTACATAGGAGGAAACAATGCATCTGTCACATCTTAACACTCATTTGTTACCTGTCACGATGCATACATTCCTACTGCGCATATAGACACTGTTCCAGTGCATTTACCATCTGAAACAGTACATCTACTACTTCAGTGCATATACACTATTTTCCTATGCTTTTAACCTCTATTTTAGTGCATATGTACTGCGGCGCTTCTGTTCACTCTTTCTGCGCATTCAATCTCTGAAGCGGCGCATCTATTTTAGGTAGTGATTTTAGGGTTTTCTTAAAAGTTTTGCTAACGCTGACATCTTTGTATGAATACTCTTGATCTGTTTTGCAGGCTAGGTACTGGTTTAGATTCATATAGTTGCACGTGTTAGCTCACACTTTGATTTCTAAATGGGAAAGTAAAATGGATGCTCATGCAAATCTCACATAGTTTTTAACTAGGAAAGTGGTAATTGAATCATTGCTATTACTATCTGGATAAAATTAAACTCATCCTTGCTATCTGGGTAAAACTGAACCATTGCTATCTCGACCTTCACTTCAAAGTTAACAATTTGTGCTACATGGGTATAAAATTAAACTCATCATTGCTATCTGGATCTTCACTTCAAAGTTAACAATTCGTGCTATCTAGGATAAAATTGAACTCATCATTGCTATCTTGGTAAAACTGGACCATTGCTATCTTGTTAACACTTCAAAGTTAACAAAAATCTGTGCTTGCCCAAGTAGATAGCTCATCTAGTTTTTCTCATTTTAAACTATGGGAAAATAACCACTGTATTAATGTCTTGGGAATGATACCAGGCCTATGCTCTCCCCTATCTTGGGTGACCAAAATGCCAGACATATCATTTTTGCATATGTTTTTCCTTTAGAGGGGCCTGCTCTTGGATATCGTTCATCCAAGTAGGAACAACCCTAAGTGGTAATAGGCTAGATGCCAAGCCCTTCCAAGCCACTATAAATAAATTATGTTTGGAGTGAAAGCTTCAAATAATGAGTCTAGTTGTGTTATACCGATAGCCAACCTCCCCCAAAACCCTCCAAGGTGCAACCCTTGCAGGCTGGGAGACTTCATAACGGAGAGTAGTGCTACCGCATGTATAACCACTCCAACAATTGCCTTTATTACTCACCCTTATTTTAGTAGACCAAAAACCCCTATAATCCGGTGCAGAGAAGGGAAATTATTACCTCCCGAAGATGCCTCACCTAGAGATAGGGAGAATTCAATTTTATACTGTCCTTTGAAACCTAGGGTTGTACTTGCTTTCTTTTCAGTCCAAAAAAGAGTCAAAAAATCACAAAAAATTAAAAAAACCATAAAAATATTCTTTGTGTTTGTTGTGTCTTCTTGCCATAATTTCAGAAAATTAGATCAAAATGACCTTCTTGCAACCAAAGTATCAAAAACATCAGAAAATTTCAAAAAATTGCAAAAAAATATTGAGAAAACCAGAGCAACGCATCCGTCCTATGTTGTTGTGCATTTGTGCCGACTTGTGGCGCATCTGTACCAACTTGCAGCACTTTTACTATCTATTATACTGCATTTACCTTTTACCAGTGTGGTGCATATATCCTAACTTACAGTGCATTTACTAGTTTTCACAGCGCATCTATTCTAGTGCATGTGCGACAGTGAGCACTTGTACAATCTTTGAGAGAAAAATTTTATCAATTCTGGGTACCCATTTCAGTCTAGTTCCAAAATCTGAGATCAGGTCTTACCTTGTAGTCTTTTTTCCATCCATTTTGTGTCAAAGTCTCCCTTTCGTTGGTCATCCCATTCACCTTCTATTAGGTCTTTCTAGTCCAAAGTTGAAAGTATCCTATATTAGACCAGCATAGGCCCCTTTTTCATATCACTTTGGATTCAAGTAACCCTAGTAGGTCACAGGACTTCGCTAGTGGTCTTGGTGCACGACTAGCCCCTACACAGTAAGACAAGTATCAAGTACCCTTATTAGTGGCTATCATCTTGTATCGGTCGTCTTACTTGGAATCATTGATCGAGAAAGTCCCTTATCCAAGTCTTGTCAAAAGTATCCTATTCTCCATAGTCTCCATCGACATCTTGCCAAAATCTCTAGTTTCATCCCATCTCATCCCTCATCACCTTGCATGGTTCTTACTAGATCTCAATACAAAAAGCAACTTGAAATGGCCGAATCATCCAACCACATCATCATACTGAGAGGAACCTCCTACAATAATATAATGAAAATGCACTAAATAACAGAAATAGTAGAACACATAAAGAATTTATTGATCACAGGCCACTTCGAGGGGGCAACCTCCTTTGAGAAAGCTCAATACAATAAACTCATGGATGCCTTCATTGGCCTCAACATGTACTTATATACTAAGTCTAATCTAAACAACTATTACTCCCCATGAATGTGGGATAATACAATATACTCACGGGATGACTTACAAAGCATATGCGTCCAACAACAATATACTAACAAAGTAAAGAGAAGGGCTAAACACGGGTTCCTAACATCCCCTCCCTCTTAGAAAAGCTTTGTCCTCAAAGCTTAAGATGTGGAAATTGTTGCTGAATCTGAAGGAGTGGTTCCCATGTAGCATCCTCTGGGTGCATTCCATGCCATTGAATTAATACCTCTGTGATGGATCGAGAGTGAAGTTGACGAGTGCACCTGTTGAGGATTGTCTCCAGCTCCAAAATGATGGATCCTTCATTATCCAGTTATGGTAAAATAGTTTGTGCTATGATGTTGGTGCTAAGAACTTTCTTTAGACAAGAGACATGAAATACTGGATGAACGCGGGAAGGAGGAAGCTCCAACTTATAAGCAACTGACCTAGTCTTCTGAAGAACCTTATATGGCCCATAAAACTTTGGAGCTAGCTTATGACGCCCTTTGAGTTTCAAGGAGGATTGCTTGTATGGCTATAGATGAAGAAAAACCATATCACCTACTTGAAAAGTGTGCTCAGAATGATGTTGATCGACTTGTTGTTTCATTCGATTTCTTGCCATGTGAAGATTGTCCTGCAAAATGCGAAGAATCTGATCTTGAGTTCGGAGAACCATGTCAACTACTTGAACTGGTGAACTACTGGGGGTGTATGGAAGGAGCACTGGTGGTACCTGACCATAGATTGCTTCATATGGAATCATTTTAGATGCAGTGTGGTAGGAGGTATTGTACCACCATTCAGTGAGAGGGAGCCACTTTGCCCATTGATGCTGTTGTTCTGAGGTGAAACAACGAAGATGAGTTTCCAAACATTTGTTGATAACTTCAGTCGGACCATATGTTTGTGGGTGATACCCTGAACTCATCTTCAGTTTGGTGCCAATGTGGTGAAATAGTTGTGTCCAAAAATGACTAGTGAAAGTTGCATCACGATTTGAGACAATGGAAGAAGGGATTCCATGAAGACGGAAGATCTGGTCCATGAAAATCTATGCGACTGAGGAGGCGGTATAGGGATGGCTGAGGGCACAAAAATGACTATATTTGGAGAGGCGTTCAACCACAACCAAGATCATTGTCTTCCCTCCAGATTTAGGGAGCCCCTCAATGAAATCCATAGAAATATCTGTTTAAATCTATGTAGGGATGGGCAAGGGTTCGAGCAGTCTAGGAAAGAGTGTCGTTTCACCCTTGTGCTAGCAGGTATCACATTCAGCCACCATCTGTTGAATTACCCTTTTCATTCCTTGCCAAAAGAAGTTACGTCGTGCCCGCTCATAAGTTTTGAGGAACCCAGAGTACCTTGCCGATGGAGAAGCATGGAGTTCATAGAAGATAGCCTGTTGAAGATCTGTGCTCTGGCAAAGCACTAGACGACCCTTGTATCTCAGAGAAACACCATCCCAAGAGTAATGTGGTACAACAGAAGGGTTATTGGCCAGCTGTTGGATGATTTGGGATAATGAAGAGTCATTCACATAGCCCTACTAAAAAGAGTCCAACCAATTTGGAACAGGTATAGAAATAGCTGAAAGAGAAGCTTGGTCATCAAATGTTCGAGAAAGAGCATCCGCCACAATATTATCCTTACCCTTCTTGTAAGTGATCTCATAGTCATAACCCATGAGTTTGCTAACCCATTTTTGTTGTGCTAGGGAGGAGACCCGTTGTTCCAAGAAATTATTCAGACTCTGGTGATCAGTCTTGATGCAGAAATGATTCCCTAATAGGTATGGCCACCACTTCTGTACTGCATGCAAAATAGCCATCATTTCCTTCTCATATGTAGAGAGTACTAAATTCTTACCTAAAAGGGCTTTGCTGGTGAATGCAATGGGATGTTCATCTTGAAGGAGAACAACACCAAGTCCATTGCCGCAAGCATCACTCTCAATAGTGAAGGTCTTGGAAAAATTTGACATTGCTAGAACAGGTGGAGTACACATAGCTTGTTTCAATTTTTCAAATGCACACTCAACAGCATGTGTCCATGTAAAAGCATCCTTTTTCAACAGGGCTGTTAAAGGAGCTGCAATCTTCCTGTAATCCTTGGCAAACTTGCGGTAGTAGCCAGCCAGTCCCAAAAAACCACGGAGGCTCTTGAGTGTCTAAGGATGCGGCCAATTTTTCATGGCGTCTATTTTGGCAGGATCCACTCGAACCGCTTGGGCTGAAACAATATGCCCGAGATACTCCACTTCCTCCTGTCCAAAAACACATTTAGACTATTTTGCACAAAGATGATGATTAGAGAGAAGTTGCAGTACAAGATCCAGATGCTGGAGATGCTCAGCCCATGTTTCACTATAGATAAGGCTATCATCAAAGAAGACCAGAATGAATTTTCGCAAGTAGGGCCGAAATATTTTATTCATCAATGCCTAAAATGTGGAAGGAGCATTATTGAGGCCAAAGGGCATGACTAAAAACTCATAGTGGCCATAATGCGTGCAAAAAGCTATTTTAGGGATATCATCCTCATGAACCTGAATTTGGTGATACTTAGAATGAAGATCCAACTTGGAGAAAAAATGAGCGCCATGAAGCTCATCAACAATAGGAATCAGAAACTTATCCTTGATTGTGATGTGATTAAGTGCTCATAAGTCAATGCAGAGGCACCAAGACACATCTTTTTTCCGTACAAGAAGAACTGGTGAAGAAAAGGAACTGGTACTAGGGTGAATAATACCTTGCTTCAGTAAGTCCCAAATGAGCATCTCAATCTCTGTCTTTTGGTGAAATAGGTAGCGGTAGGGCCTGATGTTGGGAGGAACAGTTCTAGGAAGGAGCTAAATATGATGGTCCTCTGGTCATGAAGGTGGCAATCCCACTGGTTCATCAAAAACACATGCATATCTATCCAAAATTTGTTGGAGATCCGAAGGAGTAGTGGAGACCACAGATGGTTGCATTTGAATGGAATGGAGCTGAGCGATGACACCATGTGAATTCTTCTTAAGGAGCTTTTCCATGCGATGTGAACTGATGATGCTGAGAGACCCTGGTTGTAAGCCCTTCAATGTGTGTTTTTTTCTCGTTGTTTGAAAACTGCATCCAAAGTTCAGCAAAATCCCATAAGATGGGTCCAAGTGTGTGTAACCATTGAGCACCCAAAACCACATCACATCCACCTAAGGGCAAGGCAAACATGTCAGAGTGCATGTTATAATCTCCAATAGAGATACGCACATTGCGACACTTCCCTTTGCAAGGTAATGTGCCCCCATTGGCAATCATGACTTCAAAGTTGGAGCAAGGATGGACAAAACAATCAGCCTGTTTGGCGATCCGAGGGTCAATGAAGTTATTAGTGCTACCAGAATCAATGAGTATTGTAAGAGGGAGCTTCTTGAAGTAACCCTTGACCCGCATGGTTTGTGGGGTGGTGACTCATGCTAAAGCATGGAGAGAGATCTCCAAGTGGTTTTCCTGAGAAGGAGGGTCAACAGGTGGCTGCTGAATGTCAACTTGATCATCTACTATTTCCTGAGCATCTTCATAAACTTCAGTTGCAGGCGGAGAATCCACATCCAAGAGATAGAGCTTTTGCTTAACACATCTATGTCCCTGAGTGAATTTCTCATCACAATTATAACAAAGCCCTTTTTCTCTACATGTCCTCATCTCTGCTTCAGACAAATGCTTGATAGGAGTTGTTCTTAGAGCTGGCATGATTGGAGGTCTTTGGGAAACCATATTTCTGAATGGAACAAAATTGGATTTGGAGCGTTGTTGAGCTATGATCTTGTACTCTGTCAACTTAGCCAACCCTAGGGCTTCCATCATTATGCTGGGACAAAACAATGTAACCTTAGATTGGATTGCAGCCTTCAGACCACTGACAAAACAACTCCTGAAGAATTCATCATACAATCCCTCTGTGTGATTGGCAAGTTTCTCAAATTCTGTCTGATATTTTCTCACAGTGCCAGTTTGGCGAAGTTTAGTGAGTGCTCCTGTGAAGTCATCAAAAGCACTAGGGCCAAATCGTTGCAAAATGAGTTTACAAAAATCTGTCCATTTTGGCTCTTCATGAGCCTTGATGTACCAACAGAACCATTGAAGGGCTTCATGTTCCAAATGAAAGGATGCAAGTGGGACTTTGTTGACATCAAAAGTATTATACAGACTGAAATATTATTCTACCCGATATATCCATCCAGTCAGATCATCACCATTGAAGCAAGGAAAATCAAGCTTTAGCCCATGAAAATTGCTGCAAGAAGAGAACCTAATGTCTGCAAAAGACTCTGGATGCCGTCTATTGTTCATGGCTAAATGCTGAAGATTGAGGCCGAGAATTTTTTCATCCAGATCTTGGAGTTTGGTCTTGAGGGCTGCAAGTTCATCCTCCATGTTTTTTGCTCCTACGCGGGTGACAACCATAACCAGTAGTTTTTTTTGGGGGGGAATGGATAGAAAAACAAAAACAGAACCATTTTTAGTAAAGGAAAATTTGGATTTGGGAAAAACTCTAATGGGTAATTGGGGTTTGACTAGGTTTTGACACTTTCTAAGGGACAAGGAAGCAGAAAATGGGGATTTCAGAAGCAGGGTGAAAGAATGGGAAAATTTGTCCAAGAGGAACAAAGGAGCATAAATAGGAAATGAACACTATGGCAAAATTTGAAGGCAATTGGGTGAGAATTGAAGAAGTTATGGCAAACCCTAAAATAGACAAATGTGGCATTTTCTAGCTTCGATAAGTGGAATTTGGGATAGGGTCCTCAAGGAAGGAAATATGCAGAATGGAATTTTAGGGGTTCCAATGAATTTTCAGGGGAAACAGAGCTAAAGCAAGGAAGATATGGCAAAAAAATAGAATTTTTTTACTTTTTTTTCTTTTTTCTCTAGAAACGATCGGCAACGGCTCTGGACAGATGCAATCTATGATTTATCAGCTGGTAATAGATATGGACCCCAGGTATGTTCAGCTTCCTAAAGGTTTAGGAGATTCACTCAGCTACCAATGTTGTCTAACGGCTTGCGTATTGGGGAAGTACCCCTCACTCCATGACTTAGGTAAAACTGATAACCACTTTGCCACAAATGATAGTTCTTGGTTTACCTCACAGATGGGAACTAGTCAATCAGGTAGGGGTTGTCCTTTTCATTGGCAGGTCCTCTCAATGGGCCAGCTACTTTGGGGTTCCTGTAGTACTCACAATGAGTTTTAGGGCTAGGCCCAGGCACTTCCCACAGTTAAGCGGATAGGGATTATTCCTTGATCTAAACCTGTAATTGAAATGAACAATATAGATGCAAAGAAAAAAGAACTACTGCAATAATTACAATGCCTAGAGGCCACTGCAAAAAAAAATTGACAGAAATTCCACCCAGCGAGCCCAAGAAAGCGCTCTGATACCAAATGAGAGGAACCTCCTGCAATAATATAATGAAAATGCATGAAATAACAGAATATAGAAGGAATTTATTGATCGCAGGCCACTTCGAGGGGGCAACCTCCTTTGAGCAAGCTCAATACAATAAACTCATGGATGCCTTCATTGGCCTCAACACGTACTTATATACTAAGTCTAATCTAAACAACTATTACTCCCCATGAATGTGGGATAATACAATATACTCACGGGACAACTTACAAAGTATATGTGTCCAACAACAATATACTAACAAAGCTAAACATGGGTTCCTAACACACCCCTCATGATAGTGATGAAGAAATCCCTCACGAAGAGTATCAAGGAAGCCTCCAAGATTGGAAATTCCAATGCTTACTAGAGAAAGTGGTCCATGATGACCCTCACAAGTATTGTTATCATCTTACAAGTCTTGGAATTAAATTCCCTGTGGATTTCAATATAAGCACAATCCAAGAAAATGTGGAGAATTATCATGAAAAGGGAAAGAAAACCTTAGACCCAAACGTAGAGGATAACAATGAAAAAGGAAAGAAAGCCATAGACCCAAGCGCTCCTATGGAAGAAATGAGAAAACAACTCGAGGGTCTAAAGCAACAAATGACGGATCTCAAGATGGGTACAAGCACTAAAACCTACTCCTTGGAAGATATATCACCGTACCCCTTTGATAAAAGTTTGAACATGACACCATTTCCCTTTCGATTCGAAGTTCCTAAATTTGACAAGTACAAAGGGAAAGGGGACCCTAGAGATCACATTAGGGAATTCAACACAACATGCATGGAAGTAGCTCACAATGAGACTTACTTAATGAGACTATTCCCTAGATCTCTAGGTAGTCAAGCCATGGAGTGGTTCTCACAACTCCCACTGGTCATCAAAACTTTTGATGAGTTAGTCAACAAACTCATCACGCACTTCTCTTACAATATTGAACATGAAGTTTCCATGCTCGACCTATGCAACACCAAGAAAAAGAGTGGTGAAGCATTCACCTCCTTCCTACAAAGGTGGAGACAACTGGCAAGTAAATGTTCATATGATGTACCAAAGAAGAAATTAATGGAGATTTTTGTCCATAACCTCAACTCCAATCTTAGCTATCAAATACAAATTCAATGCCCTACCTCATTTTCAAAGGTCATTGAGATGGGATTGTTCATCGAGAAAGCTATGATCGCCAAGTGGCAAATCATGTTATACAAGGACACACCTACCTCCAGCTACATGACTGACAAATCAAAGTTTTGGACTAAAAACAAAAATGTCGTCAACGATGGAGTAGTTGATGCCAAGGTGGCGGCTCCCAAGCAACAACCAATATTTACTCTCAAAGGAGAGGCAAGCAATGTTACACCCAACACAACATTCGCTTGGGAGCCAAGACCATCGTTCAACTCAAATCCAAGGTGAAAGTTCACACCGTTGGGTGAGTCCCAAGAATCCGCATTAAGGAAGCTATTGGCCAACAATGAAATCTCTCTACCGCCAACAAGTGATTATGAGCCTCAAATCAAAACTCACTATTGGAAAGACACCAACTATTGTGAGGATCATAGAGGAAGGGGACATACAACCAACAATTGTATCTATCTCAAACATGTTATTCAAGATGTGCTTAATCAAAATCATGGAGGAACCCAACAACATACCTCCAATGAGACACATGTGGCTTACAGAGATCCACTTCTCAATCATGACATGCCATACAACAACAACAACAATGGTAACAACAACAACAACAACAACAACGGAAACAACAACAACAACAACCGCAACAGGCAAAATCAGAATAGTGGGAATACTAATGCCAACTACAGAAGTGTACCATTTGACTATACCATCAATTGCATATAAGAGCATGTCCCACAAATCAATGTGGTCATGCCCAACCAACAATCAGAGCCTAACCAAAATGATTGTAGTATCATTACCCGTAGTGGTAAAGTCACATTGAATACCGTCCCTCCAAGGTTGTCACCTTCTCAATCCAACTTCCATCAGTATAGTGTCATAGACCAACTTCGGAAGATTCTGGCCCACATTTCTATCTTAAAGTTGTTGCGTCTATCTCCTTCCCACAAGGAGATTCTCAATAAAGCCTTAGTGGAAACCACTGTCCCCACTAACTTGGCCCAAGAGAAGTTTCAAGCCATGGTAGGTAATATGACCTCCTCAAGTACCATATCATTTACCAAACAAGATGACCTCTCAATGTCTCAACCTCATAACACCCCTCTACATATCGTCACCTTCATCCATAAGCACCGCATCAAGAGAGTTCTCAGTGATGGGGGAGCCGGTTTAAATATTTGCACATTAAAGCTGGTCCTTACATTGGGGTTGTCTTAAAATGTAGTTGATCCAAGAAAGAAGATAACCATCAAAGCCTATGATGAAGAGGAGAGAACTACAAAGGGAATAGTAGTCTTACCCATACAAGTGGGACCAATAATAAAAGATGTTGTGTGCCAAGTCCTAGATAGGGAGCTTGCCTATAATATTCTCCTAGGTAGACCATGGATTCACGCCATGAAAGCTATTCCATCTACTTATCACCAATGCATAAAATTCTTGCATAATGGCAAGCAAGTCACCATCCAAGGCAACCCTGACCCCTTTCAGCATTGCAACTCTGTCCTTTCAAAACCTGATTACATCATACCAAACAATAGAGCATCTACGTCCCCTACCCCATAGTGTGATTCTACCTTTGAAGCTTCCTCATCAAAGTCCAAAGAACAGAAAATTACCATCAAAGAAATTAGAGTCGGGGAATACTCCATTGAGCACAGCCTAAATCTGGCCAAGATGCCTTTATCTCCTAGATCTTTTGGTTGACCCAAGCATTTTCCAAAGCCATCTGCTCCTCCTACACCTCCCATAGCTCCCTTTGTAAAATGGGGGACCCTATCAGATGAGACAGAGGAAAGAGATATCCTACAATGGCTTTATACCGAAGAAGAAGAAAGCACACAATAGAACCACCTAGACTCCCAACAAAAATCTATGGGCGAGGTGAATCTATCCTAGATAGAATGGGTTACGAAGGACAAGGCCCCATTGGCCTAAGAAAAGAAGGAATTATAGAACCCATTCAACCTTCTTCATCCTCATTAGCTAGAAATACAAAAGGCCTAGGATATAAGGATAAGGGCAAAGCTAAAGAAAGTGCTTGTCTAGGGGAAATGATCCATACACTTCAAGTGGACAGTGACACAGATTCCAATGAATATGAGTGGGATGAGCTCACAGAGCATTCCTATGATGACAAAGAGGTTGATACCATTCAAACGTATAGCCCCTACCATGAGGGACAAACGCTATGGCATAGGCCATTAGAGTGTGATTTGCCTATCCCTGAGAATACAACTTTCGAGGAAGGTTTGAGTTCTATCGCAATAAACAACTTGGAGGAAAGTACCATCTCGAACACTCCCCCCACCAATACTCCTAGCGTATCCATTCAAACTATCAATGAATCAGATCTATCCTCCGACTCCCTCCCCCTTATGCATCCCAAACTTATTGACTGGGATCTACGAGGAACTCCGCAACTAGATATGTTCCAAAACGACGATGCTTATATTGACTACATGGAACTTAGGGACCACCTACCCAAAGGAGATCATAAATCTAGTTTCACTATTGAATTTAACACCGTGGCTAATTTCAGAGAGGGTGCCAAGCCTTCCAGTCACAAAAATATCAAAATAAAAACTAGATCTGACGGTGAAAACCGTTCCGCAGTAGTGTCAGGTCCCAAAAGAGTAAAAAGAAAGGACACATCTGAAGGTGAAAACCCAACTGTGGCACCTAACGATGGAAGGCTTGACACTCTCCCCGATGACATGCACCAGGAGAAGTCTCAAATTGTTGTGGAACCCATAGAGCTGGTTAACATTGGAACAGAAGAATAGCCTAAGATCATTCACTTTGCTAAATCTCTAACCCCACCAGAGAAGACCAAGTTTGTACCATTCTTCAAGAGAAAGCAAGTCAATTTTGCTTGGTCATATGTAGATATGCCATGGTTAGATCCAGATTTGATTCTACATCATCTTCCATTAGATCTGGGAGTGAAACCAGTGAAACAAAAGCTTAGAAAGATGCATCCACACATAGCACTGCTTGTAAAAGAAGAACTCAAGAAACTACTGGATGTAGGATTTATCAGAGCTATAGACTATCTAGAATGGGTCTCCAACATAGTACCAGTGTCCAAACTAGATGGTCGAGTCAGACTATGTAATGACTTTAGAGATCTAAACAAAGCTTGCTACAAGAATGATTTTCTGTTGCCAAATATAGATATCATAGTTGACTTAACAGTAGGGTATACCACGTTATCTCTCATGGATGGCTTCTCAGGATACAATCAGATTAGGATAGCACTAGAAGACCAACATAAGACAACTTTTACTTGTCCACGGGGTACTTTTTGCTGGATTGTCATGCCATTTGGGCTAAAGAACGCAGGAGCCACATACCAACGTGCTATGACCACAATATTTCATGATATGATGCATGTCACCATGGAAGATTATGTAGATGATATCCTAACAAAGTCACTCACAAGATAATCACACCTGGATGTGTTAGAGAAGGTCTTTCAGAGACTCAAGCAATTCAAAGTCAAGTTGAACCCAAAGAAATATGTGTTTGGAGTCACCTTAGGCAAACTCCTAGGATTTATTGTTTCGACAAATGGAATAGAGGTGGACCCTGCCAAAGTCAAGGCTATTATGGACATGCCACCACCCAAGACTCTTACTCAACTAAGATCTCTATAGGGTAAGCTACAAGCAATACGTAGATTCATATCACAACTGGTAGACAAGTGTCAACCATTCAGTCATCTCCTGCACAAGAACATTCCATTCAGATGGGATGAGAAATGTGAAGAGGCATTCAACAAACTGAAAGATTATCTTATGAATCCACCTATTCTCATGCCTCCTATCCAAGGGAAACCATTGATACTATACATATTTGCTACACCTACAGCTATTGGGGCTCTTCTAGACAACAAGATTATGAGAATAAAGAAAGACCCGTCTACTATATCAGTCGCACATTGGTGGGCTATGAGTTGCAATACTCTCAGATAGAAAGATCATTTCTTGCGGTAGTTTTTGCTTCCCAAAAAATCTGACATTATATGCTTGTACATCTAGTAAAACTTATTGCAAAAATAGATCCACTGAAGTACCTACTAAGCAAAGCAGCTCTAACAGGTCGCCTAGCCAAATGGGTAATGCTCTTAAGTGAATACGACATAGAGTATGTAGACATAAAAGATATCAAAGGACAAGTCATTGCTGATTAGTTAGTAGATGCACCATTATAAGACACCACACAAATGCAATTTAAATTTCTAGATGAATCTCTATTCAACATCTTAACACATTCTTGGAACCTCTACTTTGATGGGTCCTACACAAACCATGGATCGGGGGCAGGAATCTTGTTTGTAACTCCTTATGGTGACACCATACCGAAGTCCTACCGTCTGTTATTTCTATGCACCAATAACATAGCAGAATATGAATCCTTAGTCATTGGCCTCAAAATGGCAACAGAGTGGAAAATCAAAGAGCTACATGTCTACAATGATTCTCAACTAGTAATAAATCAGGTTAATGATGATTACCAAACCAAAGATGAGAAGCTTGTCCCATATAAGCAGATGGTCGAAGACTTCAAGGAATACTTTGTAATCATCTCTTTGAGCAGATACCTCGCATTGAGAACAAAGCAGCATATGCCATGGCGACCATCGCCTCTCTTCTCAAGATACCAAAGAATAAGTCACGGTATGAGTTCTTAGTGGAAACTATTCAACAACTAGCTTATGATCTTCCTGAAACCTATTCCATATGCCTTTTAGTTGGATCTGATTCACCTTGGTATGGTAAGGTTTACACCTACCTCAAGGATAACACCCTCCCACCTGACTTATCTTCAAACCAATGACAAACCTTTATACACCAAACCTCTCTCTATACCATTATTGCCGACACCCTCTACCGACGTGGTCTAGATGGTACTTTAATTCGTTGTTTAGAACGAGAAGAATCCCAAACCGCTTTACAAGATGTGCATGAAGGGATTTATAGAACACACTCTGGCGGTCCTTCTTTAGCTAAGAAACTCATGCGTTTGGGTTATTACTGGCTGAATATAGAAACAACTTCATATCAGTTTGTGAAGAAGTGCAAGCAGTGCCAAATACATGGGAACCTGATACATGCACCAGCTCAAGAGTTGAGACCTTTAACGATACCTTGGCCCTTTTGCCAATGGGGACTTGACCTTGTAGGTAAAATCCATCCACCCTCATCCAACGGCCACAAATTCATAATAATCACCACTGAGTACTTTACCAAATGGATTGAAGTCGTTTCCCTTACCACCATCACATGTAAGAAAATTTCCTCATTCATCCTGAATTACCTCATCTGCAGATATGGAATTCCCTCGTCCATTATCACAGATAACGGAAGACCCTTCAAAAACTAGGATGTCCAAGAACTCTGTGACCAATTCAAAATCCGACACCATTTGTCCACACCCTATTACCCCCAAGGCAATGGTCAAGCTGAAGCATCCAACAAGACCATCTTGAAACTCCTCAAGAAGACAGTCAATGATGCTGGCCGTGATTGGCATATCCAACTCAATCCTGCTCTGTGGGCCTACAGAACCAGTATGCGCACTCCCATAGGTGTTACCCCTTACGCCCTTGTCTATGGCTTAGAAGCTATCCTCCCCATAGAGGTCAAATTACCATCTCTCAGGGTGTCGTTAAAAGGTCTCATATCAGATGAAGAATACAGAGTTTCCAAATTGTAAGAACTAGAGTTGCTAGATGAAAGGAGACATAAAGCCTTTGACCATCTCAAATTATATCAACAAATGATGTTAAGAAGCTATAACCATAGAGTTCACCCAAGGGTCTTTAAGGTTGGAGATGTAGTCCTTAAAGAGAATCCCCTTAATCAATAGGATAGGGAAAAGAAGGGCAAGTTCGAACCCAACTAGCTTGGGCCTTATGTGATCGTAGTTGCTTATGGATCGGGGGCATATCAGTTAGCAACATCAGAGGGTGAGCTATTAGATGACCCAATCAATAGCATGCATCTTTACCAGTTCTATACCTAAGAGAACCCCAATGTAAGGGGGGTATAAAATACAAAAAAATAAAAATAATCAGAAAAATACAAAAAAATTAAAAAAATCATAAAAATACAAAAAAATCATCCTTTGGTGAAAACCTGGCAAACAGGTGCCTTGGATAGGTATCATGATGAAAACCTGGCAAACAGGCGTAATGTATACTTTCTAGCTTTTTTGTGCAAATAAAAGCAAGTGGTGAAAACCTGGTAAATAGGCGTTACTTGTGATGAATCGCTTCCTCCATCTTTGGGAAACCAATCACCTTGTGTCCATTCTTCCTCATGTCCCGTTCGATCCATATCTGTTCCATAATAAATTCCTAACGATAACCTATCATGGCTTGATACTCTATCTCTTTGTTGCTTTGTCAAGCAAGGTTTTATCCCATATCATATCCATAGTGTTAGCCTAGCATAGTGTTTCTTGTTAGTATCCATGGTCCAAGTCCATGAACTACGTTGCCTCTGCATTGTCACATAGGTAAGGCCATTTCTCAAATGCGCCCCCGAGGCTCCGCTGTCCCATCCGTCCCATATCTAGTCCTTCTATCTATCTGAGTTCGCACCACTTTCTATTGCCTAGGTCTTAGGTCTGTTAGGGTTTACCCTAAACTACGTTGCCTCTGTGTCGTCACATAGGCAAGGCCATTTAGCAATGAGCCCCTGAGGCACTAGGTTGGTCCCTTAGGGTCCGTCTCACCAGTAAGGATTGTGGAAATCTTCTCACTAGGCAAGCAAGTGCAAACAAAACCCGCTCTTTTCCAGAAATCCTGACACAAGACATTAACCTATCCCAAGGCAACACAAACAAACACCTAAGGCCTTCTAAATGATTTTACCCAAATTATGGTAAGAAACAAACACATCTAAATGCAAAAATGTTTTGTGGATTGGAAACATGGTTAAAAAAAATGGAGTCTTGATTTCTGCTATCATGCCTTTCCATGCTACTCGAGGATGCCAAAAGCTAGAGATGCTATGATGGGGGCATGATTATTTTCTTTATTTGTTGTTTGTGGATTAAACTTTAGTAATGTGAAGCCTTGTCTAAAGACATGATCAACAAAAGATCATCGAGGACATCAAAGGTCTAACATGAACGGGGGCAATCCTTGTTTGTAGCTATGCAAGAAATACTTAGGTCATCTTGGTTCAATTATACCTCGATGCTTGTATTAACTTGCTAAAGAAAAATCCATGTAAGAAGTACTTAGGTCATCTCTGTTCAATTATACCTCGATGCTTGTATTAACTTGCTAAAGAAAAATCCATGTAAGCAATACTTAGGTCATCTTAGTTCAATTATACCTATATGCTTGTATTAACTTACAACATTCGGAAAAAATAAATAAATTGCCTAATGATGAAATAAGCACTTCAATATACTTGCACCATCAAGATGTCAAAAATCAAAGCATCCATCATACATCCAGTTATACATCCATACATCCATATCCCTTGCAATAAAAGATCCACACAATGCAGAGTATCAATACAAAGTAAAAGCTTGTGATTCCTTCTATCGAGTCATTCTTCTATCAATCAGTATTCTATCTATTGTTGTGGTCCATTCTTCTCAATTTGGTCAACCTGAGAAATGATCCAAATGCAAGTCCATCCTTAATCCATACCAATCAGTTAAGTCAATCTTATCAAATGATATATTCACAATCAGTGGTCTTGATCCTTGTCTGGTCGTAAACCAACTCGATTAGTTAATCAATCAATTGTCTTATACAGGATGTTGCATTGTCGAAATTAGACCAATACACTCATCTTACATGACATGCTTCATTTCCTGAAACTAGACACTATCCTTCATATTGCTCTAGGGATCTATCGTTCCTTGCCATGACAACATGCCTACTGTGTTGGTCTAGGGATATATCGTTCCCCGCCATGACAACATTGTCGTATATCATTATAAGTATATCATTGGTTTACCGCTGGACAGGGGCAATACCTTGTTTGTTCTTGTATCATTTGTGCATACTTTCTTACTTGCTTGTGTATTTTATCATTCTATCTTGCATCACGTATCATTCAGCTCTTTCTTCAACAAATTTCTTCAATCCTAACCAAGTTTTCCCTTCGTCTTCATGAGATTGTCTATCTCATGCTTCCTACCTTCTTCCCATCCAATCTCCCAAGGGGGCATCCTGTCGTCATAACCTGTACCAGGGGCAAACTGAGACATGTATCATTATCAGAAATTTTATTCTTTGAAGCAACGCTGTAAACTGCATTGCATCAAAGAGGGGCAAAATGTATACGCCTAAAAATGACATGATTCGGTCTAAATAAATATTCTTAATATTTATTCCATTCTAATTCTTCTATCAATAAATAAATAAACAAATTTATTTATTTGATTCACATTCCTCTAAGTTAATTAAATATCGAAATATTTAATTACCTCTTCTAAAATCAAAATTAAATAATATCATTTATTTAATTAAATTCTTCCAAACAATTAAATAATTCTCAATTATTTAATTAAATCAAATTCATTCTTCCAAATTTGAATAAATCAAATCAAATTTATTTAAATCCTCTCAATCTCCAAAAATAAAATATAATCAAATATTTTATTTATTCTTCCAAATCATGCACAACAATTAAATAAATTTATTTATTTAATTTCCTTTCTTATCTTCTAATTCTTCATATATCTTCCAAATCTTCTAAAAATAAGTCTTCTTCTTCATGCACACACAATTAAATAATTTATTATTTAATTTCTCTCAAATCATGCAAAAGCAAATCTCAAGTGGAGTTATCTATTCAATCAACCTTGTTTTTATCAATATCTCTTAAATTAGAAAAAAAATTCTAATTTATGAAAAGCATGTCTTATCTTTAGAAAAGAAAGTGGTTAACTCAAATAAAACAACTTTTGTGTGACACTTGTCTTCTTCCTATTCGCGCACATTCTCTCAACTATTCTCAACAGTTGATATTCTCATTCTTTCTATACTGTTGATCTTCATTCTCACAAGTCTATAAATTAAACCTCATTCTTCCATTTCAATCATCCAAGCTTTAAGTAAACTTACTCTGCAGGAATTACAGCGCACCTTTGGCATCAATTCCTTCATTGCTTGTGATCACATTTGTTACTACGCACTACTACCATCATTGTGAAGCTCATCTTCATGGTGATATTATCATAGCCATTCTCAATTGACATTCTTGAAGGAAAGCAAAGAAGTGCACTATCTAAGGCCCTTATTTCATACATACAAGATTGATTGTGATAGGCGATCAATAGAAGCTTCGAATTAAGGAGGTTTGCTTTGTTGGTTATTCATTGTTTATTTGAATCTCTTTTGTTCACCATTTCATTGAGTTTTGGGTATCTTGATATTTGATATTATTGATTATTCTTTTGAATCTAATTTTCCCTTAACAAATGTATAGACAACAGATCCTTTATTGAATCATTAGGTGGTGATAGAACTTATGAAAATGATAAGTCCCTTATCAAAGGCACATCATTGAATATTCCAACAGTTGCAACAATGTAGGGCAATCCTCTATCTTGTGATCAACATCATAATAAGTATACATTGGAAACTTTGTGCAACCACACGAGGTATACCCAGGTTCTCCACACTAGTAGCAATAGATTCCTCTATTGCATACTCTACCATGGCCTCCTTGATTTCCTCCATGCTCCATATATTATGGCTCCTAATAGCACAACACCATCTATTGTGGTTGTCACTGGGGTTGCATGGTTGTGTTTAATTTTGTTTTCCTCTTGCCTTGTGGAGGACTTGTACTACTTTGTAGGTGGTAATGTCATGGGTGGATGTGTGACAAACCTTGCACTAGTCATTGATAGGAACATCCTTTCACTTTTGCAGTAGTGGACAATTTCATGAGTCTCATGACATATGGTGCAATTAGGTATGTGTTAAGCAAGAGGGAACTATGTGTCATTAAAAGCTTGAGCTCCCACCACTAGATAGTTTGTAGTTGTATGCTCCTTAGTGTGGCACTTTATTCATCATAAACCACATTGATTAAGAGTTTCACTTGCAAGTTGTGCTATTTGCATGCCCATTTTTCCATTTGTTCTTTTAGGCATGTAGTAGAATCATATGTAGGGGGCTCTCCTAATTCTTATAATCTCAACACAAATTTTAAGGCAATTCTTTAATTAGGGTGAGTGAGCTAAACTAGTTCATGTTGGATATGTGCAATTAGCCTACCAATAAATCATTCCTTCTAAATTTCAACATTTTATAGTTGGGTCAATCTTTAACACCAATTCCTTAGAGCGTTGATCATCCCTACACACAATCTCTCCTGATTGTTGCCTTATTTCCTTTAATGCCAGAATATTACGATGCACCATCTTAGGGCAATTGAAATTGGGAAGGAAATCTCTTAGCAGTTTACCAAGATCATTCTTGGTGTGATTAGGATCATAATGAGTATACTAGTCTTGTGCTTACTTACAAAAAGTGGTTGCAATTAACATAATCTTGTGGTCATTATCTACAACATTTTGTGTGTGCTATGCTATCTCATATGCTTAAGTTTGATGGGCTAATAATGAACAACAAACCCTTGTTTGCCTATCTCCTTATGACTGATCCCATTTTGGATACGTTATGAAGTCAGGGTGATTTGAAGGAAGATCAAAGTTCACTTCAGGTTCTACTAGACCTAGGTATAATTGACTACCTGCATGGAAAATGTTTAATAAAAACTAAAAGGGAAAAAATGCACACTCAGTACACAACTGACATTAAAAATATCTCCTAGGGTTGCTTCAATTCAAACATAGGGAGGCATAAAATGTTTGAAGAGTCAATATATATGTTTTGTATCTTTCCAGTTGAGATGTCATTCTTTTATCTTCTTTGATAATGGGGCTATAGTGATTGGTCATATCTCATTAAAAGCTTTGGAGTACATAGCTCCAGCCATCATGGTGGTCCAAGGCCAAACATAAATTTATTTTCATTCTTTAGGTGGAGAAAAGACATGCAAAAGTAGGCACGGAAATATGACCCCAAAGAGGACCAAAAAACATTTTCACAAACTCCATTCAAAAGAGAAATTTGGTCAACTGCTGCAACATTGGGCATGTATATGTACATTTATCTAGAATTGATGCCCATAAGCAACATGGATTCTACATGGCAATTATAGCATGGTAGAACTAGAAACCTCAATGATGAAGAGGATATGCTCTTTATGAAATAAGAGGAAAATATCTATGGCATATTATAAAGCCAAAATTCCTATTGTATGATCCATAAAAGTACTGAAGGGAGAGAATTTTATTAGTCAGTTACTAATTTTATGGTCTAACTTTAAACACAAATATGATAGGCCTCATATTAAACTAGATTTGGCCATGTTCTCCAACCAAGGAAAATTTTGGTTTAACCATTTTCCTATCATTCCATTGCAATTCATAGGAGTGATATCTCTAACTATAGGACCATTGGCCTTCTTTGTAGCTTGAGATAACTACAAACTGAAGGTTTGTACAATTACTTTCTGCTAAAAGTATTTCACCTTGAGAATCATACACATCTTTTAAGGGATGTACAGAATATAAACCTCGTTCTCAATCCAAAAAAGCATCTCTGATTGAAATTAATGGTGGTATGATCCATGCTCAGTAGAAAAAACTTATTTTAGTAAAGAAAACAGAGAGTTACAATTAGAAGAAGATTAGTGAAATTGTATATACAAAAATTTTCCAAGTTAGAAAGGTTTGTGGATTCAATTCTTTAAACAAAGAGAAGAGCTGCTAAACATACATATCTGGTTGCATCTAAAAATGTCCCATTGTACTTCATTTGGTTATTTAGAGATTGCATGAGTCCCCAACAAATAAAGTACTTCACATATGTTCTTTCCTATAAGTTTATTGTTACTAACCTACTAGCACCTTCGAGATTCCTCCTCGATTGTCATGTAGTTTGATCACATCTAGACTTGTAAAAGTGTATTGAAATTTCTATGGGTTCTTGGAACAAGAAGAGACATGGTGTAAAAGACTTGGGGAATTGTAGGGGGGGCCATAAAAATAGGTCTTCATGATTAGTGCAAACTTGATCGACCTTCATAATGGAAAATGGATGTAAAGTAGATGTGTATAAGGTTATGAGATATAAAAGGATTGTTATAAAAAGGTTCTGACTTGTGCCTAATGCTATTGGATAATGGGGTCAAGGCTTTAATGATTTACAAAATTACTTGTCTTAACTCTAATTATATGGCACCTTCTAAATGTTCATACCTTGTATGAACATGCAAGATGATTAGCTACTAGACTCTTCTTTAATATCTAGTTGATTCTTTCAAGTTACTGTGTTTGCCTAAAAGGATTTAATTCTATTTGAAGGAAACCCACCAATATGATTTATTTTAAAGGATTTAACTCAAAATAGAGACCAGTAAATATTAAACCACTTAGAAGGAATTAAATCAACTTCTAACAGAAACCAATCAAAAAGCATCCACACAATGACAACAAATGTGCATTGATAAATCTAGGGATTTGAATAACTGGAAATAGCCAAGATGGAGATAGTCAAATAACTAATAAACTTTAATATCAACAAAATATTAGAACACCATAGATATATCCACAATTTTGATCATCCTTGCCCATTAAAATATTAAAATATCATGGTAATGTCTTGAACTTGAAATATGATTGTAAATATATAAGTATGAATTGTCTTACAGAGAATGGATTAAATGATGATGATTCCTAAGGCCTTGATTTCCCTCATATATATATGGGAAGCGAACAAGCTTCAGGCCTAAATAGATGCAACTATTCATATTTTGTATCTTTTCATAATTAAACATAATTAGGAAAAAGCGATTATAGGCATAAACATACTCGATTAAGATCTAAATCTATTAGTCTTCATAGAATACCCATGACCACAAGCCTGGCAAGGTATTCATCTTTATGTTGTAGTTTCTATCGAATATGTTGTGCATGTTCCCATTGCTGAAAGCAATACATTGCTTTTATATATCGTCAAAACTTTCAAAACTTAATTCTTCTTTCTATGCTTTTCTCATACTATTCTGGCAATAAACAGGTTTACCTTGGCTATGTGATCAATGTACTCCTCAGATACACAAGTGTCTGTGGAAATTATATCCATCATGACAAATTGTAGCTTGAATATTTTATCCAATTGTTTATGTGTATTCTCTATCACCCTGTCTTCATTGTTGACCTTCTCCAGAGCTATGGGTAATAACTGAGTCAATTCTTCTTTCCACAGACCTTTGTCCTATATATTTCCTTCATTATTGAAGAAATTAGGAAATGCCATGTCCCCTTGCAGGTCAAAATCACTAATATCTCCTATTAACAATGCATTAAATCTTTCATGTTCAATGATCAGGTCATTACATTCCCTAAGTGTTTTCTCATTGATGTTTGCCTTAGTTTTTAGCTCTTCTTTCTTCTCAAGCATTCTGAGATGCAATCTTTTATGTTCTTGATGAACATTATGGGTCCTTTTATGTAAATCCCATATCTGATCACTGTGTTTCATCATCATTTCAAATATTTTGTTTATCAACTCAGAAGCCATTTGGTACTTGACAACCTTTATATTATTTTCCAATTTGTCACTTTTCTTTTGGAATTTATCAGCCTTTATTTTCCAATAATTTGCATCAGCTATGGCCTCCATCATTCTTTTGTCTAGTTCTTGAAAAGGTAAATGACTACTAGATGATGCCAGTTTATCTTTATACATAGAAATTTCTTGTTTCAATTTTGTTTCTCTGCTACATAAGCATTGTTATTTCTGACCATTTTTTCTATCTAAGCCTTTGTCAGTTTGGCAACATTTACATTCAATTCAGTAGTATCAAGTGGGTCAGTATCTTCAACTCTCTGTATTATAAGATGACCAAATGCTTTGTTTGTATCATCAATGATTTGAGGCCTTTTGTGTGGAGGGTAGAGTGCCCATATCAACAAAGCTGCTTTATCAGGATCATACCCAGAACCTATCTTAACCTTGTCCACAGCTTCAATGCTTAACTACACTTTCTTATCCTAATTTCTTTTGAAAGTATCAAAAACAATAGCAGATGTCATATCCCAGCCAGATACTAACATAACCCTTGCCTCTTCTAACAATTCTCTTCCCGTTTCTGGGGTCATGTTATCCATGGCTTTGTCAATTTCTTTTTGGAGTTCATGCAACACTTCACTTTGTAGCTTAGTGGAAATATGCTTCATCTTTTCCCTAGTCTTTTTTCCTTTGAATTCATAGAGAAATGTTTTAAACTCAAGGGTTTTATAAAATCTTTATCTGAGACAAATTTTTGGCTGGCCATATGTCTCATATCCTCTGATAGTTCATCACGAGATTCTGTATTGACTGCTTCTCTATCCATAGGAGGGTCATATTTGTCAATCACAGGTTCAAAACTTTGCATAGTCTCATCCTCACCTTCTAATCCCTCATCTTCTGCAAATCTAGTATCCATAGAAAAATTGATATCAGGCATAGGTTGAGGAGATAGGTGACTCAAAGGAGTCTCATATCTAGCTTGTGTTTCTCTAAATTTTTTGCCTTTACTTTTAAAAACCTCAGGTGGGACATCTACAATCAATCCTTGTGCTTTTGAAACCAACATACTCAATCTATAATCATCTATTTCTGGAAAGGCTCCTTTATAATTGGGGTTTTGGGCTACCCTCCAAGACTTAGCTATCATGACCTTATGATACAACTATCTCCTTTCAACTATAGAAGCTTCATCAGTATTTCTGATCAGATCATCATCTACAAATAGAACATGCTGATACTTCTTTAACTTCTGATTCGTGTTGACATGATTTATAAAGTGCTCAGGGTCAAACTTCTTCCTGGCATTTCCTCTAGGCAACCCAAAATAATCTAATGTCTTTTCAATTTCTTCATACCCTTTCTCAGAAAAGGTAGTAAAATCCCCAAAACATAGGGTACCTAGCATGAAAGATTGCTTATTGTGTTTCCTCAAGTGCATGAAATCAGTACAGGCCAACTGCCTAACAATCTCTAAATATGCCAGTCTATCAAGGCAAGTTTTTGGGAGAAAAAAAGGCACTCCTTCATATCCAAAAACTCTAAACTTTATACAATCCCTATATACATACCAATCACCCCAATTGTGATTGATTTTCTTACTCTTATCTATATCCTTAGGCCTGAGAAATCTTTGTATATCAGGTGAGAAATTATAACTGCAGGGGTGACTAAACAGAGCATATAAGGGATTTACAAAATATTCCTCAAAGTATAGATAATGTGATCAATCACATCTGCTATCCCATACAACTGTCCACATTTGTACTGGCTTGATATCTCCCTTTCTGTCTAGATCTCTAACCCTAAGAGATTCATCCCATAAACTCAAATTTTACCCTTCATATAACACAAGATGCATAAACAGAGAATAATACTTAAACCTAAAACCCCTCTTGTTCTCCTTTATAGATTTTAAATCATTATGAATATCATTGGAGAGATATTCAGCATAGTCTGATGTTCTGGCTTCTGGGCTTTGTATATCAGTAGCTAAAACCATTTGAGCTATATCCATATATGCAGGGGCATCCACACCCAATACTTGATAGACAGAATAATAGGTATATATGAAATATGGTTCAAACAATTCAACCAAATAAGGGGGATCCTCATCTCTTGAAAACACTCTAAGCTGATTTCTTTCATCTCGAGGCCTGTGAAATGGTAATCTCCATCTTTTATAGTGTTACTCAGATTCTGGTATTCATTTAATAAGTCCTTGATCCTGAATACCATATCAAAGCTCGTGTCTAATTGAAAAACCATTGAGATATAATCCCGAGTGATAGGAATAAACCCTGACCCATCCTTTAGCTCAATCATACGGGTTTGGGGGTTATAGTTATCTACAAACATTTTGAGTAATTCTACATTTACAAATACATTTGGCACTACTAACTTCCCCAAGTTCATCGTCCATGGATTAGAGACTGGCCTATGTCTATGCATTTTCTTGTAGTGGTATATAAATAGGTCATATCCTCTGATGGGGGTCCATGAATCTCCTACACATCTGTTACTATCTTCAAGTTTTTCAGCATATGGATTCAATTGGGCATTTCTTCTAGACCTCTGCCCAGACCCCAGGCATTGTTCTATCAAGTCTTGGTTTAGATGTCTATCTTCTATTTTCTATCTCTTCTTAGGGTTTTCATTCCTACTTTCCATGGTTTCATGTGTTTATGAATTTGCAATTGAAGTGTACTATGTAATCTCAAAGTTAGGTCTAGAGCACTTACTTGGACAAGCTTTCCTTGTTTTGCAACTTGCCATTTTCTATCTTTCATCTCCTCAAATTTCCTCACCTGTTAAAAATATTTTATAGATTAATCCTTTTGGCTCTAGTTCATTGATGGCGTATATGTGTCAAATGCAATATTGATTCAAGGGCACTTAATTCATTTGAATTGGGGGCCATTTGATAGATATCTAATAGTCATGTCACCGATTTATTGGGATGGTTGCTCTTTTCCTTCCTTGATATTATTTCACCATTCATTAGGGTATCAGAGTGACCTCTGATAATGTCATATCAATACCATTATGTCCTGCCAATATCCTTTTATATGTTATAGAACCCTTTTTATTTCCTTTGAAAATGCCCTTTATCGTTGTATCGGCGGGACCAGAGATTATGTCCCTTCGATATCCTCAAGTCCCCTCGAAATGCTTTTACACCTAGATATTGTTGTATCGGCAGGACACATTTAAGTGTCATGCAGATATGTATCAGTCCCTTTGATATGCTTGATGTTATCGGGGTATCGAAGAGACATATGATTTAGTCTTCCTGATATCCTTCAGTCTCTTTGATATATTTTATGTCCTTGATTTTTTGATGTCAGCGATATACAAATTGACTTTATCACATCGGGTTATCGTGGAGACATTAAAGTGAGTCCTCCCGACATGGTATTCTCCTAGCGATATTTTGCTTTATGACTTCTAAAGGATCCTTAAGTCAAATTAAATAATTTTATTCTTTTTGGAGGGTAATGGTGGGGATGTTGCAGGATTATTAGGGTTAGGGCATCAATTGAGCGGATTTATTATTTTGCATTTTGCAATACAAGTATGGGAAGATGGAGGGGATAGGTTATTTGATTTAGATTTTGTATAGTTGAAATCATTTCCAACACACTCCAAGTAGATGTGTGGATAAAGAAGGGCTTAGTGGAATATGGAAACCTTTAGATTTTGTGATTTTTGTTTTTTCCATTTCAAAACTATTTGTTTTCATTCTTTTCTAATGAACATTTATTCAGAAGCCCTTTCCTACACCCAAATCTTTAGTTTTAAACTCACTTGCATGGAATATGCATTAAAAGTATCAATTATATATGTTCCATGATTTAAATCCATTATTTTGTGGTTCTTAGTATGACAAAAAGAAGGATGTTGTTGCTTCTTAGACTTGTTGCACACCTTGCACTAGGTCCACAAGCTGGTGGAATGGTATTCAAGGACACAATGGCTCTCATATCAGATTTTTTTGCAAGGAATCAATTTAAAATGGTTTGAGGCCTAGCTTTCATTCCAACCTAGGATTCCATCACAATAATGTCATATTACACTCTTCAAATATGTGTATAGTTTATGTGCATGGTAGCAACCATTTAGTAATAATTCCTCACACACCACACTGTAACCGAGATGTGTGAATGCCCTAAAACTATACAGGTTCAATCCAAACACTATCATAAGATCATGCTTGATAAGATCATGGATACATCATAGTTTAGTTGTGGGTAGGACTTCCTTAGGGTAGGTAGGACTTCCTTAGTGTAGCCCTAACTATGCAGTGTAGTAGAATCATTATATTGATCATTCCAAGTTTGGACTAGTAGGGACAATGGAGTTTCAAGACCCTTGCCAGTCAAGGGAAGGTTGATATAAGAATTTTGAGGGACCTAGGGTAGTGACAATCATATAGGACTGGGTTTGTGTTATGTTTGGAACCCATAAAGTCTTGATGTCTTCTTAGAGGGGTGATATGTGACTAGGGTATGAAGGCTAGGACTTTGTATGTAATCTTAAGCCCTTTTTTTGGATTTGTTGGAAGCATTCTTCACTGATACATAAGGACTATCAAGACTCCTATGATAGTGCATTAGAGAGGCATTGAAATCACGAAGGAGATAAATGTTATTAGGCCATCACCCATTGGAGAAGGGATTGTCATAAAGAGCATGATAGTGTTGCCTTGTCATAGTCACAAAGGGGATAGTCTTTGTGGTTGTAATTATAGTCACTAAGTTTACATCCACCTTCCTAGGGTCTGCAGAAATGCCTGAAGTTGAATATGCCTATTTTAAAGATCCTGTCATGAGTATTTTCCATGCTTTTACCCCCTAATGATCTGAAGATTGAATATAAATGTGTGGAAATTATTGACTAACCTTACTACTATCACAGTCAATTTGCTAACATGCAAGACAATCATGTGGTTTTTCTTGTTTTATTCAAGATTTATATAATCTTCCTTTTTGATAATGTGGGGGTTTGCTATTCCCAAATTGTCTATGACAAAATACCAATGGAGACATCCCCAATCCTCATCTCAAGTTTCAAATGCACAATGAAATGATGGAGGACAATCATAATTGTCATAATAGTACATTAGCATTTTTTGTCTCAAGGGGATGGATATAGAGGACTATCTCTACATTGCTAGTCCAGATTAAGGAAGACATGATTTAAGAGTTCATTGGATTTGATGGCTACAATCCATTCATCAAATCCACACAAGGTGGCATGGTCAGGTTTCTGAATGCTTAAGTCCTCCTTTGTCAGATGTTGTAGTTGCAACTACCCTGTTAGACATGTATACAAAATGTGGAAGCATAGACAAGGCACGCGAACTATTTGACATAATGCCTCAAAGAAATGTGGTCTCATGGATTGCAATGACTACAGGATATGCACAAAATGGATTTGTTGAAAAGGCTTTAGAAATTTTAAAGCAAATGCAATTGGCTGGCGTAAAGCCAAATTCCACAACTTTTTCCAGCATCCACCCTGCTTGTGTCAAAATGGGAGCTTTGGAATAGGGTATGGACATCCATCAATACATAAAGGATAGAGGAATTTTGTCAGATGTTGTAGTTGCAATTGCCCTGTTAGACATGTATGCAAAATGTGGAAGCATAGACAAGGCACGTGAACTATTTGATAGAATGCCTCAAAGAAATGTGGTCTCATGGGCTGCAATGATTGCAAGATATGCACAAAATATGGAATCATAGACAAAAAAGGTGAATTGTTTGACAGAATTCCTCAAAGAGATGTCATCTCATGGAATGCAATAATTGCAGGATATGCACAAAATGGATTTTACAAGGACAATCTCAAAATCTTTAAATTAATTAAGCACTCTGGAACATATCCTAACATTGTAATCTTTGCTTGTATTCTAGGTGCATGCAGCCATGCACGTTTAGTGGATGAGAGCTGTACATACTTCAATCACATTTGTAACCCTTATTGCATTACACCTACAGTTGATCATTATGTGTGCATGGTTGACCTCCTTGCCTGTGCTAGCTATCTTGAAGACACCCTAAACTTTATCATTCTTTCTAAATCCCCAAATTTGCTCTATTCCCACTCACATTGAAGACCTGTGAGAGGGAATAGGGATAACATTTTTTCTTTCTAAAATCGGCCGGATAACATATTGCTAACTCCATTTTTTTTTCAAACAAAATAGACCTTTATCTTAAGGTTACTCATGAACCTTAAGATAAATAATTATTGAAAAAAAGCTATGCATTCCTTAATGACATGTAAGAGAATTTAATCAACTCCTACTTAAAAACTCTTTAATGTTTCTGTCTAATGTAGGTTATTAGATTAATAGTGAAAAAGAACATACATGGACCAAGCAAGTTGTGGCACTTAAGGTTATGTAATAGAATTTACAGTTGATAGTTAAATTGTATGACAAATTTTTTTATGATCTTTACTAATGTCTATTAGAATTGTTGCATGATTTACATCATTGGAATGACATATTAGCTGTAACTTTTTTGAAATTTTATTATGGTATGTGCACTTTGATATGATGTAATATGATTATGGTTTCGTTTCATATGTTGTAATATTAGATATATAATAGAAAAATAAATTATTGCATGAACTAAATAATAACTTTTCATTTTAAATTTTTTTTTGTAGAACACAGATCTTCTAGAAGATCAAGATGATCCTCATGATATAGATACAGATTATGTTGGTTCTGGTGTAGATCACATGGTAGAGGATAATGATGACGCAGATATAGAAGACACGAAGGCCGATGAGGATGATGATGATGACGATTATGATCATGATGATGATGATCACGATTCTGATGATGATGATGATGTGACAGTTGCTGGTAGTAGCCAGTGACATTCATGATCATATAGATTGCATCATGGATCATTTCTGATATATCGTTATGATGCCTCTTTTCATGGTTACTATCATATGTATCATTTTCACAGCTTGTAGTACCATATTAATGAGTTGTATCATAAATTTATGTATCATTTTGACTTATATCATTTGGACATACATATCATCTTGACTTGTATCATTTTGAGTTACATAATTTATCATTTTTACTTATATCATTTGTACATGTATTATTTTGACATGTTATTAATCTACTGGCATATTTGACTTTCACTTGTTTTAGTTATATATGATGATGATCTTACCAGTATTGACTTGTCAATTTATATATATTGAAAGTGGTTGATAATTTTTGGATGGATATTTGTTACATATGATAATTTTAATTTATTGCTCAGGATGGATGTTGTCAAATTTAATTAAATTATAGATATTTGACTAACTTGTTTTAATTATAGATGATGATCATGTTATAATAATTATCTTGTTATTTAATCATATGAGTTAAATAATTAAATTACTTACTCTATAATCATATGAGTTATTTAAGAGGCATGATATATTTAACTAATTAAATTAAAATAAAACATATTAAATTAATAAATGTAAGAAAAATAAGAAGCATTTTTAGAAGCATAAAAGGAAGCAACAATGGAAGCCAAACTAGAAGCAAACCAAAAGCAATCTTGGAAGCAAAACTTGGCGTTATATAGGAAGCAAAAATAGAAGCAATTCAGGTAGCAAACAAAGACGTAATAATGGAAGAAATTTTAGAAGCAACAAAAGATGCAATAATAGAAGCCATATTAGAAGCAACAAAAGACATAAAAATGGAAGCAAAATTAGAAGCAACAAGCGATGTTATATCAGAAGAAAAATTGGAAGCAAAACCAGAAGCAAAATTGGAAGCAAAACTGGAAGCAAAACTGGAAGCAAAATTGGAAGCAAAACCAGAAGCAAACCTGGAAGCAAAACTGGAACTAAAACTGGAAGCAAAACCAGAAGCAAAATTGGAAGCAAATCTAGAAGCAAAATTGGAAGCAAAACTAGAAGCAAATCTAGAAGCAAAATCGGAAGAAAAATTGGAAGCAAAAGTGGAAGCAAACTTGGAAGTAAAATCGAAAGCAAAATTGGAAGAAAAATTGGAAGTAAAACTGGAAGCAAAATTGGAAGCAAAATTGGAAGAAAAATTAGAAGCAAAACTAGAAGTAAACCTAGAAGCAAAATCGGAAGCAAACTTGGAAGAAAACCTGGAAGCAACACAAGAAGCAAAACTAGAAGCAAAATTAAAAGCCAAACTAGAAGCAACAAAATCCAGCGCTAAACCCGGCATTAACTCGATGCTAAACCCGGTGCTAAACCCGACGCTAAATCTGGTGCCAAAGTGAACACACATTTTGGCACCGAGTTTTGTGGTGGCAAAAGTGTCCAATTCATGAACTCAAATGCACTAAATCGCAATGCTATTTTAGGCGCTAATTGCCTGTTTTGTTGTAGTGAGGAAAAATTTGTTGACATAAATGAAGATAGAGGTTGTTGGGTTCAATGAGCTCAAAAGTTTGTATCCTGAAGATCCAGATTTTGTAGAGGCTTAGAAACCTTGTTTGGAACCTATTACTTTGGATAGGAAAAAATGGTTGGATTTCATAATCCAAGATGGCATACTTTTTAGAGGAAGCCAGTTGTGCATTCTGAGGAGTTCCATGAGAGAGAACCTGATTAAGGAGAAGCATAGTGGGGGATTAGCTGGACACTTTGGTCAAGATAAGACCATTGCTATTGTTGGTGAGAATTATTATTGGCCACAGTTGTAGCAGGATGTGAGGAAATTTGTGTAGAGTTGCAAGATGTGTCAGATGAGAAAAGGAGCGAGTCAGAATATAGGGATATATTAGCCATTACCTATACCAGAGAGGCCATGGGATGATATTAGTATGGATTTTGTTCTTGGTTTACCAAGGACACAAAGAGGACATGATTCCATTTATGTGGTGGTGGATAGATTCTTGAAGATGACACAGTTTATTCCTTATAAGAAGAATAATGATGTTGTTCATATTGCTGAGTTATTTTTCAGAGAGGTGGTGAGACTACATGGTCTACCTAAGAGCATAGTTTTAGATCATGATACCTAGTTTGTTGGTTATTCTAGAGGACATTGTGGAAGAAGTTGAAGATGGATTTGAAGTTTAGTTCTACACACCATCCACAGACCAATGGACGGACAGAAGTACTGAATAGTAGTTTGGGTAACCTGCTACGATGCTTAGTAGGAGCTAAGCCTAAGGGATGGGATTTGATTTTACCACAGATAGAGTTTGCTTACAACAATTCTATCAATAGGAGTACAAGTAAATCACCATTCCAGATTGTATATGGGAGTAGTCCAAAAAATGCTTTAGAGTTAAAGAAGTTGGACAAGGGAGAAAAGACAAGTGTCGAAGCCGAAGACTTTGTAGAACACCTAAAGAATTTGCATGAACAAGTGAGACAACACATTAATAAGATGAATATTTAGTACAAGGCTAAGGTAGATCAGAAGAGGAGATATAAGGAATTTTAGGTAGGAGATGAAGTCATGGTTCACCTGAGAAAAGAGAGGTTTCCAGTTGGAACATATAATAAGTTGAAAATGAAGAAATTTAGACCATGCAAAATTTTGAAGAAGCATGATTCAGGAAATGTATATGAGGTAGAGCTGCCGAGTGGGATCAACATTTCCCTATTTTCAACATTATTGATTTATCAAAATATCATGAAGGTGGAATAGAGGATGGACCAATAGAAGAACAGTGGAGTATTCCGGCATCTACTTCAAAGGAGGATATAGAAGATATCTTGGATAGCCGTGTAGGAAGTAGTACTTGGTAGGCAATATCAAGAATATCTGGTGAAGTGGAAAGGAAGACCTATTGAAGATTCTTCCTAGTTATCTAAGGCATAAGTGGACCATTTGGGGTTTTCCTCAAACACTTGAGATGTGACAAGGTCACTTCTCAAAATTACCTTGGGTGTTTGATGTAGGAGCATCCAGTGGTGTAAGAGCAATCTTGCATCCCCAAAAAAAAAGATGTTGATTCAAAATCATTGATGTTGTTTTCATTTCAAAATTAGTATTTTCGGTTCCATAATCGCTTGGATAATGATGTAGAACTTTCAATTTTGCCAAACTACTCAAAATAGCAAACTACTATTTTTGGAAGTTTACATTTAGGCACAGATTGAAGCAAACATTTATAGGAAGCTTCAGAAATGAAAAATAAGACCTTTGGCAAAGGAATCACTCAAAGATCATTTGTGAGCTGAAAGATATTAAAGTTTCTATTTCCCAAAAAATACCTAAAAATTATTCAAACTCAGGTTTGAGGTACTAAATGGCCCCGTACATGCCCAAAAATGGGTAGAACCAATAGAGTAGGTTTTTAGCACGTAGAGCACTCTGTGAGCTTTCTAGTGCTTCAAACAGTTCATCAATCAGACACCCAGATCAAAAGTTATGGCTCTCATAAGTTGACCTATTTTTGGAGGGAGATGCAAAATTTGAAATTTGGCTAGAGGCCGCCAAAAAGGATATTAATAACAATTTTTTGGGAACCCTTAGAAGTAGTAGAGATAAGGGGGAAAGTGTAGAGTCAAGAATAGGTAGGAAAATAAAAACCCTAGTTGATTTGGGGTTATAGAAGGCATAAGATTTCAGAGTCTTGAGATTAGAAGTTGTAATGTGTTGTAACCTGTGGAGGATTCATCCTCTGATTGTACTTGATCTTCTATAATGTAATGAGTTGTCCAAATCAATAAAAGAATATTCTATTTTCTGTGTGCAATCTATGTTGTTGTGTGTTTTATGATTTACCCCTTCATCACCCTTCTTGGGTTTTCCACATAAAATATTGGTGTTCATGTGTTATGAGTTGTGGTTGTATGTTTTATTCTTAATTTCCTTTACTGCAATTGTAAATGCTAGATGGATTGAATTTTTGAAGAATAAATGGCTTAATAGAATACTGATTCACCCCCCCAGTATTCTAGGTGTTCAACATCATCATCCTAATTATAATCTCATATCATCCTACATCATTGTATTAATCCAACTTCATCCACATAATCTTCATCACAATCCATTCTTCATCATTCCTAATCATAATCCCATTTTTGAGCCCCATCTAATCCATCATTTTTCAAAATGGTTGTTATCATTAACAAGCCTAGCTTAAATCCAAAACCCACAATCACAATCCTAGGAGGTCCCCAACTACTCCCAATCATGACGAGCACCTTGTAGACCATGATGCGTATTTTGAAGAACAAGTTGAGGTACAAAGACTTAAATATATGTGTAAAACCATTCCAACACTAGAAAAAAAGATCTTAGAGGAAGATCATTATGGTGTTCAAAGAATGTTTGATGAACTTAGGATGCTATATAAAAAGGAACAAGTTGCTACCCCACCACAACACCAACAATTCCAACAACAACAACAAACCACCATCCAATTACTTCAACAACAATCCCAACACCAACAACTCCTATCCCAACAAACACAACCAGAACCTTCATCTAATGCATCATCCACTATACCTTTATCCACCCAACCACAACATCAACAACTTCTACCTCAATCCTATGTGTCATCACCCTCAACTTCATACCAACCTCATCCATCCACCTATCAATTTACTCCTACATCAACCTATCCCACTTCTTCGAATGTTAACCATTATCTATATAAATCCATACATCAAGATCATCCAATTGCTTGTTCCAACATTTCACCTCACCACAAACTCCATTTACAAGACTATCAAGTTCCTTCACAACAAGAATATGCAAGTCCAAGTTACCCTTTGCACCAAGATCAAGTGTCCTTAAGTCCTCATGCTACCTTTGAAAAGGAGAACTCTACTCTAGCTTATGCATCCTATGGGTATCTTCCATCACCATCCAATCAAATGCCTATCCAAGAGGCTATTAGTCCTATCCCAACACCACCATTTAACCTTAATCCTAAGCTATTAACACACATTGCTTCCACTCCATCAACCCCTTCAACTTCTCTATCACCATGTTCCACCAACCCTTCACTAGAGGATTTAATGGATATACTTGTACAACATTTGGTCCAAGTAAAGTTGATTGATCTACCCCCAATAAAACCATATGATCCACATGTCATTACACCCCATGAGTATAATGAAAATGACTATTGTGCATACCATAGGGTTAAGGGCCATACGACATTCAATTGTTACACACTTATGAGAGTGATCTAAAATATCAAAAAATGTGGTAAGATTGTGCTAGATGATCCCGATCCTAATCATAATCCATCAAACCCCATTACTTGTCCATCAAATACATCATAAATCCACTCCATCCAACCCCATTACTCCTCCATCAAATCCTAACCATAAATCCACTCTATCCAATCCCATTATCCCTCCACCTAATCCTAATCATAAGCCAACATCATCCACCATTATTATCCATCCATTATATTGTCCATCCACACATACACTTGTGAAGGATGTGATCCAATGGCTATTAGCTAGGAATAAACCATATCCATGTCATCAAACACCTATCCTTGAGCCGATCAAAGAACCTTCAAACATGTCTAGTCCTCCAAATACATCATGTAATACACAACCCATCGAGCCTATTGAAGAGTCTCCTACCATGAGTCCAAGTCAAGATCCATTATATACTCATATTGATGACCATCAAGAGCCTATTAGCCTTATCCAAGAATCTCCCACTTCCAATTGATTCCATCCAAAACCAAGAGCTATGTCAAGAGTCTAATCTAAAGAATGTAGAAACATTAATCCCTTATCTAAATCAGGATCAAATCCCCTCCATTAAACCCATCCATAACCTATATATTTTCTATGATCAAGATATTATCCATGATCAAGTTCCTAACAATGAGCAAGTAATCCAAGTTCAACCTATCCATAACCTATATATTATTTATGATCAAGATATTATCTATGATGAAGAGCCTATTCAAGAGCAAATTGATCCTCTCCATAGTATAACTAATCCCATAATCATCCATGATCAAGAAATCTCCACTACTCCTATCCATCCTCCACCTAGCCCTATCCATGATCCAAAAAATACACTTCTCTTGATGAGACACTTGGCTCCCAAGTAAACATAGATGATCAAACAAATAGTTTGGATCTTAATGAGCATAATGATAATCAAGATGCTTCATCATCCACTATTGACCATATTTCAAATCCACCATCATATACCCTTGATCTTACCACCTTCATCCATGAACACTCTTTCTTAGGAGAGAAACAACCACTATCCACCTCACCTTCTCCATCAAATAATGATCTCATTTCTAGTGTCCAAAACACCCATAATCCCATTATACATTGTGGTGCAGGGCACCATGTGAATTTCATGCCAACATGAGGCATTCTTGTAATATTTGAAGTCTTAATCATGTTATGAGTGTAATGAGGTCATGATAAGACCATTTTAAATTTATTTAAGTCTTTGATTAGGTCTCTAAGTGGTTTTGTTGTCAAATATTATAAAATCTTGCAAATATTGTCAAAATTGCAAAAGTGCAAGAAATGGAATATGGAGAGTCACTTTGTAAAGGGAAGGGTTTTGGTCGTTGGAAACTCAAGGGGCAGGTAAAATAACTCATGTAATATGTTTAAAGAGACTTGTGAAGGCAAAAAAGAAGAGAACATTGTATCTTGAAGCAAGTTTGAATAAAAGTATCATGTTTTCTGCAGATTCAACATTTTTTTCTGTTGGTTTAAGGGTTTGAGAGTCTAAAAAGGGAATAAAAGTCCATTCCACCGATGGAAACTTTTGTAAATAGGTGGAATGGGTTATTTTAGGCATTTTTTTCAATTTGATTATGCTTGCAGGTGCAGGGGAAGGCTAGTTACATGAATTTGTTGCTACACTAGTTGTTTTTCATGATTTTTATGCTTAATTTGATGGCTAAGAGTTGGGGTTTGAAGAAAGGTCAATGGTGAAGGATAGAAAATGGTTTAGTAAGCTTATGCAAACCATATTTTATGTGTTTGATTTGTTAGTGAGGTGATTAGATGCCTGGAGTCTAAAGATCCAATAAATCCTCATGCAAATAAGCTTAATTAGGCCTCTAGGACAACAGAAATGTCATTTTTATGAGGTTACTTTCCAAAAAAAACTTATCTAAGATTTAAGTATGTTGAAGAAGGATGAAAAGGGTATCTAAAAATGGTTTTAGGTTGTGGGTTTGAGTTGTTTATTGCAAGTTATGGAAAAAATACCTTGTTTGTTGCCCTAATTAGGCCTATTTGTAGAATTACCAGTCAATTTTAGAGGACTTCGTTCGAAAGTAAATCTATCCCAAATCAAAATATGTTATCAAAAAGCCAAATGAGTATCTGAAAAGGTAAATGTTTTGTGGGTTTGAGGTCTGTTCCAAAAGATATGTTGAAAAAACCAAGTTTTGAGGGCTACTAGGAAAAGGGGACAGTCATGAATGAAAGGCTATTGTTTGATGGTTCTAGAATTAAAAGGTGAATAAGTTTAGTTTGTTTAAGTTTTCTAAGCCTCCTCTGCATCACATTGCATACTACAAAACATGAATTATCAAGGTAAAGGCTTAGGCCTTCATGAATAAGGTATTTTGGAGCCCATCCATGTCAAAGTCCCTCCACGATCATATGGCCTTGGATATATACCCCAAGGAAAATAATATAATGATATTGGTACCACCTCCATGCATTATATATCCACTCCTTTCCATGATAAGCCACATCATACCCCCAAAACATTTGTTTCCATTCCTCCTCCATCATCCTACAAATCCCAAAAACATGTGACCATACACCTCCCACCATCCAATCTACCTCCACTCCTTCCAACTCCTAATATTCCTATCCATCAATCCACTCTATCTCCACTTCTTCCAATGCCTAATATCCCTATCCTCAAATTCCCTCATCTATTTATTCACAAGTCCATTAATCCCTCAATTTACACATCCCCTTACATTCCTAATCATGATAAACAAATTCACACATCAATAAACTGTGAAGATTCCACAAATCCCATGGGATTCAAAAATAAAAATTTGGATGCCTCCTTTCACAAAGAAAACAATCCTAAATATCATCATTCCATAGGGCACCGATGCAAAGAATCAAACAAAAATCCATCCAAAAGGCTACTTAAGCCCATACCTCCACAAGAAAAGTCTAAAACTAAAATGGTTTGGGTCCCTAAGAAAAAATAAATCAAGTCAAATGAAGCATCCACATCCCAAAAATCCCAATCGATCCAAAAATCTCAAATTCCTTCATCCCCCACACAATGCAAAAATCATAAAAATCTTAAGTCTATGCGGGTACCTAAATTCCAACATCAACCTTCCCCTAAGCAAACATCTCCATTTCTTCCTACACCCCCTCCAAATCAAAAGCTTCAAAATCAATTTGATGTGTGCAACTATTGGTCTTGGTTCCTTTCCATTCCACAACATTCCCACATTCCTCCATCTCCCCATATGTGAACCACTATCCCACATATTTCACCCATCATATCCCTATGGTCCATGCTTTTTCATAAACCTTTCATAATCCACTATCCTTCCATACATAATCCACATCATAATCCACTATCCTTCCATCCATAATCCACTATCCTTCCATCCATTATCCACTATCCTTCCTTCCATAAAACTTTCATAATTTGCATCATAATATACTATCTACCTACTCCATCTACCTCTCATGCAATCCCCTACCAACATATATGAGCATAATGACACTTGACATGGTCCATGTGCAATAATTTTCCATCATGAATCACTATCACCTTTCATGGAAATAGATTCTTGAGTCCCCACCCTCTTCCAAATCCTTCTTGTCTGTAACCACCTACCCCATCCAAATAAACAAAAAAAAAAATGAAAAGAAAAAAAGAAAAAAAAGAAAAAGAAAAAAATTAAAATAGTTTTTGTCCAATGGTGAAAACCATCTTGGTGGCGCCTTGGATAAGTACCATGATGAAAACCTAGCAAATAGGCATCATGTGTAGGTTGATTATCTATGTCTTACACTTGGGGGCATGTTGTCTCATCCATCTCATACTATCATTTCCCATATTAGCATTCCCTTCCTATGTATCTTATCCTAGCATATACATCCTACCATCCACTATACCTACATACCTATCCTATTGAATCCATCCATCCTCCCTTCCTCCTTTTGATCTTGATAGAGACATAGGAAAAAAATGTTGAAAAGTGCTTTGGATGTCTCTTGATTCACCTCATCTTTTAAACCCAATCCTATTGTCATGAGCGTTGTCATGTAAAATCCTAAGCATTACACCTAGAATGGGGCATGTTATTTCTATGTAACATAGTCTTTGGAGATCAAATCCTAGCTCCCTTATTATGCATACATCCATCACATTTACTATTATCCATCCTTTTTATCCATCCCTCTATCATGAGCTTTCCATTCCACAAACTATTGCCCATCCTTTTATCCATCCCTCTATCATGAGTCTTCCATCCCTTTTACTATCACCCATCCTTTTATCCATTCATCCAATCATATCTCCATCCTTTGCATCTAGACTTGGTTTTCCCTTGTCATTGGTATCTAGCACAAATTCTATCTAAATTGTAATCCAATGCCAAATCCAAAATATTTCCAAGAAACAAAATCCAAAAAATAAATCAAAACATTTCAAAACTACAAAAAAAATCAAATATCCAAAAATCCAAGAAATAAATCCAAATGTTTTATTATCCTTAATCCATACCAATCTATCTAAGAAATCTAACCAAATTATCCAATCGCATCCTTTGGTCTTGATCTTATCCTTGTCGTAAACCAAATCAATTAATCAATCATCAATGAGATATAGAGTTCCCATATCCTTGTGTTGATCTAGGTATATATCGTTCGCTACAATGACAACACTATCCAATCCAATCATCATCAATTAATCATTTGTTTACAACTTGACAGGGGCAATACCTTTTTTGTTTTTGAATCATTTGTAATGCTTGCTTTCTTGCTTGTGTGTGTTATCATTTTATCTTACATTTGTATTGAGCCCTCATTCCAGCTAATATTCATATCTTGTGTATGTTGGAATAGATTTTTGCATTATCCTTTGCATCTAAGGTCATATCATACCTTTTGTGCATTAGGACTTTAATGCTATAAGTTTCCATCCTCATACATCTAGGCAACGTTGTATTACATTGGGTGCACAAGACACATTGTCACCTCGGTTTCTATACCTTGGTGCATTATGTCTAGTGCTATATCAAACTATATGGTTTCTCACTTCATTGCAACATAGTGTATCATTCATCTCTTCCATCCCTTATCTTTCATCCTTCATCCCTTAACCAATCCCTTTCATCAATTTTGAGAGCCTACCCGTGTTTCTTCCATTAATCCATCTATCCTATTGAGGGGGCATCATCCTATCCTGTGAGGCTTACTTTTACCTCACCTGTATTATTTTGCTTATGGTACTCTTTTGATGGATTTATTATGGTCTTGTGTATTTTGGGGACTGTTGATCCCGCACTTGGACCTTATTACCTTATCTTATACTGGATTAGATAGATGGATTATGCTTTATGGTTGGTTAGATGGCATGTTAGATTTCCATTTGATGATATGTTGTTATATGCTGTAATGTCATTCAATACTATTGATATGAGCATAAATGTCGAGACTGATGTTATCTCTTACCTTATGTGATCCTAATTTATACTTATGAGTAATGGATGTTTTGAGAGACATTGTGTTATCATGGATTATCTTGATGTTGTATATTGAGATCATGTGTGTGTAATGTATGTTTTTCATTTGCTTCGGCTATTATATCATGTACTATTGATGGGTGCTTGGAAGTGTGTAGGTTATTTTTCTATACCCATGGAAATTCAGAGGTCGGACAACAACCATATGTTATCCCCTGTTTAGCCGACCTAGTCCTAAGTAGGACTAAGGTCACGTGTTTGAGAATGTTGATATTTGTTGTAATTGATTTATGACATTTTGTATAGTTCATATCTTTTTAATTTATCTATTGATGTGTTGTACAAATGTATTGTTGAGTTTGCACTAATTTTAAGTGCTAAATCTTTGAAGCCACTTTTATGTGAATTTTTGTGTTTCTAAGGGTTCCTAATGGTCAAATATTGACCCTAAGTCATACCCCTAGGGTCTAGGACCATTTCTAGCTTATTTAAACTTGATTTGGACCTTGTATGGTCACCCAAACTTGACCCTGAGGTCAAGTGACGAGTTTGGGAAGTGTGTGGGTGGTTGGAAGGTCACCATCTCACTTAACCCCAACCTCACCCACTTGGGTAAGGTTACAATTGCTTCTCATGCTTTAGAAGCTTCTCCCATGTGTGAACCTCTTTGCCATGCTCTCACACATGTGTGAGAGCACTTGTGGGGAAGAGTGTAGCTTAGATGAATGAGGAGGCGACAAGTGTCACGTCCCCATTCATAAGAAGCTTCCCTTGTGTGCTCACATTCCCCTATGCTCTCACACATGTGTTAGAGAACTTATGGGAGAATGTGTAGCTTTGTGGAATGGGGAGGTGACAAGTGTCACCTCCATATTCATGTGGGGTTGTGAGAAGGGTTATGTGGATGGAGGAGAAGGTGACAAGTGTCACCTTCTCATCCATTAGGGTTTGAGAGCCTTGGTATTTACATCTCCCTCATTTTGATGAGAGGAGGGTTCTTCTTCTTTTCATTTCTTTTGGGAATTTTTGGACTTGTGTTGGGAGAGTGAAGGACTTGGAGATTTTGGGAGAACTTGTGAAAGCTCTTCACCAAAACTCACTCCATTATTGAAGATTTTGAGGTATTTCTCAAGCTTGGAGCCATTTGCTTTTGTTTCACTATTGCTATGTGAGTAATGCATGTTTTATGTTATGTTACTTTAGTTTTATGTGTTGAGGGTTTCATGGGTTGTTTGGGTGAACTCTCCTTATGTGAGAGCTCACCTTAGTGTTGGGTGAGAGAGGATGAGAACCTCCTTGGTTCCCCTCTTGGGTATGGTATTTGTTTTGTGGCCAAGGGCCTTATTTTGGAGTTTGGAGAAGTTTGGGTTATGGCATGAGTGCCTTGGTTTTTGTGATATGTGAAGTATGGTAAGAGGCCAAATGATTCAAGAGGATATTGTGTTTAAGAGTGTTGGTCTCCTTGAGTAGAGTGAGTTGACTCTCTCATCCTTTACAAATCCATCTCTAAGGTGGGTTAGTTTTGTGTTAAGCCTTGGGTTGGGTGTTTTTGTACATGAAATGAGTGTTGTTTTGTTGTGGATTGAAACTTGGTTGTTTGGAAGACCTCCAAGCTTGGGGGTGGCCTACTTTAGGCCTAGGTTGGGTGGTGAGCTTCCCATGAGTATGGACATCTTTTGTTGTTTATTTGTTGTAGGTTCACTTGGAGACTTTGGAGGAGTTTGACCTTGAGAAGGAAATATAGTGTTTTAGCTTTTGTAATGTGTAGAAAGAAAATGAAAGGCATTGAGATGCCTACTCCCTTTTAAGGGCTTGTATTGAGTTTTCCTTACTTCTTTGGAAAGTGGAAATAGCCATGTTGTAACATTACCTTGTAATATTGTAACCTTGTATTTATTTAAATGGATATGATAATAGAATAATCTTCACTTCTTGTCAAGAATGGATACATATTTATCTCTATCTATCCCTATTTTATTTCCTCTCATTTATTATTATGTTATGCAAAGAAATTAATTCTAGAAAAGAAAATGTGTTTTTGAGTTTCTTAGTGAAATAAAATAATGCTCCTATGCTTGTTATAAAGGAAATTATTTATATTTTTTTGTTAGTATCAAATAGAGAATTCATGGGTTGTATGGTGAAAATTGTGCATATATATATATATACTTTTTATGTTGTTTTTAAATATTTTGGTTCTCTGTTTTTATTTTAAAAAAAATACAGAGTGCATGTTTGACATATATATATATATATATATATATATATATATAATTAAATGCTTTAGAGTCATTTTTAATATACATAGTTCTTATTTTGCAAAGAAATTGAATTAAAGAAAGGCCGAATCGCATTAGGGCTTCAACCTGTTTTTTGTTAAATGTATTATTAGAGTCAAAAATAGAGAGAATGCATGTAATGCATTTAGGGTTTAAAGCCCTTTGAATATCGCTTAAGAGAAGCTTTGTTGGCGGTTAAGCACTGCACAGGGGACATAGACGGCCAATGAATGAAGGTTTTGGGAGGGGGTTGGGACCCCCGTCCCACCCCAAGGCACTGCCCTGCGGGTGGGGTGGGAGCCCCACCCAATCCCTTGGCGCCATTTACATGGGATTTATACCCCTGTGAACATTGTTCTCTACTAAATATTAAATGAACACTGTAGTTTCGAAACCACAGTCCGCCCTTGAATAAACAGCTCAGCCTTGAGATTTTTAGCCTCTAGTTCTGTGTTATTTAATCAAACTAGTATATATATACCGTATTCTCTGTTGTTTCTACCATGCTTAACATTAGTTTTATCTCTGTGTTTTGCACCTGCATATATATTAATAATATAGAGATCTCCTTTTTTCTAGACATTTCCAAGTTTAATATCACTTTCTGGTTTAAATGCAAATAAACTAGAGAGTATAGATTTATGCATTAGAGAAAGTATAGAGCAATTTTTAACTATTAGGAATTGAGAAAATGATTAGAGAACTTCCTATTTTAACCAGTGCATTATAAAAAAACTTTTAAAGAAATGTTAAACTAAGTAGAGATCAAATATAAACAATGAGTAGCCTGTAGGAAAATGGGTTAGAGTAAAATGTAGGAGACATCATATTCAACTAATACACAATTCCTGAATGGGATGATAGTTCCCACTTGGGGAGGTATCATCCACTTTCTTGTCAAATCCTCGAACCTGCACCCAAACAAATTAGAGCAAAGTTAATTAATGAACCAATGCTTTAATTCCTTGCTTTTATAAACCCCTGTCTAGGGTTTGGTGCCTTAGAATTAGGGAGTTGTTAATGATGGGGATTAAGTGGTTAGTTTGGATTAGTGGGTGTGTGAGGAATGTTTTTATTAGACTTTTAATTTAAGTAAATGTTATTTTCTTTTTGTGTATATGGGGTGGTGTTTAAATCATGAGGGTATTGTATTTATTTTATTATCTTGTTGAGTTCGAACCAACCTTATAGTTTAATTGTGATCAAATTATCTGTATAAAGTATTTAGTTTTGGGGTTGAATGTTTAGGTTATTATTTTGTATCTATTTGTTTAAAAATGGAAATTAGTGGCTAGATGACATTCAAAATTACTATTGGAATTATGATTAATTGTATTGATTTAGATTAGTCTGGAAAAAAGGATAATAATGTTATACTCTAGTAGTTTGTATATTTTTTCATAGTTTTATTAATTTATTTTATATTATGAAAGAGTATGGGAAGGGAAATTAGGTAAATAATGTATTTAATGTATTTGATTGTTTTATTTAACTTAATTTGTTTTAAATCTAGAGATGAGTGGTTAAGTAGGAGTTTTATTTTTAAATCAATTTTGTACCCTCCTATAGTTGATGAGGTGGCGTTATGCTGCCGAAATCATTGTAGGAGGTATCCTATTTTATTCCTTAATGCCTCGTTATGCTGGCCAAATTTCCCTACACTTAGTGTATGTTAAACTAGTTTAGTATTAGTCTTATTTTCACTATTATTGGTGATTAGTGTGAGTTAAATTGATTTTTGAACTGGGTTCAAAATTGACCCACCTCATTAGGGTTTATCTTGGGTGGAATTCTTGTGTTAGAATCCCACTCTCTCAATGTTGTTTTTTGCAATGTAAACCCCCTAGTGGCTATCATTGTAGGGTTACGATTTGAGATTGTATTAACTTGAACTTGATTGACTTCCCCACCTATGGGTGTTGCGCATGACATTGGTTATAGAGTCAACTACATTGTGAGATAATGTCACTGAGAGTGCATGTTGCGCGTGAGGAGGTTTTGTGGTGTTGGGAGGAAATTTTTTGATATTCCATGTCATGACCACATGGTAATTGTGTTCATGACATGTGGTTATCGTGTCATAACCACAAAATGTGGGCATGACATTTGGTATCAAAGCCCATGTTTAAACACTGGGCATTGAGGGCACATTACTTTATTCTGCATTTGTGTTATTTTATTTTAATTTTAGACATCATGTTTCATGTAGGATGCCACCTAGAACTAGGAGAGGGCGCTCATGTGCCAATGGGCCTGGAGGAGCCAGAGTGGGGGTTATTCCACTGCTTAAAAATCCTAATTAGGATCTGCCACCCGTACCTGACTTAGGTCCCTAGATCCTTCAGGTTCTTGAGGCAGTGTTAGCACGGTTGCCTTCGATTATGGATAAGCCACATGTGGACATTCCAGATGCAGCAGCTGATGACGGTGCATTAGCTCATTGGGAGTGCAATAGGAGTCCATTGCTCCATGAGGAATGTGCGGCAAGGATTGGAGTGGATCATATTCTACTTGATCCTTTAGTAGCATGAGACGAACTGGATGCACTCATTTGAGATCCCCGAGACTGCGAGGACCTGATCTAGGATTTGCTTAGGCTTAATCCACCTACTTTCATGGGTATATCAGAGGGAGCTGAGGTTGAGGCTTGGCTCATCAGCCTTGATAGGTGCTTTGCGTTGTGTCCCTACGGGAGCAACATGAAGGCATAAGTAGTAGTGCATCTTTTGCGAGAAGCGACAACGAAATGGTGGTGCACAGAGGAACAAAAACTCTACCTTTTGTTGGACACTCTTTCATGGGACACCTTTCTAGAGTGCTACAATGTGCGTTACCTATCATAGAAAGTGCTACATTGATGAGTTCCATGATTTACAGTAGAGAGGTTCCACAATTGCACAGTATGACCAAGTATCTTTAGGATGAGAAGCTACTTGTGAGTCATTTCATCAGAGGATTGAATCCTCACATCACAGGACCGGTTTGCATGGCAAATCCATGAACTATGAGTGAGGCCGCTGAGAAGGCGCTCATCACAAAGGAGGTGCATGGATGGGGCTAGGGGTCACGTCTGCAGTTTCAGGACCGTAGCCATCAACAAGATCAGGGTTTTCACAGACCCCAGCCTCCTAATAGGGGCAGTTTTAGATCAACATCATTGCCACCTAGACCTCCATAGCAGCAGCAGTATTACCAGAGGTCACAACCATAGTAGAAGGGATAGGGAGGTCCTAATTGAGGGTGGCAGTCGTAGGGTCCTCGGAGAGACCAGCAACATCAGGCACCAGTTGCAAGACTTGCCAGACCTCAGCAGTCCTTTAGAGGATCAAAGGGTAGTACTATTTGACCTGGAGCACAACAGTCCAGTAGGACTCAGTCAGTATATGTGTAGATGCATGGGCCTTGTTATGTTTGCAGTGGCACTGGGCACTTGGCTAGGGAGTACCCACAGGGTTTCACAGCTGGAGGACAACGAGCTAATGGTTCTAAGGCTACAGTTGGAGATATGGGTCAATCTCATCGAGTCTTTGCAGTGGTTGATAACTACCAGGCTGACTTTCACGCCTCTGTTATAGAGACTCCAGGTACTATTGGGGATATACCCATTACTATATTATTTGACTTAGGAGCCATAGACTCCTTTATTTCTCCATCGTTAGTGGAGCGTTGTAGGCTAGTGGCCTCTAGGCAAGAAGTTAGGTGGGAGGTTGAGTTAGCTATAGGGGCCAAGATGGCCATAGATGCAGTAGTCAGAGGTTGTGAGATTTCACTTGGTGCCTTCACGACAGTTGTGGATCTTAAGGTTATACCCTTAGGGTCTTACGATGTGGTACTAGGCATGGATTGGCTTGCAACTCATAGAGCCAAGATAGATTGTCATCGAAAGGTGATAGGTTGCCTCGATGATCATGGTACATCAGCAGATATAGTGGGTATTTAGAAGCCCACAACAGTTCGTATGATATCCGCTAAATAGGTTAAACGTTGTATGCAGAAGGGTTGTCAGATGTTCGTAATCATAGTTAGTGACAGATCGGAGGATGAGCTTGAGGCTATGCTTGATGATCACCCTGTGTATAGGAAAAATTAAGAGGTTTGAAATGATAAGATCACAAAAAGCAATGATAATAACAATTCAATTACCCATAACATAAAGAGATCGATCTAAGTAAAAAGAAAATATCAATGAATAAATCAAATAACCAAACAAGAAAGCCTTCACCTAGATTGTATAGTTCTCTTTGTATGAATGTGGAATGCTCAATAATGTTGCGAAACCATGTTTGCAACAAGTGGATGTAAGTGTATTTGTGCTCAAAAGTTTGATGTGCTCAACGATACGATGTATGCTCAATTCGCTGTAAAGGAATGCTTGAGAATAAATGATTGAAGAGAGCTCAATAGCTAAATGATTGAAGAGGATTTGTGATGAAGATGAGGGGGGTTTATATAGGTTTCAAGGAAGATCGATCAATGGATGAAATAAATCTATAGAATGAATGGTTGAGATAAATCAAATAACTCATGTTGAATGTGCACACGACATGTGTCACTCCAAAAAGATATTTTTATTAAGATAATTGCTTTTTTGATAAAGATAGATTTGATTTCATAAATTAGAATGCTTTTTCTTCTAATTCATGAGTTGATGAAAATAAGATAAATTAAAGCCAATTAAAACTTTAGTTTTGCCTTTTTTAGGGTTCTAAAATTAAGACTGATTGTGCACATGAGTTAACATGATATTTTTAGAGGAATTAGAAAGATAATTAAAATTAAATAAATAAATTTATTTAATTGATTGTGCATGATAGAGGAATATGAAGATTTATAAATAAAATACTTGATTTTATTTATTTTTAGAATTTTGAAATAATTTAAATAAATTTGCATGATTTATTTAAATTTGGAAGAACAATTTGACTTAATTAAATAATGTAAATTATTTAATTGTAGATAAGAGAGAAATTTGTGATGAATTAATTAAATAATTGGATTTATTTAATTAATGTAGACTTGAAATTTGAAAAGGGATAATGATTTAATTAAATAATAAAAATTATTTAATTTTAGAAGAATATAGAGGAATTTTATTTAATTAATGTCAAATTTTAGGAGTTTTAGAAGAATTAGATGAAATTAATTAAATAATTAGATTATTTAATTAACATTTGAAATGCAGGTGATTCGTTGACTTGGTCATTTTATGTCTACATTTTGCCCCTCTTTGATGCAATGAAGTTTACAGTGTTGCGTCAAAGAAAATAATTGTTGAAGACATGATACAAGTTTTGATGCCCTAGTGTAGCTAGCTACCCCTATGTAGCTGGTGTAGGTTGACCCTCAAGAGGAAAGACAGGGAAGCGACAGAAGAATTGGGTTGACACTCGACTAGAAGATTGTGTTGGAGTTAGACGAGGCTGGATAGATGAAGGTTGACATGATGAAGAAAAAAAGTAGACAGTGGATAGGTTGGACGATAGATAGAAGAAAGTGGAGATAGAATAGAACATGATAGAAAAGACTAATTGATCAATCTTTACTTGAAAATTATATGAGGTAATGGATGGATAAATGGTTGAGCTTGTTGCAACAGTTTCACAAATGTTTATAAAGAGAAATCCTTATTTTTGATATAGCACATGGATAGTTTACCACCAAGGTATAAATGACCAAGGTGCTGTGATATCCAAGTACGTGGACGTTGACTCTGCAAGCAAGTGGTTTGAACTTAGATCCCTTAGACATCATCTAACCTTGTTTGACATGTGAATGAGCCATAGTCTTAAATAAACTCCCATATAGAAATGCAAGAAGAATATTAATAAATAAGATGCTAGGTCGTAACACACACAAGATATAATATGCTCCTAAGAAAGATACTAAATATCATTACTCAAACATAGCACACAAAAGCAATGACTATGCCCCCATTCTGTACTGCATCGCAACATACCAAGATTATAGATAAATCAAGGTAGTCTTGAATAGGTAATGAAAAAAGGGGAAAAAAAGATAAACCAAAAAGCCAATTGACTAACTTACAAAGTAAACATACAGTCAACATATTCTCTTGCGAAAGAGGTTACTCAGGATAGTTGGATAGGATAAATAACAACATTATTGTAGGAATGATGTGTCTATTAAAGGGTGTTATCTGTTGAAAGGATAATGTTTGGTTTTAGGAAATGAAAACATGTCATATAAGACGTCTAGTCTGGTTTCGATAATGGAACATCCTGTATAAGTCAAGTTTGTTGATCTGTTGCTTGGTTTAGATTGATGTAGTTGATGTTGGCAATCGATATCTAGGATAGCATATGACTCTGCAAGTAGGTTTCTTTGCTTTAGGTTTGTTAAGGACTTTTGCTTTGAAAGCATGTCTTTATTTGTTGTTTTGTTGCTTGAGTTAGTTAAGTCGAGGTGGATGGATTTTGATTAATGGAAGGCTAGAAAGATGGAGTGTCAATGGATTGAGATGGGTGAAGAATGATGAATCATATGTGCCTAAGTACAAGATACATCCTTCATATTCCAAACTGCCTACATACCTTGTATCCACAGGATCAAGACACATTACAAAGAAAGATGAAATGACAATATGTAGTTCTAGATATATTAATGAGACGATCAAGGTGTTTGAGCTTGGGTAGAGGAAATGATGACATCTCATGTACCTATGTACTGGATACATCCTTTGTATTTCAGACTACCTACATACCCATATCCATGGGATCAAGGTATGTTAAGATTGAGATGAGGTGATATGTAGTTCTGGCTAGTGAGTTTGTTGGATAGTGTTGGGTAGATAATAGCCTTATTGTAGGAACCATGTGTCCATTAAAGGGTATCATCTACTGAAAGGATAATGTAAGGATGTGTTTGTTTGAGGTGCTTGTGTTTTTGTTTTGGTTGTTTGTGTTTGAAGGTGTGAAGTGTTTTGTGAACCATGAACACAGATCTATTCCTAGACGGAGGTTAAGGAAAGATTTGCCCCCATTATGGTAGAGGAAGACATATATAGTTAACCTAGAGTAGCTGACGTTGTAACATTGACAACTGACATGGGATGATGACGATGGACATTTGACACATTTCCAAGCTATTCTAGATAGGGAGATGGAAATGCAAACAAGGTCAATGGTTTTATTGTGATGGATGGATGGAATGAACAAGACTCGATAGATGATGGATGCTGACTCTACACATTGTGTCTATTTGCCAAGTTTTCACTATGGTACTTATCCAAGGTGCCTATTTTCTAGGTTTTCACTATAGGACGGATTATTTGTTGTGTTTTTTTTGTACTCGGAGGATCATGCAAAGAACTTCTTGAGATGAACACTATTAAGCGGGTCATCTAGAGGAATGCCTTTAGGTGTAGCTAAAGTATAAGCTCCCGATCCATATGCTGTTGTGATAACAAAGGGTCGTAACCAATTAGGCTCAAACTTGCCCTTCTTTTCTCGATCTGCTTGATTTCTCTGATTTTCTTTTAAGACAAGATCACCAACTTGAAACAGTCTTTCTTTGATCTTCTTGTTGTAGTTGCACCAGAGATGGTTTTGATAGACATGGAGATGATTAAGCACAGCAAGGTGGCTCTCATCTAGTAGTTCTATCTCAGCTAATCTGGAAGTGCGATATTCCTCTCCATCAATCAGGTTCTGCTTGGATACTCTAAGGGATGGGATCTTGACCTCTATAGGTAGGATGGATTTAGAGCCATAGACCAAGGTGTAGGGTGTGGCACTAGTTGGTGTTTTTATACTAGTGTGGTAGGCCCATAAGGCAGGATTGAGTTGTAAGTGCCAATCACGACCAGCTTGATTGACCATTTTCTTGAGGATTTTGAGAATAGTTTTGTTGGAAGCCTCAACTTGGTTGTTACTCTACGGATAGTAGGGAGTGGAGAAATGATGTTGGATATTGTATTGGGTACACAAAGCATGGACATCTTGGTTCTTAAATGGTCTCCCATTATCTGTGACAATGGCTTGAGGGATACCATACCAGAAAATGAGGTAGTTAAGGATAAACTTGGCTATTTGCTTACCGGTGATATATGTCATGGCAATGGCTTCAACCCACTTGTGTATCAGGAAAATTGATCTATTCTAAACTAATAAAACCAAAAATCCAATAACATAAAGAAAATGAATTTAAATAAAAGCCATGACAAATAATCAATGAAATAAAGACTTTTACCGAAATCTGTGTTGTTTCCTTTGGATTGAATGTGGATTGCTCAATGAAGTTGCGAAACCATAGCTGCAACAAGCAAGTAGTGTACTCAATGTGCTCAAAGATCAATGTCAAAAGATCGTGAAGTTGCTCAATCGACGCGTTGTGTATGCTCAAAGCTCTGTTAAGTATGCCTGAGGATACGATCGAAGAGAGAGGCTCAATGAAGGAGATGAGGGAGGTTTATATAGGTTTCAACGAGGATCGATCAACGGTCCAGATAATTCAGAAGAATCAACGGAGAAGAACAGTTGAGGAACGTGCAACGAATGAGAAGAAGACATGTGTCTTGCTTTCTTTTGTATGAGAGGAGTTATCAAGAATAGAAGAATGAGTTAACTGAAGAGATAAATCAATTAAAAGAATAAAACAATCAGTTAAGTGATTTAAAATAAGAAGAAGAGATTTGCATGAGAAAAGAAGATATTTTGCTTTATTAAATATAGAAAACTTGAGTTATATTAGAGATAACTCAAATTAGAAGAAAAAACAACTTAAACAAATATTTGATTTATTTAAATTTAGAGAAGATATTTTGGAAGAAATAATTAAATAATTAGAATTATTTAATTTAGAAGATTTGAAAGCAAATTAAATAAATAAATTTATTTAATTGTTTGTGCATGATTTTGGAAGAATGTTTTTTGATTTAATTAAATAATTTAGAATTATTTAATTATAGATAAGAGGGAATTTGTTGAATTAATTAAATAATTGGGTTTATTTAATTAATGTGAACTTGATTTTCGAAAAGAGGATAATGATCAAATTAAATAATTAAAATTATTTAATTATGGAATAATATAGAGGAATTTGATTTAATTAACGTCGCAAGTATGTGATTTAGAAGAATTTGGTGAAATTAATTAAATAATAGAATTATTTAATTAATGTTTGGAATGTAGGTGACCAGACAAATTATGAAATGCAAGTGATGCGGCGACTTGGTCAGTTTAGGGTGTCTACATTTTGCCCCTCTTTGATGCGATGCAGTTTATAGCGTTGCGTCAAAGAAATTAACTGTTGAAGATGTGATACAATTTTTGTTTATGCCCCAGTATATGTAGCTGCCCTAGCGTATGCCCCCTCGAGCGGGAAGACGGGGAAGCGATAGAAGAACTGTGTTGATGCTCGACTAGAGGAGTGTGCAACCAGGTAGGCAGAAAAGTAGAAAAAGGGGTGGGAAAGAAAAACAAAGGGTGGGACACTATAAATAGGCCCCATGGGGACCACAATCCTCATTTGCACCCTAGGAGATTCTAAATTTAGAGAGGAGATTGAGAGAGTGGAGCAGACAACGCGGAGAGATGCCGATTCCAGTGCACAGACATTAGGCGGAGCTAGTGCGGACCTACAGGAGGCCAGCAGGAGCTCCGGTAGCGTTAAGTGATCGAAAACCCCCTTTGCGTTCGTCACTTTAGGGTGGTTTTAGGGCTAGGTTTAGGTAGGGTTACCAAATAAGCCAAAAGTGCGTTAGAAAATTGCAGCGCGTATGGTAGTCGTTCAGCGCACTTTTGGCGCGCTATAGCACGGCTGGTAGTCGCTTGCAGCGCGCTTGGTAAAATCAAGTCACTTTTGGTTAATGTGTAGCACCGCAGTGCATTTGGTAAATCCCGCAGTGCAGTTGGTATAGAATGACTGCGCACTTGGTAGAGCAGGTTAACGCAAGTGATGGGTAGTGAAAAAAACTGAAGCGCCTCTGGTAAAACAGAGCGGCACTGTTGGCAGGTGGGTGCAGCGCTTGTGGAAAACAAGGCGCAGTTGGAAGAAAAAAATGCAGCGCGATGGATAGACAGTGGAGCGCGGTTGGTAGGGAGTCATAGCGCGGTTGCATATAACAAAGCGCTTGTGGCTAGATAGAAGAAAAGTTAGGGTTTAGTAGAATGGGGGGGCTTAGAAGAAGCACACCTAGCCTAGCTGACAAGAGGGAAAAGGGATGGTTGGGGGTTGCATAGCATAGCCCGAGGGTAGATAGGATTTGAGGGATTGAGGAAAGAAACTGACAAGTGTTTTGCCTATGGATGCAGAGGATCTTGCCACCACTGATGTCGCGGGAGTGACACCATGCGATTGCGCACAAGGTTGTACAGCTGACTTGGGAGGAGGATGCATTCTTGGAGCATGCAGGACTATGGCACATGGCTCATTTGATACACATTAGGGCGAATCTCACCCTAGTGACTACAGTGGTAGAGAGATATCACAGCGAGACCTCGTCCTTTCACTTCCCGACGGGGGAGGCTACAGTGACACTGGAGGATGTATATCGCATCCTGCAGATTCGGATTGATGGAGAGATAGTGGATTTTGACCCGGCATGGGGCGAGGCATGCTTGGAGGAGGTTTTCTGCACAGATGACCTGTGGATAGATGACAGGGAGATCCGATGGGCAGACATCCCGAGACTCTGCGACAGGATCAGATGGATAGTGGCGTCACTAATCGGCGGCTTCCTGTGTCTAGACAGGAGATCCAGAGGATTATCAGTTGGCTGGGGGACAGTGTTATCAGGGATGTTTACACATGGTCGACAGTATGCATGGGGCCCCTGCGTCCTAGGACAGTTATACCATGACATGCATTATTGCGTGTACAGGAGAGGCAGGAGCCTCTCAGCAGGGGTGACCTTATTACAGGTGTGGGCGTGGGAGCACATTCCAGTGATTCAACCCATGGCACAGCGCCATCGAGACAGAGGCGAGCCCTATGTGTTTCTATATGATGGGGTGATGACACATCAGAGGATGGGGTCTGTCAGCTACTGGAGGCGACAGATTGACGAGATGGACCTATTCATATGGAGGCCGTGGCTACTATGCGAGGAGTGGGACGATGAGCATGAGCAGCTCATGTACTACAGACAGGCGCGATATCTGTTCGGTAGATGGACGGATATGATAGAGAGGTACCTGCCAGAGCGGGTACTTAGACAGTTTGGCTTACCACAGGGGCTACCAGTGGGGGAGGCCACACATGCCAGGATGCAGAGAGAGACTGGAGACTGGGATGCAGTGATCCCAGTGGCGACAGCTTTAGCAGAGATATGGGGACTTGTCCCCATGAGATGGGATTAGGACTCCAGGCTGGCAGACCCAGGGACACTGCCAAAGTACGATCAGTATTGGCAGACTCACAGGCCGATCAGATTGACTACACCAGGTGTAGCAGGGGCAGTGGGTGAGGTACTAGTCCTCGGAGGTGAGGCTAGGATGAGACGACAGGTGAGGGCAGCCAGGCAGCAGGCAGGTGGCCAGCAGGAGGATGTTGAGATGGCGGAGGTAGTGGCCCAGTCGTAGAGACTGATCTGTAGAGGGCCGAGCGACTACTGCAGGAGGAGATAGCCCGGAGGACTCGATTAGAGCTCTGGATGGTGCGACTGAGGAGAGACAGGGATACAGCGCGGGCTGAGGTGAGGCAGGCAGAGGCCACAGCCCAGGCACAGACACAGGCAGCCACAGCAGCACAGATAGCCCTGGCACAGGTACAGGCACAGCGATAGGCACAGGTGTAGGCATACAGACAGCTACAGGCCCAGGTACAGGCACAGGCACAGGCACAGATGCAGCCGCTGGCGGCACCAGCAACAGATGCCGAGGAGGTAGCACAGGCCAAGAGAGAGAGAGACGCAGAGGTACAGCTGCAGTTGACAACAGAGGCCACACTCTTTAGAGTGAGGTGGGAGAGAGAGGAGGCACACCGTGCACTGGGTGCAGACCAGAGGACCTTATACAGCGAGCTCGTCCGAGTGCAGGGTGAGCTAGTATCAGCTGGCCGGGAGGCAGAGTATTACAGGGGTCTGTATGTGGGTGCGGTGCCAGCAGCTCAGTAGGCACCGAGCTACAGGGACAGGAGCAGATTAGCGGCATCCGGATCTCAGAGGACAGGGCAGTCAGTGTCCTCAGTTAGAGGACCACTCTTACCGCTAAGGGGAGGAGGAGGACCATCAGGGGGACCTCCACCGAGCACAGGGGGAGGACAGGAGCCGCATCAGGAGGGCAGCTCTACCCACTAGTGTACGCCCATTTGTATTGTATCATATTGTATCATTTTGGACAGATGCCTGCGTGCATTCTGATGTATATTTTGAGGGCTCTTGATAGCCTTGATGTACTATATTGGTGTATATTTGGATGTATACACATTTTGTATTATTGATGTAGACATAGACACTTGGTATTATGATGACCATTATATGATATATATGATGATCTATTCGGCTCACTGTTGTTCATGCTTTGGTGTATGCATTCCTTGATGTCATGGATGTGATGCTATGTATGTATGATTTATGGATTCATGTGATGACGTATATTGTTTATATGATGCCTGTAGATGTATGATGATAGAGATATATGATGATATAGATGTGATGACTAGTGATATCTGACATGTGGGTTTTGCAGATAGGCACCAGAGAGAAGAACAGGAGGAGATGGGAGACAGAGACTGTTGATCGATGACTACAATGAAAGCGATATATAAATGATGGGAGAATGGATGAAGGAGCTTGTTGCAATGGTTTTGCATTTGTATATAAAGAGCAATCCTTATTTTGATATAGCACGTGGATAGTTCGCCACCAAGGTATAAAAGACCAAGGTGCAGTAATACCCGAGTGCGTGGACGTTGACTCTGCAAGCAAGCGGTTTGAACTTAGATCCCCTTAGACATAATATAACCTTGTTGGAACATGTGAATAAGCCATAGTCTTGAACATAAAATAAGCTTCAATACATGTAAAATGCAAGAAGAATATTAATATGTAAGATGCTAGGTCTTAACACACACAAGATAAATAGAATGCTAAGAAAGATACTAAAGATCATTCCTCAAACACAGCACACAGAAAGCAATGACTATGCCCCCAATCCGTACTGCATTGCAACATACCAAGATTATAGATAAATCAAGGTAGCCTTGACTAGGTATTGGAAAAGGAACAAAAGATAAACCATAACACACATTGACTGACTTACAAAGTAAACATACAGCCAACATATTCTCTTGCCAAAGAGGTTGCTCAGGATAGATGGGACAGGGAATATAACAGCCTTATCGTAGGAACTCTATGTCCGTTAAAGGGTGCTATCCACCTAAAAAAGACAATGTCTCGCTGCAGGAAATGCCACATGTCGCAGGAGACGCGTGTGTTGGTCTTGACAATGGAGCACTTTACAGAAGACAAGCTTGTTAATCTGATGCTTTGGTTAAGCTGGATGTAGCTGATGTTGGCAATTGGTATGCAGGGCAGTAGATGACTTTGGAAGTAGGCCTCTGTGCTTCAGGTTTGTTAAGGACTTTTGCTTGTGAAAGGATGCACTAGCTTGCTACTTGAGTTAGTCAAGTCGAGGTGAATGGATTGCGATAAACGGAAGACCAGAAAGGTGACACGTCGATGGATTGGAATGGGTGTAGAATGATGGATCGTGTGTGCCTGAGTACTGGATACATCCTTCGTATTCCAGACTGCCTACATACCCATATCCATGGGATCAAGGCACACTTACGATGGAAGATGAACGTGATAAATATGTAGTTCTGGATAGATTGATGAAATGGACAGAGGGGGAAGGGGGAGATCTTATATACCTGAGTACTGGAAACGTCCTTCGTATCCCAGACTGCCTACATACCCATATCCATGGGATCAAGGTACTTTAAGATTGAAATGAGATAATATGTAGTTCTGGTTGATGTGATGACGCAGGAGAAGGATTGAGAAGAGGGGATCTTATGCACCTAAGTACTAGAAACTTCCTTCGTATTCTAGACTGCCTACATACCCATGTCCATGGGATCAAGGTACCTTAAGATTGAAATGAGATGATATGTAGTTCTGGTTAGAGTGATGAGAAGATAACATCCTTATCGTAGGAGCGATGTGTCTGTTAAAGGGTGTTACCTGTGGAAATGAGAAAAGATTGAAGAATGCGTTGCGAACCACGAACAAGGAACCAATCCTAGACCTAAGGTAAGGAAAGAGTTGCCCCCATTTTGGTAGAGGAAACTGTATGGGTGACTGCTGAAGAAGACATAGAAAGACTTGACCTAGGACTGGACAGTGTTAACTATAGACACCGATCAAGACGTAGGATGACGACGAGGGACATTGACAAATTTCCAAGCTACACTAGATACGGAGATGGAAATGCAAACAAAGTCAATGGTTTTATTACGGATGGATGGAAAGGCGTGCTGTGAACTGGACAAGGAGTGGACAGGACTCGATAGACGATGGATGCTGACTCTACACATAGCGCCTGTTTGCCAGGTTTTCACCAGAGGATGAATTTATTTTTTTTTATTTTTTTGATTTTTTGATTTTTTTTTGGGAATACTCTGAGGATCAGGCATAGAACTTGTTGAGATGGGCACTGTTAAGTGGCTCATCTAGAGGAATGCCATCAGGTGTAGCTAAAGTATAAGCTCCTGATCCATATGCTGCTGTCATGATAAAGGGACCTAACCAGTTAGGCTCAAACTTGCCCTTCTTCTCTCGATCTGCTTGATTTCTCTGATTCTCCTTAAGTACAAGATCACCAACTTGAAACTGTCTTTCTTTGAGTTTTTTGTTGTAATTATGCCGGAGGCAGTTTTGATAGACATGGAGATGATTAAGTGCGGCAAGGCGCCTCTCATCTAGTAGTTCTAGCTCAGCTAATCTAGAAGTGCGATATTCATCTCCGTCGATTAGGTCCTGCATGGATACTCTGAGGGATGGGATCTCGACCTCTATAGGTAGGATGGCTTCAGAACCAAAGACCAAGGCATATGGTGTGGCACCAGTTGGTGTTCTGATACTAGTGCGGTATGCCCATAGGGCGGGATTGAGTTGTAAGTGCCAATCGCGACTAGCTTCATTGACTGTTTTCTTGAGGATTTTGAGAATAGTTTTATTTGAAGCCTCAGCTTGGCCATTACTCTGCGGATAGTAGGGAGTGGAAAAGCGATGTCGGATATTGTATTGTGTGCACAAGGCATAGACATCTTGGTTCTTGAATGGTCTCACATTATCAGTGACAATAGCTTGGGGAATACCATACCGGCATATAAGGTAGTTTAGGATAAACGTGGCTATTTGTTTACCGATGATATAGGTCATAGGACTGGCTTCCACCCACTTTGTGAAATACTCAGTGGCGGTAATGATAAACTTGTGGCCATTAGAGGAGGAAGGGTGGATTTGTCCTATGAGGTCGAGACCCCATTGAGAGAAAGGCCATGGAGTTGTCACAGGTTGTAATTCGTGAGCTGGTGCGTGAATCAAATCTCCATGCTGCTGGCATTGTAGACACTTCTTAGCAAACTGTGCAACGTCTTGCTCTATTGTAGGCTAGTAATAACCTGTTCTGAGTATCTTCTTAGCAAGATTAGGACCGGTAGAATGTGTATCACCATAAGACATCGTAAGAGGATACCATCGAGACTCCGGCAATATAGTGTATCACCCAGAATGATGTAATGAGAGGATCGACGGATAAAGGTTTTGCGTTGGGTGGATGATAGGTCAGGGGGAAAGGTTTGGTTCTTGAGGTACTCATAGATATCTTCATACCATGGGGAATTGGGACCAACAAGTTCACAGATGATTTCAGTAACAGTAACATCGACGGCTGGTATCAACAATTGCTCGATCAAGAATTCACACTTCTGTGTATTAGCAGGCATGTCAATCAGTGACCCTATAGAAGCCATAGAATCTGCAGCTTTGTTATGCTCTCTTGGAATTTGCTCAAATGTGATGCTAGAAAAGTGTGGCTTGTAGGCATCCACTAGTTGCTTGTAGGGGACCAACTTTTCATCCTTTGTTTGGTACTCATCCGTGACTTGGCGAATGACTAGCTGTGAGTCTCCATATACTTGTAATTCTATGATGTCCCATTGAACTGCTGTATTTAGACCTATAAGGAGTGCTTCATACTCGGCAATGTTGTTAGTGCAAGGGAATGCAAGCCGATATGACTTTGGAATGTAGTCATTCTGAGGTGTAACAAATAAGATACCAGCTCCTGATCCATGCTGTGTGTAAGAACCATCAAAGTATAACTTCCACATTATGGAGTTAGCAAGAGTGAAGAGATTTTCATCAGGAAAGTTTGCTACCATAGGATGTGTATCCTTCATAGGTGCTTCTACTAGTTGATTAGCGAGGGCTTGTCCTTTGATTGCTTTACGATCCGTGTACTCAATATTGAACTCACTAAGGATCATGACCCACTTAGCTAGTCTGCCTGTAAGAGCTGCTTTTGCAAGTAGATACTTCAAGGGATCAATTTTGGCTATAAGAATTGTGTGTTGGTTCAACATGTAATGCCGCAACTTTTGAGAAGCAAACACTACTGCTAAACAAGCCCTTTCCATTGGTGAATAATTGAGCTCATATCCCACCAAGGTTCTACTGATATAGTAAATTGCATGCTCCTTTCCTGATTCATCATTTTGTGCTAGCAGGGCCCCTAGGGCTGAGTTTGTAGTGGAAATATACAATATCAAAGGTTTGTCTGCAACTGGTGGAACCAATACCGGAGGTGTAGCCAGATACTCTTTAAGTTGATCAAATGCTGCCTGACACTTGTTGTCCCATCGAAATGAGACATCCTTTCAGAGCAAGTGTTGAAAGGGTTGACATTTATCTGCTAGCTGAGATATGAAACGCTGAATGGACTGCAACCTTCCCTAAAGGCTCCTTAGTGCTTTAAGGTTCTTTGGTGGAGGCATCTCCACTATAGCCTTTACTTTCGTTGGATCTACTTCGATGCCCCTACGAGATACAATGTATCCCAACAGCTTCCCTGATGTTACACCGAATACACACTTCTTTGAATTGAGTCTTACTTGATATTTTTCAAGCCTGTCAAAGATCTATCCGAGGACCTGTATATGTTATGCCCTAGAAGATTTAGCCAATATATCATCCACATAGTCCTCCATGATGTGATGAAATAGATCGTGGAAGATCACTGTCATTGCTCTCTGATAGGTTGCTCCTGCATTCTTCAGACCAAACGGCATGACACACCAACAATAGTTACCCCACGGACAAGTAAAGGTTGTTTTATGCTGATCTTCCTCAGCTATCCTTATCTGGTTGTAGCTTGAGAATCCGTCCATGAGCGACAGCATCTCGTGACCTGCTGTCAAGTCCACTATAATGTCAATGTTTGGTAGTGGAAAGTCATCTTTGGGACATGCCTTGTTGAGATCTTTGAAATCATTACACATGCGGATGCGCCCATTAGGTTTAGACATAGGTACAATGTTTGAGACCCAATCTGAATAGTCAATGGGTCGTATGAACTTTGCATCTAATAGCTTCTGTATTTCCACTTTCACTAAGAGAGCGATCTGTGGGTGCATCTTTCTCAACTTTTGTTTGACTGGTTTCACTTTGGGATCAACTGTGAGATAATGAACTACCAGTTTAGGGTCGAGCCTTGGCATATCCGCATAGGTCCATGCGAAGTTGATTGTTCACTGTAAGAAGAATGCGTTAAGATTTCTGTGCTCTGTTTCAGATAATGATGCCGCTAGGAATGTGGTCTTTGGATTCTACTCTGTACCAAGGTTTATCTCTGTAGAATCTTCCACTAGGAGAGCTGATTTCTCTTGATACTTAGATGGTAGGGGAAGGTCAAATCCTCCATCCTCAGGTGCCACAGTTGGGTTTTCACCTTTGGATACATCATTTGTTTTTACTATTTTATGATCAGGAAGTGCCACCGTGTGGTTTTCACCTAGAGATCTTTCTTTATTTGTACTTTTGCGACTGGAGGATTTGGCATTCTCACCAAAATAAGCCGTTGGCTCTAGTTCCATTACGAAACCTGCTTTATGATCGCCAAGAGGGATACCTTCCCGAAGTCCCATGAACTCAGCTAAAGCTTCATCATTCTAAAATACATCTATAACGGGGGACCCTTGTTGGTCCCAATCGATAAGTTCAGGGTAGACAAGTGTGACATTCTGGGTGCTTGTGGTGGAGGTGAAGGATATGGAGGATAGTGTAAAAATGGAGGATTCTGTGAATAGGTTGGTCATGTGGAGGGAAGAGTCATCGATGATATCCTCTATAGATGTCGAAGCGGCGGGAAAAGTGTCGGCCACCTCATCGAGGATATACTCGATGTCCAAGGCGTGTGGTACCTTCTTACCAAATCCTAATCCCTTCTTGTCTAGCTTCTTTGTTACAAAAATGGGTTCCATAGTTCCTTGATTCTGTTTCCCAAGGCCACCTTTGCCTTTATAGCCCATGTTTTTCACTATTCTTAATCCATTGCCATACTGCTTGACTGGTATTGTGACTGGTTCTTTCTCCTTATAGAGCCAAGAAGAAATGTCCTCAATGGTTTCATCTTCCAGTAACCGCCCATGTTGGAATTGGGTTAGGAATCCTGGGGGAGGAATAGCTGCTTTTTTGGTTACTTTAGCAATGGGTGGTTGGCCGTAAGATTTTGGAGATAAGGGCATCCACCCTACACAACAAGATTCCAAGATATCATAAGTTCCAAAGCCTATATCCCGAATGCGAGCTGTGATTTTGGGGAGGAGTGTAGGTTCACTTGTAGAGGCTTGCGTCAGAGTTTCAAGGTCAACATATAGCGGGGATTCAAGGGCTTTGTCATTTTTAGGCACTTGATTGCAATTCTTATAGCTGCCTTGCAGGACACGGAAGAATTCAAAAGGATTAGGGTCTCCTGGGATGGTGATCTCCGTACCATTGTATGGGAACTTTAGGGAATGATGGTACGTGGAGGGCACAGCTTTCATTGCATGGATCCATGGGCGACCAAGGATAATGTTGTAAGGCAGCTCAATATCAAGGACTTGACACCTGCTTTCAAGCATGACAGGGCCCAGTTGTATAGGCAAGTGGATAACTCCTTCTCAGCGGCGTTCAGCATCATCATACCCTTTGATTGTAATACTATGATCAGTGTTGACATGATCCTCAGAGTATCCCAATTGCTTTAGTAACTTTAAAGAACAGATGTTGAGACCAGCACCACCATCTATGAGTATTCGTTTGATTTTGCGCTTATGGATGAGAACCTCAATATGAAGGGCATCATTATGACAAGGATCATGGGATGGGAGGTCCTTCTCAGAGAAGACCACATTGTAGGGTGAAGCAATGTTACCCACTATAGCTTGGAAATCCATGACTGCTATGTTGTTAGGAACCGAGGACTCTTGGAGGGCTTTTTCTAGCACGACTCTATGTGCAAGTGATGACTGTAGAAGGTCCAAAATAGAGATCTGTGCTGGCGTTTTCCCTAGATGTTCGACAAGATTATAATCAGATTGAACCGGAAGCCTAGGTGTAGGAGCACGAATGGTGACATGACCGTGACAGGTAGTAACAGCACAATCCGTAGATTTGCCTTTGATTGTGAGGGTAGACACTTGACTCTCTTCAAAACGACCTACAATGGAATCGAAGGATGTGGAAGCATGATTGATGCCTTTACCTTTATCCTGAGGAGGAGGTGGACCATGATTAGGGAATGGTTCCTTGTACATATTGAGATCCTTGTTCGTATAAGGAACTGGTGATTCATCCTCAAAAGTGATTTGATTACTGTCGATGAGGTTTTGGATGAGGTGTTTGAGCTTCATGCAAGATGCGGTTCGATGCCCTTTGCTCCTATGGAACTCACAATATTCATTGTCTTAGTAACGTGCAGTTTTGTAGATAGGTTCTCCATATGGGGGAGCATCAGGTAAGGTGAGGAGCCCTTTCTGTAAAGCTTGCTGTAAGACCGATTCGATGGGCACTCCCAAGGGAGTGAATTGATGTCGCAGAGGGTAATCTTGTTGAGGTCGCTCCTGTTGTCGTTGTTGTTGGTTTTGATAAGGCTGCAACTGTTGTTGCTGTTGTTGAGGAGGAGCTTGACTTGGTTTGGAGAGCTACAGCGGTGTTTGCAACGTTTGGACATGTTTAGTATCCACCACCCCATCGTTGACCACGTTTTTGTTCTTGTTCCAATATTTGGGTTTATCGTTCGATTGTTGATGAGGAGCACTATCTTTCATTTCTTTAAAGATTTTGACCACACCCTTAGCAATGAGGGCTTTCTCAATGTTGATACCCTTGTACGTGATTTCATCGAAGGTTGTAGCACTAAGAATTTGCAAATGGAAACCTAACTCTTGGTTGAGGTTCTGCACAAATATGCTAACAAGCTGTTTCTCAGGAATCTTGAAAGGGAATTTGCTAGCCATTTTTCTCCATCGTTGGAGGAAAGAAATGAAAGTTTCCCCATTTTTCTGTTTATTGTTGCATAGATCAGTCATAGAAATCTCATGCTCTACGTTGTAAGAAAAGTGGGTGGCAAACTTCTCTGCTAGCTCATTGAAAGACTTGATACCCGTGGGTAAGTGTGAGAACCATTCTATCGCTTGACCTCCAAGACTACGAGGAAAGAGACGCATAAGATACGTATAGTTATGTGAGACCTCGAAGCAAGCAAGATAGAATTCCCTAAGATGGTCTTTTGGGTCACCTTTTCCTTTGTATTTATCAAATTTAGGAATAGTAAAATTTTGAGGAAAAGGGATCATTGGCAATGACCGATCAAAAGGATAAGGACACACTTCTTCTAAAGAGAAGGTCTTCTTGGTGTGGCCAAATGTAAGATCAGATAACTGTTGTTGCACCTCCGCAATCTTTAACTCCATAGTCGTGGGAGGGGTTGGTAACATCTCCTGTTGTCCAAAAGGTGGCTGTTGTTGCCCATACGGAAGATTGTATTGTAAGCCATGCATATTGGTATGATAAGGGTCGTAAGATTGATTGGAATTATACGGATTGTACATTTGGTTCAGATTGGGTTGGAATTGGAGGTTTTGATTAGGCAACGGTGGAGGAGGCGCTAGGTAAGAATGTTGGCTTTGAGATGGTTGAAGAAAAGAATTAGGTGGAGGAAAGCTAAAGTGCGTTTGATTAGGTTCTGATGGCGGCACATAGCTTTGGGACACTTGATGTTGGGAATGTTGAGAGTGGCTAGGTAATGTGTGAAAGAAATTGAGCGAGGACGAACATTGTGGAGGAGGGACATAGGTAGACGTGATTTGCGATGGTTGGGGTTGATTAAGGATGAGAGTAGAAGAATGTTGTGGTGGGGGCTGATTAAGGACGGGAGTAGAAGAATGTTGTGGTGGGGGCTGCATGACTCTAATTGGTTGAGAGACATGGAGGGTTGATGATATGGGAGTTGGTATGTGTTGAGACCCTTGTTGCATGGCTACATAGTTTTTCCCTGGATTGTAGTTTGGTGGGAAACCTTCGTGCAATGGGGTAACCAAGATTCCACTTGCGGTTGGTGTGGACACTTTAGGAGGTGGTTGCATATTCGATCGAGCTAAGGTGGCTTGCTTAGCTAACTCTACTTGACGTTGGAGAGTTTCTTGTTGATTTTTATAGATCTCCATAGGAGTCAGAAGCGGTGATATGGGTGGGTCTCTCCCCTGTTGGATTTTGAAAAAGGGGATTCCTATACTGCGAGCCTTGGGTAGGTAAAGGCGTAGTCACTGTTGACATAGTTTGCACCACTTGCATGGTATCTTGGGTGTTGTTGTTCTCCTTGAGTGTAGATAAATCAAAATCTTGAGGTAACTTGGTACCTTGCTCTGCAAGCAAGCGAAAGAAATGATCTTGGTTCTCACTAAGGATTTTATCAAAGGTGGCTACAGCTCTAGGATCTTGTATGTATTCATCAAGATCTTGCCCATCTTCTTGAGAGGATTGACCTATTTCAAAGTGTCGCTCTTCTTGAGATGGGACTAGATCTACAGTATAACCTTGAGGGACAAAATCCTGAGGCAATCCAGTAGTATATTGCGGTGTACTTATCAAAGGGATCCTATCCTCTTGGGGATCTCTTGGTGGGTTGACGTGCGGCATGCCTGGTGAATTGGTAGATTTTGCCGCGGGTGTACTAGGAGTCACCTTGGGAGTAATGTTGAGATGACCTGATTGTGGTGTGCGAGGAGGCGACTTGCGCTTCTTAGGGATGACTTGCTTGGATTTCATAGTTTGCTGGAGCCTAGTGGTTACCATGGAATACACTAGGACAAGACAGGTAATGCTGGGTTTCTGCTTTGTGATATGGAAAAAGACAAACTCTTGCTACACAATATACTGGACCAAAGGCGTTGTACTGTTTGACCAGAGGCGCAGGACTGTGCAACCAAAAGTGTGCTACTATAGACCAGAGGCGACGAACTGAGCTACCAGAAGCGAGTTACTGCTATGCCAAAGGTGAGCTACAGTTGCCAAAAGTGAGCTATTGTTATACCAAGGGCGCTGAAGTAGAGTTTAGCCAGAGGCGAGGTACTGTTATGCCAAAGGCGATCTACTGTGCTACCAGAGGTGAGTTGCTGTAATACCAAGGGCGCTGAAGTAGTGTCTGATGTTTTGCAAAGGCAATTTTGACAAATTTGGTTATGGTTCTGATGGATTTTGTCTTTGGCAAGAGAAAACACAGCAAACAAGTGGTCAAAAACAAGGGACTGACACAACATATAGTGTATGTTCAAGGCTCCAAACAAGCCCAATGTTTACATAGGTATAAGACAATTGCAATCAATAACAAGCACTTTTTATCCCTAGAGACAAGGTTTCATTGCAGTAGATTAGCTCACAGCTTAATACTCCGTCGATAAAAATATCATTCCATAAAGGTGTCAGATATTTAGTATCTTTGCGAGAGACGACAGGTAGGGATATCTCACCCTCCTCTTGGAAAGCTCAAGTAGGTCACAAGAGCTTTATGTCCAAGGGAATACTATCTCTTCTCAAGGGAGCCAATGGTGAGTATCTTAAGGGTTTAAATCGATTTCCCTTGCACTGATGATTACCTCAATGTTCGGAGGTAGGTCGGGTAGTCTCTATCTAGATTGGTTCTTAGTGACTTTGAGGGACCAATGCCTTACGAGCAATGCGACAAGCTACTAAAAGCTTTAACCAATCCTACTAAGAGTATCAAACACTTCGCTCAATGTGAAAATCGTTTCCACAAAGGGCTAGTACACCTCTTTTCAGTTTGGCATCACAAGGTAAGGCTGACGTCGGTTAGGACTTGGCTTTCGCCTTATCCCTCTTATATAGCGGTTCAAAGGAAAACTCCGCTTAGGGTCGTCCCTTTTGGATGAAGCGCAATCCAAAAGCAGGCCCTTCTAAAGGAAGTACAAAAAATGTAAAATCAAGCACGTCAAACAAAGGTTCAATTGTCCCGTTATAAGAAAAAATAAGGTGCAACTAAATTAGGCACACACACGGTTGCAGTTGTCAATTGTCCCTTATGAAATTGAAGTGTTTGACATTCATGTCCATTGTCCCTTAGAAAATCGAGGTGTTTGTGCATACATGTCCATTGTCCCTTAAGAAAAGTAGTATGTTCTTAAGACTTAGATTTGCAAAAAAGATTTGTTCAATTATCCTTTTAAGCATGCAATGTGTTTCTAAGACTTAGTGAGATAAAAAAAAGTTCTTCAATGCTCATCCTGCATGAACATGTTAAAAACACCTATTGGCTCTGTGTGAGTAATAAGAAGCTGTAACAAGTGAGTTAGTTCCACCAAAAATTCACAAGTTAGCAAAAATAAATCAATTTTAACCAAAAGCGCTACACAATCTTACCAAAAGCAACTTACTGTATTCCAAAAGCGCTGTAAGACAGACTAGAAGCGTTGAACAATAACCAGAAGCGCTGTACTGTCCATCCAGGAGCGCAATGCTGTTATACCAAAAGCGATGTCGTATATAGACGAAGCACTGTAGAATACTACCAGAAGCGCTGAAAAATAGCCAGAAGCGTTGTACTGTTATGCCGAATGCGCCGCACAGTCTCAGATCATGAAAAGATTAGCTCTTGTCAAAAGGACCAGATCAAAAATGGGATTTCATCTTTAATCTACTGTTCTGAGCAATAATATCTGATAGATCTGAATAGTGAAATCCATAAAACTCAGAAGGTGTAGCAATACAATAGATTAACACAACTACCGAAAATACCCCTAAATAAATCAGCTTAGGATGTATCAAAAGCAGGTTTGAAAGACAAATACAACAGCTTGTCAAACAAAACCATAGATCTGAAATGAGAAAACCCTGCAAAAAAAAACTGCGAATGAAGTCAAAACCTAATTTTAACCAGAAGCGCTTAACAAGACCACCAATCGCGCTTTTCTGTGTTACCGAAAGCACTGCTCTATGTTACCAGAAGCGCGGCAGTGCCCCCAAGGGCGCTGAATTGTTCCTGCAAGAGCGCTGAAAGATACTGCCAGAAGCGCTATGGAATATCATTTACGCCGTGCCGTACTGTGACTTAAAAAAAACAAATTTCTCAAAGAAACAAAGGGATTAGTGGGTCCCACCGGGTGTGCCAGAATGTGTATCAGGAAAATCGATCTATTCTAAACTAATAAAACCAAAAATCCAATAACATAAAGAAAATGAATTTAAATAAAAGCCATGACAAATAATCAATGAAATAAAGACTTTTACTGAAATCTGTGTTGTTTCCTTTGGATTGAATGTGGATTGCTCAATGAAGTTGCGAAACCATAGCTGCAACAAGCAAGTAGTGTACTCAATGTGCTCAAAGAACAATGTCAAAAGATCATGAAGTTGCTCAATCGACGTGTTGTGTATGCTCAAAGCTCTGTTAAGTATGCCTGAGGATACGATCGAAGAGCGAGGCTCAATGAAGGAGATGAGGGAGGTTTATATAGGTTTCAACGAGGATCGATCAACGGTCCAGATAATTCAGAAGAATCAACGGAGAAGAACAGTTGAGGAACGTGCAATGAATGAGAAGAAGACATGTGTCTTGCTTTCTTTTGTATGAGAGGAGTTACCAAGAATAGAAGAATGAGTTAACTGAAGAGATAAATCAATTAAAAGAATAAAACAATCAGTTAAGTGATTTAAAACAAGAAGAAGAGATTTGCATGAGAAAAGAAGATATTTTGCTTTATTAAATATAGAAAACTTGAGTTATATTAGAGATAACTCAAATTAGAAGAAAAAGCAACTTAAATAAATATTTGATTTATTTAAATTTAGAGAAGATATTTTGGAAGAAATAATTAAATAATTAGAATTATTTAATTTAGAAGATTTGAAAGCAAATTAAATAAATAAATTTATTTAATTGTTTGTGCATGATTTTGGAAGAATGATTTTTGATTTAATTAAATAATTTAGAATTATTTAATTATAGATAAGAGGGAATTTGTTGAATTAATTAAATAATTGGGTTTATTTAATTAATGTGAACTTGATTTTCGAAAAGAGGATAATGATCAAATTAAATAATTAAAATTATTTAATTATGGAATAATATAGAGGAATTTGATTTAATTAACGTCGCAAGTATGTGATTTAGAAGAATTTGGTGAAATTAATTAAATAATAGAATTATTTAATTAATGTTTGGAATGTAGGTGACCAGACAGATTATGAAATGCAAGTGATGCGGCGACTTGGTCATTTTAGGGTGTCTACACCACTTTGTGAAGTACTCAATGGTGGTAATGATGAATTTATGGCCATTGGAGGAGGATGGGTGGATTTGTCCTACGAGGTCGAGACCCCATTGTGAAAAAGGCCATGGAGTTGTCACCGGTTGTAATTCCTGAGCTGGTTCGTGAATCAAATCTCTATGATGTTGGCATTGTAGACACTTCTTAGCAAACTGTGAAGCATCTTGTTCTATTGTAGGCCAATAATATCCTGTGCAGAGTATCTTCTTAGCTAGATTAGGTCTGGTAGAATGTATGCCACAGACACCTTCGTGTATATCTCGTAAGGTGGCATCGACTTCTTCCATGTTAAAACATCATAAGAGGATACCATCGAGACTTCGGCAATATAGTGTATCACCCAGAATGGTGTAACGAGAGGATCGACGGATAAGGGTTTTGTGTTGGTTTGTGGATAGGTCAATGGGAAAGGTACCATGTTTGAGGTAGTTGTAGATATCTTCGTACCAAGGGGAATTGGGACCAACAAGTTTGTAGATGATTTTAGTAGTTGGAACATCGACGACTGGTATCAACAATTGCTCGATCAAGAACTCACATTTCTCTGTGTTTGTAGGCATATCTATAAGTGACTCGACAGAAGCCATAAAGTCTATAGCTTTGTTGTGTTCTCTAGGAATCTGCTCAAAAGTGATGCTAGAAAAGTGCGGTTTGTAGGCATCCACTAGTTGCTTGTAAGGGACTAGCTGTTCATCCTTAGTTTGGTACTCATCTGTGACTTGTCGAATGACCAGTTGTGAGTCACCATACACTTGTATTTCTTTGATGTCCCATTGAACTGCTGTGTTGAGACCTATGAGGAGAGCTTCATATTTAGCTATGTTATTGGTGCAAGGAAATGTAAGCTGATACGACTTTGAAATATAGTCATTTTGAGGTGTGATGAATAAGATGCTGGCCCCTGAACCATGCTATGTGTAGTAACCATCAAAATACAATTTCCACATTATTGAGGTAGAAAGAGTAAAGAGATTCTCATTCAGAAAGTCAAAGACCATAGGATGTACATCTGTCATAGGTGCTTCTGCTAGTTAATCAGTGAGGGATTGTCCCTTGATTACTTTTCAGTCCACATACTCAATGTCGAACTCACTAAGGATCATGACCCATTTAGCTAGTCTACTTGTGAGAGCTGCTTTTGCTAGGAGATATTTCAATGGATCAATTTTTACTATGAGATTTATATGTTGGTTTAGTATGTAATGCTGCAACTTTTGGGAAGCGAACACTAAAGCTAAACAAGCTCTTTCCATAGGTGAATAATTGACTTCAAAACCCACCAAGGTTTGACTGATATAGTAGATATCATGCTCTTTTCCTACCTCATCATGCTATGCTAGAAGGGCCCCTAGGGCTGCTATTGTAGTTGAGATGTATAGTATCAAAGGTTTATCAACAACTAGTGGTACCAAGACAGGCGGTGTAGCTAGATACTCTTTGAGTTGATCAAATGTTGCTTGACACTTGTCATCCCATCGAAATGAGATATCCTTTCAGAGCAAGTGTTGAAATGGTTGACATTTATCTGCTAGCTGTGAGATGAAATGCCTAATAGACTCTAACCTTCCTTGAAGGCTCCTTAATGCTTTGAGGTTCTTTGGTGGAGGCATCTCCACTATATCTTTGAATTTTGTGGTGTCTACTTTGATGCCTCTATGAGATACAATGTATCCCAACAGTTTTCCTAATGTTACCCCAAAGACACACTTCTTTGGATTGAGGTGCACTTGGTATTTTTCTAGCCTATCAAAGATCTGTCCTAGAACTTGTATGTGATCTTCCTGAGAAGATTTTTCTAGTATGTCATCCACATAGTCCTCCATGATGTGATGAAAGATGTCATGGAATATCATTGTCATTGCTCTTTGATAAGTTGCCCCTGCATTCTTTAGACCAAATGGCATGACGCACCAGCAATAGGTACCCCAAGGACAACTGAAAGTTGTTTTATGTTGATCTTCTTCTGCTATCATTATTTGATTGTAGCCATAGAATTCATCCATGAGAGAAAGCATTTCATGACCCGCGATCAAGTCTACTATAAGATCAATGTTTGGTAATGGGAAGTCATCTTTGGGACATACTTAGTTAAGATCTCTAAAATCAAAACACATACAGATGCCCCCATTTGGTTTAGACACAGGTACAATGTTTGATACCCATTCTAGATAATCAATAGGCTTGATGAATTTGGCATCTAACAACTTTTGTATTTCCACTTTCACCAAGAGAGCTATCTGTGGATGCATCATCCTTAGCTTTTGCTTGACTGGTTTAACTATTGGATCAACTATGAGATAGTGAACTACTAGCTTAGGGTCTAACCCTAGCATATTAGCATAGGTCCATGCAAATTTGATGGTGTGATGCAAGAAGTTGGTAAGATCCATGTGTTCTTTCTCTGATAGTGATGATACTAGGAATGTTGTTCTAGGATTTTGCTCTGTGCCCAGATTTATCTTTGTAGATTCTTCCACTAGGAGAGCAGATTTCTCTTGATACTTAGATGGTAGGGGAAGGTCAAATTCTCCATCCTCATGTGCCACAATTGGGTTTTCACCATTGGATACGTCCTTTTTTTTTACTATTTTGTGATCAGGAGGTGCCACAGTGTGGTTTTCACCTAGAGATCTTTCTTTATTTTTACTTTTGTGACTCGAGGATTTGGCATTCTCACCAAAATAAGCAATTTGATCTAGTTCCATTACAAAACCAGCTTTGTGATCGCTAAGAGGGATACCATCTTGGAGTCCCATGAACTCAGCAATAGCTTCGCCATTCTGAAATACATCTAGAACGGGGGCCCCTTGTTGGTCCCAATCGATAAGTTTAGGGTAGACAAGTTTTATGCTTTGGGTGTTTATGTTGGATGTGAAGGATATGGATGATAGCATGAATATGGAGGATTCTGTGAAGAGGTCAGTCATATGGAGGGAAGAGTCATCGATGATATCCTCTTTAGATGTCGAATTGGAAAGAGAAGTTTGTGCCACCTTGTCGAGAATACCCTCAATGTCCAAGGCACGTGGTACCTTCCTACCGTAACCTAATCCCTTTTTGTCTAGCTTCTTTAGTACAACAATGGGTTCCATTATGCCTTGATTATGTTTTCCAAGGCCACCTTTGCCTTTATAGCCCATATTTTTGACAATTCTTAGGCCATTGCCATACTTTTTAACTAGTATGGTGACTAGTTCCTTCTCCTTGTAGAGCCAAGAAGAGATGTCTTTAATTGTTTCTTCTGCCAATAATTTTCCCTCTTGGAATTGTGTTAGGGATGCTGGAGGTGGAATAGCTGCTTTCTTAGTTGCTTTAGCTATGGGTGGTTGGCCATAAGCTTTAGGAGATAGGCGCATCCGCCCTAGACAACAAGATTTTGAGATATCATATTCTCCAAAGCCTATATCATGAATGTCAGCTTTGATTTCAGGAATCAGAATAGGATTAGGTTCAGTTGCAGAGGCTTTTGTTAGATTTTCAAAATTGACATATAATGGGGATGCAATGGCTTTGTCATTAATGGGCACTTGGTTGCAATTCTTATAACTACCTTGTAAGACATGACATAATTTGAAGGGATTTGGATCTCCAGGGATAGTATTATTTGTACCAATAAATGGGAATTTGAGAGACTGATGGTACATAGAGGGAACAACTTTCATGGCATGAATCCATGGGTGCCGGAGGATAATATTGTAGGGTAGCTCAATGTCAAGGACTTGGCACCTAGTTTCTAGCATGACAAGGCCTACTTGTATAGGCAAGTGGATAACACCTTCTAACCGTCGTTCAGCATCATCATACCCTTTGATTGTAATACTTTGATTACTGTTGACTTTTTCCTCACAGTATCCCAATTGTTTGAGTAACTTTAGAGAACAGATATTGAGACCAACACCACCATCTATAAGTATGCGTTTGATCTTGCGGTTATGGATGACAATCTCAATGTGAAGGGCATCATTGTGACATGGATCATGAGATGGGAGGTCTTTTCCAGAGAAGACCATGTTGTAGGGTGAGGCAATGTTACCTATGATAGCTTGGAAATCTGTGACCTCTATGTTGTTAGGAACCAAAGAATCTTGTAGGGCTTTCTCAAGCACAGCTTTATGTGTGGGTGACAACCGTAGGAGGTCCAAGATGGAGATTTGCGCAGGGGTTTTCCCTAGATGTTCAACAAGGTTGTCATCAAATTAGAGTGTGAGACTTGGTGTGGGACCACAAATAATGACACAACCACAATGAGTTGTAGCAGCATAATCTATAGATTTACCTTTGATTGTAAGGGTAGACACCCAACTTTCTTCAAAATGACCCAAAATAGAGTCATAGGAAGTTGAAGCTTTGTTAACACCTTTACCTTTATCCTGAGGTGGACCTTGACCATGGTTAGGGAATGGTTCCTTGTACATGTTGAGATCCTTGTTTGTTGTTTGATTAGGGGAGTCACCGAATGTGATTTGACCTCTATCAATAAATTTTTGGATTAGGTAGTTTCATGTATCCTATGGTTCGATGTCCTTTAGATATATGATACTCACAAAATTCATTTTCTTTGTACCATGCAGTTTTGTAAGCATGTTCACCATGTGGGGGAGGATCGGGTAATGTGAGGAGTCCATTATTGATAATTTTCTGTAAACAATCTCTATAGGCTCTCTGAGGGGAGTGAATTGACGTTGAGGGTAATCTTGTGGAGGTCGCTCTTGTTGTCTTTGTTGTTGTTGGTTTTGTTGAGGCGAAGGTTGACTCGGTTTTGATGCAAGTTGAAGGGGTGTTTGTGGTGTTTGGACATGCTTGGAATCCACCACACCATCATTGACCACATTTTTGTTCTTGTTCCAAAACTTGGGTTTATCATTTGTTTGTTGTTGAGGAGCATTGTCTTTAGTTTCCTTGAAGATTTTGATCATTCCTTTAGCGATGAGTGCCTTTTCAATGTTGATGCCTTTATAGGTAATTTCGTCGAAGGTCTTAGCACTAAGTATTTGCAAATGAAAACCTAATTCTTGATTGAGGTTCTGTACAAACATACTCACAAGCTATTTTTCGGGTATCTTGAATGGGAATTTGCTAGCCATTTGCCTCCATCTTTGAAGGAAGGAGATGAGAGTTTCCCCATTTTTCTGTTTATTTTTTTAAAGAAATAAAAACTAAAACCACTTTATTTTTTTTAAAACAAACCTTTTCATAAGAAAACATAACCATGAAAAGAAAAAGTTTGTTGGAAAAAAGAACATTGTACCTGCTGCAAAAAAAAGTACCTTGTACCTACTATCATGCCTGCACAGGTACGAATAGTTTTTTTTTTTTGGTCTTTGGTTTTTTGTTTTTTTTGGATTTGCTTTTTTATTTTTGGGTTTTGGATTTGCTTTTTTATTTTCTAAAAATAAAACATCTTTTTTTTATAAATCTTAAAAAAAAAGCTTGTACTTGCACAGTGATGCCTCGGGTTGAGTGTCCGGGTAAAAAAGAATTTGCCTAATTTTTACCTGCACTGAAATAGGTCAAATTATATGTTTTTCTTCAGCTCTTGACCCCTCCGGATGCATCTATGACCTTCTTTTTTGCCCAGCAAGCTTCCTTCAAAAATTCATCTTTGAATCTCTCCTAGACAAAGAGTTAAAAAACCTGTGAAATCAAACTAAAAATTCCACAAATTTGTTATTAGATCAGGACCATGGGTCCCACCGGGCATGCCAAAATGTGTATAGTAAAAATTGAGAGGTTTGAAATGATAAGATCACAAAAAGCAATGATAATAACAACTCAATTACCCATAACATAAAGAGATCGATCTAAGTAAAAAACCAATATCAATGAATAAATCAAATAACCAAACAAGAAAGCCTTCACCTAGATTGTATAGTTCTCTTTCTAAGAATGTGGATTGCCCAATAACGTTGCGAAACCATGTTTGCAACAAGCGGATGTAAGTGTATTCGTGCTCAAAAGTTTGATGTGCTCAACAATATGATGTATGCTCAATTCACTGTCAAGGAATGCCTGAGAATAAATGATCGAAGAGAGCTTAATAGCTAAATGATCGAAGAGAGCTTAATAGCTAAATGATCGAAGAGGATTTGTGATGAAGATGAGGGGGTTTATTTAGGTTTCAAGGAAGATCAATCAATGGATGAAATAAATCCATAGAATGAATGGTTGAGATAAATCAAATGACTCATGCTGAATGTGCACACGACATGTGTCACTCCAAAAAGATATTTTTATTAAGCTAATTGCTTTTTTGATAAAGATAGATTTGATTTCATAAATTAGAATACTTTTTCTTCTAATTCATGAGTTGATGAAAATAAGATAAATTAAAGCCAATTAACTTAACTTTAGTTTTAACTTTTTTAGAGTTCTAAAAATAAGACTAATTGTGCACGAGTTAACATGGTATTTTTAGAGGAATTGGAAAGATAATTGAAATTAAATAAATAAATTTATTTAATTGATTGTGCATGATAGAGGAATATGAAGATTTATAAATAAAATACTTGATTTTATTTATTTTTAGAGGATTGAGATAATTTAAATAAATTTGCATGATTTATTTAAATTTCGAAGAACAATTTGACTTAATTAAATAATGTAAATTATTTAATTGTAGATAAGAAAGAATTTTGTGATGAATTAATTAAATAATTGGATTTATTTAATTAATGTAGACTTGAAATTTGAAAAGGGATAATGATTTAATTAAATAATAAAAATTATTTAATTTTGGAAGAATATAGAGGAATTTAATTTAATTAATTAAATAAATAGAATTTATTTAATTAATGTCAAATTTTAGGAGTTTTAGAAGAATTAGATGAAATTAATTAAATAATTAGATTATTTAATTAACATTTGAAATGTAGGTGATTCGATGACTTGGTCATTTTAGGGTGTCTACACACCCCATCCTTAGGGAGTTCATAGATGTGTTTCCTCCCAAAATTTTAGGGATGTCACCTCGCAGAGAGGTTGATTTTTATATAGACCTTATACCCGGTGCCGAGCTAGTGTCTTATGCACCTTACAGGATGACCACACATGAGCTCAAGCTTCAGCTAGAGGAGTTGCTAGCGAAGGGGCACATCTGAACTAGTGTCTTTCCATGGGGTGCACCTGTCATCTTCGTGAAGAAGAAGGATGGGTCACTTCGGCTATGCATGGACTATAGGCAGTTGAATAAGATGACGGTGAAGAACCTTTATCCTTTGCCTAGAATTGACGACTTGTGCAACTAGATGCAGGTAGCCTGGGTATTCTCTAAGATTGACTTGAAGTCCAGATACCACTAGTTACGCATCACAGAGACGAATATCCATAAGACAGCGTTTTGGACTTGTTATGGTCACTATGAGTTCATCGTGGTGCCCGTCAGTTTGACGAACGCCCCTGCAGTATTCATGAGTCTCATGAATGGGGTGTTTCACACATACCTTGATCAGTTTGTGATTATATTCCTTGATGACATTTTGATTTACTCACAGACTGAGGAGCATAAGGATCACCTTCACTAGGTACTACAGTGTTTGAGAGAGCAGCAACTTTATGGCAACCTGGAGAAGTGTGCCTTCTTTAGATTAGAGGTGCAGTATTTGGGTCACATTCTATCTAGCGATGGTATCTCCGTAGATCCATCAAAGATTAGAGCTTACAGGGATTGGCTAGCACCTGCTAGTGTCATAGAGGTTCGAAGCTTCATGGGGCTAGCGGGTTATTACTGTAGATTTGTTGAGGGCTTCTCTCGAATAGCACACCCCATCACTTCCCTTCAGCGGAAAGGGAAGAGTTTTCTTTGGATAGAGCAGTGCGAGAGGGCCTTTGGGGTCCTTAAGGAGTGTCTCACTAGTGCTCCTATCTTAGCAGTACTAGATCTAGCATCAGACATTATGGTTTGCACAGATGCATCCTTAGAGGGTTTAAGAGCAGTGTTGATGCAGGATGGTCTGGCGATCACGTATGAGTCGCGAAAGCTCAAGGCCCATGAGCTAAATTACCCGACACATGATTTGGAGTTAACAACGGTAGTTCATGCTCTCATTCGTTGGAGACACTTCCTCTTAGGATGTCGCTTCAAGTTACACTCTGACCATCATGGTCTACAGTACATCTTCACGCAGCCAAATCTAAATGTCCGCCAACGGCGTTGGATGGAGTTTCTTTGTGAGTATAACTTTGATGTGCACTACATCAAAGGGAAGGAGAACATGGTTGACGATGCCTTGAGTCGGAGCTGCCACAAGATCTTGACCTTGACCTTGAGTGTTGACTTGAGAGGGCGTATCTTGTAGCACCTACCAGAGGATGAGTGGTTTCTAGAGGTTCAGCAGGAGTTGCAGTTGTAGAGAGCCCTTAAGGGTAAGTTTGCAAGGTATTCTCTTGCGGCAGATGGTCTTCTTCGACATCATCAATGCATCTATGTTCCCCTTGCAGGGGATCTTTGATCATTGGTTTTGTCAGAGGCTCATAGAGCACCTTATGCAACACATCTGGGGGTAAAGAAGATGCATGCAAATTTGAGGCAGTTGCACCATTAGGCAGGTATGAGGTGAGATATTACAGAGTTTGTTTCTCATTACCTTGAGTGCTAGAGGATGAAGGCTGAGCATCAACATACAATAGGTTTACTTTACCCGCACGAGATACTGGAGTGGAAATGGGATACCATTTCCATGGATTTCATTGTTGGTCTACCTCTGTCAGCTCGTCGCCTTAATGCCATCATGGTGACAGTTGACAAGTTGACCAAATTAGCCCACTTTTCACCTGTACGCATGACATACAATGCACCAGCAGTGGCGAGGGTTTTCTTGAACGACATAGTGAGACTTCATGGTGTACCTCATCACATCATATCTGATAGAGATTTAGTGTTCACTTCAACCTTTTGGAGGGCATTGCAGCATGCATTGGGCACTCAGCTCAACTTTAGTTCAGCTTATCATCCTGAGACATATGGATAGACTGAGAGGGCGAATCAAGTGTTAGAGGACATGCTTCACATGTATGTTATGGATCACCAGTCTAGATGGGAGGACTACCTATATTTGGTTGAGTTTTCCTATAATAATGGGCATCACAGCTTGTTAGGTATGCCTCCCTATCAGGCTGTGCAAGACACCCTTGAGTTGGGACCGTATAGAGGACAGAGCGGCTATTGGACTAGAGTTAGTGCTGGATATGGAACAACAGGTCACTTTGATCAGGTAGAGGTTGTAGGAGGCACATGATCGCTAGAAGAAGTATGCTGATGCCAAGAGATTGGATCGAAGCTTCTCCGTGGGCGATAAGGTGTTCTTGAGAGTGCGGCTGCATAAGAGTCCAATTTGTTATGGAAAGGGCTCTAAGCTCGCACCTTGTTTTATTGAACCTTTTGAGATCTTGAAGCGGATAGGACTCGTAGCTTACCATCTTGCCTTGCCACCTAGTCTATCACGCATCCACAATGTGTTTCACATTCTTGTATTGAGACGTTATATTTCTGACATGACACATGTTTTGGACTGGGATGCCTTATAGGTAGAGTCGAACAGGCAACTAGATTTGGATCCAATTCACATCTTGGCTCGTCAGACGATGGGCCTTCAAGGCCGAGAAATGGACTAGGTCAGAGTTCAGTGGGACCGTTATGATGAGGTCTCAGCTACATGGGAGGACGCAACTAGGTTGAGGGCACTTTATCCCCACCTCTTTACTGACTTCCAGGAGGAAGTATAGTCTTAGGGGGGGAGGATGTGACGCTACTTTTACCTCACCTGTATTATTTTTCTTATGGTACTCTTTCAATGGATTTATTATGGTCTTATGTATTTTGCAGACTGTTGATCCCACACTTGGACCTTATTACCTTATCTTATACTGGATTAGATAGATGGATTATACTTTATGGTTGGTTAGATGGCATGTTAGATTTCCATTTGATGATATGTTATTATATGCTAGGATGTCATTCGATGCTATTGATATGAGCATAAATGTCGAGACTGATGTTATCACTTACCTTATGTCATCGAGATTTATACTTATGAGTAAAGGGTGTTTTGAGAGATATTATGTTATCATGGATTATCTTGATGTTGTATATTGTGATCATGTGTGTATAATGTATGTTTTTCATTTGCTTCAGCTATTATATCATGTACTGTTGATGGGTGCTTGGAAGTGTGCAGATTACTTTTCCATACCCATGGAAATTCAGAGGTCAAATAACAACCATATGTTATCCCCTGTTCAACCAATCTAGTCCTAAGTAGGACTAAGGTCACATGTGTTTGAGAATGTTGATATTTGTTGTAATTGATTTATGACATTTTTTATAGTTCATATCTTTTCAATTTATCTATTGATGTGTTGTACAAATGTATTTTTTAGTTTGCACTAATTTTAAGTGCTAAATGTTTGAAGCCACTTTTATGTGAATTTTTGTGTTTCTAAGGGTTTCTAATGGTCAAATATTGACCCTAGGTCATAACCCTAGGGTCTAAGACCATTTCTAGCTTATTTAAACTTAATTTGGACCTTGTATGGTCACCCAAACCTGACCCTGAGGTCAAGTGACGAGTTTGGGAAGTGTGTGGGTGGTTGGAAGGTCACCATCTCACTTAACCCCAACCTCACCCACTTGGGTAAGGTTAGCCTTGCTTCTCATGCTTTAGAAGCTTCTCCCATGTGTGAACCTCTTCCCCATGCTCTCACACATGTGTGAGAGCACTTGTGGGGAAGAGTGTAGCTTAGATGAATGAGGAGGTGACAAGTCATAAGAAGCTTCCCTTGTGTGCTCACATTCCCCTATGCTCTCACACATGTGTGAGAGCACTTATGGGAAAATGTGTAGCTTTGTGGAATGGGGAGGTGACGAGTGTCACCCACACATTCATGTGGGGTTGTGAGAAGGGTTATGTGGATGGAGGAGAAGGTGACAAGTGTCACCTTCTCATCCATTAGGGTTTGAGAGCCTTGGTCTTTATATCTCCCTGATTTTGATGAGAGGAGGGTTCTTCTTCTTCTCCTTTCTTTTGGGAATTTTTGGACTTGTGTTGGGAGAGTGAAGGACTTGGAGATTTTGGTGGGACTTGTGAAATATCTTCACCAAAACTCACTCCATTATTGAAGATTTTGAGGTATTTCTCAAGCTTAGAGCTATTTTCTTTTGTTTCACTATTGCTATGTGAGTAATGCATGTTTTATGTTATGTTACTTTAGTTTTATGTGTTGAGGGTTTCATGGGTTGTTTGGGTGAACTCTCCTTATGTGAGAGCTCACCTTAGTGTTGGGTGAGAGAGGATGAGAACCTCCTTGGTTCGCCTCTTTGGTGTGGTATTTGTTTTGTGGCTAAGGGCCTTGTTTTTGGAGTTTGGAGAACTTTGGGTTATGGCATGAGTGCCTTGGTTTTTGTGATATGTGAAGTATGGCAAGAGGCCAAATGATTCAAGAGGATATTGTGTTTAAGAGTGTGGGTGTCCTTGAGTAGAGTGAGTCCACTCTCTCACCCTTTACAAATCCATCTCTAAGGTGGGTTAGTTTTGTGTTAATCCTTGGGTTGGGTGTTGTTGCGCATGAAATGAGTTGTTTTGTTGTTGTTAGGGTTAGCCGGTAGAAGATATCAATTAAATGCAAATAAAGATTAAACAGAGAAATGGAAATACACAGAAATAATAATAGCGAGAGACAAGTTTTAACGTGGTTCACCCAAACTCAGGCTACATCCACCAAATAGAGAGTCCAATATTATTATCCAGTAAAACAAACCGATTACAATCAGCAATCCCTACAACTCAATACTGCTGCAAAATGCTATAATACAATACCAAAACCCTAACCCTTAGCCACTTTTTATCAAGCTTTTTGTCGGTTACAAAATAGGGTTTTCTTATGTCGGTCAATGAAAAAATTAACTCCCGGTGCATTATAAAGTAATAAAAAACCATGTGAGGTTTCGGGGGCGTTGCCCCCGAGCCCCCACGGGGGCGCTGCCCCTTGACCCCGTAGGAATTTGGGGGGAAACCGCGCCGATAAAAGTGGGGTAAATATAACCTCCGAGTCTGATTAGGCTCCATATAACAACAATCTCCCACTTGGAGACTGATCAGACTCCACACCATAGCATCTCCCACTTGGGGACTGATCATAACACCACTGACCCTGTAGCTCCCACTGGAAATAAGCACCCTGGACTCTGCTGTTCTGTTTTTGTTGTGTTCAGTCTAGAAGACCAACCAAAGCTGAAGAGGAGCTCAGCTTCTCCCTTGTCACTGCCTTTGTAAACATATCTGCTGGATTGTCATTTGTATGTATCTTTGCCAGCTGTAACTGTCCATCATCCAACACTGACTGAATGAAGTGATACCTCAACTGTATATGTTTGGTCTTTGAATGCAAGGCAGAATTCTTTGCAAGATGTATGGCACTCTGGCTATCCGTAAACAAATAACTGTGAACCTGTTGTGTGCCCAATTCATTCATGAAAGATTGCAGCCATATCATCTCCTTGCTTGCCTCTGTTGCAGCTACATATTCTGCCTCTGTGGTGGATAAAGCAACCACCTTTTGCAACCTGGAAATCCAACTCACCGCTGTTCCACCTACAGTAAAGACATAACCTATAGTACTCTGCCTGGTATCAATATCCCCTGCCAAATCTGAGTCTACATAACCTGCTAAATCAGTATTAGAGCCCCCAAAACATAAGTGTTTATGAGATGTACCTCTCAAATATCTGAGAATCCATTTTACCGCATTCCAATGCTCTAATCCGGGATGACTCATATACCTGCTAACGACTCCTACAGCATGTGCAATATCTGGTCTCATGCATACCATGGCATACATTAAACTGCCTACAGCTGAAGCATATGGTACCTTGGACATTTTCTCTTCCTCCTCTTGTGTCTTAGGACACATGTCCTTGGTCAATTTCAAATGACTAGGCAAAGGTGTGCTGACAACTTTGGCATTCTCCATGTGGAATCTCTGCAACACCTTTTCAACATAAGCAGCCTGAGATAGAGTCAATTTTCTGTTCTTCCTATCTCTACAAATTTTCATACCAAGGATTTGTGTTGCTGCCCCCAAATCCTTCATAGCAAATGACTGTGCTAACTGCTATTTTAACTCTCTTATGTGATCCATGTTAGACCCAGCTACAAGCATGTCATCAACATATCAACATAAAATAATATCGTGACAGGGAACGCGCCAGGGGCGCTGCCCCTGGACCCCGCAAGGGGCGCTGCCCCTTGACCCCGTCTTGGGGGCGCTACCCCTTGACCCCGTAGGAATTTGGGGGGAAACCGCGCTGATAAAAGTGGGGTAAATATAACCTCCGAGTCTGATTAGGCTCCATATAACAACAGTTGTGGATTTAAACTTGGTTGTTTGGAAGACCTCCAAGCTTGGGGATGGCCTATTTTAGGCCTAGGTTGGGAGGTGAGCTTCCCATGAGTATGGACATCTTTTGTTGTTTATTTGTTGTAGGTTCACTTGGAGACTTTGGAGGAGTTTGACCTTGAGAAGGAAATATAGTGTTTTGGCTTTTGTAATGTGTAGAAAGAAAAAGAAAGGCATTGAGATACCTACTCCCTTTTAAGGGCTTGTATTGAGTTTTCCTTACTTCTTTGGAAAGTGGAAATAGCCATGTTGTAACATTACCTTGTAATATTGTAACCTTGTATTTATTTAAATGGATATGGCAATAGAATAATCTTCACTTCTTGTCAAGAATGGATACATATTTATCTCTATCTATCCCTATTTTATCTCCTCTCATTTATTATTATGTTATGCAAAGAAATTAATTCTAGAAAAGAAAATGTGTTTTTGAGTTTCTTATAAAATAAAATAATGCTCCTATGCTTGTTATAAAGGAAATTATTTATATTTTTTTGTTAGTATCAAATAGAGAATTCATGGGTTGTATGGTGAAAATTGTGCATATATATATACTTTTTATGTTTCTATTTTTAAATATTTTGGTTCTCTATTTTTATTTTAAAAAAAATACAGAGTGCATGTTTGACATATATATATATATATATAAATTCTTTAGTCATTTTTAATATACATAGTTTTTATTTTGCAAAGAAGTCGAATTAACTAAGGTCAAATCACATTAGGGCTTCAGCCTATTTTTTGTTAAATGTATTGTTAGAGTTAAAAACAGAGAGAATGCATGTAATGCGTTTAGGGTTTAAAGCCCTTTGAATATCACTTGAGAGAAGCTCTGTTGGCAATTAAGCATCGCTCAAGGGCCATAGGCGACCAGCGAATGAAGGTTTTGGGAGGGGGTTGGGACCCCCATCCCACCCACTCCCTTGGCGCCATTTACACAGGGTTTATACCCCTGCGAACATTGTTCTCTGCTAAATATTAAATGAACACTATAGTTTTGAAACCACAGTCTGTGCTTGAATAAACGGCTCGGCCTTGAGATTTTCAGCCTCTGGTTTTGTGTTATTTAATTGAACTAGTATATATATATACTATGTTCTCTATTGTTTCTACCATGCTTAACATTAGTTTTATCTTTGTGTTTTACACCTGCATATATATTAATAATACAAAAATCTCCTCTTTTCTAGATATTTCTGAGTTTAATATCACTTTCTGGTTTAAATGAAAATAAACCAAAGAGTATAGATTTATGCATTTGAGAAAGTATAGAGCAATTTTTAACTATTAGGAATTGAGAAAATGATTAGAGAACTTCCTATTTTAACCAATGCATTATAAAAAAAACTTGTAGAGAAATGTTAAACTAAGTAGAGAGCAAATATAAACAATGAGCAACATGTAGGAAAATGGGTTAGAGCAAAATGTAGGAGACATCATATTGAATGGGATGATAGCTCCCACTTGGGGAGGTATCATCCACTTTCTTGTCAAATCCTCCAACCTACACCCAAACAAATCAGAGCAAAGTTAAATAATGAACCAATGCTTTAATTCCTTGCTTTTATAAACCCTTGTCTAGGGTTTGGTGCCCTAGAATTAGGGAGTTGTTAATGATGGGGATTAAGTGGTTAGTTTGGATTAGTGGGTGTGTGAGGAACATTTTTATTAGACTTTTAATTTAAGTAAATGTTATTTTCTTTTTGTGTATATGGGGTGATGTTTAAATCATGAGGGTATTGTATTTCTCTTATTATCTTGTTGAGTTCAAAACAACCTTATAGTTTAATTGTGATCAAATTATTTGTATAAAGTATTTAGTTTTGGGGTTGAATGTTTAGGTTATTGTTTTGTATTTATTTGTTTAAAAAGGGAAATTAGTGGCTAGATGGCATTGAAAACTACTATTGGAATTATGATTAATTGTATTGATTTAGATTAGCCTAGAAAAAAGGATAATAATGTTATACTCTAGTTCGTATATTTTTCCATAGTTTTATTAATTTATTTTATATTAAGAAAGAGTATGGGAAGGGAAATTAGGTAAATAATGCATTTAATGTATTTGATTGTTTTATTTAACTTAATTCATTTTAAATCTAGAGATGGGTGGTTAAATAGGAGTTTTATTTTTAAATCAATTTTGTACCCTCCTATAGATGATGAGGTGGCGTTATGCTGTTGAAATAACTGTAGGAGGTATCCTATTTTATTCCTTAATGCCTCGTTATACTGGCAAAATTTCCCTAGACTTAGTGTATGTTAAACTGGTTTAGTATTAGTCTTATTTTCACTATTCTTAGTGATTAGTATGAGTTAAATTGATTTTTGAACTAGGTTCGAAATTGACCCACCTCATTAGGGTTTATCCAGGGTGGAATTCCTATGTCAGAATCCCACCCTCTCAACGTTGTTTTTCGTAACGTAAACTCCCTAGTGGCTATCATCGTAGGGTTATGATTTGAGATCATATTAACCCGAACTTGATTGACTTCCCCACCTATGGGTGTTGCACATGATGTTGGTTGCAGAGTCAACTACGTTGTGGTAGTTTCACCGAGCGTGCATGTTGGGTGCGAGGGGGTTTTGTGGTGTCAGGGGGAAATTTTTTGATATTTCATGTCATGACCACATGGCAATTGTGGTCATGACATGTGGTTATCGTGTCATAACCACATGGCGAATGTGGGCATGACATATACTTACATCATCATATTATCCTTACATAATCCTACCCGTCATCCATTCCTCCTTGTCACTCTTTCAAGTGGCTGGGGCATCCTTTTTCCCTTCCATGTATACCTTATCTTCTTTGAAATGATGTTATTTCTCTTAATTGCAAAACTATCTCAAAGAGGGGTAAAATGTAGACACCTAAAATTGACATAACCTGTGACATCACCTCTTGAGACACCTTAAGACACATTTTGTCCTAGGACCTTTACATACCCCCTTCCATCACCTCATTAGTTAAATAAATTATATTTATTTAACTAATCCTATCTTTATCCCATTTTAATCCCATAACCAATTAATTAGATAAATTATATTTATTTAATTAATTCCCACTTTTCCTCCATCATCCAATTAATTAAATAAATTATATTTATTTAATTAATCACATTTTTAATCTCTTCTATCCAAATTAATTAAATAAATTTAAGATTTAATTAATTAGTGTTTTTCACATCACTCATCTCCAAAAATTAAATAATTTTATTATTTAATTTCCCATTTTCCCTTATCCTTACAGGACTAGAAGCTTCTAGAAATCCTTATTACAAGGAAGCCTCTAGAAAATTCTTAATCCTTGTCTTTGACTTAATTCCTCTCATTCAACCCTCATGTGACACTTGTCACATGACTACAACTCTAAGACTTGATCCATGTCTCACTTAATCTTATCCATTCATCACTAATCTAATTCTAGCCATCCATTCCTATCCCTCATCTCTTATAAATCAAGCCTCACCCAATCCATTCGTAGAGGACATCTTCATACAATATCATGTTGAATCACTCTAGATCCTCTTATCTATCATGTCCTCATACTAATATTATGCTGCAGAAATCATGAGCAATCAACATATTATTATCTATCAAATATCATAAAGAACAAACCTAGTAGATTAGGGTGCATATACTCTATTCTATCGAAGTGTGAGGACTTGGTTTGGAGGTGAAGGTATTGGTTTGTTTGCATTTATACTATTATTTCCTATCCTATCATTTTCTATCCTATCCTACCATCATCCTATCCTTACATCATAATCTTATCCTTACATCATCATACCCTTCATCCATTCCTCCTTGTCGCTCTTTCAAGTGGTTGGGGCATCCTTTTTTTCCTTCCATGCATACCTTATATTCTTTGAAATGAAGTTGCTTCTCTTAGTTGCGACACCATCTCAAAGAGGGGAAAAATGTAGACACCTAAAATTGGCACATGTCTTGTGACATCACCTCTTGAGACATCTTATGACATATTTTGTCCTATGACCTTTACATACCCCCTTCCATCACCTCATTAGTTAAATAAATTATATTTATTTAATTAATCCCATCTTTATACCATTTTAATCCCATAGCCAATTAATTAAATAAATTATATTTATTTAATTAATTCCCACTTTTCCTCCATCATCCAATTAATTAAATAAATTATAATTATTTAATTAATCACTTTTTAATCCCTTATATTCAAATTAATTAAATAAATTAAAGATTTATTTAATTAATATTTTTCACATCATTCCTCTCCAAAAATTAAATAATTTTATTATTTAATTCCCTATTTTTCCTTATCCTCACATGACTAGAAGCTTCTAGAAATCCTTATTACAAGGAAGCCTATAGAAGATTCTTAATCCTTAGCTTTGACTTAATTCCTCTCATTCAACCCTCATGTGACACTTCTCACATGACTACAACTCTAAGCCTTGATCTATGTCTCACTTAATCCTATCCATCCATCACTAATCTAATCCTAACCATCCATTCCTATCCCTCATCTCCTACAAATCAAGCCTCACCCAAGCCATTTGTAGAGGACATCTTCATACAACATCATGGTGTCCAAATCATTTTAGTGTTGAACACTTGGAATACTGAGAGGGGGGGGGGGTGAATCAGTATTCTCTAAAATCATTTAGATATAAAATATTTCAAACCATTTAGCATATTCAATTGTAGTGAAGCAAGTTATGCATGAAGACATGAGAACATAAACCATAACACAGACACCATAATTTTTACGTCAAAAACTCAAAAAGGGAAAAACCACGGTGAGGATTAGCTCACAATATATTATAACTGGTTAAGGTAATACATAAATGCTCACTGCAGGTGGACTCACTGTCCAAGTGAACTCACTACCCATTGAGAAAAAAAGAGAGAAGAAAGAAATTAAATGGTTCACTGCCAATGATGAACTGTTACAATTGCATCTACACATGCATGGAATACAGTTCTAATGAAGCACAATCAATATCTTCTTCTATTGCTCTGAATTGCAACTCTGGTCTATTCTACAAACACACTATTTTCTCTGTTCTCCCTTAGTTTGCCACTATAGGTACTCGTCACATCATTCAAATCACGAAACATCCATCATTCCATCACAACACCTCACACAAGAATTTAAAACAAATCTCTATTTATATATCTGCTTCTTTTACAACATCAACTAGGTCATCCCAAATGGATCTAGCATGTGAAATATGCCTCAAAACTTTACCCACGAACTTCACGCCAAGATTCAAACTTGAAAATAGGTTAGGGTGGACCTAAAATAGCTCCTACTTAACTTCATAAAACATGTTTACCTTCTTTTTAAATTCACTTATATTATCAATTAGGTTGGCCTTCTTGAGTGGAGCATGTGGAATAGCAATAGTTGGCCTCAAGATCCAATGCTGAGTGAACCAAAACATGAAACACATTCTCCTAAGTTGGCATGACCTATAGAACCTCTTAATACAACACTCCAATGTTTGGATTGCTTTGCACAAGGTATACTTCTTCAAGTCAGCTTCATGAGCAGGGTAACATAAGTACCAATACTGAATGTCAAATCATAACTCAGTATCCAAACATCCAAGCTACCTCAAACCTAAAACAAACAATCTTCAGACATATCCAAGCATATCCTAGATTTGTAGAACAAAATGTTTCCATGCGGTGAGATGCAGAGTACTGGAACTTGGTCTCTATCATAGTCTAATATTGTTTATCGATGTAGCGATACTATGATAAACTTATCTATCACTCTGGAAGACTTCATACTCTAAAACTTTGGATTTGGGATCTCCAAACATATGCCAAAAATACCTTAGAACCACAAAAGGAAATATGTCATACTGGAGATATGCAGATGAAAACAATCATGTACTCTACACTAGTTAAGACTGAACTTCTGTCATACCGATCTTCTTCAACATGTAGCCATCATTCCAGAAATCATAAGAGGATGAAATTCTAGATTTAGATGCATCTAATTGAACCACAACAACTTACCAAAACCACATACCAAGATCTTCAACCTGATAAATGTGGACCAAAAAATTGTAGCTCTGTGCATTGAGGTAACAGTTTGACACTTAGCCAACTTTTCACCAAATTATCTTGCGAATCAAAATATTTTGCATAGGTAATATTATGAGTATAGAAACATCCTATGAGGGATATTACTATAACCTCACAACCCAATTTTGGTCTCTAATCTTTGTTTCCATCAATGCCAACACTTCTTGACTAACATGCTCATTAATATACCAATAATGTCTCTAACACTGATATCTCCAACATTTAGATCCTCTTATCTACCATCCTCATACTAGTGTTATGCTATAGAAATGATGAGCAATCAACATATTATTATCTATCAAATATCATAAAGAACAAAGCTAGTAGATTAGGGTGCATCTACATTGTTCTATCAAAGTGTGAGGACTTGTTTTGAAGGTGAAGGTATTGAGTTATTTGCATTTATCTTCTATTGTCCTTCGATCCATTTTTTTTCATACATGTCTGCGTTGACCATGTGTGGTCATTGCTTGGTACTTATGTGTCACATTCAAGAGTGTCATTGTGGGACACTGTAACATTTCTTTTGTGTGTGTAATTGTGAAATGTGTGTTTAATAATTACATCACAAATAAATCTGTTGGTTCATGTTTTTTCCACTAATGTTTTGATGTAAAATTTGGGGCATTTCAACATGGAAGTATAACCCTCTCAAGTTGCCTCATTTTCATAGGTCCACTATATAAAAGATATTTTCTCTAGCTAACCATGCAAAGGTACCTTACTAAATGTAGTGAATCATTCACTACAGGTGGAAAAATCATCCTGTCTTGAAAGTGATCAAAGAATAATGCCCATGACATTGGTGGATTTCATGTGTTCCCTTGATTTTATAGTTTTTCCATATTTTGTGTAGCCTAGAAAATGTTCTAAGTGTTGATGCATACACACCATCAAATATTTTGAAGATGATAAGATCTAATGGTTCATGGGAATTCTTTCTATCCTAAATGTAGGTTAGATCATAAAGCCCTACCATTGGTCCATCTCAACTATTATGTCCTTTATTATTGGTGAAAAAATATAATACATGTTGGTGGACCCCATTTATCTCAATAATTTCTCTCATTAGTTATGATATAACTAATGCAACATGGAACATTCCATGGAGTTCCTAAAAATAAAAGTGATAATCTCACTCCAAAATAGTGCAATCTATCTAATCTACCACCACCAACATTATCCAATCGCTCATGGGATGCGTGAGAATTCCATTATAGATCTCCTCAATGATGCTCTATGGTGGCACAGCTTTCACATTCACGGCTCCTTCGCAACATCCACATGCTACATTTTAGCTATAGAATAGTTTGGGTAGGGATCTCTCATATTTTAAATTCAAATTTCCTCATAGATACTAATCTAGCATTAGAGACACGCTAACTTTTATCCTATGTGGTGCACAACAGGAGAATTCACCTAGCTAGAGCTAAACAGTGTGGTATTACATGATAAACTTAATTGACCATGTACCCTTGGCCTTTGTAGTAAATTCCAACCACTAACAAGAGACTTCAAGGCACTAAATTTGTAGAGTTGTCATTCTCTACTCATTTGATCTAGAATTTGAAATTCTTGTTTTGGGGGGAAAAGAACATTGTAGGTTGAGAATTCTAGTTATAAATATTGTCTTTCTTAGTTTAGGATAAATAAGAAGCCAAGATATCAATCCTATAGATTGACTTGTAGGAATTATCCCAACTATTGGGAATTAAGGTGTCTCAACCTTTGCAAGTTCCTAATGTTATATTTATTTATTTTTGCCTACTATTGTAATTTTCTAAGAAAATCTTATTTTGTCACTTTGTGGGAGTTGGCATGGTGATGTGTCATCCTACATGGAAGGTGACTAGATGCATGTTTTGTCCTCATATGAGGAGGTAGGCATCCCATGTTGTCTTGGCATAGTTTTGCCATGTGTCGGCACCTTGTGGTCATGTGTCATGAGTTATGATAGATTCTATACATGTAAGAGTTGAAATGATAGGTGTGACAAGTTGTTAGTATGTGGTGACTGATCATGTTTTAGGGCTATGAGTACATGAAGAAAGGTAAATTTTGGTGACTTTGTGAGTCATGGTTTCCCCCCAAAATAATTAACAGGGGAGTGTACAGGGGCGGAGCCCCTCCTACGGGGCCCAGGGGCCTATTCCACTGATGGAGGCCCAATGGCAAAGTCCACAATGGGGGTTTGGGGGTAATACCCCCATCAGGGGCTACTAGGGGTAGTGCCCCTTGTCAGGGGTTGCTAGGGGTAGCACCCCTGAAGCAAAACAATGCCCTATATTTAATAAAGGCGTTGGCAGTTAGTTTGTTATTAGCTGATATGGAAAAACCAACATTGGATAACTACCAAAGAGGCTTGATAAATAAGTGGCCAGTGAATTGAAAGGTCATGGGATGCAAATGAGAATCGACATTTGTGTACTCCTGGAAGAGATTGCATTGCAAGTGTGTTGTAATCATATTTTGATTTGATAATACAATGTGCAGGTTTTGGAGTGTGGGGTTTTTACCTGAAAGGGGTTTCCCCACATATATCTTGTGTTGTGAGAATTGTACTTTCTTTTAATGTGTTATTTCCTTTCTATTAATTTACATCTAATAATCTATAACTAGAAAAGATTAAAATTTGCATAACTTTCCTCATTAGATAAGTGTAGGAAGTTGTTTCCGTATACCCTACTTCCTTTCACCAACCCGCAAGGCTTTCCATGTTGTTGGTCCTATGTTGAACATTGGTCATGAATAAGACCTTTAGATCCCTTAATAGTTTTTAGCACACTCGATGGGACTAAAAAAATTAAGGCTTTAGCCTAATTATAAGTCAAAGTTGGCCAAGTTTAGGTGGTTTCTTGGCAACTAAATCATTTGTTATCACTTGGATACTCTATTTGAACCAACCTAGAACACCTATGACCCCTAGAACTACCATAGGATCTACAACAATAGGAAAACCACTTATCCTATTATAGCCCCTTGTGTTTTTTCCAAGAAGAAGACCAAAAACTACACTGCAACCACAATCCCAAGCCCAACAAATTAATCATATTATGGTTTCCCAACAAAAGCCACCAAGATTATTTCAGGTCCACTTATACCACCTAATGTATGGGGAGTTGTTGTAGATGTTGCCTTGCATTCTCTCCCACATTTCATAAGGGAAGATCTAACCACCCCTATTGAGAATTTGCATGATATTGTGAATCATTTCATAATTAACAACATTGGAGAAGAAAGTATTGTATTAAAACTACTATCCACTTCATTCAAGGGTAAAGCTCTTGAATATACTAGTCGTTGACCCCTTTGTCAATTGCTAACTAGGACTAGTTAGGCCAAGCACTAATAAAAAAGTTTAAATACAAGGGAGATGCTACATCATTGTTAGAAATACTCACCACTATTAAGAGGGCCCCAATGGAGATGCTTGATTATTTCAACAATAGATTTAAGAAGACATGCAATTAATTTTCTCTCCAATGGGTATGGAATATATCTATTATTTGAAGGAAATGAATCCTAAAGTTGTTGTTGATAATCACCTAATCTAGATTGGAAGGATGACACCTGACCCTCCCATGCCATTGTTCCCTAGTATCTAACCTCCATTCTATCCAAAACCTATAGAGTAGCCTACAAATCTCTTACCTAAAACTCATATTCCAACAAGGCCTATACCAAAATACCAATTTATCAAACCATAAACCCCTGGTGAGCTTGATGAAAGCACAAATTTTCTTAGAAATATGTCTAATGAGGTTATTGTTGGAAGCTTGCTGGTGTTGTCATTGATGTCAACCCCTAGCATTGGAGTTGTTGGAAGCTAGTGTTGTCATTAATATTAACCCTTTGTATGCAGAGATTGTTGGAAGATTGAGTATAGTTGGAACTTGCTGATAATGTTGGATGTGTCATGATTTGATGTCAACCTCTAGTGTAGTCATGATGAGAAGTGTTTAAGGATGCTGAGAAGGAGTTTTTAGTATTGTTGATGCAGATGGTTCACTTGGTTTCCAAGTGCTTTTGAGAAAATTTAAATAAAAGAGTGTGTAGTGTGACAGAGGTGTGTTCAGTGTTGTGCTCCGCATTTCTTCATTGTTCAAGATATGCTTGTGTGGTTTGGACATGATGATCATAGGTGTTCAAAGGTGTTATATCCAGAGTTTTAGATTCTGGATCATGCAACAGTGGAAGATGTGTTTTTATAGAGTGTTTTCTTGTGAAGAAGCTTTTCTGGGAGAAATGAGATTGCTTCAGATTTCTCTGCATTGAGGTTTCTTGTCTTATAGATCTAGTAACATGCCTATATTGTTTGTATCTACTTTCCCTTGGAGTTTCTAGTTTTGGGTTGCTCCAGAAGTTTAGTTCTTATGTTGGAGTTTAGTGGTTGTGCATCCTGATGCGTAGGATGAGGGAATTCTTTGTTTCAGGTGGTTGCAGTAGTGTTATAGAAGATTTTGATGATGTTGGAATGCTCTAGGAAGTTTTTTGATGTTGTGGTGTGTTTCTTTGTGGTCCACATGTTATTTTCAGACCTGGAGAGGCATGTATGTGGTCACTTGTAGTGTTAGTTCAGATTTGGTTCACCTGGCTTGCTAGTGCTATTTGCAAAGGTATCTCTTGGTTTGTGGATGTGATGAGTAGCATGGTGATACAGATTTAGGTCCTAGTTAATCCTTGGTGTGGTCTACCTTCACTTCTTTCTACTATGAAAGTCTTTTGTGCCAACCTATTTTGATGTTACACATTTGAGGTGCATATGTTTCATTAAGGCTGACCTAATTGAGATTGTTTTAGGTCGTGGATGGTATAAATACAAGGTGAAGTTTGAATAGAATGTGGTATGAAAGATGCAAATGTGATCAAGTGTGGTGATTTGAGTGTGAGCTTAAATGCTTATGACTTTTGGATGCAGTGAGCAGAAGGTGTCTACATTTCAGTGTTCTTGAAGTCACTAGAGGTAGGGAGTCAAAGGTTGTGGATGGCATAAAGTTGCAGTGGTGGATTTATCCTATTGCCTTGAGATAGTGAATCTCTTTGTAACAATCTTCTTCTATTCTCTTTTCTTCCAGACAGTGAGTCCTTCTGGCAGTGAGACATTCTTCCTTTTCTGGTTAGTGAGCCTACTTGTATTCGGTGTTGCTATTCATATATATGTGAGCTAATCCTCACCATGGTTTTTCCCTTGTTGGGTTTCCCATGTAAATCTAGTGTTCTTATGTGTTTGGATGTGTTTTCATTGTTGTTTTATTTGTGTACATTCTGCTAATGCATAATAAGGGTTTGAAATTAAATGAGGGATTGAATGTTTTAATGTATAACTGATTCACCCCCTCTTAGTTGTCCTATGGGTCTAACAACTGGTATCAGAGATACGGTTCCTTGGAAGAAGCTTAACTGCTTGATGTAGATCTGGATAGCACACAGGAAGGGTGTTAAAGCTCCTTTATTTTATGGAACAAATTACTAGAAAGCTAGGACAAAAGCCTTTCTTGTCTCCCTAGGTTTTGGAGTCTAGAAGTTAATTGAAATTGGATTTACTATGCCTTATAATGGTCCAACAAGTGATGATGAGGTTAAGGATTATGATAATAATGGCAAAGCAAGGAATTCTATCCTAAGTGGCCTTTCCAATTCAGAACTTGGGAAAGTGATAAGTCTTAAAACTGCTAAAGAGGTTTGGATGAAGTTGCAAAGCATTTATGAAGGAGATGACAAGGTCAAACAAGCAAAGATGCAGAACTACAAAGATAAATTTGAAATCCTAAGGATGTCTAAAGATGAAGATATTACTGCCTACATGCTTAGAGTGGATGAAGTTGTTAATGCCATCAATGGTCTTAGTGGTAAGCTGGAAGAAAGTGAAGTTGTGAAAAATATATTAAGAACTCTTCCTAGATCTTATAGCTCTAAAATTTTTGCTATTGAGGAAGCTCAAAATTTAGATCAGTATTCTAGAGACCAAATGTTTGATACCTTAATTTCATTTAAATTAAGAGAGTTTGGTCAAGAGGCTACAAAGAAAGGAATTGCCTTTAATGTATGCAAGGTAGAGAAGGATGATGAATCAGATCTAGATGATCTTGATGAGGTGGAAGTAAATTTTGTAAGACTAAAAAAGGGCATTGACAAATACAGAGGTAAGTTACCCTTTAAATGTTTCAATTGTGGAAAGAGAGGTCATTATGCTTCTAAATGTCCAATCAAAGTTGTAAATGACAAACACGAGGATCATAAAGGAAAATCTATCAAGAGGAGTTATTATGTGGAAAATGACAATGGTGTATCTAATGATGAAGAATCTAACTATCCTGATGAAGATGGTGATGAATGCTTGTTCATGGCTTTAAATGTTGTAACTAATTCTACCAATTCTAAAATATGTTTGAAGGAAAGTGCTTTGGAAACCTGTCACAAGATTGAAGGAACTATGGTGACTGCCTTTCATGCAAGAGAGGAGAGGAATTACTGGATAGTTGATAGTGGATGCTTAAATCATATGACAGGTGATAAGAGTAAGTTTGTTGAATTTTAGAAATATTATGGTGGTCTGGTTAAGTTTGGTGTTGATACATCTACAAAGATTTGTGAAAAAGGTTCAATTAGTTTTGATGTCAAGCATAAAATAGATGATTCTCTTCATGTCAAGGGTCTTGGCATAATCTTCTAAGTGTAGGACAATTGTGTAGTAGAGGATATAATCTTGTGTTTTAGGATGATGGTTGTGAAATTAGAAAAGGAAGATCCAAAACTTTGGTTGTTACTAGAACAAGGATAGAAGGTAATGTTTATTAACACAAAGGTGGTGGTGTTAAGTGCCTTATGTCTCAAATCAATGAAAGTTGGCTATGGCATAGAAGAATGGGTCATCAATTTTGACAACCTAGTGAAAATTAGTTCTACTAATGTTGTGAGAGATCTGCCAAGGATTGCAAAGCCTACTAATGCAACATGCAAAGAATGTCATCTTGGAAAGAAAACAAAGAATAGGTTCAAGACTAAAGAATATTATACCATAGGTCATTTGGATTTGAAGCATATAGACCTATGTGGACCTACCAGAACAAGAAGCTCACGTGGTGACGAGTACTTTATGTTATTAATTGATGATTATTCTAGAATGACTTGGGTGACATTTCTTAAAGAAAATCAGAAGCTCTAGATAAGTTTAAAGAATTTAAGTCCATGGTTGAGAATAAAATGGAAGTGAAAATCAAGTTCTTGAGGTCTGACAGAGGTGGTGAATTCAGCTCCAATGAGTTTAACAATTTTTGTGAAGATCATGGAATTAAGAGATAGTTATCAGCCCCTAGAACTCCTCAACAGAATGGAGTTGTGGAAAGAAAGAATAGAATAGTTCAAGAAGAAGCTAGGACAATGATGAAGGAAACAAATCTATCAGTTGTTTATTGGAGAGAAGCAATTCATACTTCAGTCTACATTTTTAATAGAGGTCAAGCAAGAGTGAACAATTCAAAGACTCCGTATGAATTATGGTATGGTAAACCTCCTACTATGAAATATTTTATAGTTTTTGGAAGAAAATGCTATATCAAAGGAGATGAAGAAATCTTAGGAAAATTTGATTCAAGATCTGATGAAGGAATCTTCCTTGGATACTCTATAGATGTAAGGCCTACCAGTGCTATAATAAAAGATAATTGAAGAAGATAGTTGAAAGTGAAAGTGTCAAAGTGGATGAAGAACCACATCAAAGTTTAATGATGATGGAAGGATATGAATCTGATGAACCACCTTGCAATGAATAAGAAGAGGATGAATAGAAAGAAAAGGAGATGACAGTAGAAGAGGAAGAAGCTTCAGAAAAGATCCCTAAGTCTCCTAAGGATGTGCTGAAGAATCATTCTGAAAATCAAATAATTGGAGATAAGAGAAAAGGTGTGTTGACAAGAAGAAAAAATGCTATGACAGAGGAACAAGTAAATTATTGTCTACTTTCTAAAGCAAAACCTAAAACAGTGACTAAGGCATGCAAAGATGAGAATTAGATCAAAGCTATGAAAGAAGAGTTAGAACAAATTGAGAAGAATCCAACTTGGGAATTGGTCCCCAGACCTGCAAACAAGAATGTGATGGGAACTAAATGGGTTTTCAAGAATAAGTTGAATGAGGATGGAAAGGTTGTTAGGAATAAGGCTAGACTTGTGTGTAAGGACTACTCACAAGTGGAAGGAATAAATTTTGAAGGGACTTTTGCTTCAGTGGAAAGGATGGAAGCTATCAAAATGTTTTTATCTTTTGCAACATATAAAGATTTTAAGGCATATCAGATGGATGCGAAGTCTACATTCTTGAATGGTGAGTTGGAATAAGAGATGTACATTGAACAACCAGAAGGGTTTCAATTATCAGATGATGTTGATATGGTCTATAGATTGAAGAAAGCATCTTATGGACGCAAACAAGCTCCTAGAGATTGGTATGTAAGATTGGATAAATACTTGCTACAAAAAGGATTCAAAAAGGTATTTCAGATAGCAATCTATACTTCAAATTTGAAGGAGATCAAATCCTGATTGTGGTGGTATATCTTGATGACATAATCTTTGGAGGAAATGAAGGTATGAGAAAAGATTTGTAGAAGAGATGCAGAAAGAGTTTGAGATGTCAATGTGTGGTGAGATGAATTTCTTCCTTGGGTTTCAAATCAGTCAATCATAAAAATATATTTTTATTTCATAGTCAAAGTATGATAAGGAAATGTTGAAGATTTTTGGAATGGAGGATTCTAAACTAGTATGTACTCTTATGGTTACTAGTTGCAAGTTGAGAAAGAATGATGAATCTCCTAAGACAGATTAGAGAACATATAGATCAATGATTGGTCCAGACTATTATACCTAACTACTACTAGACCATATATCATGCATTCATTTTGTCTCGTGGCTAGATTTCAAGAAGATCCCACAAAATCACATGTTACAATAGTAAAAAGGATATTTAGATACTTGAAAGGTACTCTAGATTATGGCTTATGGTATCCTAAGGATAATGATTTCTCCTTGAGTGCATATATAGATGTAGATTGGGCAGGATGTATAGATGATAAAAGAAGTACAAGTGGTGGTACTTTCTTTCATGGAAGTAGATTGGTTTCATGGTTGAGTAAGAAGTAGGATTCAGTATCATTATCTACTGTAGAAGCAGAGTATATTGCAGTAGTATCATGTTGTACATAGGTGTTGTGGATGAAGCAAATATTGAAGGATATCATAATATTATATGATGAACCTATTTCTATCTTGTGTGATAATACAAGTGCTATCAATATCTCAAAAAACCTAGTAATGCATTCAGGAAAAAAACATATCTCTATCCATTATCACTTTCTGAGAGAGAAGGTTGTAGAGAATGAGGTGAAATTGGAGTATGTGCCTACTAAGGATCAAGTTGTAGATATTTTTACAAAGGATCTTCCTAAAGATACTTTTGAGTATCTTTGACAGAAGTTAGGGGTTATTGCCCCCCCTTTTAATTAGATGCATAAGTGTGTACATCTGTCTGAGAAGCATTTCAAGATACATTCTTGGTCTTGGACTGATGTTGAAGGACACCTCTTAGGAGGAGTAGGTAGTGGTATTGATGATTGGTGTAGTTAGATGGAGCATATTTTATGCCCCTACGGGGGAGTGTACAGAAAAGTAAGAGCAGTTGAGAGAGAGTAGGTATTTTCTGGTGTTGCAAGTGTTGTCTGAAGTGGTGTATGCAGTTGTCGGAAGGATGTGAGAAAGGTGCAAAGTGTTTCCCTTTGAAGTGTTGTCAAGGGGGGAGAGAAAAAAAATTCAATGTAGAAGAGGAAAGTGTGAAGTATGCAGGAAAGAGAGTTTATGGCCCTTTGCAATTGATGTTAGTGGGGGAGAGAGTTAAGAGTGGTTGAAAAAACATAGTGCAGGAAAGATGGTCTGAAAACATAGGGTGAGAGAGTGTGTTCATAAGAGAATGAATAAATCCTCATGTAGGGAGAGAAGAAGTTTGTGAAGCAGAGGCAAAGAGTGTGCAGAGTAAGATTTTTTCCAAGCAGGGGGAGTGCTACTAGTTACATAGTTGTTGGTTGCTTTTGTTGTTGATGGTTTTTCAGAGAGTTGGTATTGCCATCAATGAAAAAGGGGGAGATTGTTGGAATCTTTCTAGTGTTGTCATTGATGTCAACCCCTAGCATTGAAGTTTTTGAAAGCTGGTGTTGTCATTAGTGTTGTTAGTGATATCAACCCTTTGTATGCAGAGATTGTTGGAAGATTGAGTATAGTTGGATTTTGCTGATAATGATAGATTTTCCATGATTTGATGTCAACCTCTAGTGTATTCATGATGAGAAGTGTCTGAGGATGTTGAGAAGGGGTTCTTAGTGTTGTTGATGTAGATGGTTCACTTGGTTTCCAAGTGCTTTTGAGAAAATTTGAATAAAAGAGTGTGCAGTGTGACTAAGGTGTGTTTAGTGTTGTGCTCCACATTTCTTCATGATTGAAGATATGCTTGTACGGTTTGGACATGATGATCAAAGGTGTTTAGAGGTGTTATATCAAGAGTTTCAGGTTCTGGATTGTGTAGCAATGGAAGATGTGTTCTGACAGAGTGTTTTTCTGTGAAGAAGGTTGTTTGGGAGAAAGGAGATTGTTCCGCATTTCTCCGTGTTGAGGTTTCTTGTCTTGAAGATTTGGGAATGTACCTATATTGTTTGTATCTACTTCCCTTAGATTTTCTAGTGTTGGGTTGCTTCGCAAGTTTAGTTCTTGTGTTGGAGGTTAGTGGTAGTGCATCCTGATGCATGGGATGAAGGCATTCTTTGTTTTAGGTGGTTGTGGTAGTGTTGCAGAAGATTTTGATGATGCTGGAATGTTCTGGGAAGTTGTTTGATGTTGTGGTGTGTTTCTTTGTGGTCCACATGTTATTTTTAGACCTAGAGAGGCATGTATGTGGTCGCTTGTAGTGTTAGTTCAGGTTTGGTTGAGATGGCTTGCTAGCACTATTTGTGGAGGTACCTCATGGTTTGAGGATGTGATGAGTAGCATGGTGATATAGATTTGGGTCCTATTTAACCCTTGGCATGGTCTAACTTCACTTCTTTCCACCACAAAAGTGGTTGGTGTCGACCTATTTTGAAGTTGCATCTTTGAGTTGTATACATTTCATTAAGGCCAACCTAATTGAGGTTGTTTTAGGTTGCGAATGGTATAAATACAAGGTGAATTTTGAATAGAGTGAGTGTGGTGTGAAAGATGCGAATTTGATCAAGTGTGGTGATTTGAGTGTGAGATCAAATTCTTATGACTTTTGGATGCAGTGAGAAGGTGTCTATATTTCAGTGTGCTTGAAGTCACTAGAGGTAGTGAGCCAAAGGTTGCGGATGGTATAAAGTTGCAGTGGTAGATTTCTCCTATTGCCTTGAGATAGTGAATCTCTTTGTAATAGTCTTCTTCTATTTTCTTTTCTTCTAGATAGTGAGTCTGTTTGGTAGTGAGCCTTTCTTCCTTTTTTGGGCAATGAGCCCTTGGCAGTGAGCCTACTTGTATTTGGTGTTTCTATTCATATATATGTGAGCTAATCCTCACCGTGGTTTTTCCCTTGTTGGGTTTTCCACGTAAATCTAGTTTTCTTATGCGTTTAGATGTGTTTTCATTGTTGTTTCATATGTTTACATTCTTCTAATGCATAATAAAGGTTTAAAGATTAACAAGGATTTGAAAGTAAATGAGGGATGAAATGTTTTAATGTATAACTAATTCACCCCCTCTCAATTGTCTTGTGCATCTAACAGTTATTTCTCTAAGAATACACCAACATAATGTGCAAAGACTGATATATCGTAACAACCAATGCCTTATGCAACAATGTAATAACTAGGCTAACCAAGGCTATAGGCCCTTCCAAAATTGTCAAAATTACCAACAAAGGCCTACCTAGTAGCTAAACAGGGCACCTAGTCAACCCCAAAACTAGTTGGTTCCTATCGAGAAACCATTACAACAAATTCCCTATAATCACAATGAAGAGCTAATACTATCCCAAAACAACTATACCCAAGAGGTGGTCGTATGGTGTCACCCATCTTCTAAACCTCATGCTCCTATTACATTTCCTAATAAATACCAATCCCAAATTACCCCTTGTTCTGACTAGAGTCAAAGTGCCAACCAAAACATTTAGTTGCCTATGGAAAAGACTTATCCAAATCCATCAATATTAGAACAAACCTTGGTAACCTAGAAATATTGTGAAGATTATGCTATGAATGAACCTGCCACAACTTCCAAGAATCAACAAGTTTAATCTGACTACCTAACTAGAGCTAAAAAGAAGGCAATAGAGGTCAATCACAAATAAACCAATTGGTAGTAGTAGAACAAAGAACAGAAGAAGCTTCATTATTTTGTGTGGCTGTGGAATCCACTTCTAAGCATGCGCCCCCAATTGTTCAAATCTTAATGACCTTAGAACTAACAAACCATCAAAATCCTATCTAATAAAAAATAAAGCAGTGTATCCCACAATAGAAAGACCAAAAACACATTGGGCACCCAATGTGGTGTAGCCAACATAATTAGGAAATTCCTTCAACATTGTGGACCAACTCAAGAAACTCATGATTAGTGTGCCACTATGGGAAGTGCTCTCAATTATAAAGAAAATTAAAATTCTAGAGGAAGCATTTAAGAAGCAAAAGGCGACAAGAAAATAGAATCACCAAATGACTAATATGCTAGAAGTAATCTAGGCCTTGTCTAATGTTCTACAATTCATGGGAAGTGTTGACCTATTTTCCCCTTCCTAGAGTCAAATAGCCTAGCTTAAAAATATTCAAAATCAAGATTGTTGAAATCCTTTAAATGCCTGATATCCTTTAGTTTTCAGTGTAAATCCTTGCAAAAAGCCTAGAAAATTCCTAAGGAAAATCCTTCCAAAAAACCAAGAAAAACCTAGAATTTTCTAAGCCCTTGCCTTGGTTTTTTGGCCTTAGTCAGCAAAAGTCCAGATTTGCAAACCTACCAATTCACCAACTAAGACAAGAAATCTCAAAATTTGACAAAGGCAAAATCATGTTTCCCTTTATCGACAGTTTTCACATTTTGTGAACTCTTCAAAAGTTTGCATTTTCAAAGGTTCATTGATCTAGCGAATTACCGATTGAAGGAAAGCCTTGCAATAAATCAGCTAAGGCAAAGATAACAAAATGAAATCTTTATCAGCTATTTTGGCAAGGTTTGAACTCTTCAAAAGTTCAAAGTTTCAAGGTTTCTCCAACAAGGCATTTTTCTGACAAAGCAAAGAAGGAATAGTCAAGTTCTGAGAGGAACAAGATCACCAAAAGAGAATGAAGAATCGGTTAAGTAAAGGAAAGAAAAAAGACCCCTCTATCAGTGAATTGGGGGAAGTTTGAACTCTCCAAATAGTTTAAAAGTTCCCAAATTTGCCGACAAGGCAATTCTTTAGTAGAAAATAAAGGGAGAAGAGTTGGAGCCAAAGGTTCAGAAAAGTGGGACTTTTCTGACAAAAGAAAAATCAAGGAAAGTAGGCAAGGCAAAGGGGTTCGTAAAAGCATAATTTTTCTGATAAGGCAAAAGTAGACAAGGCAAAATGGTTCATAAGTGAGGAACTTCACCGACTAAAGAGGAAAAGATGGAGAAGGTGGCCAAGTTTGAGAAAGTCAAAAATCACCGATAGTAAAGAAAGGGTAAAGTGACAAGAGGTTCAAAAGTTCTCAAAATCGCTGACAAGGTGACTTTAGAAAAGAAGCAAACCTAGTTCAAAAAAGAGGATTTTTGCCTATAAGGGAAAAAAGGAACAAACAACCTGAAAGTTCAAAAAGTCACAACTTGTCCGACAGAAGAAGAAATGGAGACTAAGGCAAAGTTTGGAAAAATGGAACTTTGTTGATAGAGAAAGAAAAGAAGCTAGGGGAAAAGCGACGAAGGAATAGTTTGGAAAAGTGGAACTTTTCTAATAAAGGAGAAAAGAGAGTAAACAAAAGAGTTCAAAAAGTGATGGTTTTTCTGATAATACAAAAAGAGAAGATGGACAAATTTGAGAAAAGATGATTTCGCTGACCAAAGAGGAATATGAAAAGACAAGCAAGAATAGTTCAGAAAAATGGATTTTTGCCGATAAGGGCAAAAATGGGAGAAACAAGCCATAGTTTGTAAAATTGAAAAGTTGCCAACTGAAGATAAAATATGCAAAAGGCAATACAAAATGGTTTGTAAAAGACAAATTTTACCAATAAGGAAAAATAAAGGCCAGATTTTCTAGTGAAGTGAAAACTAGTAAAAACATAGCTTTAAGTATTTAAATTTGAATATTTAAAGTGTTGTAAAAGCTCTATATGGGGAGATTTTGTTAGGAAAGTTTATTTGAATATCTTCATCAACCATTAATGTAGAATCAGATCTGCTCAGCTACTGCATTTCTAGATATTTTGCATTTATTGTTGCAAGTGGATGAATCAGCTACCTACATTCAAAACAACAAATATCTCCCAGCTACTTCAAGATCCAAGAGATTTTTTGCATTTAATTCTTGCAGGTAGACATTCCTTCTGGCAGGGATATTTTCTAACAAGCCTATGGGGTGAATTTATTGAGGTAGATGACTTAGGTCAATGTAATGAAATGCTATATATACATGTAAAAAAGATGTAATGAGGGTTGGATACAGAGACACTTTTTTACTCCAAACAGAACCCTCCTCTACTATAACCATGCCTTTCTGATTAATATATGCTAGTTGTTTTTACCTCTTCATGCCATTTTTATCTCTGTGTATTTTAGAATTGGTTTGTTTGTGAATGCTTATTTCCTTGCAACCTTGTTATGCTCTTTACCTCTACTAAAATCTACTAGATCTATATAATTTATCAGTTGTATTTGGTTATTTTGTGCATTTTAGTTATGTGAGTGTTCTAAATTCAAACCTATTGTATCACCTCTTTTAATTTCTAGTTTCATCCTCCTTCCTCTTTTCATCAATGGTGCATAGATTAGGTTTAGTCTTAGCAATAGATGAATCTCCCATTCAACAAAGGAACCAGCTTCTCTCTAGAGATTTGATTTCCTTGCTGGGTCCCACTCCTGGAAATCATCTCAATGTTTCATTGGATTGTTGAAGCCCTAAACCACTCCAAAACAAGGTGCAAATCCTAGTGACAACATTTTTTGGCATGCCCGGTGGGACTATTTTTTGAATCTAAATCAGGAATAAAGCTAAGAATTTGGTGTTATTCTCAGTATTTTGCATTTTGGCAAACATTTTCATGCACCTAGTGATTCTACAAGCTCTTGGCTTGTGATCAATGCAACCTTTTATGCCTGTGCAAACAAGAGCTTCTTCAAGGAGAAGGTCTAGGTTATCTAGGTATCCTACAAGAAGGAATAGCAGTCATGTTCTCTCTCACCCAAGAGCTCAATATACACCCCCTCCTTTTAGGTTTTAGTATACAAGAAGAGGCTTGCACATACCCTGATTAAATTTGAATATTCTTAGTATGGCAAGAAATTTACCTTTTGTAGCCTTTAATGGAGGCATCCCTTTAGCCTTGGCTACATACAATGATATACCTATTGCAGGCCTAAAAAGTATTTCATCTTTTATGGGTGATGGTTCTACAAACCCTGTTGAGCATATCAAAGACATATCCAATATATGTTCAGTTCATCACATTCAACATGAAGATGTACTTGTTGTTTGGCTCATGGTCTCATCTTTCAAAGGGAGAGATCTTGAATGGTTCAAGAGCTTAACCCCTGCTTCAATACATGACTGGGATGAGCTAGGAGAAGCCCTCTACAAGCAATTTGGAGAGAGGGAAGATAAGCCTTCATTGCTAGAACAACTGATAACAATCACAAGAGATCTGAGTGAGCTGTTGGTGGATTTCAACTTTAGATTGTAGAGCACATGGGAGAGAATTCCAACTCTCCTCAAGCCATCTCCACAAGGTGCTTTTTGTATTTCTTATAAGATTTAAATTTTCATATTGTTGTAATGATGCAATCTATGGGTACTGAAACCCTACCTGATGCTTATGAGACAACTTTGAAAGATGAAAATTGTTTAATACAGGCTGGGGAAATTGCTCTTAGACCTCCTGTACCCATTTTCCTAGGGATACCTTCACCATTTTAGCAACCCATTATTGCTCCCATCCCAGAGCCTAAATATTCCACTTCTCTTTCTCAAGAAGAGAATGATCTTAAAACCCTAATGGCCAATTTGACCAACAAAGTAAATAGCATAGCTATTCAAACTGCCCCTAAACCCCATCAAAATTATAACCCTTGGCATAATCAAAATTGGAATCAGGGTTACAATCCCAATAAAAACCAAAACTAGAATCAGGGTTACCATCCTAACAAGTATCAAAACCCTAACCCTACTTAGCCTCTGCAAACATTTAGACCTATCCAATAGATTCTGGTTGTAAATCCAGTTAGGGCTTTAGTCCCTACTCAAAACAATCTGGCCCAAGAGGTAGATTGGTGCTACCCTTGCAACAAACCTCATAATCAATCCACTTGTGCTTTTGGAGCACAAGAAAGAGCTTTAGTGGTGCAAAAATTTCACACCCAATAAGCATCATTGGTAGAGGCAACAAATAGAAACCCAAAGGTATCAAATGAGGCTACCTCTGATGCCAATATGATTCTATGGACTTCTACAAATTTTTGTGCTATCAATAAGCCTATGGATAGTGTTGCTATGCCTATTGCAAACCACATAATGTCAAAAAAGAGGCAGCTGGAGGATAGCCCTATTGGCAACATCAATGTTGGAGAGATTGTTAGCATGTAGAAGATAAGGCATAGCATGATGTTATGTAATGTTGTCATTGATGGCAACAACAGTTGTAAGGTGCAAAGTAGTTTGAATGGGAATTTTATAAGAGGGTTTGATCCTCTTCCATTTAGGATCCATCTACTCTTTCTTAGAGTTTTGGTTCGGTAAGGTAATTTTGCTAAGTGTCAATATAACTGCTTTCAGTGTATAGTGGTCCAGTTTTCTGGTCTGCATTGTTCCACCATTGAAGATCATGTCTTACAACTTTGATATGTTATTGTTTATCATTAAATGCATCTAATTTTAGAATTTAGTTTATTGGTGTCCTCTAGAATGAAAGTTAGGGTTGTCTGAGTATCGCATCCTAAATAGATAGTGCATTGATAGTACTAGAGGTGATTTGAATTACTCCGCATTCCACCATAGGTGAACCTTCTACTGTGCAGATTTGAAGATAAGTTTATGATTACCTGAAGTGTGTATATTCCAAGTTTGAGGCAATTTGGAGTTCCAAATACCACTTTGTGGTTTGACAGTTGGTTTATATTAGTGTTACTTTTCCAGTGAAGGTGACTTGAAGGTAGTGATGGTGTGTGGGAGATAAACATGTTTTATGAAGTTAAGTTGGAACTATTTTAGGTCCATCCTGACCTATTTGAAGTTGTTTCATAGTTTGATTCTTGGTGCAAAGTGTGTGCATGAAGATTTGGGGCCGACTGCTTGCAAGTTTGATATTATGACTATTACACTCAATTAGGTTGACCTAATTGGTGTTGTGGATGTTATGGATATATATAGAGGAATGTTTTCAGTATCTTGGTGATGAGGTGATGGGAGTGTGACTCGAAGAATGTGACAAGTGCCTACAGATGTGAATTGAGGAAATATAGAGTAGGACAATGAGATATTTCAGATTAGTAAGAGAAGTTTTGGTTCTATAACCTGAGCTCCATTGGAATTCTAATCCATGCATATGTAGATGCAATTGTAACAGTTCAAATCCTGGCAGTGAGCCACTCCTTTTCTCTTCTATATTTCTTTCTCAGTGGGCAATGAGTCCACTTGGACAGTGAGTCCACCTGCAATGAACATTCTTTCTTTTGGCAGTGAGACTTTTGTAATTTGGTATTGCTACTACATTATATTGTGAGCTAATCCTCACCATGGTTTTTCCCTTTCTGGGTTTTCCATGTAAAAATCTTGGTGTTCATGTGTTGCGGTTTGTGGCTATATGTTTTATGCTTAATCTACTTTACTATTGTATACGCTTAAAAAATAACACGACTCTGTCCAAATAAATATTCTTAATATTTATTTAAGTCTAATTCCTCTATCAATAAATAAATAAACAAATTTATTTATTTGATTCATATTCTCCCAACAATTAAATAAAATCAATTTATTTAATTAAATTCTTAAATTCTTCTAATTCCTCCAACAAATTAAATAATATCAATTATTTAATTAGTTCTTCCAAAATCATTCTAAATTAAATAATTCCAATTATTTAATTATTTCTTCCAATAATATCTTCTCTAAATTTAAATAAATCAAATATTTATTTAAGTTGTCCATTTCTTCTAAATTGAGTTATCTCTAAATATAATTCAATCCTTGTGCACATGCAATTGAATATTCTAAATATTTAGTTGAGCTAAAATATCTTCTCATCCTCATGCAATTTCTATTCTCTAGTTCTATTCTCTTAACTGATTGATCTATTCTTTTAATTGATTTATCTCTTCAGTTAAGTCATTCTTCTATTTTATTAATTCCTCTCATGCAAAAAAGAGCAAGACACTTGTCTTCTTCCTATTCGCGCACATTACTCAACTATTCTCAGTCATTGATCTTCTCATTCTCTCTATACCGTTGATCTCTTCTCTTCCAAGTCTATAAATTGAACCCTCTTCTTCCATTTCAATCATCCAAGCTTTAGGTAAACTTACTCTATAGGTATTACAGCACGCCCTTGGCACCAATTCCTTCATTGCTTGCGATCAAACTTGTTACTACACACTACTATCATTGTTGTGAAGCTCATCTTCATGGTGAAACTATCATAGCCGTTCCCATTTGAACATCTTGGAATCATAGCAAGGAAGTGCACCTTCTGAGGGTCATATTCATAGACAAGATCATTTGTGATAGGCAGTCAATGGAAGCTGAGAATTAAAGGAGGTTTGCTTTTGTATTGTTCATTGTTTGATTGATCTCTTTTGTTCACTATTTCATTGAGTTTTGGGCATCATTGATATATTATATTGATTATTCATTTAGATCTAATTTTCCCTTAACATTTTTAGTGCCCACCATGGGGCCTAGCCCCAAATCTAACCTAAAAACTAAGTTTTTGTGTGTTAGAAAGCCGTACACAAGAGGAATCTACACATTTGACACATCCTAACATGCATCTACTGTCTGTTCTGGCGCATCCAACATTTCGGCACATACAGGCTCTATTTCGACACATATAACCTTTTCTATGGTGCATCTTCTTATTCGGTGCATACATGCTCTGTTCTGGTGCATACAACCTCTTCTACGGTGTATTTGCTGATTCGATGCATACACTCTATTTTCCTACACTTTTGACCTTTGTCTCAGTGCATTTGTACTTATGTGCTTCTTAGCTATGTTTTTGTGCATTCAAGCTCAAAAGCTACGCATATAATTTAGGTAGTGATTTTTAGGGTTTCCTTGAGGTTTTCACTAATGATTAACACTTTTCTATAGGAAAGTTCTTGGATTTGTTTTGCAGGCTAGGTAATAGTTTAGAATCATATAGCTACAATTGTTAACTCACACTTCAATTTCTAATAGGAAAGTAAATGGATGCTCATGCAAATCTCACTTAGTCTTAATTAGGAAAGTGGTAACTGAATCATTGCTATCTTGCATATCACTAAATCATTGCTATCTTGCATATCATCGAATCATTTCTATAGTGCTATCTTTTGTAGTGAGACACATTGCTATCTGGGTAAAACTGAACCATTTCTATCTTGTTATCACTTCAAAGTTAACAAATCCATGCTATCTGGGTAAAATTGGACACATCATTGCTATCTAGGTAAAACTGAACCATTGCAATCTTGTTATCACTTTAAAGTTAACAAATTTTTGTGCTTGCCCAAGTAGATAACTCATTTAGTTTTTTTTTTCTCTCTAACTAGAGGAAAAAGGAACCACTGTCTTCTATGTTTTGGGAATGATACCAGGCCTATGCTCTCCCCTATCTTGGGTGACCAAAATGCCAAACATATCATTCTCGCATGTATTTTTCCATTAGAGGGGCCCGCTCTTGGATACCGTTCATCCAAGTAGGAATGACCCTAAGTGGTAATAGGCTAAATGCCAAGCCCTACCAATCCACTATAAATAAATTGTGTTTGGAGCGAAAGCTTCAAACAACGAGTGCAGTTGTGTTATACCGACAACCAACCTCCCCCAAAACCCTCCAAGGCGCAACCCTTGCAGGCTGGGAGACTCCATAAATAGAGAGTAGTGTTGCCACATGTATAACCACTTGAATGGTTACCTTCATTAAACACCTTTTGTTCTAGTGGCCAAAAACCCTTATAATCCATTTGAAGCCTAGGATTGTACTCGCTTTTCTTTTTAGTCCAAAAAGAGTCAAAAAATCACAAAAAAATAAAAAAGCATGAAAATATTCTTTTTGTTTGCTGTGTCTTCTTGCCATAGTTAAAGAAAATCAGATCAAAAGAGACAATTTTACAACCAAAGAGACCAAAAACATCAAAAAAATTGCCAATAATTTGCAAAAACATTTAAAAAACCAAAGCTGTGCTTTTATCATTTTCTGTTGTGCATCTATGCCAACTTTTTGCGCATATACTCTAACTTACTGTGCTTTTACCACTTGTTTCTACACATCTAGCCTTTACCAGTACTACGCATCTATGTCAACTTTCTGCACATTTATCCTTCTCTACTATGCATCTATTTCTGCGCATGCATAATAGTGACTGCTTCCACGTACTTTGGAGAAAATCTTTTGCCATTTCTATGTACCCATTTCAGCTGTTTTCCCAATTCAGAGATCAGATCTTACCTTGCAGTCATTTTTTCATCCATTTCGTGTCATACTCTCTCTTTTGTCAGTCATCTCATCCACTTTCTATCAGGTCTCCCTAGTGCAAAGTCAAAGTATCCTATATCGTATTAGTGCAAAACCTTTTTCAGATCATTATGGATTCAAGTAACCCTATTAAGTCATAGAACTTTGTTAGTTGTCTTGGTACACGACTAGTCTCTACACAGTAAGATAGGTATCGAGTACCCTTACTTGTGGCTATCATCTTGTATCGGTCGTCTTGCTTGGAATCATTGATCAAAAGAGTCCCTTGTCCAAGTCTTGTCACAAGTATCCTCTTCTTAGCAATCTCCACCTTCACCTTGCCAAAGTCTCTAGTTCCATCCCACCACTTCCCGTGTTGCCTTGCATAGTTTTAACAAGATCTTAATACAAAGCACAACTTGAAATGGCTGGATCATCCAATTACATTGTTACTCCTCACAATAGTGATGAGGATATCTCTCATGAAGATTATCAAGGGCACCTCCAAGATCAAAAATTTCAGTGCTTACTAGAAAAAGTGCTCCACAAGGACCCTCACAAGTACTTTATGCATCTTGCGAGTCTAGTACTCAAACTCCCCTCTGACTTTGATCTCAACACATTGAAAGAGACCATAGAGAAAATGCACGAAAATCACACTAAGGGTGATAAAGGAAAGAAAGTCGCGGACCTGAATATACCTATGGAAGAAATGAGGAAACAAATTGAGGTTCTAACACAACAAATGACAGATCTCAAGACAAGAACAAGTACTAAAATTTACTCTTTGGAAGACATCGCACCATACCCCTTTGATAAAAGTTTGGACATGGTCCTCTTCCCCTTTCGTTTTGAAGCTTCTAAGTTTAACAAGTACAAAGGAAAGGGAGACCCAAGAGATCATATTAGGGAATTTACTGCTACATGCATGGAAGTAGCTCACAATGAGACTTTCTTAATGAGACTATTCCCTAGATCTCTAGGTAGTCAAGCCATGGAGTGGTTCTCACGACTTCCGCTAGGAATCAAGACATTTGATGAGTTAGTCAACAAGTTCATCACGCACTTCTCATACAACATTGAACATGAAGTCTCCATGCTCAATCTATGCAATACCAAACAAAAGAGTGGCAAATCATTTGCCTCCTTCCAACAAAGGTGGATACTACTAGCAAGCAAATACCCATATGATATACCTGAGAAGTAATTGATGGAGTTATTTGTCCACAACCTCAACTCCGATCTTAGCTATCAAATCCAAATTCAATTCCCTTCCTCATTCTCGAAGGTCATTGAGATGGGATTATTCATCAAGAAAGCTATGATCGCCAAGGGTTCACTTAAGTTGTACAAGGACACCCCTAACTCCAACTACACTGCAGACAAGTCAAAGTTTTGGACCAAGAATAAAAATGTCGTCAATGATGGAGTAGTTGATGCCAAGGCGGCAGCTCCCAAACAACAACCAATATTCGCTCTCAAAGGAGAGACAAATAATGCTATGCCCAAGAAAACATTCTCTTGGGAACCAAAGCCATGGTTCAACTTAAATCCTAGGTGAAAGTTCACACTACTGGGTGAGTCCCAAGAATCTACATTACAAAAGCTATTGGCCAACAATGAGATCACTCTCCCACCCAGTAGTGATTACGAGCCTCAAATCAAACCTCACTATTGGAAAGACACCAATTTTTGTGAGTATCATAGAGAAAGAGGACATACGACCAACAATTGTATCCGTCTCAAACATGTTATTCAAGACATACTTGATTAAAATCAAGGAGGTACCCAACAACATACCTCTAATGAGACACATGTGGCATACAAAGATCCACTTCTTAATCACAATAGGCCCTACAACAACAACAACAACGATGACAACAACAACAACAATTGCAATAGGCAAAATCAGAATAATGGGAATAATAATGCTAATTATGCAAGTGTGCCATTCAATTATACCATCAATTGCATATTAGAGCATATACCACAAATCAATGTGGTCACGCCCAACCAACAATCAGAGCCCAACAAAACTGATTGTAGTATCATTACATGGAGTGGTAAGGTCACGTTAAATACCATGCCTCCAAGCTCATCGCCTTCTCAGTCCAACCCCCATCAGTATAGTGTTGTAGACCAACTCTGAAAAACTCTTGTCCACATTTCTATCCTAGAGTTGTTGCGTCTATCTCCCTCCCATAAGGAGATTCTCAATAAAGCCTTAGTGGAAACGACTGTACCCACAAACTCAGCCCAAGAGAAGTTTCAAGCCATGGTAGGGAATTTAGCCTCCTCCAGTACCATATAATTTACCAAACAGGATGACCTCTCAGTGTCTCAGCCCCATAACACCCCTTTACATATCATCGCTTTCATCCATAAACACCACATCAAAAGGGTTCTCATTGATGGGGGAGCCGGTTTAAATATTTGCACTCTCAAGCTAGTCCTTACATTGGGGTTCTCTGAAAACACGGTGGATCTAAGGAAAAAGATCACTATCAAAGCCTATGATGAAGTGGAAAAAACCACCAAAGGAACAATGGTATTACCTATATAGGTGGGACCAGTGATAAAGGACGTTGTTTGTTAAGTCCTAGACTGGGAGTTAGCCTATAACATTCTCCTAGGTAGACCATGGATTCATGCCATGAAAGTTGTACCTTCTACCTACCAGCAATGCATAAAATTCCCTCATAATGGCAAGCAAGTCACCATCCAAGGTGATCCTGACCCCTTCTAGCATTGCAATTCTATCCGTTCCAAGCCTAATTATATCATACCCAACAATAGAGCATCTACATCCCCTACCCCGTAGCATGATCCTACCTCTGAAGCTTCCTCATCCAAGCCCAAAGAGCAGAAAATTACCATCAAAGAAACTAGAGTAGGGGAATACTCCATCAAGCATAGCCTCAATCTAGCCAAAATGCCTCTATCTCCTAGATCCTTTGGGCGATGAAAGCATTTTCCAAAGCCATCTGCTCCTCCTACACCTCCTACAGATCCCTTTGTAAAATGGGGGACCCTATTAGATGAGACAGAGGAAAGAGATATCCTACAATGGCTCTACACAGAAGAAGAAGAGAGCACACAACAAGAACCACCTAAGCTCCCAACAAAAATCTATGGGTGAGGTGAGACCATCTTACACAGAATGGGTTATGAAGGACAAGGTTCCATTGGCCTAAGAAAAGAAGGAATAGTAGAACCCATTCAACCTTCTTCATCCTCATTGGTGAGAAATACAAAAGGTGTAGGATACAAGGACAAGGGCAAAGCAAAAGCAAATGCTTGTCTTGTGGAAATGATCCATACCCTTCAGGAGGACAGTGACACATATTCTAATGAGTATGAGTGGGATGAGCTAACAGAGCACTCCTATGATGATAAGGAGGTCAACAGCATTAAAACTTATAGCCCCTACCATGAGGGACAAATGCTAATGCATAGACCATTAGAGTGTGATTCGTCAATCCCTGAGAATATGACTTTCAAGGAAGGTTTGAGTTCTATCGCGATAAACAATCTGGAGGAAAGTAACATCCCGAACCCTATCCCTATCAATACCCCTAGCATATCCATTCAAACTATCAATGAATCAGATCTATCCTCTGACTCCCTCCCCCTTGTGCATCCTGAACTTATCGACTGGGATCTGCAAGGAACCCCTCAACTAGACATGTTCCAAAATGATGATGCCTACATTGACTACATGGAACTTAGGGACCACCTACCCATAGGAGATCATAAAGCTAGCTTCGGCATTTAACTCAATATCGTGGCTTATTTTGGAGAGGGTGCCAAGCCTTCTAGTCACAAAAATATCAAAATAAAAATTGGATCTGATGGTGAAAACTACTCTACGGCAGTGTCAGATCCCAAAATAGTAAAAAGAAAGGATTCATCTGATGGTGAAAACCCAACTGTGGCATCTGACGATGGAAGGCTTGACACTCTCCCCGATGACATGCACCAGGAGAAGTCTTAGATTCTAGTGGAACCTATAGAACCTGTTAACATTGGAACAGAGGAATAGCCTAAGATCATTGACTTTGCTAAGTCTCTGACTCCACCAGAGAAGACTAAGTTTGTACCATTCTTCAAGAAAAAGTAGGTCAACTTTGCTTGGTCATATGCAGATATGCCAGGATTGGATCCAAATTTGATTCTACATCATCTTCCACTAGACCCAGGAGTGAAACCAGTCAAATAGAAGCTTAGAAAGATGCATCCTCACATTGCACTGCTAGAAAGAAGAACTCAAGAAACTACTAGATGTGGGATTCATCAAAGCAATAGACTATCTAGAGTGGGTCTCCAACATAGTACCAATATCTAAACCTGATGGCTGAGTCAGACTATGCAATGATTTCATAGATCTAAACAAAGCTTGCCGCAAGGATGACTTTCCATTGCCAAATATAGATATCATAGTCGACTTAACAGTAGAGCATACCATGTTATCTCTCATGGATGGCTTCTCTGGATACAATCAAATCAGGATAGCACTAGAAGACCAACACAAAATGGATTTCACTTGTCCATGGGGCACTTTCTGCTGGAATGTCATGCCATTTGGGCTAAAAAATGCAGGAGCCACATATCAATGTGCTATGACCACCATCTTCCATGATATGATGTATGTCACAATGGAAGACTATGTGAATGATATCCTTTCAAAGTCACTCACTAGAGAATCACACCAGGATGTGCTAGAGAAGGTCTTTTAGAGACTAGAACAATTCAAGATCAGGTTGAACCCAAAGAAATGTGTGTTTGGAGTTACCTCGGGCAAGCTACTAGGCTTCATTATATAAGCAAATGGGATTGAAGTAGATCCGGCCAAAGTCAAATCCATCATGGAAATGCCACCACCCAAGAATCTCACTCAACTATGATCTCTACAAGGCATGCTACAAGCAATCTGTACGTTCATATCACAATTGGCAGACAAGTGTCAACCTTTCAGTCATCTCCTACATAAGAACATTCGATTTAGGTGGGATGAGAAATACGAAGAGGCATTCGGCAAACTGAAGGAATATCTTATGAACCCACCTATCTTGATGCCTCCTATCCAAGGAAAGCCACTATTACTTTACATAGCTGCCATGACAACAACTCTTGGGACAATCCTAGCACACCAAGATTATGAAGGTAAAGAAAGAGTTGTCTACTACATTAGTCATACATTAGTGGGCTATGAACTGTAATACTCTCAAATAGAAAGATTATGTCTTGCTGTGGTTTTTGCTTCCCAAAAACTATGACACTACATGCTATCACATCCAGTCAAGCTTATTGCAAAAATAGATGCACTAAAGTACCTATTAAGCAAAGCATCTCTAACTAGTCACCTAGCCAAGTGGATGATGCTCCTAAGTGAATATGACATTGAGTATGTAGACAGAAAAGCTATCAAGGGACAAATCATTGCTGATTAGTTAGCAGACGCACCACTACAAGATAGCACACCAATGACATTTGAGTTTCCAGATGAATCCTTATTCAATATCACAACACACTCATGGAAGCTCTACTTTGATGGCTTCTATACAAACCATGGATCGGGGGCAGGAATCTTGTTGGTCACTCCCCACAGAGACACGATACCTAAGTCTTATCGTTTGTTATTTCCATGCACAAACAACATAGCAGAGTATGAAGCTTTGGTCATTGGTCTCAAAATGGCAATAGAATAGAAAATCAAAGAGCTACATGTCTATGGTGACTCTCAACTATTGATCAACCAAGTCAATGATGACTACCAAACCAAAGATGAGAAACTTATTGCATACAAGCACAAGGTTGATGACTTTAAAGAGTACTTTGTGATCATTTCCTTTGAGCAGATACCTCACATTAAAAACAAAGTAGCAGATGCCATGGCAACCATTACCTTACTCCTCGAGATCCCAGAGAATGAGTCACGGTACGAGTTCTTGGTGGAGATAGTTTAGCAACCATCTTATGATCATCCTGAAACCCACTCCATATGCCTCTTAGTCAGATTTGACTCACCTTGATATGGTAAGATTTACACCTACCTCAAGGATAACACCCTTCCTCCTAACTTATCTTTAAACCAACGTCGAACCTTTATCCGCCAAACCTTTTGTTATACCATTATTGCTGACACCCTATACCGACGTGGTCAGAATGGTACTTTACTCCATTGTTTAGAACGAGAAGAATCCCAAACCGCCTTACAAGACGTGCATGAAGGGATTTGCGGAATAGACTCTAGCAGTCCTTCCTTAGCTAAGAAACTCATGCATTTGGGTTATTATTGGCCAAACATGGAGACAAATTCATATTAGTTTGTGAAGAAGTGCAAACAGTGCCAGATACATGGGAACCTGATACATGCACCAGCCCAAGAGTTGAGACCTTTAATGACACCTTGGCCATTTTGTCAATGGGGACTTGACCTTGTGGGTAAAATCCACCCACCCTCATCCAATGGCCACAAGTTCATAATAACCGCCATTGAATACTTTACCAAGTAGATTGAACATGTTCCCCTCACCATCGTCATAGGCAAGCAAATTTCCTCATTCATCCTCAATTACCTCATTTGCAAATATGGAATTCTCTCATCCATTATCACGGATAACGGAAGACCTTTCAAAAACTAGGATGTGCAAGAGCTTTGTGACCGATTCAAAATCCAACACTAATTCTCCACATCCTATTACCCCCAAGGCAACAGCCAAGCAGAAGCATCCAACAAAACAATCTTGAAACTCCTCAAGAAGACAGTCAATAATGCTGGCCGTGATTGGCATATCTAACTCAATCTTGCTCTGTGGGCCTATTGAACCAGTATACGCACTCCCATAGGTGCTACCCCTTACACCCTTGTCTATGGATCAAAATCCATCTTGCCCATCGAGGTTGAGTTACCATCTCTAAGGGTCTCATTAAAAGGTCTCATAACTGATGAAGAGTATAGAGTTTCCAGATTACAAAAGCTAGAGCTGCTAGAAGAAAGGAGACAGAAAGCCTTTAATCACCTCAAGGCATATCAACAAATGATGTCATGAAGCTACAACCACAGAGTTCACCCAAGAGTCTTTAAGGTTGGAGATCTAGTACTTAAAGAAAATCCCCACAATCAACAGGATCGGGAAAAGAAAGGCAAGTTTGAACCCAACTGGCTTTGGCCTTATGTGATCGTTGCTACCTATGGATCAGGGGCATATCAGTTGGCAACATCAGAGGGTGAGATGTTTGATAAGCCAATCAATAGTATACATCTTTGCCAATTTTATACCTAAGAGAACCCCAATGTAAGGGGGCCATAAAATACAAAAAAATACAAAAAATTAAAAATTAAAAAAAAAAGCAAAAAAATCAAAAAAATGTAAAAAAAACAAACAAAAAAATCATCCAACAGTGAAATCCTAGCAAACAGCTGCCTTGGATAGGTACCATGATGAAAACCTGGCAAACAAACGTCATGTGTACTTCTAGCTTTCGTGCAAATAAAAACAAGTGGTGAAAACCTGGTAAACAGGCGTTACTTGTGATAAACCGCCTTCTCCATCTTTGGGAAACCAATCACTTTTGTCCATTCTTCCTTCACTCATGTCCCATTCAATCTATATATGTTCCATAATAAAAATACCTAATGATAACCTATCATGGCTTGATACTCTATCTCTTTGTTGTCTTGTTAACCAAGGTTTTATCCAATATCCTATCCATAGTGTCAGCTTAGCATAGTGTCTGTCGCCAGTATCCGCATGGTCCAAAGTCCATGAACTACGTTGCCTTTGTGTTGTCATGTAGCCAAGGCCATTACTCAAATGCGCCCCCGAGGCTCCAATCTCCCATCCATCACATGTCTAGTCCTTCTATCTATTTGAGTCCATGCCATTTTCTATCACCTAGGTCTTAGGTCCATTAGGGTTTACCCCAAACTACGTTGCCTCTGTGTCGTCACGTAGGCAAGGCCATTTAGCAATGAGCCCCCGAGGCACTAGGTTAGTCCCTTAGGGTCTGTCTCACCAATAAGGATTGTGGAATCTTTCACTAGCCAAACAAGCGCAAAGCAAAGACCCACTTCCAAAGCAAAAATTTTGATGCAAGACATCAACCTATCCAAAGCAAAAGCAAACAAGTACCTAAAGCACTCTAAATGATTCTGTCAAAATTATGGCAAGAAAAACACATCTAAATGCAAGAATGTTTTGTGTTTGATCAGGTTAACCTACAAAGTCTTGATTTTTGTTATTATGTCTTCCTATGCTACTCGAGGGTGTCAAAAACTAGAGATGCTATGATGGGGGCATAATCATTTTCTTTGTCTGTTATTTGTGGATTAATCTTTAGTAATGTGAAGCCTTGTCTAAGACATGATCAGCAAAAGATCATCGAGGACATTAAAGGTCTAACACGAAAGGGGGCAATCCTTGTCTATTGATACGCAAGAAATACTCAGGTCATCTTGGTTCAATTATACCTAGATGCTTGTATTAACTTGCTAAATCAAAATCCATGTAAGCAATACTCAGGTCATCTCGGTTCAATTATACCTAGATGCTTGTATTAACTTACAACATTTGGAAAAAGTACCAAAAAAAAATCGCCCAATGATGAAATAGGCACTTCAAAATACTTGCACCATCAAGATGTCAAAAGCAAAGCATCCATCATACATCCATACATCCATATCACATGCAATAAAAGATCTAAACAATGCAAAGTATCAATACAAATTCAAGCTTGTGAGTCTTTCTATCGAGTCATTCTTTCAATCAATCTTCTATCTATCATTATGTCATCTCTATGTCGATAGGGTACATTTAGACATCACAAAAACATAGCATACAGTTGCATATCATATCACATGAGATAGTCATTTACATGATTAAATCAGTTGCATACATAATAAATGCATCAGGTCGTCCATATACATTTTTTGCAATCATCATATAGTGTCAACAGAAAAAAATAAAAAACATAGATAAGTGCATCACATAAACTGCATAATCATATAGATACCATTTGCATTTACACATTAGGGGCATATCAAGTAAAACATCTAAATCTGCATTAGATTACATAGCCTCATAAGCACATCTAAGTCTGCATTAGATCACATAGCATCATAAGCACATCTAAGTCTGCATTAGATCACATAGCATCATAAGCATCTAAGTCTGCATTAGATAACATCACATAGCATCATATAAACATCTAAGTCTATATTAGATAAACATGTGCATCACATCGTATAATAAAAATTCATCTATAACATATGACATACATGACTACATAGAGAGATCATCAAATATAGCTGCATCATCATATAGATATCAAAAATATGTCCAACTGTACAATATCAAAAGGTACATCTCTGAGTCAATGTCATATATAGTGTATACATCTCAAGAATAATGATACATGTATCAAAGTACAAAAGTGGTACATGTACGTGTTCGGCTATCTAAGCCATCAAAATGTATGTACATGGGAGCCAAAATTTGTCCAAGTATCGCCTAACCCTGCTGCAATGAACCGCTGCTCCTAGCAGTGTCCTCTGTCTCCCCGCCTTTGTCAGCCCTAGACTGCAATGGGCCCATCATAGAGGCTCCTGACCGTGATCCACCTGCTCTCTGCAAAGCCATTGATTGGCTCCTGCATCTCGAAGCCCTCTGATCAACTGGAACAACACCATGGTATAATCCCTGATAGTATTGTGTCTAAGCTTGCACTCTAGCAAGCTCACCTTATACCTGCACTAACTACTGCTGCACCTGTGCCAACTATGCTTGAGCTTGGGCAAGCTGTGCCTATGCCTGCTGAACCTATCCAACTAGAAATGTACTAGTGCCATCTGTCCCAAGGGCTACTACGGCTGTGTCTCTCTCTACTCAGATAGCCCGTATCCTAGCCTTAGCTACATCTCACTCTCTAGTGAGCCCCGAGATAATGCCTACATCTGTCTCACGCCGAGCCTCGGCCATCCTAAGTTGTGCCCTTAGCTACCAAACCTATCCTCTCAGCATGGCAATGGCTCTCTCCTAGACATCTAGCTATGCTGGATCCTGGGAGGCCTGGCCCTATCCCTGCCCTTGTGGCTAGGGCACCTGCTATTGCACCACCTGTTGTGGTGGCGGCATCTGTCCCTGTTGTGCAACCTACTGTGTAACTTGCGGCTACACTACCTACTGAGCATGGGAGGATCCCTCCCTAGATCTTCTCCTCTGCCATAGTTTGCCCCCATCTCCACCATTGCCTCTGCCATCTCCTCCTCCATCTCCTCCATCTCCACCATCTCTCTGTCCTCCTCTCCTCCTCCTGCCTACCCTGCCCTTGTCATCTAAATCTACCTCATCTATGCGAGGAACCAGCTCTCCAAGTCCAGAGTATCTCAGAAATGGATGCTCTGCGAACCACTCCTTGTAGTCCTATGTCATCCCTGCATCTGTAATCTCTCTCCTCATTGGCTAGGCAATATAGGGAATCTATTAAAACTCTGCCACTGCCTCCTCGTAGCACGCCACTGGACCCCATCTAAACCTCTCTGTATGTGTCTATGCAAACAGAGCATACCCCTATGGCATGCCTTGTCTCCTCCCAAACTACCTCCGAACCCTGCTGACAATCTGTCTCTCCAAGATGAACCACGTCCTACCTATAAGCCACTGATTTTAATAGCAGTATGGCATATCATCTGCCTCATCATCCCAAGGCTCACAGTCTAGATATGGTCACCAGACAACCACATCTACCCCATCCAGTGCATGCCTCCAGTACTCTAGCTTCCCCAGCCTATCTTGGGAAATCACTCCTGCGTATCCATAGCTATAGGGATCTCCCCTCTATCTCGAGAACACACATATCAGTCTGGTAATGGCGATATGCTCCCACAACCAAAACTGTAACAATGAGACACCTTCTGATAGACTAGCACCCCTATGGTATACCACCTAATGCATATCGTGTTATAGGTGTGCCAAAACAAAAACACCCCAAGCATAGCGGATGCCCTCTGTGAGCATCCTCTCCATGATCCATCCCCATCTAATCGGGAACCCGTGCAATCTCCTATCAGGGCATACAACGCCTCCGATCAAACCTGCAACTATCCCAGGGAAGTAGTCATAGTAATCATGTATATCCTACCAGGAGATAACCCGACAGTCCAACTCAGTGTCATTGAATACCCGCCTGCACTTTGCAAGTCTTGCATCCTGTTGGTTATTTTCTAGGACTTGCAGAGGGTTTGCCAGTTCCCATGCACAGGCTGATCCAGCCAACAGAAACAGGAGGTTGCGTGAGCTGCCTCCCCTTCACTTCTGGTTCTGCCGCACCAAGGGGGGTGTCCCTAATTGATAAAGATATGACTTTGATTCATTCAATGACATAAAGATTTAACTTGACAGTAACAAGCAGAATACTCTCATACATGGACCAAGATCTAAATGATAGATCACAAGTTGGCAACTTTCTTGGACATATATGACTGGTTAGGGATGAGAGTATGCAGGTGTTCCTAATCCTACTCCTACAACTAACAAGTTGGAAATTATGAAAAGATGGATATGATTTGGATGCAAGACAAGGGATTTTGGGTCATAACTACTAACCCAGGTGCAAACCGGTGCCTATCTCAAGGCATGGAGTCAACTAGATGTATACAACAGATGGTTTGCAACTAGCATTCAAGTTTCAAGGGGTTGGATTGATACTTGCCTTACAAACATCACCCAAGAATGGGTATTCAACTGCCTCTACTTATAGATATCCCTGCTGACATACAACCTTCTCCATGCTTAATCTAAAACAGTTTAATCCACTCCTTGAATGGAAGTTAGAGATCAGGCATGTGATACAGAACCCTGTATCCTAAAATCTATGAAACCCTTAGCAACCAGATTCAGAAGAATGAAAGCATGCAACAAAGGAGACAGACAGATAAACACATGCATGAGAGCATTTTTCATCTATATCAACATGAAACTGAACATATGTGCAAATTACATTCATGATGCAACTCATAAACTCTGAAAATGAGATAAAACCACCAGGAGATGCCCTGTTTTTCATTATTTACACAAAAATTGCCCAGGTCTTCCACCCACAATGAGTAACACAGCTTGCATTTTACACAGAACTGTATACCCAGCAAATTAATTACAAGGCTAGTCAGAAAATTCTGTCAAATATAATGCATCTTTAGATTGGCGCCAAAACAGTAAATGTAGCAGAGAAACAAAGGAGAGAAGCAGGTAAAATCAGGATCTGGGCCACTGCTCAGGGACCCTCCTCATCAATCGGGTAGTTGACCCATCAACTCCACCCATGCCACTGCAACTCTGCCATTAAAGCTTCATCTACCTGCAGCCTCTGGAATGTAGCAATGGTGTGCCTCTAAAGTTTTTCCTACCCAAAAAACAGTCGTAAACACTCAGGAAAAACCCATCGCTATAGGTTCAAAAACTGACCGTTGATCAAAAACACATCGCCGATATCAACAGTTCCAAAAACGTTGAAAAGTCGCCAGCCAACTAAGTCATGCCACGTAGGCACTTCATGTTTCCCATGCTGACCCTTCACTTTCTCCATTTGCCATTCACAAAAGGGACAAGTGGAGGCTTCCGCAGTATCAACAATTAGGATACATGGCAGCTTCTACGCTTTCTTTGAAACACAAAGACCCTTCCTGAAACTTATGCAGAAGCTGACACATGTCGAGCTCCGCAACACTTTTACAAAACTATGTCTTAACATACATGTGGCCCTCGCAAGTGACAACTGTCACAACCTGCGGCATTTGAAACATGAGGCACTTCAATACCGGGACCCACAAACTCCCGCAGAAACTTTCATAAGAGGAAAATAGGGGCAGGCACGCAGAAGCTGACACTTGGCAAGCTCCACAACATCTCTTGAAACATGAGAAACTTTTTGAAACTTATGCGGAAGCTGACACTTGGCAGGTTCCGCGTAACTTAGAAACTCACAACTGTGGCCCACCACTATCCGCTACATTGTATCGCAAGAAACTTAGAGAGATACGTGGAAGCAGACACTTGGCGAGCTCCGCGGCTATCATAAGATACACATGGCGCCTTCCGTGGACATAATGAAATTTAGCAACTATGCCTCCGCTGCTGACACGTGGCACTTTTCGCGGGGGTTTCAACTTAGAACTGTGTTAGAAACATACATTCCACGTAGCACGATCTACAGCAACTGAGACTCTTCACTGGGACCCACCCCTATCTTCACTTAGCACCAAAACAAACATGACCCAATACACGGAAGCTGACACTTGTCACGCTCCGTAGCTATTACCAGAGACACATGGCACCTTCCGTGCTCATGCTGAAACTTTTAGGGAGTGCCCTCTATTGCTAACACGTGGCACCTTCCACAGCGAGCAACATAAAACAAAGTAGAAACAGTTTTTGCTACATGGCATACTCCGCGTTAGAGTTATCACTCAGGGACAAGAGCGTGGGTTAAACCGCGGCTTGACACTTGGCAGATCCCGTGGCACTGGAAAGAAGAAACCCTCTCAGCCACTGTTAGAAACAATCGCAGACACTAAAAACTGTAGCTCGATATGCATTCAGAAATGCATCTAACTCATTTTTATCAAAGGGCAATAGAATTTTCTAACCCGCAAATGCATATTTTCAACTGCAGAGGCTGAAAGTGTTGGAACTTTTTGAATTTTTGGGAAGGGGCTAGTATATACATATTTAATTACTAACACATCCCACTGTGGATCATTCTCCATGAGCTCTCCCTGTATCGGCAAGTGTAGTATCCTGTAGACATCCTCGAGTGTCACCGTCATCTCGCCAGTCAGGAAATGAAAAGTCCCATCCTCGCTATGGAATCTCTCCACCGTGGTAGTCAGTAAACTAAGGTTCGCTCAAACCTCAGGCATAAAACTAACATAATCCAATCCCATCATGCCAAGTGCCTCTTGATCTATCTTTGTCAACATGTAGCACTGCAACATCAGCAAGGGAAACTACTCCCTTGACATTAGTGTATCTCATATGTCGTCATGCAAGCACACAAAGCAAGGTGTCAACCTAAAGCTGCAAGTACCATGCTCAACATATCTATAGAATCATATCAACTAACTTAACATATCAAATTGATCAAAAAAACACACTACATCTCTTGACTAGATTCCTGCAATCTCAGAGATAGCTTATCGATTGATGCATCAAACAGGATGCCAATCGAGTCAATTTTGTCAAGTAAACTAACTATCTATATCATATGAGCCAGAATAGAAGGTACATGCACCATTTCTCAGCAAATGTGCCACTTCTGTCATATGCACCATAGCATTTCATAAATGTGTTGTCCCATACCGTATATGCGCCGACAAAGTGCATGCACTGACTCGTACCTTGCATGCGCCGCCAAATAGTGCATGTATCAACCTTCCTCATGCATGCGCAACTTTCATGCATGCGCCGCTTTATATCCTACATGCGCCGCAGATTGACAGATGCATAGTTCCGCATGTCAGATGCACCGAACTATGATCTTACGCATTTGTTTTGCCTAATTTTACCTAGCATTTAATGCACTCAAAATTAACCCTAGGTGAAGTTTTTTGAGATACATATTGGGGGTCCTACCTCTGCTGGCTGGTCGAATCGTCAGACTGGCTCAAAGTGGTGCTCCTCACGCAGAATATCCATCTTAGTGCTGACTACTCTGTGCTCTGTACTCTCCTAAGCTCTCAAAGGCAAACAAAACAAATCCAAGTGTACAAATGACTTGTCTTGTGGACCTAGCTCCTATATATAGCATGCAAACCCTAAACTGGCTATGTGGTGACTGTGACTACTTCCCGCACCTGTTTCTTTCCATTTCTCATAAACGCATCCTGTTTTCTTCAAACCTAACCAAGGTTTCCCTTCATCTTCATGAGATCGTCCATCTCACACCTTCAACCTTCTTCCCCCCTCCAATCTCCTGAGGGGGCATCCTATCATCATAACCTATACCAAGGGCAAACTGGGGCATGTGTCATCATAAAAAAATCTATTCTTTGAAGCAACATCGTAAAATGCATTACATCAAAGAGGGGCAAAATGTATACGCCTAAAAATGACAAGACACTGTCCAAATAAATATTCTTAATATTTATTTAAGTCTAATTCCTCTATCAATAAATAAATAAACAAATTTATTTATTTGATTCATATTCTCCCAACAATAAATAAAATCAATTTATTTAATTAAATTCTTCTAATTCCTCCAACAAATTAAATAATATCAATGATTTAATTAGTTCTTCCAAAATCATTTTAAATTAAATAATTCTAATTATTTAATTATTTCTTCCAATAATATCTTCTCTAAATTTAAATAAATCAAATATTTATTTAAGTTGTGCATTTCTTCTAAATTGAGTTATCTCTAAATATAACTCAATCCTTGTGCACATGCAATTGAATATTCTAAATATTTAATTGAGCTAAAATATCTTCTCATCCTAATGCAATTTCTATTCTCTAGTTCTATTCTCTTAATTGATTGATCTATTCTTTTGATTGATTTATCTCTTTAGTTAACTCATTCTTCTATTTTATTAATTCCTCTCATGCAAAATAGAGCAAGACACTTGTCTTCCTATTCACGCACATTCCTCAACTATTCTCAACCATTGATCTTCTCATTCTCTATATACTATTGATCTCTTCTCTTCCAATTCTATAAATTGAACCCTCTTCTTCCATTTCAATCATCCAAGCTTTTAAGTAAACTTACTCTACAAGAATTATAGTGCGCCCTTGGCACCAATTCCTTCATTGCTTGCGATCAAACTTGTTACTACACACTACTATCATTGTTGTGAAGCTCATCTTCATGGAGAAACTATCATAGTCATTCCCATTTGAACATTTTGGAATCATAGCAAGGAAGTGCACCTTCCAAGGGCCATATTCATAGACAAGATCATTTGTGATAGGCAATCAATGGAAGATGAGAATTAAAGGAGGTTTTCTTTTGTATTGTTCATTATTTGATTGATCTCTTTTGTTCATTATTTCATTGAGTTTTGGGTATCATTGATATATTATATTGATTATTCATTTAGATCCAATTTTCCCTTAACAACTATTATTAAATTTGGTAAATGGATTAAATACTTATTGTGTGAAGGATTTAAAAGAATACTGATTCACCCCCCTCTCAGTATTCTGGGTGTTCAACAATTGGTATCAGAGTCAAGTCCTTTGAAGAAGCCTAACCGCTCAAGGAAGATCATGGAGATTGAACACATGGGAGCTAAAAGGATTCCTACTCCTCCGGAAGAGATTCCTATTGTTGAATTATCAGAAGATGAATGCATGTCTTCCAAATTGAAGAACTCAAGGTTGCTCTTGAAGACCTAGAAAGGACTAAAGCAGAAATCATAGATCTCAAGGAGAATGTCAAAGAAGCAGATGGATGTATAAAGAAGTTAAGAGAGCAAGTTGAAGATGAAGAAATTAGTGATGCATAAAAACATGAAAGAAAGCAAAGAAACAAACAAGCTATACCTTGCAATGCATTATATTTCCTCTCTCCTTGATAAGGTAGAGGACTTTGCACCCTTAAGCACTAGTTTCACCCAAACTAGTGATTACAATGTGGAATGCTCTCTAAGTATCAATACAAATTTCACTATAACCTAGCTAAGATGGACATGATTGAGAGAATTTTTGACATAATATGATTACTCTAAAATTGGATGATCAAATGGCTTGTGGAGGCTTGTATTTATAGGCAAATTGGAGGGGATTTTGATCCAATGGTGGAGATTTATTATTGAGATCAAGGGATGAGATTGATTGTGAGATGGAGGGCTAGGATTTGATCAACAAGATTGGATGGTGGAGAATAAAAATGAATCTTTTATTCATTTTGAGGAGGACTTAACATTTAATGTAATTTAGATGTATGAGGAAATTTAAAATTAATTTCCTTGGGATGAGATGGAATTAAAAATTCCATTTTATGTGGAAGTTTGAAGGTCATAGGACACATCTACATTTTTAGGCTCTTACATTTGTAAGCTAAAAATGTGGAAGATTATTTATCATGAAAATGGTAAAAATGAGTTGGAGGGTTTATGTATTTTTTACAATTTTTAATTTGTGGGTGTGGGAGAAGGTGTTAAGCTTGATTTGACCAAGTTAATTAGGGTAATTAACTTAGTTAATGTGGCTGAAAAAATTAGTGGATAAGGTAATTAGGGTTTAGGATTAATTAAATAATGATTTATTTAATCAATCCATGTCTAGGGGTCATGTAGGCTAGGGTAGTTAATTAAATAATAGTTATTTAATCAACTAGGTTAGGGGTAGGCTAATTAATAGGGCTGATTAATCAGATAAATATGATTTATCGAATTAATTGGGTTTAATGAGTTAGACAAATTAACCAAAAAATATTTGACATATTTATTTAATTAAATGGATGATGTTAGCATGGTGTGACTATTGAATTAGTTAAATTAATTCAATTTTAGGGTTAATTGATGAAGGATGGGTGAATGGTTTAGGGGTTGGATGAGATAATTAATTAAATAATAATTTAATTAATTAATTAGATGAAGAATTAGTTTTGTGGATGATGCCAAAGGGTGGTTAGAAGGGTCGAGACATTTTTAGGTGTCTACATTTACCCCTCTTTGACGTGGCATCATGACCTAGTAGGGATATGGCGTTAAGTCAAAGAATTTGCCCTAGCTACCAGGAAGGAATAAAATGGATGAGGGATGCCCCCTCGAGAGGTCAGTGAAAAAATAAAAAAAATTTAGGTGATCTCTCGAAAGGAGGAAATGGTGGTGAAAAATGGATAGAAGGCAAGAAATTAGGTGGATAGAAAGAAAAATAGATGAAAAAGGTTACCATTAGCACCCTAGGAAGAGAAAAAGGTGATGGGAGATGACATGGATTTCTATAACTAGAAAGTGTGGGCCCAAAGTGCCACATTTGCACACATTGAGCTAATTGGATGAGAGGAGAGAAGACGAGATGGCAATGCAACCACCTTTCTCATGCTACAAGAATCGATCCAAGTGAGTCCGCACTTACATGAGGTCACCCCTAGCTGCCACCCAAGTATGCATGTCAACCTTTGACCTTTTGCAATTTCAAGTTTTAGGATATTTATTGCATCAGTAAATGGGTAGCTAGATGAATTAGTGCCATAGCACAACTGCTCTAGCACCATCCTTAGTCGAATTGGTGCCATCCTCTGAACTAGCACCATAGGGTAAATGGAGGAACGGGAAGTTTTGGCGCCATATACGAAACTTTTGGTGCTATCCTCTATTTTGGCAGTAGGGGGAAAAGTGACTGCTAGAAGTTTTGGTACCATACATGGAAGTTTTGGTGCTAAGCTTCAGTTTGGCACCCTAAGCTTAGGGTTTGAAGTTTTAGCGCCATATGTTGGCACTTTGGTGCAATGCTCTGGAATGGCATGATATTTGGAAGTTTTAGTGCCATGCTCTTGAATGGCACAGGGAGTCTAGGGCAAATGGCATTTTGATGCCATGTTAGGAAGCTTTGGTGCTAAACTCTGTTTTAGCGCCAAAGGCCAAGGGATCGGTGCCATCGCGTGGAATGGTACCATGTGGGAAAGAAACGGTGCCAAACTCTATTTTGGCACCATATGGGCTAGAATTGGTGCCAAACTCTATTTTGGCACCATATAGTTATGACTTAGAGCCATAGCATTATTTTGGTAGAATAGGTTAAGTTTTTGATAGTCTTTTTTTGGATGCAGATTCAGGGCGATATTATAGTATCCTGAGAGTGATGAGTTCCCTCGGTTATGGGGTTACTGTCTCAGTTTGATCAGGCTATGTTGGCTAGATTGAGGAGGTTGGGGCTAAGGACAGTCACTGAGATTCCTCAAATACGGGCACATAGGGCTATGATGACAACCCTGGTGGAGCGATGGAGGAGTGATACATGCTCTTTCCTACTACCCACATGTGAGATTACGATCACCTTGGAGGATGTGTGGAGGATTCTGAGACTCCCCATAGCTAGAGTGAGGGTTATATATGATGCACCCTCAGGAGCGGTGGTGTTGGACAGAGTATTTACTCTTGGTCAGCTAGTGTATGTGTAGCAGAGGCGACAAATGAGTTATAGACAAACTCAGTTGGTCAGGGTGGATGAGTTTATCCAATTTGTATGTGTTGATTGGAGGTATTGTGATGCCAGATCAACGCGTATAGGGTTTCTTAGTTGGTTGATGTGTTTTTATAGAGCAGATGGTGCAACATGAGACTATGTATGTGTGGGGGCCTTGCATATTAGGATAGCTATATCATGAGATGCATACACGTGTGTATCATTTGGATGGGGCTCTATCAGCTGGGGTGACACTTCTTCATGTGTGGGCCTTTAAGCACATTGGTATTGCATGGCCTCAGGTAGCTTTACACCAGGCTCAGTTTGAGGCGTACGTGTTCCTGTATAGAGCACCTATTATGTATTCTTATGTTAGACAGTTACGGTACTGGTGGCAGATTTTGGATGACTTAGACTCTATGATCTAGCATTCCTATATTGGTGTGGAGGCATGGCCTAATGACCACATTCATATGGTATTCACATTTTAGCCATACTACTTGATGGGCCGAGGGGAGCATACTATTGACAGGTATATCCTCTCACGGGTGATGAGGCAGTTTGGGCTACGCCAAGACTTGCCCCAAGACATGGCAATTTTTGCGAGGACTCCACAGGATGTACTGAGATGGCCAGCATAGATAAAACCCCAGGTGGCCATACATGATTTTGATGGATTGCAGCCAGTGCAGTAAGACTGGGGGAGCTAGGTAGTTGATGCAGGGACCACTCCTACTATGACTGGTGGAAGTAGGTATGGTGACCCATCCGTCTTATAGACCTAGCAACTGAGCCTAAATTTATTGTGGAGGATGGGGAGAAGGGAGAGGAGGGGGATGAGGTATGGGTTGATTATGTGATGGAGGAGGTGCCCATGGAGGAGGGTGATGGGATTGGAGTTTTGGCTACAGTAGCGACAGGAGAGGTAGGAGGGAGAGGATGGGAGTAGAGGCAGAGGGTCCTCCAGCAGCAGTAGGCACCCCAGCAATAGCAAGTACCTCAGTAGGTACCTATGTAGTAGGTACAGAGGGGGCAGATGCCACTACTGCAAGTGCAGAGGTAGCAGCAGTAGACTCACGGTCAACAAGGTGCACAGAAGCAGGCTGCACAACAATAGGGTACACAGTAGCAGAGGCCACAACAACAGGCTGTACAAGTGGGGCCATTCATAGGTGTTGGGGCTTTAGAGGCAGGTCCATGAAGGACAACTCCTGGCCCTCCTCTGGGTACCTGTATTGGGCGTCAATGTACTCAAGCCAATGGGGAGGAGGAGATAGAGACTCTACAGGCCTAGGTGGCCAGTTTGGAGGATATGGTGGCTCGCCAGAGATAGGAGCTACATTAGTTACAAGGAGTCTAGGCCCTGTTAGATGGAGCGGGTGGTGGAGATAGGGACCCTTAGGTCCACATATTGCAGATGCAGATAGGGCAGTTACAGGGGCAGGTAGCTACCATTACTACTAAGAGAGACACAGAGAGATGATTGTAACAGGCTACTGAGGTGAGGATACAGAGTGTTAAGGCTAGGGCTCAGTAGGTAGAGGGTCAGGTTACAGGGCTATAGGCTAAGGTTACTCATCTAAATGGCATGATAGTTGGGATAAATATTGGGCATATTTGGTGAGACTCCCAGGCATGGATCCAGTAGTTACAGGACTAGATTTTAGAGTAGCACTCGAGAGTTGAGTACTATTATGGGGTGTATTGCACTACAGTGATTGAGGATCAGCATGTGCCAAGCTTCAGCCAATGAAGTGTATTGAATATGTATGGTTCCTATAGGTCCATGAGGTCATAGCAGTTGGTATAGTAGCTGTCACCTTAGTAGTAGCCACTACCTCAATAGAAGCCACCTCAATAGTAGCCACCTCAGCGGCATCCCCTTGGGTCTCCTACTAACTCAGCTAGGGGGTCATCATCCCATGGTTTATAGTTAGATTTTGATGTATTTTGTCCCTTGAGGCATTATTGTATCATGACCTTATTATTTTGAGCGATGTGTATTTTGGCAGAGATATATATGACATTTATTTATGGTTATGGTTATTTATGGTTTATGGATTCATGTTGTGATGAATGCATTTATGATTTCATGGATATGTAGATGTATGTTATGATGATGTTTGTGGATGTCATGGATATTTATGGTTTTATGATGTTTATGGATTTATGCATTGTGGATGGACTTACAATTACATGGATGTTATGGATTATGATGATGTAGATGGATAGATAGATGTATGGATGTTATTTTATTATGGAAGCATTTTTTGATGTTGTTCATGGATGGATGATGTTGATTTATGGTATGCATTTGGATTATGACATGGATTATGATGTGGATTATGTATGAGATGTAATGGAATATACACTCATATTAATAAACATATATTATGTATGAAATGGTAAAATGGAATATATGCTCAGATTAATAAACATATATTATGTATAGAATGGTAAAATGGAATATATGCTCAAATTAATAAACATATATTATGTATGGAATGGTAAAATTAAATATATGTTCAGATTAATAAACATATATTATGTATGGATAAAAATGAAATGGAATATATGCTTCGATTAATAAACATATATTATGTATGGAAATTGATGTAATGATTAGTGTATAGATGAAGATGTAATGGTTAATGCAATGGTAAATAGTAAATGGTAATGGATAATGGATAAATAAATATGATAATGAAGATGGTAAATGGTAAAATGATTAATGAGATGAATGAATGGTTAATAGTTAAGTGAATAAATGGTAATGGATAATGGTAAATGGATTAATGATATGCAAAATGATAATGGGTAAATGATAATGAATGAATGGATATGGTAAAAAATGACGATAATGGTAAAATGAATATGATAATGGATAAATGATAATGGATAATGGTAAAGTGATAGATGCAAATGGAAATGGATAAATGAATAAATGATAATGGATAATGAATGATAAGTGACAATGGATAAATGGATAAATAATAATGGATAATGGGATGGGTTGTTGTCATGATACATTGTGATGTTTTTAGAACCATGGGCGATGGGGTGGGGAAGTTAGGATAGGTTTGGGATGATTGGGATAGGTTTAGGGATGGTTGGGATAGGTTTAGGGATGTTTGGGATAGGGGATACTAGGTTACTAGACACCACGTTGTTAGAGGGGTTTTGTTTGGATAGGTGAAGTGATAGAGTTATGGGTGGGGGTTTTGTTAGAGTGGTTAAATGGATGGGTTTTTAATCATCATTAGAGGCTAAGTCCAAATAGTGTGTTTGATGGTTGATGATAGAGAGGGGGATAGGTAAGCTAGGCTAAGTACTTGCATTGACATTATTGAGAGCATTTCTAGATTTATTATAGCAAAATGGGATAGTTTCACCAAGGTATGAAAGGACCAAGGTGATGATATATATCTATCTTTACATGGACTAGACCCACAAACAATAGGTTGATCTCATGCATGCCCAAGGTAGTATAACCTTGCCTAGATGAGGGAAGGGGACTCATAGCATAAGTTCTTTAGTACAGAGAAGGTGTGATTAACCTTAGATGCAAATAGGGAACAATATGCTAGAACCGACCCTACATCTTCAAGATATGAATACCATTCTTGGAGTAATGAAATCAAACCACAAGAACAACATACAAAATAATGGCTATGCCCCATTCTAAGTGTTTTCCACCACATATCATGATATAGTGAGATCAAGGTAGCTTTGTAATGATCACTAAAATGAGACAAAAGATAAAAATCAATAATAAATAAAGACCAACAAACCATACAAACAACCATTGTATCTCTTGTCATGATAAGTGTTGATAGGATGATGGATTCTACCTATTGTAGGAACGATATATCCATTAAGTCGAGAATCAGTTGGATGTTGTTGGATAAATTTTGAAAGATAGGCAAAAAGATAGTAGGTCATATGTTATGATTATGATTGGTTTGTTGATTGATGATTTTTGTGTAAGATGTGATGTTTTGGGATTATGCTTAGTTTGTGTATTGCTTGTTTGGATTTAGTAAGCTCAAGGAATAGGGACCATCCAAATGGGTTGGATGGGTGCATCTTTTGTACCTAAGTACTGGATACTTCCTTTGTATTCCAAAATGCCTACATACCCTGTGTCCATGGATGGAGGAATGGTTTGGGATAGATGAGATAATGATGTACAGGGTTTTTAGAGTTTTTGTAAATTTTTTTTGGGGGGGTTTTGGATTTTCTATTGTTTTTGGATTTTGTTGCTTTTCTATTTTTTTTTGGATTTTTTGGTTTTTTGATGTTTTGGGGTTTTTTGATGTTTTGGGGTTTTTTGGAGTTTTTAAGCTATACAAAGAGCATACAAGGATCCTCTTTCCATGGAGTAGCCTTGGGTGGGATGATGTAGGGTGGGGTGATAGGATTGAATATTTTAGAATTCCAAGCCATGGGATATAAGTGATATGAAATGCCAAGGTAGGTGATAGGACTTATTAGATGGTAGAATCAGCCACTACACATGGTGCCTGTGGTAGGTTTTCACCATGGTACTTATCCAAGGCATCACTGAAGTGATTTTCATCATTGGATGACTTTATTACACTTAGGTTTTTTCTTTATTTTTTTTATTTTTCTAATTTTTTAATTTTTTTGTATTTTTTGATTTGGGATACTTGATGGGTTATGCATAGAACCTTTTTAGGTGTATGATGTTCATAGCCTTATCTAGAGGCTTCCCCTCAGGTGTTGCGAGCTGATAAGCTCCTAATCCATAGCTAACTATGATGACATATGGTCCCAACCAATTAGGCTCAAATTTTCCTTTCTTGTGGCACTCTTGTAGGTTTCTCTGATTCTCCATAAGGACAAGGTCACCTATCTCAAACTTGCAGTTCTTGATCTTTTTGTTGTAGCTCTTGCATAGGCAATTTTGATAGGCTTGAAGGTGATTAAGAGCATCTAGGCATTTCTCATCCAGGAGTTCTAGCTCATTCAATCATGCAACTCAGTACTCCTCCTCAATGATTATATTCTGCAATGAAATCCTAAGAGAAGAGAGCTCGACCTAAATAGGAAAAATGGCTTCAAAACCAAATACTAATGAGTATGGTGTGGCTCCTATGGGTGTGCAAATGCTTGTGCGATAGACCCATAGGGGAGGGTTGAGATGAAGGTGACAGTCACGACTGACTTCATTAATCATTTTTTTAGGATGTGTAAGATGGTTTTGTTAGAAGCTTCAGCTTGACCATTACCTAGGGTGTAATAGGGTGTGGAAAAGTGATGTTGGATGTGGAATTTCTCGCATAGGGTGAGGACTTCCTAGTTCTTAAATGGTTTCCCATTATCTATAATAATGGATAAGGGAATGCCATAATGGAATATCATGTAGTGGAGGATGAATTTAGCAATTTGGATGTTAGTGGTAAAAGTGAGTGGAATGGCTTCTACCCACTTGGTGAAATATTCTGTAGTGGTAAAGATGAATTTATGGTCATTGGATGAGGGTGGGTGAATTTTGCCTGAGTTTGAGTCCCCATTGTGAAAAGGGCCATGGTGTTGTTATTGGTTGTAACTCCTGTGAAGGTGCTTGGATAAGATCACCGTGTTGTTGACATAGTAAACATTTCTTCACAAAGAGGTAAGCATCTCATTCCATGGTTGGCCAATAGTACCCTATTCTAAGAATCTTTTTTGCTAGAGTAGGTCCACTAGAGTGTGCCCCACAAATTCCTTTGTGTACCTCGTGCAAGGCCACTTTGGCTTCCCTGGAGTTGATACATTGTAAAAGAGTACCAAATAGACTTTTTCTATATAGGGTATCTCCTATGATGGTGAAACGGGAGGCTCGGGGGATGAAGGTTTTACATTGTGTAGATGATAGGTTGGGTGGGATGATGCTATCATGGAGGTACATGTAGGTCTCTTGATACCAAGGAGATAAGGGACCAACAATGTTGCATACTAGATTAGATTGTGGTACGTCATAGGCCGGCATTGGAAGTTCTTCAATTAGGAACTCACATTTTTTGTTGTCCTTTTTCATGTCAACCAAGGATCCTATAGTAGCCATAGCATCTACTGCTTTGTTGTTCAACCTTGGAATTTGCTCAAAATGGATATCATGGAAATAGTCCTTGAAATCATCAACCATTCTTTTGTAAGGAAAGATATTGTCATCTTTTATTTTGTACTCATTATTGACCTATCTGATGACTAATTGGGAATCTCCATAAATTGTAAGATTTTCAATTTTCCACTCGATGGCCTTGTGAAGTCCTATAATAAGGGCCTTGTATTTAGCTACATTGTTTGTGCATGGAAATATTATTTTTGAGGACTTTGGAATAGTGTCTCCTTGAGGGGTAAAAAAAAAAATGCTTGCCCTCGAGCCACGATGTGTGTAGGATCCATCAAAATATATTTTCCATGTATCCATTGTTCATGTTACTATCAATATTGACTCATCTAGGAATTCTGAAAGAAATGGTTGTTCTATTGGGACAGGTGCATCAACTAATTGATCAGCAATCACTTGTCCTTTTATATCTTTTCTTTCTGTGTACTCAATGTTGAACTCACTTAGGATCATAACCCACTTAGCCATCCATCTTGTGAGAGCTACTCTAGTCAATAAATATTTGAGTGGATAAATCTTGGCAATGAGATTTGTCTTATGATTGAGCATGTAGTGTCTTAGATTTTGAGAAGTGAAGACAATGGCAAGGCATGCTCATTCAATAGGAGGGCAATTCATCTCATAGGTCACCAAGGTATGACTGTTATAGTATATTGCTCTCTCTTTTCCTTGTTCATCGTGTTGTGCTAGCAAGGCCCCTATTGTTGGTTATGTTGTTGAAATGTATAGAAGGAGGGGTTGTCCTTGCTTTGGTAGAATAAGGATTGGTGACATAGCAAGATATTCCTTTAGTTGTTCAAAGGCATTCTGACACTGGTTATCCCATACAAATGCTATGTTTTTTTAGAGAAGATGCTGAAATGGTTGACACTTGTTTGCAAGATGTGCTATGAAGTGGCGGATAGACTAAAGTTTGCCTTGAAGGCTATGAAGTTGCTTAAGTGTTTTAGGTGGAGACATTTCCATTATAGCCTTAACCTTAGCGGGGTCAACTTTGATTACTCTTCTTGACACAATGTATCCTAGGAGTTTTCCAGAGGTGACCCCAAAGACACATTTCTTGGGATTTACCCGCACTTTGTATTGCTCTAATCTATCAAAGATTTTAGCCAACATGTTCAAATGGTCTTCTCTAGTCTTTGATTTTCCTAGTAAATCATCTACATAATCTTATATTATGCTGTGGAAAAGGTCGTGGAAGATAACTATCATGGCTCTCTGATAGGTAGCTCTTGCATTTTTCAAACCAAAGGGCATCACAACCAAACAATACGTTCCCCATGGATATATAAAGGAGGCCTTATGTTGATCTTCTTCATCTATCCTAATTTTATTGTAACCAAAAGATTTGTCCATTAATGACAACATCTCATGTCTTATGGTGAGATCCACGATGATGTCTATGTTGGGTAACGAGAAATCATCCTTAGGGCATGCCTTATTAAGATCTTTGAAGTCTGTGAAACAACAGATGCCCCCAGTTACTTTTGCTATAGGTATGATGTTTAATATCCACTTGAGAAAGTCTATAGGATGGATGAATTCCACATCTAAAAGTTTCTTGAGTTCTACTTTGACGAAGAGTGCCACTTGTGGGTTCATTTTCCTTAGCTTCTGTTTTACCAGTTTTGCATTAGGATGTACAACAAGATGATGGACAACTAGAGTGGGATCCAATCCCAGCATGTTGGCATATGTCCATGCAAAGTTTTGAATTCTCTATTTGAAGAAAGATAAGAAAGCCTCTTGTTCTATTGTTGTGAGAGATTCTTCTTGAAATGTGATCTTGGGTGCCTCTTTTGTTCCAAGGTTCATCTCATGTGACTTTTCTACAAGGATCAGTGATCTTTCTTGATAGAACTCAGGTGCTTTGAGGAGGTCCATTCTTTCATCCCCTAGCACCTCGTGGAGGTTTTCACTAGGGGATACATCCTTTGTTTTGATGTTTTCTTCATACGAAAGTCCCACAAGGTGGTCTTCACTAGGGGGTGTTATTTTTATTTTCATATTTTTTTGACTAAGAGTTTGGATTGTCTCCCCAAAGTATGTGCATGTGTTTAGTTCCATGATATAGCCAGTCTTGTGGTCTTCAAGGGGAAAGTGATCTCTAACCCTCATCATTTTGTGCAACATCAATGACGGGAGGTCCTTGTTGGTCCCAATCTATGAGCTGGGGATATACAAGGGGTAAGTTATTGGATGTAGATGGCATGGTGGTTAGGGTATAGATGGTGCATATGGATGATTCAAAAAGTTTAGTGAAATCATTGAAAGAGTCTTGATGGTCCTCTTCATTGATGTTATTTACTATGGGGAAGGCCTTAGTAACCTCACTTAAGATATACTCAGTATCGGTGGGGGTAGACTCTTGTTTTCCATACCCTAACATGTGCAGATATGGATTCCTTATTGCTTGAATAGGCTTGACAATTCCTTGTTCATGGAGGCCTATACCGCCTTGTCCTTTGTAGCCCATATATTTAATTTCGAGACCTTTTCCATAGATCTCAGTTGGGAGAGTAGGAGCTTCTTGTTTTTGTTCGTCCTTGTATAACCAAGAGGATATGTCTTCAAGAACATCTTGTTCAAGGAGGTAGTTTTTCTCAAAGGTAGGTGACAGTTTTCATTTGATGACAACCGTAGAAACTTTATCTTCCTCAGGAGCTTAGGAGATGGTGGTAATAGACCCACACAAAATGTGCCATGTAGGTTGTATTCACCACATCCCATGTCACTTTGATATTGACCTCGAGAGGAGTGGATGTTTGTGAAGTGGTTGCGATGTTGGAAGGATTAATGTATGAAGTAGATGATGTAGGATTAGTATGGGAAGTGGATGCCTTAGTGGCATTGTTTAAAGGGTAAAAAGTGTGGTCATGTCCTTCCAAGAAACTATAGTATTGGAAAGAATGAGGGTCGGCATAGATAGTGATTTATATGTCGTTGTGGGGAGATTTTAGGCATTGATGGAAGGTGGATGGAATGGCTTGCATGGCATGAATCCATGGTTAGCCAAGGATGATGTTATATGGGAGCTCAAGATCAAGCACTTGGCATTTGGTTTCTAAAATATTTTGTCCCACTTGAATGGGAAGCTTGATGGTGCCTTCAAAAAATATTTTGGAGTCATCATATCCTTTGATAGTTATACATTCACTAGAGTCCACAACCACATCGGAGTATGCCAAATGTTTTAATAGTTTTAGAGTGCAAAGATTTAGGCCAAAGCCACCATCTATTAAGACTCATTTGATGGTATGTTTATGAATTAGGCTTTGATATGTAAGGCTTCATTATGTGCAGCATTAGAAGTGGGTAGGCCCTTTTCTGAGAAGGTGAGGTGGTGAGATGAAGTGATGTGGCCTACCATGGCTTGGAATTGATCAACATTCAAGTTGGTGGGAACTTGGGTTTCCATTAAGGCTTTCTCAAGGACTTCCTTATGGAGGGGAGATGTGCATAGTAATTCAAGGATGGAAATTTGTGCGAGAGTTTTCTCGAGGTGATCTAGAAGGTTGTACTTGTGGGTGGATGGTGGATTGGTAGGTACAGATGTCAAGGGTTGATCATTGATAGGGGATCCACGGATGGAAACATGACCACAATGAGTGGTAATGGTGCAATTAGGTGTTTTGGCTCTAATGGTGACGATATTGATATGGTTGGAATAATCTTCTTTTCGACCCACAATGGAATCGAAAGAAGAAGGTGGTGGCATGACATTGTATGTTTGGTTAGAAGATGAGGCTTTTCCTTTGTTATCATTGGGAAGTGGATCCTTGTATGCTTCTAGGTTGGCATTAGGTGATTGTTTTGGAGGTTTGTCGATGGTTATATCACCTCTATCTATAAGGTCTTGAATGCAACGTTTTAACCTCATGTAGTTATATGTTTTATGCCCTTTTACACGATGATATTCAAAATAGGCATTCTCATCAAGCCAAGAGGGTTTAAATTGATTTTCATCATAAGGCCAAATAGGGGGCAATGTTATCAAATCTTCCTTTACAAGGTTGTTCAAGGCATTTTTGATGGGTTCCCCTAAAGGTGTGAATTTCCTCGTAGGGTTGATGTTTTGTCTTGGTGGTCCCCTAGGAACATTGACATTATTAGTTGTTGGATGTACTTGGTGGACTAGGATTTTGTACATTTTGGATGGCCTTCACATTGGTGACACCATCATTGAGGGTATTCTTGTTCTTACTCCAAAAATGAGGTTTGTCATTGGATTGTGAATTATTTTTTGTATGGGAAGTGTTGGTGTTATTGTTGTTGACTTTGTTGTTGTTGTTGGTCTTGTTGTCATTGTTGTAAAGTTTTATAGAGCCTTTAGCAATAAGGGCTCTTTCAATGGTTGTCCCTTTGTCTATAACCTCCTCAAAGGTTGAGGCACATTGGATTTGTAAGTGGAAGCCCATTTCTTTTTTAAGATTAGTCACAAACATGGTGACTAATTTTTTTTTAGGAATTGGCCAAGGGAGTTTGCTTGCTAGGATTCTCCACCTTTGTTAAAAGGAGGTGAAGGATTCCCCACTCTTTTGTTTTATGTTGCAAAGGTCGGTCATGGATATTTCATGTTTGAAGTTATAGGATAAATGATTTACAAATTTCTCCGCAAGCTCGTGGAAGGTATTAATATTGGGGGGAAGGTGAGCAAACCATTCGGTTGCTTGACCACCAAGGCTTCTAGGAAAGAGTCTCATCAAATATGTATCATCATATGAGACCTTCAGGAAAGTGATGTAAAACTCCGTAAGGTGTTCCCTAGGGTCTCCCTTTCCTTTGTATTTGTCAAATTTTTGTGTTTCAAAATTATTAGGAAAGGGTGGCATGTGGATGGTTCAATCAAATTGGAATGGGAAAATATCCTCAAAAGAATATTGCTTTATTTTGTTTCTGTGTTGCATATCATCAACCTTTTGGATTAAAGATTGCACAATGCTAGGTAAATCTTGGGTAGGTGGTGGTTGTGGAATGTGGGTTTGTTGGTTTTGAATTAATTGTTGGAGGAAAGGTTGAATTTGTTGATGTTGGAAGATTTAATTTAGTGGGGTTTGGTTTTGGTTTTGGTTTTGATTTTGATTTTGATTTTGATGGGTGAGGTGTTGTTGGTAGGCAAGGATTTATTGTAGAACATGTGATGGAATTTGTTGGTTTTGATTGGGATTTTTTTGTTGAGGTTTGAATAGAAGATGTAATAGGTGTTTGGGAGGTTGGAGGTCATGTGTATGTATAGTTGGATGAAGGGTTGTTGCATGGATTGTTGTTAGGAATGTTGGACATATTGTAAGGTGGTTGTGAGAATAAATGTGTCATGAAGGCTATGGTGTTGGCGTCAAATTGAGGCACACTTGTGGTAGCACTTGTGTGCATGGTGTTGTTGGGAATGTTTAGGGTGATTTGTGGCATAGATGTAGTGATGGTAGATGTTGATATGGTCGTGATATTTGGTGTAGTTGATGTGTTAGTAGGAATTGTGGATGTGGTGACATTTGAAGCTTGGGATGTGTTAGGAATATTATGGGATGTGGATGGTTGTGATGATGTAGTGTCATTGGGTATGGTGGCACCATTTTGAAGGAGGAATTCAAGATATCTATTGGGATCCAATTTTAGGACTCTATCAAGTATGCCCATGGAATCAACATCTTGTCTAAAATCTAGGATTTCAGGATGAAAATGTGGACAAAGGTTGGACTCAACAATCGACTAGTGATTTTAGATGAATGGATTATGCTCAATGGTATAATAATCCAAATGATTTTCTATAAGGTCAAAATGAAAGGATGTGGATGATGATCAAAGGTGGATTTGTATTTTGATGAATTTTGACAAGGTGACCACAAATTTTGAATGGGCAAGATTCAAGGACTCTAAAACAGGTCGAAAGACACGTGTGGGATTTGGTCTATAGATGGCGCTAATTTCTAGGTATAAGGTGTCAAAATAGAGACAAATGTGCTAGATGGTGCTGATACAATGGTTTATGGTGCCATAGAAAATGGTGCCACAGGAAAATTTTAAGGCACTGATTAGAGGAGTTGTGGCGCCAAAGACAGTCTCTAGGATTTTGACTAAGGTTTTGGAAACCTTTGGCAAATTTTAGATTTTTGGACTCAAGATTTTAGATTTTTTGAAGGTCAAATGTTCTATTTTCAAGGTTCAAATGGTTGATCTTGAGGGCTCAAATGTTCAATGGTTTGATTTTCAAATATTTAAGTGGTTTTTGGATAATATTGATAAGATTTCTTGGCAAGTAGATACAAATCAAACAATCAAACACAATGGCTTTTGACTCAATATATCAAAATAACTTTTTCTTTCATAGGGTATAACATGAAGACACTCCAAGCACATTGACATCCTAGAAATTATTCAAGTAGGTGTGTATGAGACCATAAGCCCACTTTACTGCCTTTATAGGCATAATGTGCAAGTCCCATGACGAGGAAACTAACCACTTTTGATCACCTAAGATCACTCATTACATCGCGAGGGGAGAGCATACATGGCATGCACACTCATTTATAGAGGACATTTGCACTTGGTGATAAATCAAATGTGGCTTGTGCAGTGAGTAACTTCATGGTCCTAACTGGTATAAGTTGCATTAAATTCTCATACGGCCAAAAGGTCTTAAGCTAGGATAATTATGAGTTTCTAGGGGAGTCATCTAGCATACGCAAGGTACTTGAGGCCAATGTCCATAAATGGGGATGTCCAATTCAACTAACTCTCAACCAATCAAGTCTTGGTAGACCAAGGGTCTTGGAGGTTTATTGCTTGGACACGAGAGGGTCCTTCCTTTGAAGCTATCTTTTGAATCACAACATTTATATACCGCGTCAGATCACATGGTTGAGGTCGTTCCTTGGGGTGATGAAATCCCCAAGTAGGCCTCCTAAGAAGAACATACCCTCTTGTTTTTGATCCCCAAGATTGCACTAGGCATGAGGGGAGAGCATACACAGGAAAATTAACCCCTTCGGGTAACACTTAAAAGCATGAAAATTGTTCACAAGTAGACTTTGATCCCCAAGATCACCCTAAGGTGCAAGGGGAGAGCATACGTCTACAAGTAAACCAAGCAAAGCATAGAAGTTAATTATCCCTCTAACTAATTTAGTTCAACTAAGCTAGTGAGAAAACACAAAGCCTTCTACTAACAAAACCTACAACAAAATCAATTAGTAGTTTCAATTTTTGTCTTTGACTTGCATTCTTTTATCTACACAGATGTGTTAGTACCCTACACAAATCCCAAAAAATAGTTAACAGAATGGTGCCAAAATAGAGGAAAAAGGCACCAAAATAGAACAAAAAGGCATTAAAACATAATTAAATGGCACTCAAAATCAACAAGAAGTCGCTAAAACAGCAGAAAAAAGGTGCTAAAACTCTTTGATTCCAATATTAAATAGACAACAGAGCACAAAACAAAGATGGTGCTAAAAATAAGGCAAATGGTGCTCAATTCTAACATGGCATTGAAAATTTGTACAATGGCGCTAAAAATTACTGAAAATAGCATTAAACTATCTTTTACATGCCTTACCTTGCTGACTGGTTCAGTGGCACCGTTCTATGTGAATATGGCGCTAATCTGTAGATTTTTCCCAAAGCACCAAATACCAGATTAGAGGCAAAAATCAATTAGTGTAGAGTGAAATAGACTAGAGTTACGCAAAAAACCATTTTCAAGTATTCCTAGCTAAATTTCAGCATTAGGACCCCCTATGTCTGTGTGTTTTTATAAAAAATAGAGAGCCTTAAACTCTATAACATGCTAAAACTTTCAAAAACACCTTGAAATTTTTTTTACTAAACCTAAACTTTAGAAATTGGTGTGGGATTATGGCACCAAAACATAGCCATATGGCACTATTCCATAGACAGATGGTGCCAAACTGAGGACTTTTGGCACTAAAACTCTTGCTTGTTTGGCTTCTTGCAAGAAACTCAAACAAAAATGGTTAGATTGGGACCATAGGTCCCATTGGGTGTGCCAAATGAAGATGAAGAAATTAGTGATGCATAAAACATTAAAGAAAGCAAAGAAACAAACAAGCTATACCTTGCAATGCATCCTAGTTCCTCTCTCCTTGATTAGGTAGAGGACTTTGCACCCTTAAGCACAAGCTTCACCCAAACTAGTGATTACAATGTGGAATTCTCTCTAAGTATCAATGTAAATTTCACTCTAACCTAGCTAAGATGGAGATGACTAAGAGAAATTTTGGCATAATATGATTACTCTAAAACTGGATGATCAAATGGCTTGTGGAGGATTGTATTTATATGCAAGTTGGAGGAGATTTTGATCGAACGGTGGAGATTGATTGTGAGATGGAGGGCTAGGATTTGATCAATAAGATTGGATGGTGGAGGATAAAAATGAATCTTTTATTCATTTTGAGGGGGACTTAACATTTAATGTGATTTAGATGTATGAGGAAATTTAAAATTAATTTCCTTGGGATGAGATGGAATTAAAAATTCCATTTTATGTGGAAGTGTGAAGGTCATTGGACACGTACATTTTTAGGCTCTTACATTTGTAAGCTAAAATTGTGGAAGATGTTTTATCATGAAAATGGTAAAAATGAGTTGGAGGGTTTATGTATTTTTTGCAATTTTTAATTTTTGGGTGTGGGAGAAGGTATTAAGCATGATTTGACCAAGTTAATCAAGGTAATTAACTTAGTTGATGTGGCTATAAAAAATTAGTGGATGAGGTAATTAGGGATTAGGATTAATTAAATAATGATTTATTTAATTAATCCAGGTCTAGGGGTCATGTAGGCTAGGGTAGATAATTAAATAATAGTTATTTAATCAACTAGGTTAGAGGTTGGCTAATTAATAGGGCTGATTAATCAGATAAGTATGATTTATCTAATTAATTGTATTTAATAAGATGGACAAATTAACCAAATAAATATTTGACATATTTATTTAATTAATTGGATGATGTTAGTAAGGTGTGACTGTTGAATTAATTAAATTAATTCAATTTTAGGGTTAATTGATGAAGGGTGGGTGAATGGGTTAGGGGTTGGATGAGATAATTAATTAAATAATAATGTAATTAATTAATTAGATGAAGAATTAGTGTTGTGGATGATGTCAAAGGATGGTTAGAAGGGTCGAGACATCTTTAGGTGTCTACACAAGTCAAGAAATTCAAAGAAAAACATAAGGAGGTCAATGAACAATTGAGATTAGCAAATGAACCTATGATTGATCTGAAAGTGCATGTTGAAGAAAAATCAAGAATTGAGGAATATCTGAACTCAATGGTGAAAGGCAAATCTAAAGAATGTATAAGGCTTGAACAAGAAGTTGTGAAATTGAAATCAAATCTAGAAAAGGCAAAGAGTTATGAAGAAAAATTCAAGATAAGTTCTACAAGGCTTGATGAGATGATTGCAAGTCAGAAAGATCCAATGATAAAGAAGGCTTAGGGTTTGAAAAAGGTGAAATATCAAAATAAGATCAAACATCAAAAGCTAAAAACAAGAAGAACAATGGAAAGCGGATCTAGAATCAAAAGAAAGGAGCTAGAAGACCATCAATCAGACAACCTAATGCCCAAAGGTACCCATCCTTCAATGGTTACTATTATTCCTGCAATAAATTTGAACATAAGGCTACATAATGTAGGATTAGAATGAATCAAAATGTTCCATATTTCTCTGGTCAATGTTTTTCATGCAAGAAAGTTGGTCATAAAGCTAATGAGTATAGAAGTCAAAGGATGAATGGCTATAACAATGGTAGAATAATTCAATCCTTTAATGGAAACTATTTTACATGCAATAGATTTGGGCACAAAGCTAACCAATGCAGATCCAAAATGAATGGAAGGAATAATGGTTAGAGGAATGTTATGTGCTACAATTGCAATAAGCTTGGGTACATTTCAAAGTTTGACAGAAGCAGAAGCATGAAGAAGGACATTCCAGTAGAGAAGAAAAAACTAGTATAGAAGATTGATCCAGTAGAGACTAAGAAGGAGATGAATAAGATTTAGATAAAGAAGGAAGTAATAGAGGTTAATTATGAACCTATACCAACATCCAATGCAGACATTTCCTCCAAAAACTGAGATGAGAGCCTTGGCTTAGGGGGAGCTTTAATGGAAATATTTCACCCCTTGCCAAAGGATTGATGCTGATGTCTCAATATGAAGATACAAGTTAAAGATCAACATGCTTGGTCCACTAAAGAAAATTGTAGAAGAAAATCTCTTATTGTGGAAGATTGTGAAACACTTGAAGGTGACTGTAGTTGTAGAGACTGTTTTGACAGCTTTATTGGTTAATGAATTAAATGTGAATTAGGTTAAGTGTGAAGAGTTATAAAAGAAGATTTTACTCTACAAAATCATTCACAAATCTTTCGAAGAGTAGAGATGAGAGTGTATTTGAGCAGAAGAAGAATTCAAGATGAATTAGAGATTGATGCATCAAAACCCTAGTGAAGAAGAGGTATTCATCTATCCTTGGTTTGCCATAATTTTTTTGAGATTCCTATTTTGATAAGTTTGATAGTATTTTCAATGGCTTCTCTAAGAATTGTTGAGGTGTCTGAGAAACCACAACCTAAGTTCAAGAAATTCTTGGCTAAGTGTTTAGAGGATGATCCATTGGGGGCAATTTTCTATATCCCCTATGGGTTTTCGCTGACAAAAGACATAAGAATATATATATCCATGACAAAATAGAAAAATTTGATCATAGAAAGCTTGGAGACATTTGGGTGAAAGAATTCATAGGAGATAACTTTGCACTTAAACTAGGATACCAAAACCTATCTGAAAAGAAAGTCGATGTTTGGAAGTGGTTCCCAAGTTTCTGTTGTGATGACAAATAGGTCAGATTGGTGTTAAGCAGATTTCATGATCAGTTTGTGTGGTTGGAGATGCTTGACATGATGACAAAAGATGTAATGAGGGAGGTTATTGGTCTGTGTTCCTCTAGACCCATTCCTATTTTTAAATCCATTAAGAATGAAGTGGTGATGGAGTTAATAGGTGCTACCTATGACAAGAGAGCCTTAACAGTAAACCCTATCAAGAATCTGGCAGTCAGGTATGCTGTTATGGTGGTTGGTTATAAGATATACTTTTCTGACAAGGAGAATTCAATATCCACTATACCTATCAATGTAGCTTATGAGATGGTAGAAAAGGGCATAGATTATGATCTATGTGAGTTGCTTAGACAATAGTTTTTGGAAAATCTAAAATAGACAAAGGAGAAGAAATACCGTTTCAAATTTGGATTCAAGAGAATTATATGGATTCAAGGTAAGCCTGTAGCCCATTAGATTGCAGATTTTATAAATAGTATTGGTGATTCAAAGGCTCAAGATGATGCATTTACTACTTATTTTTCCATATTTTAGAAGAGAATGCAAGCAAGAGAAAGAATTCCAAGTAAAATGGTGGAGCAGTACCAAAAGGACATCAAATTTTTGTTCTCCACTGACAAATGTATAATGGAAGCCATAGAACCAAGATCTATGTGGATTCCACCTATGGGTTATGAGATAGGTGAGCAAGAAATTGTTGGATTAGCTAATATTTTGTTGAAGAGTCCAAAAGATACTACACAAGTGAGATTTGGTACTTTTGAGGAGAAATGAGTTTAAGTTCACTTGAAACACAAGAAACTAGAAATAAAGAGAAAAGTAAGCAAAATAATTGATGAGCTTGCAGAAAGAATTAGAATAATAAAAGAGAAAGTTCAAAAAGCAAGAGCACAAGGACAAGTGCTATTGAAAGCTTCGGTGCCTTCAGGAGATCCAGTAGAATTGCTACTGTTCTTCCTATTCCTCAGAAGTCCTTTGGGACTGTTCCCCCTACTAATGTGAAACAAAAAATTGCTCCAATGAAGGAGAAATCCCCTCCAGTAAGGCCAAGAACAAGGTTTGTTACCTCTTTGAAGTCCTTACTACCATGCCTACTAAGAAGAGAAGAGTGAAGGTAAAAGGTTCTAGACAAGTATATGCTAGTCATGATATCAGTGAGGAAGAAGAAGAAGGACCCAAGATGGTCTGGAAAAAGAGAGAGAAAATTGATATTACTACTGAAGAAGAAGAAATTAGTGAGAAAGAGAAAGAAGGCTTTAACTTCAATAGAAGAGAAGTCATATCTGGTGAAGAAGAAGAGTCTTCTAGGAAAGGGAAAGGAAAAGGTAAGAAAAGGAAGAATGGTGGAATTGAGACAAAGGGAAAGAAAAATAGAAGAAATCAGACAAAGAATTTATTTCCCCTCTACAATTAGATGCTACGATTAATGCAATAACATAGTATAGCAATTTAAAGCAAGTGGCAAAATTATATGATGAAGATAGGCTAGATGATGACAAGGCAATCATTGAAGCTGCAATAATCAGGTATCTAGATATTTTTAATGTTGCTTTGATTGAAATAATAGATCAGCTACTTGATAGTTTAGCTAATATTCTGACAAAGAAGAGAGATGAAGTAGTTAGTAGAGATAATGAAATGAAGAGCATTTTTTTTGGAAAAGTCTGTCCTATCATCTCTAAACTAGACAAGAAAAGAGCTTTACAAAGATTGACACAAATAATTCAGAATAAAAAGAAGAGTAAACACCTTGATGTCAAATAATAAAGAGGACATAAGGAGACTAGAAAAATAAACTTTGATTATAACTATAAATGGTTTGAAAGAACTTCATATTGCCACCATTGAAGACTATCATTCTGATAAAGAAGAAAAGAATGATAACATGTCTGAGGCTAATGTAGAGCAAAGTGTTGAACCATCCTTGGTGACTGAGTAGAATTTGCCTTCACCTTCAGGAGAAGTCAATACAGCTAGCCCTCCAATGAATACAAAAATAATTTATGATCAGAGGGAGTATGTAGAAAAAATGATAGAGGAAGATAAAGAAGATCAGAATCAAGCAATTTTGGATCAGAATGCAAACATTTTGGATACTAATTCTATTTTAGAAGATGTTGAGGAAAGAGAAGTACATAATGCAAATCCTCCTCCAGTTTCCCCTATTTCAAAAGAGAAGAAAATTGACAAGGTTGGTGAGTCCGCTGGAGTCTCTCGACTAGACTCTATTAGGGAGTTTTTGGCAAAGCAAAGGGAGTCACAAGTCTTATTTGCCCTACAACTTCTACAAGTACCAGCTTCATATGGTCAAATTAATTTGTCTACCATTTATCCTTTGAAAAAGCTTCAATTAGGAACAATCTTTCAGGCATCTACACAAGAGGAGATTCTACAATCTCGTGCAAAAGGAAAAGAGTTAATAGAAGAATCCATCAAAATTTTTGAGATGTTGGTGCTTGATACAAATAAAGATGTTACTTTAACTTTGGTATTGCAAATGAAGGATCTGATGAGTAAATTTGACAGTCAGTTTGAATCTTGTGAGTTGGCAGCAGAGAAAAAGGTGAGAGAAGAGTTTGATAACAAGAGACTGTTAGAACTGATTGATAAGTGCTCGAAGGCATACACTCTTATAGAAAATGGTATAAAATATATTGAGATAGCTATGAATGATGTAAATTCCTTGTATCAGTTTTGTTTATCCTAGCCTATAACAACAAAAGATATAAAGGATAAGATAGAGGGACTTGAGGATCAACTTGTAAAGCTTTCCAAAACTTATGACCCTTTGAAAGATTTGAATGGAAACCTAAGATCTAAAATAGAAAAGGCTCATACAATCTTAAAGAAACTGCAAAGTCATAAGGAATCCATAAAAGACCAAATGAGCTAGCTAAGAGAGATTGTTAGCTCAAGATGGCTTCTATGACTTGTCTGATAAAATAAGCTAAGAAAGCTAGGTAAATACTTGATGCCCTTGCTACTAGGGATAAGGCAGAGGAATTGCTCTTATAGATCAATAGGCACATACAAATACTAAGCTATGCCAAGGCACAGTGGGATTCAGATGTGGTATAACTCAAGAACATCTACGAAGACCTCTTCCCAAAAACTTAGTAAGTTTCAATTTCTTATGTAAATATGTGGAAGGTTAAAAGACAATTTTGATATTATGGTGAATATATAAATCATCCACTTAGGGGGAGATTCAACTTTGTACACCCTTTACCATTGATGTCAAAGGGGGAGAGAAAGTCATGTGAAAAAGGAAAGACACATATATCTCAAGGGGAGAAACAATGTCTTTTGGAGAAAGTAAGATGTGCAAAAGAAACGGGGAGAATGATTGAAGAACTTGGTCTTGATGGTCTTTCACATCATGTGTTTCCATCAATGCCAAAGGGGGAGATTGTTGGTAACATCAATGTTGGAGAGAATTTTAGTATGTAGAAGATAAGGTAGAGCATGATGTTATGTAGTGTTATCATTGATGGCAATGACAGTTGTAAGGTGCAGAGCAGTTTCAATGGGAATTTTGCTAGAGGGTTTGATCCTCTTCCATTCAAGATTCATCTACTCTTTCTTAGAGATTTGATCTGGTAAGGTAATTTTTCTAAGTGTCTGTATAACTACTTTTAGTCTATAGTATTCCAGTTTTCTAGTCCTCATTGTTTTGCCATTGAAGATCATGTCTTGCGGCTTTGATATGTTGTTTATCATTACATGCATCTAATTCCAGAATTTTGTCTACTGGTGTCCTCTGGAATGAAAGTTAGTGTTGTCTGAGTATTGTATCCTAAATAGACAGTGCATTGATAGTGCTAGAGGTGATTTGAATTACTCCGCATTCCATTGCAAGTGAACCTTTTGTTGTGTAGATTTGAAGATAAGTTTATGATTACTTGAATTGTGTATATTCCAGGTTTGAGGCAATTTGGAGTTTCAGATACCACTTTGTGGTTTGATAGTTGGTTTATATTAGTGTTACTTTTCCAGTGAAGCCAACCTAAAGGTAGTGATGGTGTGTAGGAGATAAAACATCTTTTATGAAGTTAAGTGGGAGCTATTTTAGGTCCATCCTGACCTATTTGAAGTTGTTTCATAGTTTGATTCTTGGTGCGAAGTGTGTGCATGAAGATTTGGGGTTGACTACTTGCAAGTTTGATATTGTGACTGTTACACTCAATTAGGCCGACCTAATTGGTATTGTGGATGGTATATATATATATATATAGAGAGAGAGAGAGAGAGAGAGAGAGAGGAATGTTTTTAGTATCTTGGTGATGAGGTGATGGGAGTGTGACCCAAAGAATGTGACAAGTGCCTATAGATGCAAATTGAGGAAATACATAGTAGGATAATGAGATATTTCAGATCAGTAAGAGAAGTTTTGGTTCTCTAACTTGAGCTCCATTGGAACTATAATCCATGCATATGTAGATGCAATTGTAATAGTTCAAATTCTGGTAGTGAGCCACTCCTTTTCTCTTCTATCTTTCTTTCTCAGTGGGCAATGAGTCCACCTACAGTGAGAATTCTTTCTTTTTGGCAGGGATCCTTTTCTAATTTGGTATTGCTACTACATTATATTGTGAGCTAATCCTCACTATGGTTTTTTTCTTTCCGGGTCTTCCATGTAAAAATCTTGATGTTCATGTGTTGTGGTTTGTGGCTATATGTTTTATGCTTTGCTTTACTATTATTAAATTTGGTAAATGAATTAAATGCTTATTGTGTGAAGGGTTTAAAAGAATACTGATTCACCCCCCCTCTTAGTATTCTGGGTGTTCAAAAAGCCCCATGCCTACTATGTTACAAAAAGAGCCCATTTCAAAGGCAAAAGTGGCCAGTGCTACAAATCCAATTTAGAGAAACAAATCTACTGCTGCAAAAGAAATTCCATCAAGCCCAAAAGTGCCTAAATAAGCTGCAGATCAATCAAAGAGGGGAACTTTGATTCCCTCAATGCATAAGGAAACAATTGTTCCCCTAAATATTATGGAACAGATGAAGAAAACAAATATAAATGTCTCAATATGGGAAGTAATATTAATCCCCTCTCAAAGGGATTTGTTACAAGAAGCCTTAAGGCAATTCCCATTAGCTAAATTAGTAGCAACTGACTCATCAACAAAGCAAAAAGAAAAGAACCCGGTTAGTCTTGTACAACTAAGGGAAGAGCAAGTGAGTTCAACAAAGAAGCCATCCCCTTTTTAATTGTCTCTAATCATTAACAAGTGTCTAGTGCACAATTTTATTATTGACTCAAGGGCTAGTGTTTCAGTCATACCCAAGAAGATAGCAGATGCATTAGGCATCAAGTATGCCCCTATTTCATCAGGAGTATTATAGTTGGATGGCACTTATGTAAAAACTATGGGAGTGATCAAAGGATTGGATCTAACTCTACATGGTTGGCCAAACTTGACTCTCACTCAAGATGTTTTAGTCATCGATCTTTTTCCTTTCTTTTCTATTTGCTTGTCAAGGGACTTCATAGACAAGGTAGGTGGCTACCTTTCTTCTGACTAGTCTCATATGTTGTTGAGAACCAAATATGGCACAAGGTTCTCCATCAAGGCTAAACCAATTTCAAACTATCATCTGGAGAACTATGACCACAGCCTGGTGAACCCCCATGTTATGATTCAGGGTGAGGAAGTGCATGATTTAGAGTCTCTTGAGACAACTTCTTCACCTTTTCCAACCCCTAATCTTTTTCTTGATGAGTGGGCAAGGGATCACTGTGATTTTAATCCTTATGACACCACTGAGGCAACTGACTTGGGCAGCTACATGATCCATGAGGGGAATCCTTCAATCCCTTCTGTACTTAAACTAGATGATGACTCTAATGGCCCATGGAAAATGTTCTTTGATGGTGAAAAGAGCAGAAATGGAGCTGGTGCAGGGGTTTTAATAGTCTCTCTGATTGGTAAGAAGTTACATTTTGATCATAGACTACATTTTTCTTGCACAAATAATGCAATAGAGTATGAGGCATTGGTTCATGGTTTGCTACTTGCTAAGAAGAAGAACATCAAGTATTTGGAGATCTTTGGAGACATTGAGTTGATGGTCAACCAAGTCAGAGAAAAATGTGCAACTAAAAATTTGGGGCTTGTTTGAGAGTTTTGATGCTCTCAACCTATATGTAATCCCAAGGAAGTTAAATATTGAGGTAGACCTGTAGACACCTAAAAATGACCCATTACATTATTCATCTTGCATACATCAGATTCATCTAAATCACTTGCATTTAACATTAATTGAATAATCTAATTATTTAATTATTTTCATCAAATTCATCAATTTATTATAATTCCCCTAATTTCAACATTAATTGAATAAATTCTATTTATTTAATTAATTTCATTAATTTCCTCTTTTAATCTTCAAATCCACATTAATTAAATAAATAAATTATTTAATTAATTCATCATCCTAAATTCCTCTTATCCACAAACAATTAAATAATTTTAATTATTTAATTATCTAATCATTCCTCTAAATTTATACAAATTGTTCAAATTTAGTTAAGTTGACTTTATCTTCTGAAAATAAATAAAATTATTATTTTATTTATATCTTATCTATTCCTCTATCATGCAAAATAAATTAAATGAATTTATTTGTTTAATTTATTTAAATCCTCAAATCTTATCTTTTCTTCAATCATGCACAATTAATTAAATAAATTTATTTATTTAATTTCAAAATATTTTCAAATTATCCTCCAAAAATAATCTCATTCTTCCATGCACAATCAATTAAATAAATTTATTTATTTATTTTGTTTTATCTTTCAATTCTTCTAAAAATATCATTTTCTTCTATGTGCACAATCAGTGTTATTTTTAGAACTTCAAAAAACAAATATAAAGTTGAGTTAATTGGCTTTAATTCTTATTGTCTTTATCATCAACTCATAAAGTAGAAAAAGCATTCTAATTTTATGAAATCAAATCCTATCTTTATCTTAGCAAGTAGTTAACTCAACAAAGCAAACTTTAAAATATTATTTGAATATGACACATGTCATGTGCACATTCATCATGAGCTCTCAAATCATCTTGATCATTGATTTATCTCCACCATTGATCAATCTTACCCTAGAAACTATATTTACCCCTTCATTGCATAAAAAATCCTCTTCGATCATTTATTCTTAGGCATCCATATAGCGCATTGATCATTCATCGTATCGTTGAGCACATTGAGCACTTTGAACACTTACCTACATCTGCTTGTTGCAACCATGGGTACATGATGTATTGAGCAATCCACATAAATCCAAGAGATCAATACAATCCAAGTGATAACTTTCAATTGTTTAATTGCATTCATTGATATTGTTATCATTTAGATGGATCTCTTGATGTTATAGGATTGAGTTGTTATTCATTGTTTTGATCTTATTTAATCTCAATTTTACCTATACACAAGACCAATTGGCAACAGTTCAGTCTCAGTTCTCTCCACCTACAGATTTGTTTCAGGGTCCTCATCAGCATGTTAAGATGATAGTCGGGCCCTCTGTTCCTAACAATGATATACATTGGCAAATTTTTGATAGCAATGAGCAGATTTCAAGCTTCATCCAGAATGAAGTTGAGTTCTCATCCATGGTGCAGCCTAGCCTGCAAGAGTTATGATGATCAAATAATTTAGTTGAAAACCAACAAGCTGCCCAAGGGTTTAGTCATTCTTGAGGCCATTTTCAGCCTTGATGATGAGCTCAAGGGTGAGAGAAAGAACATGACATTCAAAAAGGAAGACTACCAAAAGGTTACTAGTGCCCAAGGCAAAGAGTTACTACTGGGAAAGGTATGTGGTGACATTGAATAGAAAGATTTTATATGACTTTCTCATAAATATAGTGATGTTTTGGCAAGGATTATGAAGACCTAAAGGGTTTTAAACCAGACCTTACTCAACATGCCATAGATCTAGACCCAAATGCCAAGCCTAACCACTAGAAACAACGACCCATAAACTATAAGATTGAGTGTCTGATGAGAAAATAGATTGTAAATCACATCCAAGAAAGAATTATTTTTTCCATTAAGTACTCCACTTGGGTTGCTAATCTAGTACCTGTGAGGAAGAAAAATGGTGAGATAAGGCTCTGCATAGACTTTCGGGACCTGAATCGTGCTTCCTTGAAGGATCACTACCCTTTGCCCTCTATGGATCAAATTTTGTAAACTATTGCAGGGGCAGAGAGGTTTTCACTATTGATGGCTTTTCTGGTTATAACCAAATCTTTGTCAAAGAGGAAGATAGTTTTAAAACAACATTTACAACTAAATGGTGAACTATGGCATATGCAAAAATTACATTTGGTCTTTCTAATGCTGGTGCCACATTTTAGAGGGCAATGGACATTGCCTTCAAAGGTTTTATAAACAAGTTCATCCTGATTTATCTAGATGATATTACAATCTTCTCCAAGAGACAAGAAAATCATATGGAGCATTTGCAGAAAGTCTTCAGAAGATGTAGAGAGTTTGGGGTGTCTCTGAACCCTAAAAATGTATTTTTGTTGTTGCTCAAGGTAAGCTTCTGGGCCATCTAGTGTCTAAGGATGGGATCTCCATAGATCCTGAAATAACATCAACTCTTCTTTCTCTTCCTCTGCCTGCTCATAAAAAATCTTTACAATCATTTCTAGGGCAGATCAATTTTGTTAGGAAGTTCATTCCTAACTGTGTTGGCTTGATAAAACCTCTAACCTTTATACTTAAGAAAGATGTTTTTAGATGGACTAAGGAAGGGAAAGATGGTTTTGAGAAGATCAAAGAGGAGATTGCCTAGGTTCCTACTCTCATGAACCCAAATTATGATAAGGACTTCATCCTTTATGAAGATGGAGGAGAGAGCAACATTGCTGCTATCTTGATGCAACAAAATGAACAGGGTATGGAACAACCCCTGGCCTTCTTTAGTCAAACCTTGAAAGATTATGAGGTCAGATACAGTCCCATGGATAAATAGGTATTTTCCATTGTTAGAGTCTTAAAACATTTTAGATATATGATGGCAAATAATCATATCGAGGTTTTAGTTTCTGATCCTAGTGTGAGAGACTATATAATAGGAATTGAGATTTGGTGCAGGAGCACCTTGACTTCCATAGGAGTTTGATTAAAATGATCCAATATTGTAATGATTCATCATTGTATAAGGTTAATCAAGTCATTGTTATGTATTAGAGGTCACTAGGAAGTTCAAATATGCAAAATATTGCAAACCATGTAAAGGTTGTCAATGTAAAGTTGGAAAAAAGATGAAGAATGAGGGAAGGTGAAGAGTCATTTGGCTCTTGGTTCGTTCCAAGTAGTTGGAAACTGAAAGGTCATTTGTAATACCTTTAAAAAGGCCTTGTATACCTTTGAAAACTTGGAGGTGATTGAAGATTGAGAATGGAATGGTAAAAAGCAATGTTTTCTGTATTATACTTCAGAAATTTGTTGTTTTCTTGCATGGTACGGCCCAACAAGGGTAGGAGGACATTTCTTTTTGATTTCAAATGAAATTATATTCAATCACCCTCCCTTTCCTTTTTGTCTCACCAAAATTGCAATATCTCTCACAAAACTTAATGAAATTATACCAAACTAAAAGAATTGTAAACTAGAAACACATATCTTTCCATCCATCTATTATATACATCAATGTGAGGCCGTACCATGCATATTTTTAGACTACATTTTCAAAAAATTAAACTCTGCAAACCTACCCTCAATAAAAATGCCATAACTTCAGGAGCACCTTGACTTCCATAGGAGTTTGATTAAAATGATCCAATATTGTAATGATTCATCATTGTATAAGGTTAATCAAGTCATTGTTATGTATTAGAGGTCACTAGGAAGTTCAAATATGCAAAATATTGCAAACCATGTAAAGGTTGTCAATGTAAAGTTGGAAAAAAGATGAAGAATGAGGGAAGGTGAAGAGTCATTTGTCTCTTGGTTCATTCCAAGTAGTTGGAAACTGAAAGGTCATTTGTAATACCTTTAAAAAGGCCTTGTATACCTTTGAAAACTTGGAGGTGATTGAAGATTGAGAATGGAATGGTAAAAAGCAATGTTTTCTATATTATACTTCAGAAATTTGCTATTTTCTTGCATGGTACGGCCCAATAAGGGTAGGAGAACATTTCTTTTTGATTTTAAATGAAATTATATTCAATCACCCTCCCTTTCCTTTTTGTCTCATTGAATTTGGTGCAATATTGAGGAAGTTATGACCTTTTTAGTGACTGCAATTTCTAGAATTCTCCTATAACAGTCCTGTTGCAGCATTTGGTACAATTTTGTATGGATAGATACAGGGGAAAGCCATATATGGTTGGAAATATTCTTGAGTCTAATTTCCATTTCTTTTTGTTGCATCAAATTTTATTAAGATTTGAATAAGTTATGGCATTTTTATTGAGGGTAGGTCTGCAGAGTTTAATTTTCTAAAAATGTAGTCTAAAAATATGCATGGTATGGCCTGGTACGGCCTCACATTGATGTATATAATAGATGGATGGAAAGATATGTGTTTCTAGTTTACAATTCTTTTAGTTTGGTATAATTTCATTAAGTTTTGTGAGAGATATTGTAAATTCGATGAGACAAAAAGGAAAGGGAGGGTGATTGAATATAATTTCATTTGAAATCAAAAAGAAATGTCCTCCTACCCTTACTGGGCTGTACCATGCAAGAAAACAGCAAATTTCTGAAGTATAATACAGAAAACATTGCTTTTTACCATTCCATTCTCAATCTTCAATCACCTCCAAGTTTTCAAAGGTATACAAGGCCTTTTTAAGGGTATTACAAATGACCTTTCAGTTTCCAACTACTTGAAACGAACCAAGAGCCAAATGACTCTTCACCTTCCCTCATTCTTCATCTTTTTTCCAACTTTACATTGACAACCTTTACATGGTTTGCAATATTTTGCATATTTGAACTTCCTAGTGACCTCTAATACATAACAATGACTTGATTAACCTTATACAATGATGAATCATTACAATATTGGATCATTTTAATCAAACTCCTATGGAAGTCAAGGTGCTCCTGCACCAAGATTAGTAAAAAGAGAGAGAGTTGGGTCACTAAGATCCTAGAGTATGTTATGATCATCAAAGCCACTAAGCTAATTAGGGGTAGAGGATTGTGTGAACAACTAGCTCAGACTACTGTAGATGAAGTGAGTTCATCCTACCATTTGAATGAGGTAGAACCTACAGCTGAATCAATAGTTATGAGTTCTTGGACAACAGATATGGCCAAGTTCCTATCCACTAGTGAGCATCCCTATGGATTGGATAGAACTAAAAGAAGACACTTTAGGCTGCAGTCTATTCCTTATGCCTTGGTGGATGGTGTTCTCTTCAATAGAAACTTGGATGGAGTCTTAATGAGGTGCATAGAAGAAGATCAAATTAATAGATTACTCAGTGAGTTTCATGCTGGCCCAACTAGAGGTCACTTCTCTACTAGAGCTACAACAATGAAAATATGAGGGCAGGTTCCTTTTGGCCCACATTATTCAATACTGCCCATGTATGGGTAAGAAAGTGTAAAGAGTGTGCTCTCTTTGCTAGGAAGAAATGATTGGCAGCCCTTCTCACAGTGGGGATTAGACTTCATTGGCATGATAAACCCTACCTCCAGTGCTAGTCACAAGTGGGTTTTGACTGCAATAGACTACTTCACCGGGTGGGTTGAAGCAGTCTTACTCAAAGAGGACATTGAGTCATCAATCATGGATTTCATCGAAGAAATCATGACAAGGTTTTGAGCTCCTCACACTATTATTTCTGATAATGCAAAAGTTTTCACTGGTTTTGGAATTACTAATTGGGCTCTAAGGTATAATGTGTTCTTGAAGACTTCATCCAACTATTACCCCCAAGGTAATGGGTTGGCTAAATCCACTAACAAGAACCTGATCAAAATTCTAAAGAGGACCATGGAGATAAACTAGAGGCAATCGCAGAATAAGATCAAATTAGCTCTTTGGGTTGATAGGATCACTTACAAAAGAGCCATTGGTAACTCTCCTTTTGTTATTGTGTATGGAAAAGAGGCTAGATTGCCTATATCTTTGGAGCTTCCTACATTGGTATTGGCTCAACAATTAGAGCTAGAAGGAGAAGATGCTAAGTCTATAAGAATGGATGAATTGACTGAACTAGAAGAATATAGACAATCATCCATAGCTACCTTGGAAGAACAACAAAGGTAGACCAAGAGTTATTTTGATAAGAAAGCTAAAGTTCAGACTTTCAAGGAGGGTGACCTTGTTCTCAAATGTGATGCTGACAAAGCCAAACCTGGAGTCCACACTATGTTTGATGCATTTTGGAGTGGGCCATTTATCATCATCAACTACAATCAAGCCAATGCTTTTATTCTTTCAAAGTTGAATGGTGAAGTTCTACCGATCTCAGTCAATGGGATCCATCTCAAACCTTACCTCTAAGGTTGGTTTGAGATTCTGTATATACTATTATAGTTTTGTTTCTGCTTTAGTTTTCCCTATTCCAAGTGTTGTTGCATAGGTTGCATTCTCATTACGAGAATATGATAATGCAGGCCTTGTTTCCCTTTTTGGTGTTGTTTTGAAGGCAAGGTTTCAGTTGTTTTGGTCTACTGTGGTCCCTTTTTGACTCCATTCCCAATGAATGTTTAAGGTCACTAGTCCATTTGTTTAGCATGTAAACATCCTTGAGAGGTTGCCAAAATGTTGACCTATTTTCCCCCTCCTGAAGTCAAATAGCCCAGCTTAAAAATAATGAAAATCTTGTTGAGATCCCTTAAATGTCTGATATCCTTTAGTTTTCAGTGTAAATCCTAGCAAAAATCCCCAAAAATTCCTAAGGAAAATCCTTGCAAAAAACCCAAAAAATTCCTATGGAAAATAGTTGCAAAGCCCCAAAAATTCCTAAGGAAAATCCTTGCAAAAGACCAAGAAAACCCCAGAATTTTCCAAGTCCTTACCTTAGTGTTTTGGCCTTTTGGGCCTTAGTCGGAAAAAGTCTAGGTTCACTAACCTACCAATTCACCAACTGGCCAATTTGCCAACTCAGGTAGGAAAGCTTGAAATTTGACTAAGGCAAAAGCATGTTTCCCTTTATCGACAATTTTCACATTTTGTGAACTCTTCAAATGTTTGCATTTTCAAAGGTTCACAGATCTAGTGAATTGCCAACTAAAGGAAAGCCTTGCAATAAATCGGCTAAGGCAAAGAGAGCAAAAGGAAGGCTTTATCGATTATTTTGGCAAGGTTTGAACTCTCCAAAAATTCAAAGTTTCAAGGTTTCATCGACATGGCATTTTTTTGACAAAGCAAAGAAGAAGGAATAGTCAAGTTCTTAGAGAAACAAGATCACCGACAAAGAATGAAGAATCAGCTAAGAAAAGAAAAAGACTCCTCTATCAGTGAATCATAGGAAGTTTGAACTCCCCAAATAGTTTGAAAGTTCCCAAATTCATTGACAAGGTGATTATTTAGTAGAAAATAGAGGGAGAAGAACCGGAGCCAAAGGTTCATAAAAGTGGGACTTTTCTGACAAAAGAAAAATCAAGGAAAGTAGGCAAGGCAAAGGGTTCGCAAAAGCAAACTTTTGCTGATAAGGCAAAAGTAGGCAAGGCAAATGGTTCGTAAGTGAGGAACTTCACCGATTGAAGAGGAAATGATGGAGAAGGTGATCAAGTTTGAGAAAGTCATAAATCACCAATAGTAAAGAAAGAGTGAAGTGACAAGAGGTTCAAAAGTTCCCAAAATTGTCGACAAGGTGACTTTAGAAAAGAAGCAAGCCTAGTTCAAAGAAGATGATTTTTTACCGATAAGGAAAAAAAGGAACAAACAACGAAAGTTTAAAAAGTTGAAACTTGTCCAACAGAAGAAGAAATGGAGACTAAGGCAAAGTTTGGAAAAATGGAACTTTGCCAATAGAAAAAAGAAGCTAAGGAAAAAGCAATGAAGGAATAGTTCAAAAAAGTGGAACTTTTTTGATAAAGGAGAAAAGAGAGTAACCAAAGAGTTCAAAAAGTGATGGTTTTGCCGATAAGGCAAAAAGAGATGGAAAAGTTTGAGAAAAGATGATTTCGTTGAGCAAAGAGGAATATGAAAAGTCAAGCAAGAATAGTTCAGAAAAATGGATTTTTGCCATTAAGGGCAAAAATGGGAGAAACAAGCCATAGTTCATAAAACTGAAAAGTTTCTGACTAAAGATAAAATATGCAGAAGGCAAAGACAAAATGGTTTGTAAAAGATATATTTTGCCGATAAGGCAAAATAAAGGCTAGAGTTTCTAGTGAAGTGAAAACCAGTAAAAATAGAGCTTTAAGTATTTGAATTTGAATATTTAAGTGTTGTAAAAGCTCTGTATGGGGAGATTTTGGCGGGAAAGTTTATTTGAATATCTTCATCATCCATTAATGCATAATCAGATCTACTCAGCTACTCCATTTATAGATATTTTGCATTTATTATTGCTAGTGGGTGGATCAACTACCTGCATTCAAGACAACAAATATCTCCCAGCTACTTCAAGACCCAAAGGATTTTTTGCATTAATTCTTGCAGACAAACATTCCTTCTGGCAAGGATATTTTTTGATAAGCCCATGGAATAAATTTATTGAAGCAGATGACTTAGGTCAATGTAATGAAATGCTATATATACATGTAAAAAAGATGTAATGAGAGTTGGATATAGAGACAATTTTGTACTCCAAACAAAACCCTCCTCTATTGTAACCATGCCTTTCTGATTAATATATGTTGGTTGATTTTACCTCTTCATGTTGTTTTTAGCTCTATGTGTTTTAGAATTGGTTTGTTTGTGAATGCTTATCTCCTTGCAACGCTGTTATGCTCTTTACCTCTACTAAAATCAGCTAGATATGTGTAATTTATCAGTTGTATCTAGTTATTTTGTGCATTTTAGTTTTGTGAGTGTTCTAAATTCAAACCTAGTGTATCACCCCTTTTAATTTCTAGTTTCATCCTCCTTCCCCTTTTCCTCAATGATGCATAGATTAGGTTTAGTCTTATCAATAGTTGAATCTCCCATTTAGCAAAGGAACCAGCCTCTCTCTAGAGATTTGATTTCCTTGCAGGGTCCCACACCTTCAAATCATCTCAATATTTCATTGGATTGTTGAAGCTCTAAACCACTCCAACACAGGGTGCAAATCCTAGTGACTATAAGAAGTGAGGCATACAAAAACAAATTGATATTGGTATATCAAAACAAGTTGATTCATAACTACATGGTGGACTTTAGTTCAAGTATCTATATCATACCTAGAATGGTTGTAGATGCTCTAGTTCTATCTTATTAACCCACCACTATGGGAGTTTTGCAATTAGATGGTACTCTAGTAATTGTTGTGGGAATGGTTAAAAACCAACCTCTATCCATCTACACCTATTATACTATTGATATTCTATAAGGTATATCTATGATTGAGTTTTTTTCCACATTTGGCATATGCTTATCTAGAGATTTTGCTAACAAAATAGTGGGACAATCATCATGTTATTATAGTCATATATTCCTAACCACCAGATATGGGACATGCATAAAAATTCCCTCTAAACCCCTCAACATGCATCATATTGAATGTAAACCTGTAGTCCATGGATTGTTAGGGCATTCATTTTTTATAGAGGATGAGCTATCTTCTCTAGAGTCTATGATAAAATTCATACTTCTAACGATATCCCAAATGAAGAACAAAACACATGGGTGTTCATTAAATAACAAAGAGAATAGTCTTCATTGATTATTTAAGGAAAATTTTCCTAGAATGTATGTGATCCATGAGGAGGCTCTGGTTATTCCAAAGACTATGAAAGCAAAGAAGGTGCCACTAAAATCTAGAAGTTATACTTTGATGGTGTAAATTATAGAATGTGCATTAACACTGATATAAAACTAGTCTCACCAGAAAGAGAAAGATACCAATAGTCAGGTACCAATTATAATTTAATTGCACTAGCAATATAGCCGAGTATGAAGCTCTAGTTCAAGGTCTGATATTTGTAGAGAAAATAGGCATCAAGATGTTGCAAATCTATGGCAACTCAAAATTTGTAGTCAAGCAAGTATGATTGTAGTGTCTATAAAATAACTTTTTCTTGAAGGCATATAAACAATGTGTATAACATCTACTAGAGTCATTTGATGTCGTCATCAACCTATATGCTATTTCATGAAATAAGAATATAAAAGAAGATAGAATGGACTTGATGAAGTTCACAATTTGATCCAACTACATGATTGCTAAGAAACAAGGATGATGTTAAATTGGTGATTAAACCCACTGTGCAGAATAACCAATCTCACTAGATGGTATTCCAAAATGATGACCAGATTGATCACTTTCTCCAATTTGTTTTAAAGCACATATCAGCTCTCCTTCCAATTCTACTTCACCTTCTTCTTCATTCTCAAGGTCTCCTAGATCAATAATGTTCTGATATTTAACAATAGACTCTACTATCATGAAGAGGAATTCATTTTCTTCAAACTTGGAGCAACCTTTATTGTTGTCTTCTAAACCAAAACTTTCTTCAGAGGAATCATATTCACCTTTTATGTAAAGGATCTTTTTGTTCTTCTAAAAATTCTTCTGATAGTTCTTTTGAAAGTTCTTCTTCTTTGGGTAGAACTGTGTGTTACTATTCTTCATATCATGTTCATCACTTTTATCTTTTCCTACAAAAGGAAATTTAGTAGCAAAGTGACCAACCTTTCCACAATTAAAATATTTGAAAGGTAACTTACCTCTATACTTTTGAGATCCTCTCCTTAGTCTTCTTACAAAGTTGGCCTCTTCGATGTCTATCTCATATTTAGGATCTTTATTCTTTTCTTTCTTTGATGCCTTAAATGAAACTTCTCTCTTAGAGCTCTTAGTACCGGTTGTCCTCATTTCATAGGTAGTAAAAGTACCATGCAGCTCATCAATGGTTACCTTATCAAGTTCTTTTACTTATTCTATAGTAGATACTTTAGCATCATACCTAGAAGGTAGAGATCTAAGTATCTTCTAAACAATCACTTGCTCTTTTAGTTCTTCATCCAATCCTATTATAGCATTCACAACTTCATCAACTCTGAGCAAGTAATCAACAATCTTTTCTTCCTCTCATTTTTAGGCTTTCAAATCTTGCTTTAAAAGTTTGTGTCTTGGCTTGTTTCACTTTTGTATCTCCTTCATTTATACTTTGAAGCTTCACCTAGATTTCTTTGGCAAACTTGCATTGCATTACTTTTACACATTCAAAGCTAGCTAAACCACACAGAATTGTATTCTTGGCCTTAGCATTATTCTCACATTCCTTCTTACCTGTCTGGTCCATTGGAGGAGTTTGACGAGCGGTATAACCATCTAGAATGGATTTCCATACATTGTACCCTATTAAGATTAGGTAAGTCTCCATCCTTATGCTCCAGAATGCATAATTCATTCCATAAAACAATGGTGCTTTGTTGGAGTGAGATTTGTGTTTACTAGCCATGTGTTCAATCTCCCAGATCAACCTTTGGCTATTAAGCCTCTTCAAGGAACTTGGCTCTGATACCAATTGTTACAACACACACAATCTACTGATAGGAGGGTGAATTAGTAGGTTAGTAATACATAAAACTTAAACTCTCTAGTATTCAGATCAAATTAAGTTTCAATGTAGAAATATCAACACTCAGAAAGCATGCACACATTAACACCAAATATACATAGAAAACCTAGTGTGGGAAAAACTATGGTGAGAAAATGATGCTAGGAACTACCGTCCGAATCCAGCCTCACAAATGTAACAATCAATTACAATATTTAAGAGTACCAACTCTAAGGAATCTTCAAATCCCTAATTTAAGAACACCAATTCTAAGGAGACTACAATCCCCTTATTTGAGCACCAACTCAGTCCATCAGAGGCACCAACCTCTGAATCTTTTACAAATTTAAATATGAAACACATTTGGTTCTATTACTAACCTCAAATGCACCTCTTCAAATCATTCATAGACTACTCTTCTTACACAACACCCTCTTCTATAATATACACTCAAAGTGTTATTACCTCCCCTATTCTCATTAACAATATCACATAGCATATATGCAAAGAACATGCCCTCTCCTCTCTTTTATGATAGCACAACATGCACTATTTAACATTCACGTTAGAAGAAATTGCTCAACGTCTTCTCAACAAACACATTGAGAAGAAACTGCACATTGAATTCTTAACAAACACTTTGAGAAGAAATTGCACAACAAATTCTTAACAAACACATTGAGAAGAAACTGCACAACGAATTCTTAACAAACACTTTGAGAATAAATTGCATCATGAATAGAAGATCATCAAAATCACAACCGTAGAAAACCAACAAGACTCCAACTATTCAAGCTATTCACCCAACTGATAAATTTGATCTTAGAGCATGAATCCTAAAAATCTACATCTTGTAGCCTCTTCTGTTACAAGAACTGAAACTATAGAGTTTCAGTTGTTAGGCTTCCGAGCTACCACCTTCCTTCATGGAAGAGTTATCACCTTACCTCTGATCCTATTATATTCTTCATTGTTACTCTATCAGACGTCAGACTTGCGGGCTACTGTAAATGGATATTAGGAAATGTATGGATATTAAAATATCCATATCGCTAATATCTAGATGACTTTATTCAATCTTCTTCCTTTGTAAACTGGCAGACTTTGACCTTCCATTCTTACGCCTTCCACCTTGGAATGAAAAAAGACAAACCTCCAAACTCTGATTTCTACCAATTTACAGAAACACTTTATAAAGGGCAAGTCATTCTATGATGTAGGAGCATCTGGGGTGGACCAGCTATACTGCATCAAACAAAAAAAAATTGGTATTTTTTGTTTTGGTTTTCTTGTGTATTGTTGTGTTTTGAGTGCAGTTGTGTTGCTTCACCATTATGGCATTGTGATGTTATGTTTTTGCGGTATTACGAAACTTCATGGGTATGACATGAGATATCTACTTATGGTGTTTGCATAGTGTTTCTCCAGGTTATGAAAATCTTTACAAAGATCTCCAAATCTCCATGAGACTAATGTGTTCATTAATGCTTGGCATTGCCAAGTTTGCTTTGCATGGGAGGAAGTTTGATGGACCTTGGTTTTATATTAATATTTCATCCCAGCTGAAGTCCATTCAATATTGCTTGGCATTCAATGTTGAGTTTTTATATGTCACTAAGCCTACTGCCAAGGGGACCATGAAAGGTAATCGACACCTTTTGTTATATGTTTCCAACAGTTATAATACATTGCATATTAACTGTGGTCGATGTCATGGGTATGCAGTTACAATGTGACTGCTAATTCTTTTATTTGGTTTGAATCTTAACACCAATCATTGCAAGGAGCCGATTAGGGAGAAACGTTTATATTTCAACAAGATTTCATTCACTGGCCACGCGAGATATGGAGTAACACATTTTTTATTTTTGTAAAACTAGTCTCTAATAAAATAGAAAGAGGTGAGATGGTTGTGGGCCTACCATTATACATTTTAAAAACTTATAAAGTGTTGAAAAGAAGAAGGTGAAGCATGGGAGATGGGAGAAGCTTCCTGGGAACTCAAATGGCATAGACAAGAAACAAAAGAGGGAGAGGAGAGGGGGAGCGGGGTTCGCTGTTTGTGAGAGCTTAAGTAAAGGGATTAGAAACAAAGAGAAAAATACAGAGTATATGCACATGGGAATTGCAAAGAAGTTGTACAAAGAACCATAGCCTGAGTAGTTAGATGAGATTAGAGGAAACCAATTGAATTGGTCTGAAAGCAAGTTGGTTGTATTGCATTAAGCATGTCCAGATCATTGGTGTGAATAAAATAAAGCCAAATGTTTGATTGTGTTGAGTGCTCTGTTTAAATATGAATAATAATATAAATATTACATCTCTGTGATTAGTGAGAGAATGGTTGAATCAATTTGTTGGTGTGTTTGGTATTCGGTGGTGAGCTGCATGTGATTGATTGCCTGCTAAGGCACTCTTCCCAGGACTACACCAATTAGTATCAGAGTTAGTTATCCTGAGTGTGGAGAGTACCGACTAGGATCTATGGAAGTGAGTAATGGTTGAGGAGTACTCAAGAGGATTGTTGTGGGTGTGTGTGGAGTCCCAAACGATTGAGAGCTAAAGCCATTGATTGACATAGATGCCACCACGAAGAGGAAAACCCAGAATAGAGGCAGTGTTGGAACAGTTCTGAGACATGATAATGGAAGATATCATAAATGATATCATAAATGAAGTGAGACTGGCTACTAGTAATGCCAGAGATGCTAAGAATGAAGAAGGTTTTGAAGAGGAAGAATAGGGAAGGGAAGAAGAAGGAGAAGAATGACCAGAGGATGCCAGAGAAGAGAGATTTTTGAGAGCTCTTTTGAGAATAACAAAGAGCACTAAAGTAGATGTGTCAAATTTCTTTGGAACATTAAATCTAGAAGAGTTAATTGATTGGATTGGAGAACTAGAGGAGTATTTCAAATTGGAGGACATAAGTGACCCACAGCGGGTGAAGATAGCCCAAATGAAATTAAAAGGGCATGTTGCACTATGGTGGAAAGGGTTGTAGAGAGAATGGGAAATGGATGGAGATCCCTGGATAATAGGGTGGAATCAGATGGTGACAAGACTAAAACATAAATTCATTCCTAGAAATTATGAAATGGAATTATTCAAATAGTTGCAGAACCTGAAACAGAAAGATATGAGTGTAAAAGATTACATAGAAGAGTTTTACAAGTTAACCATTCGGTTAGGGAGACATGAGGTTGACAAGGAGAAGGTAGTTAGGTATGTTAATGGCTTACAGTATAACATTTAGGATAAGATGAGCATGGTGAAGTTGACTTCAGTGGAAGAAGCTTACCAATATGTGTCGAAGGTAGAAGAGAAGGTAATGAGAAAGAAAATAAGCAATTCTAAAATTTGGGGAAGATTTGCAGTTGAGAAGGGGCAGGCAAGCAGTAGCAAAGGAGAAGAAGAATCCAAGTCCAGATCAAGCTAGGAAATGGGCTACAATATGAAGGTAAAATATATACTAACAAGAGGGCATGGTAGTAGTAGTAGAGGTTTTATGGGCAAATGTTATCAGTATGGAGAAGCTGGACATCGTGCTTACAAATGTCCTCAAATACAAGAAGGTAGTAAGAGGAGCACATCAAGAAACCATTTGGCAAATGAGGATGTAAAGAGTATTGCATCTGCAAAAGGTGAAGATCTTGAGGACGGTGAGTCTCTCATGATGAGGAGAGTGTTGGTGAACCTGAAGGTGGCAAAGGAAGAACCATCCCAACAAAGGAGTCTCTTTCGAACTATATGCAAATATGGAGGTAAATGTTGTCAAGTTATAGTGGATAATGATAGTACGGATAACCTACTTTCTGAGGAAATGGTAAACAAGCTAGATTTAAAAAGGTGTAAACACCCTAATCTGTACAAGGTTTCATGGTTGCAAGAAGGGCATGGGATGATGGTGATTGAACAATGTTTAGTTACTTTCCATATTGGTTCTTATAAAGATGAAGTGTTGTGTGATGTAATGCCTATGAGTGCTTGTCATGTGTTGTTGGGTAGATTGTGGCAATATGATAGGCATGTTGTGTATGATGGTTGGGAAAATATGTACACCATCACAAAGGATGGAAAGGAGTATCATTTGAATCCATTGAAGACAAGGAGAAGCAGGTAAGAGATAGTTCCCTAGTTTGTTTTCATGTTGATAAACAAGTTGTGGCAGTGATAGATGAAGTTGGGAATGGCTCCATAATTCCTTTAGAAAGAGGGAAATCAAAGTAGATTGAATGGAGTGAAAAGGATTTGGTGCAGCAATCTTGTAAAGAGGTAAAAGTGAACACCTTGCAGCCAAGTATAATTCAGAAAATTTGTGAATGGAAGGAAGAGAAGAAGGATAAACAAAGTGAGATGTTGATTTCATCACATGGTGGGTTTACACTAACTCCATCACATGAAGATTTGTTGATTAATGACTCACTCTAAAGTGAAGATAATAGGAAGATTAGTTTTCAAGGAGGTAAGAAAAGGGAAAGAAGTAAGGAAGTTTTGCATAATGGACAATAGAAGGAACTGGTGGACAAGGAAGAAAAGTGGATGAAGAACAAGCATGGGATTTATGTCCCAGCCATCACCAAATGTTCATGAGTGGCTACTTCATGGAACATTTTGTTACCTATGGTGTCTGATGTAGGAACATCTGGGGTGGACCAGCTATACCGCATCAAACAAAAAAATTTGGCATTTTTGGTTTTGGTTTTCTTGTGTGTTGTGTTTTGGGTGCAGTTGTGTTGCTTCACCATTATGGAATTGTAATGTTATGTTTTTGTGGCATTACAAAACTTCATGCAGGGTATGACATGAGATGTCTACTTATGGTGTTTGCATACTATTTCTCTGAGTTATGAAAATCTTTACAGAGATCTCCAAATCTCCATAAAACTAATGTGTTCATTAATGCTTGGCATTGCCAAGTTTGCTTTGCATGGGAGGAAGTTTGATGGACCTTGGTTTTATATTAATATTTCTTCTCAGTTGAAGTCCATTCAATATTGCTTGACATTCAATGTTGAGTTTTTATATGCCACTAAGCCTACTGCCAAGGGGATCGTGGAAGGTAATTGACACCTTTTGTTATATGTTTCCAACAGTTATAATACATTGCAGATTAACTGTGGTTGATGTCATGGGTATGCAGTTACAATGTGACTGCCAATTCTTTTATTTGGTTTGAATCTTAATACCAAACATTGCAATGAGCTGATTATGGAGTAATGTTTATATTCCAACTAGATTTCATTCACTAGCCATGTGAGATATGAAAGGAGTAACACATTTTTTATTGTTGTTAAAACTAGTCTCTAATAAAATGGAAAGTGATGAGATGGTTGTGGGCCGACCATTATACATTTTAAAAACTTATAAAGTGTTGAAAAGAGGAAGGTGAAGCGTGGGAGATGGGAGAAGCTTCCAGGGAACTCAAATGGCATAGACAAGAAACAAAAGAGGGAGAGGAAAGGGGGAGCGAGGTTCACTGTCTAGGAGAGCTTAAGTTAAGGGATTAGAAACAGAGAGAAAAATATAGAGTATATGCACAAGGGAATTGCAAAGAAGTTGTACAAAGCACCATATCTCGAGTAGTTAGATGAGATTAGAGGAAACCAATTGAATTGGTATGAAATCAAGTTGATTGTATTGTATTAAGCATGTCCAGATCATTGGTGTGAATAAAATAAAGTTGAATGTTTGATTTGTTGAGTGTTCTGTTTAAATCTGAATAATAATATAAATTTTGTATCTCTATGATTAGTGAGAGAATGGTTGAATCAATTTGTTGGTGTGTTTGGTATTTGGTGGTGAGCTGCATGTGATTGATTGCTTGATAAGGTACTCTTCCTAGGACTGTACCATTCTGACAGAACTACAGAATGATGCCACATGTACAATTTTGCACTTTGTCATACTTCACTCTTCAAGTCTTACTTCCTTCAATGCTGGTAAGTCAAAACACCAAAACTCTAATTTTTGCCATTCCACAAAAACACTTTACAATGGACAAGTCATTCCGATGGAACCGTTGAATGATGCCAAATGTACAACTTTGCACTTTGTCAGACTTTCACTTGTCGGGCCTTTCATCCTGGCCCTTCCACCTTCCTCGCTTGGTGAATGGGTAAGGTAGAAACTCCAAAATCCACTTTCCTTAGACTTTTTTGGGGTTTCCTTTGGTGGGCTTCCTTCCTTTCAGTCTTCACTATACTAAGGGTGAAGACCAGAACTCCAAACTCCAAAAAACTGCAGAAAACAAGTTTGTCACCTAGTCTATTTATCATTTTGGCCTTAGAATCATCAATGACAATACTTGAACACTTTTCTTTGACATCAATGACAATAATTCAACACTTAGCCCCTTATCTTTCCTGGCCAAAAATGGGGTCATAGCTTTGTAGGAAGCAATCAAAAAAATCAGACATTGAAATCAAAATTTTAACCAAATCTCCACTTTCTAACACCTATAGTAGCTAAACCATTAAGGATTTGAGGATGATGCAAACTAGTGATTTGTGAGGATTTTTGTGTATATTCTAAATATATTTTTTTAAAAAATTAGAAATAAATTGCGAAATTTTTTATGTAATTTTTAATAACTTATTTTTTGTAGTAAACAACATTTTTAAAAGTGAAGTTTATGTCGTAGCACATAACTTTTTTTATAGAAAGGATAAAATTCTAATTTTTAAAATATAGATTTGTAACACCAATATCTAGGGCATGGATATTTTTTAAATTAATTTTTGAAGTGAGATTATTTATAATTTGGACATAGGTTTATGTGGTAACACATAACTTGTTTTGTATGTATCAAAACTTAATTTTATTTTATTTTGTTGGAACAAGGACATCAATACCTAGGGCACATATATTTTTAGAATCTTTTCTCTATTTTTTATTTTTTTGCTTGTGTGGAATAGAGACCTTGTTGTTTGGTGAAAAACTTATGTTCACTGGAAAATAGAAAATAAATATAAAAATCAAATTAAATTATTCAAAATTATAATTTTTGGAAAGTGTATACAAAGGGATACATAATTAAAAAATATAATTTATAAATGACTTCATTTTACTCCCTCAAAAGGTGAACCAAAGTTGGTTTTTATCAGCATTTTGGTAGGTGCAGAGGAGACTCCATCGAGGGTTTAATTTAAGACTAGGAGGATTCTATCCAAGTGGGTTTGATCTAAGGGGGTTTTATCTAACTCCATTCAATTAAACCCCTGTTTATGGAATCCCTCAAGGCTTAAATCATTGATTTTTTTAAAAAATATGTGATTTTAGGTGAAAATCGGGATGTCCCATAAGTTGTACATAATATTGTGGGTCAACCCAATATGAGTGAATAAAAAAGAGTGTAAGAGAAAAATAAAGAGAAATCAAAAGAGAGAGAACATCAAAGAAGAAAAATATTAGAATATCCAAAAAATGAGAGATTCAAGTGAGGCATTGCAAAATACAAAGAAAAGGAGAAAAAATGAAAAGAGATGGTTGCTAATGTCCGTACTCTCAGGTGGAGACAAATCTAAGATCAAAGCTACAAGGGTGACATCTATCAGAGAAAATAAAGGAGAAAGGTGCAAAGAACACACACGCGTGCGCGCGCACACACACACACACACACACACACTCATTAAACAAAACCAAGAGTCTTTCTATCTTTAGGACCATCTTCCACTTTGGTGCCTTTCCTTTACCCCAGGTCTATCTTGTTGGCCATCTCTAATCTAAGTCTAGAAGGTACTAATAAAATTTATTACTTGTCTAAGTTGAAAACTTGTCAAAATGTTTTGTCTAGATAAGGATCAATGTCTAGCATTTTGCAAAGCCTAAAAATAGGAACATTCCATCTCCTTCCTTGCTCCCACTTGATTCCCTAATCCTACTCCAAAGTTTAATAGGTCTCCCTATACCAAATCAACTCACAATCCCCTAATTCAAAAATCTTACTTAAGAGCAGTCACATTGTTCGTTCCATTTGCATACATCATATTACAAAGAGAAAATCAAAAGCAATAATTTTGTGTCATAGCTCATTACATTTCATAGAATTAGAAACATGTTGCATTCATACATTTTATATGTCCCTGCATCCATACATTTCATACACCATATATTTCCAAAAAAGGATAAAAAATATTACATTAAATCATTATTCTCGTTGATAATAAAAAACTTCAACAATCCAAGTGCAGAAAAGATAGAAGATGGGTCATGTGGTATTAAACTTAAGCTAAATTGGAATACATAGTGAAAATTCTAAGTTCATAAAAAAAAGTGTACTCAAGCGTGTAAGTCTCCCCATGCAAGGGGAAAAATAGAAGACTAAGACTCCCTAGAATTTCAAGGGTAATCATGACCAATAGAGCCTTTAGGGATCCTACTCCTAGGTCTTTGGCATCTACCAGCCACATTAGAACCCCTATGAGTCCTATGAGAGAAAGAAGGAACCCTACTAGGAGCATGCGAATGAAAAGGACCAATTGTGTCAGTCCGTGAAGCCTGCTTGCAAATTGTGAGGTTATCCATCTCTCAAAATACAAAGTTCTTAGACTCAAGTGTAGAAATCTTGCCTTTCCAAGAATTAAGATCCTAGCCTACATAATAAGTAGGAGCTAGGATATGAGTGTGACAATTGGCTAGAGAAGGAATGCCAGCATCAAGTAGTATCTCCCTTGAGTGACCAATGGTAGGAACTAGAATATATAATCAATCATCACAAAAGAGACCCCTCCATCCCTTGGTAGTACCTAAGATAAAGTGAAAGAGGAAGTGTTAGTCAAAGATTAAGCTCACGAAACCAAGCAGTAAGCAAAGAAATAAAAAGTGATGCTCACAAGGATCACCATCTCACCATGTAGGATCATTGCCCAAAGGACCATGTCTAGGAGGTGTATCCATTGGCACTACCTCTTCATCTGAAGGAATTTCTCCATCTCCTCTAGTGATAACCTTGTCATGCTCCTCTCCCTCAAGGTTGTAATCCTTGTTTGTGGAGTCCTCAGACTCCTCCTCAATGATCATCGATCTTTGAGAGGGGTATGGCCTCACACATCTCTATCCCACTTCATGAATAGGCATTGTAACCAGAACATTAGGATTCAAAGGGGTCTAGAAGGATTCCCTATGATGAGAATCCACCATCTCTTGTGTAGATCTATAGAAAATATCAATAGGGGGTAAGTCCTCTGGGTAGTCCTCGCTAAATTTCTAAAGTACTTGATCGATGTGATGGGATTTGACCAAGCCATTCCTATCCCTAAGGTGAAAAATGTCTCTACATTAGTCTCTAATATGACTATCACTTGGATATTGACCATCCATATCAGTATAAGGATCACAAATGAAGTTTGTATTAATAAGGGTAGCCACAATGTGTCTAGTAGCATCAAAGTAGCCTATTTGGCCCCACCATGTAGCTCTTAACAATCTCAGCTGTAGGAGTGACACACCACTTTGATATGGTGTAGTATTCTCAAACATCCATGGCATGACAAGAGAAGGATGACTAAAGGCAAGTGCCCCTCACCTCAAAATATGATACAAATCTAGATAGTCCATGGTGAGTATGTCAATCCCTTTGAATGATCGATGCCTAGCACCATCTGAGTCTCACTGATCCCTTATCCCCTAATATTCTAGAACCGATTAATCTAATGAGAACATTACATAAAAGTAGAATAGAAAGACCAAGAATAGAAATAAGTTGGATGCCAAGATGATCCCCATAGTGAGTGACCCCCATAGTAGTGGCCCAAGACAGTTGCTCCCTCTCCAAATCAATCTTAGGGAGTTAAAGGTGCTCTCCTCTCACAGCAACACCTAGTATATGATAAACATCATATAACTTGGTGCAGTCATGGATGGAGGGCCCAATGAATGAACTGTCCAAACCATGTAGCTAGAGTAAACACAATGGAAACAACATAGACATAGAATTCAATGGAAGATTCATATGCTCAATATATAAGATAATCAAAATACTCATATGCTAGCAACATGCAGGCTACAATCAAAGGGCTCACAGGTTTGCTTTCTGGGCTACAACAGATATGCAAAATATGCCTTGAAATGCCTTCCTTAGAAGAATTATCTATCTAAAACTACTTAATTGAAGAACTTTCTTCCTAATGCATCAAAGATATATATATATCATCTTCCAGCTCATGGAATCCTTCGTGTTAGCCACAAGAGTTTACAAACTCTAAAGAATGATGAAATGTGTAGAAACAAGTAGGTCAGCCTACAACACATGGTATTGCTCTACAAATAAATGAAATTTGGTGAGGATCTCAAGGAAGATCTATTTGGTCCTTAATTGCCTTGTGATATGCTCCATTTGGCTCCGTAAGTCACGAAAGTGCTCCACAAACCTTATGTTCTCAATTGAGTGATGAATGATCTGCTCTGTGAAAGCTGATGATCTTTTGATAGCGATAACTTTCTGTAGACGAATCCAAATCTCTTGAAATTTGAATATGATGCAGCTAACATGGCATAGAATATAATTCCTGCTTCGTGAGATCTAATATGAAAATGTGATAAAATGCAGTAGAAAATGCTAAAACTATAAATCACTGAACTATAACTGAAATGAAAGAAAAGAAAATAATACAAATGTTTTTAGTTGATGCAAGATTGCTCTACAACTTGGGATGCTCCTACATCAGACACCCAAGGTTGTTGAAAAAGTAAGTCCCTCACTTTGCTGGGGCTAGAGGAAAACCAAGACGGTCTACCTCAGCCTGAGAAATCCATGATGAATCTTCTTTTAATCTTCCCTTCCACTTAACCAAATATTCTTTGTACTGCTTGCCTCTAGTGCTATGGCCCACTTTGCTCTCCAAAATCTGCTCTATCTGCTCTAGTTGTTGTGTTGGTAACCAATTCTTCAATCCCTCAAGGTTGTCATTTGATTCTCCCTCATGATACTAATATAGGTCTACAATGTTGAATATAGGTGATATACCAAGTGTCTTCGTTAACTTTGCTTCATATGCATTACTTGAATCAAGCTTCTTAAGTATCCTACATGGTCCAAACTTCTTCATCTTCAACTTGTTTTATGTCCCCACTGGAAATCTGTCCTTTCTTAGATATACCATAACTTCATCCCCAACTAAAAATTCTTTATGTCTCCTCTTCTCATCTACATTCTCCTTATACTTACTATTCATCTCCCCTGAATGCTTCCTGACCTGATAATGTATTGTCTCCACGTATCCTACAAATTCTTCTACCTCTATACTCTGCTTGTTCTCCATATTGATGTCTCTCAGCTCTACTAGTCCTCTAGGTTGTATTTGTTTAGGGGGAAATTTGGATTGTTAATGTTTTAGTGTTTGATTGCTTGAATTCGTCTTTCCACCTTAACATTCAAGGATCTAGGGTTGAGTGGCAATGCACTATCATACCCTAGGTCACTGTGAGATGTAGGGAAACTTGGATTAGGGTGTTTAATTGCCAATTTTCTCTCTCCTATGTTCAATTAACCATTAAAACCCTAATTATGTGAAAACGACAACAAATGGATGAATAAAAGAAAATGCTGCTACAAGAAGATGTAAAATAACAAATCACTACATACCTATTTTCAGGTTCAGAGACGAAAAAGTCAGGGACTAAGGAGCGGGCACCCAAGTCCAAGGTACCCGTTTCTTTGTAGGATCATAACCTCCTTCCGACACTGATCTGCACTGTAACTTCTATTTCTAGAAATTCAACTACGGAGGACATGGGAGTGAGCACCCAAGTCCTGAAAAGGCTCCAATGTCCTACTTCTCTTCAAATTTTGAATCCTTGATGTCTACTGATCTTTCCTACAACTTCACTTTTCCCAAAAATGACACCTGTAACCTGCAATCACAAAACTTTGGGAGGGGATTGTGGTGTTTAGGAGCTTGCTTCAGTCAAGCCCCGGAAGGACACTTAAGTCTTCAAAACACCTTTGTCAGATAGAGAGTGCATGCCCTTGTGAGGTAGAGGCAAAATCCAAATGAAACAATGATAGAAAGCACAATGATATCACCTTGTAGTGAAGATCTCATGGGAGGAAGATGCTCTTCATTCCATGAGGAGATGGATGCTCAAATCTGCAAATACAAACACATAAACAACACACGTCTACTCTTGGAATACTATGAAAGCCTTGAATCACCTTGAGAATGCAATAGCTTGCTAGTAATCATCTAGTTGAAAATCTAGTTTCTAAATGAATGCCTAATCATGCTTTTATATGCAACTACAAGCATTCCCACCAAGATTTTGTAAATTCAAACTTCTCGTGTCGGCCTAGGGACCAAATAACGGTCATAAACTAACACTCAAAATTTAGGCTTGACCCAAAATAGGGTAGGACTAGGGTGTGGGCGCCTAAGTCCTCCCCCCCTATTTTGGGTAGGGTTAAGGTCAAGGGGTCCTCCTAGGTCCAATTTGTCATGAAACCTAGGTCTCATTCCATCAAGATGCCAAAATATGAAGTAAGATGTCCTAAATGCACACTAAAGACTCAGGAGCTAAACCTTATTAGGGAAAAGCCCCCAAGGGGACATTTTTTGACGTTACATTTAGCCTTCACTTTAATGTATGTATAAACGCGATGCCAATACATGCATTAAAGTATGGTCACAAACACAACAAACATGCCAAGCACGGAGAAGACACGCCAATCACATAGAAGACAGTAACAGGCACACAAAACACAGAGAAGAAAATTACAGTCACTCAAAACATGGAGAAGATAGTAAATGCATGGAAGACACATTAATGCATGGAAGACAGGCATGATTTCTTTTCTTTTCTTTTTCTCATATATATGAAATGTAAATGCAAGTACTGGAAAGTAAACAAACCTCCCATAATATAGGATGCACTCATCAATCAAGTCTTTAGATTGTATATATAGGGCAACACACACGTAAGACATGCAAAACCTCCCAAAATGCGGGAAGCACTCATCGAGCTAGTCTTTAGATTGCATATGGGGCAACAAACACGCCACACAAATCAAGCACGCCAAACACACACACTTGAAGACACGGAGAAAACATGGTAGACAAGTGATGGTGTGTTCCTTATTTCTAGGCTCATCACCATCTCATGCACATTACAGGCACACACCGACGATTGGGATTCACCACAACAATCATTGAAAACATACTTAAGGGTTGAGTTAGTCACAGAACCTCTCCCTACCTCCGCAGAGGACATTTGAAAATGACAGGATGATGTAATCTTCTCCAAGAAATATACCATCCCCATCTCCGCAGAGGGATTAAGATAAAAAGGCTATACACGATATCTCACCTCTGCAGAGGGCTTACATGATTGATTGATTGCAAACAAACTCAAGATACAAGATGCACTCATCGAGCAAGTCTTTAAACTACATCTGAGGACAAGCACATAGCTAACATCTACAATAGATAGCTTACCTTATATATGCCCCCACCTTAAGGTGGTTGATATCAGGTAGCAATATCAAGCACGTTAAGGTGGGAAGAAAATATACAAGGGAACACAAGCTCTCACAAAGCCCATGCCCCCCAGAGGTGACATGTACTTTATGATTGCCAAATGTTCCCACAAACACATCCCTGCAAGAAACATGTTAGTGTCTATAAAATCATGATAAAAAACAACATCAATGCTTATGAAATCTGAGGTATGCAAGATTCAAGGTAGACAAAGTGCATGGAGCAACAGTATTGTTATGATTTGTAAATGAGATAGAACACCATAAAAATCACTCTGTGGAAAGCATGAGTGCTTCCACTAGCCAAGCGTCGGATAAAATATACAACCCCATCGTCATATTTGGAACTAAGTCCATTCTTTTATTATTCTCAAAAGGGACGCTAGGTCCGCATCAGTATAAATGTTTTTCATCATCTGCCCGCTAGGTGGAAACACTAGAGGAAGTGAAATAATAAATAAGAGAGGAGAAACAAGTGTCTTAGGGGCAGTCACATAGGAGGGTGCCCCTAGGTCACCAACCACGACGCTATGTCCGTAAGACACAACACACAATAATGAAATTAGAGAGAGATGCAATATAGAAGAATGATGATACAAATAGAAGAAGGTCACAACAAAGGTGGTCTCCTAGTATCCCAAACCTTACAGGAGAATTTTAGGTCATCCCAGGAGGCCTAAACAACACATAACACATCACGAGGCAAGCACATCATGAGAGAGATAAAGGGTTAGAGATACTTACCTGTAGGATCTTTGTGCTAGAATTCATCAACAATAATCTTCTTTCCAATCACAAATGTTAGAGAGAAAAGGTGTGTAAGGTACCATTGCCAAGTTTTTGTCGTTATTCTTTTATTCATTCTTAAATGCTTCTTGGTTTGACTCAATGTTAGGTGGAATATTTTCTTGTTGAAGCTTACTGGCATACTTATTTTCTATCCTCTTAGTGATGTCCAAATGACTTGAATATTCAAACAAAGGAGGGACATTAAATGTCTTCTCTTCCTTAGGTGTGTGAACAATCAACTAAAAGAAGGTTGGTGGGATGATCCACAGAGGTAGGACTTTGATTATTGTTAAATGAATGCTCATTTTATACCCATGGAATGTTCTTTGTTAGAGGGAGATATTCATTCACTAATGCTTTATCTTGGCCAGGGAGAGCAATGGAATTACTAAATCTATCCCTAGTCTTCTCATTTGAGTTATCATTGTTTTCATAATCATTGTCAGTATCATCTCCATATGATTCAACAATGATATTCATTATATCGTCATGAAATGAAGGAAGAGAGGGGATATCATTTTCACCACTACTTTCCTCTTGGTTATTGGTTGAAATTAAACTAGTAAGGTTTTCCAAGATTGAAGGAAAGTTACTTACAATAGTGACAAAGCTCTCAAAATAAGCTATAGTTCGAAACACATCACAAGTAGAAGTAGTTGACAAGTCAATGTTATATAGATATATGCAATTTGATGCAAGAATTGAGGATGCATATCAGTGAATTTGTAAAATTTATCACAATTCATAATGTACTCAAATAAATCTTCCAAAGATGAGCTTTTAGGAGAATCCATGGATACAAAATATATGTAAAAATGCTTGATTTTTTATACTTTTTCAATGCAAATGAATGAAATCAAAGGGTGTTGTAAGGATTTTAGTCAAGGGAAGAAAATTATATGTCTGATATCATTCCAAAACAAAAATACTATCCTTCTCAACACACTCTTGATGCAATGCCAAAATAATGACGAGTAAAAATATAGTGAAAATATGTCAAAATAGGCACTTTTTTCACCAAAACTTAATGTAAAAGAGCATCACAAAGGGTGTTGTGAGGAAAATGATGATGGAAAGAAAATTATATCATTGATAATAGCCACTTAATGTTAAAATACCCAACACAACACACTTTTAGTGCCACTTAAGGTAAAACCCTAGTGAAAATATAACAAAAATAGGCTATTTTTCATGGTTTTTCAATTCCAAGACATAGAAAAGGGGTTTTGTAATGAATTTAAGGAGGTGCAGAAAATAAAATCAATTATATCAGTCACCTCAATCCATAAAATTGATCACAACATGCTTGGAGTGCAAACTAGGTCAAACCTAGGGCAAAAATAGTCAAAATGTGTAGTTTTTTGCCAAATTTTCAATGCAAGAGGCCAATCAAAAGGTGTTGTGAAGTTTTTTAGGAGGGGAAACAATTAATTGCCCTAATAAAAACAAATTAGTGCAAAAATACCCTTCACAACACGCCTATGGTGCAAGTTTAGAGAGTTGATAAGGCCAAATTTAGTGAAAATAGGTGTTTTTGAAGCCCTAGGTTTTAGATCTTGTCACAAAATGCCATGTGAATGTTTTAAAGTCTTTTTTATGATGCAAATGAAATAATATTAGATCTAAAAATGATTTCCAATCTTGAACATGCAAAATGCCAATGCAAATTTAATGAAAATGCATGAAAAATGCTAGTTTTTGTTGAAATTTTCTATGCAAAAATGCAAATATTTTAAATTTAAATGAAAATTTACACTAAAATGAAAGACTAAAAAAAAATTCTAATTTGAATGAGCCTTTAAAATCAGTAGAAAAATCTGAAAGAAGATTTTGCCCACTAACCCTAGATTTTGGAATTATTAGGTTTAATGAAAATTGTCAAAATTTCTACAAAAGCCTAGCAAATTAATGATGAAAATGCAATGCAAAGTAATTAATTTTTGTGTTTCTCTATATTTTATATCAGATCTGATGCAAAAATCATGAATTAGAGAAATTTAGAAAGAATTGATGCAATTTAGTAACCTATATGAAAATGCAAGCTAGGGTTTTCAAATTTTTGCAAATTTTTCAACTTTTTTTGTAATTTTCTCAATGAAATAACATGAAAGACTATATGAATGAATGAAATCAATCCAAAGAAAAATCTGAAAGAATATTTTGCCTACTAACCCTAGATTTTGGAATTACTAGGAAATTAATGATGAAAATGCAATGCAAAGTAATGAATTTTTGTGTTTTTATATAGTTTATATCAGATCTGATGTAAAAATCATGAATTAGGGAAATTTAGAAAGAACTGATGCAATTTAGTAACCTATATGAAAATGCAAGCTAGGGTTTTCAAATTTTTGCAAATTTTTCATTTTTTTTGTAATTTTCTCAATGCAATAACATGAAAGACTATATGAATGAATGAAATCAATCCAAATCTGAAGACACACACTCACCAAGTTGCAATTTAAGTCCAAGAACATGGGTTCACCCAAATGTTTAGGGGGAAATTGGGATTGTTAATGTTTTAGTGTTTGGTTGTTTGAATCTGCCTTTCCACCTTAACATTCAAGGATCTATGGTCGAGTGGCAATGCACTATCATGCCCTAGGTCACTGTGAGATGTAGGGAAACTTGGATTAGGGTGTTTAATTGCCAATTTTCTTTCTCCTATGCTCAATTAACCATTAAAACCCTAATTATGTGAAAACGACAACAAACGGATGAATAACAGAAAATGTTGCTACAAGAAGATGTAAAATAAAAAATCACTACATACCTATTTTTGGGGTTCAGAGACGAAAAAGTCAGGGACTAAGGAGCGGGTGCGCAAGTCCAAGGTACCAGTTTCTTTGCGTGATCTTGACCTCCTTCTGACACTAATATGTATTGTAACTTCTATTTTTGGAAATTTAACTATGGAGGACATAGGAGTGAGCACCCAAGTCCCAAAAAGGCTCCAATGTCCTGCTTCTCTTTAGATTCTAAATCCTTGATGTCTGTTGATCCTTCCTACAACTTCACTTTTCCCAAAAACGACACCTGTAACCTGCAATCACAAAACTTTGGGAGGGGGTTATGGTGTTTAGGAGCTTGCCTCAGTCAAGACCTGGAAGGACACTTAAGTCTTCCAAACACCTTTGTTAGATAGAGAGTGCATGCCCTTGTGAGGCAAAGGCAAAATCCAAATGAAATAATGATAGAAATCACAATGATATCACCTTGTAGTAAATATCTCATGGGAGGAAGATGCTCTTCATTCCATGAGGAGATGGATGCTCAAATCTGCAAATACAAACACATAAAAAACACAAGTCTGCTCTTGGAACACTATGAAAGCCTTGAATCACCTTGAGAATGCAATAGCTTGCTAGTAATCATCTAGTTGAAAATCTAGTTTCTAAATGAATGACTAATCATGTTTTTATATGCAACTACAAGCATTCCCGCCAAGATTTCATAAATTCAAACTTATCGTGTCGACCTAGGGACCAAATAACAGTCATAAACTGGCACTCAAAATTTAGGCATGACCCAGAATAGGGCAAGACTAGGGCGCGGGTGCCCAAGTCATCCCCCCCTATTTTGGGTAGGGTTAAGGTCAAGGGGTCCTCCTAGGTCTAATTTGTCATGAAACCTAGGTCTCATTCCATCGAGATGCCAAAATATGAAGTAAGATGTCTTAAATGCACACTAAAGACCCAAGAGCTAAACCTTATGAGGGAAAAGCTCCCAAGGGGACCTTTTTAGATGTTACAGTATTCTTGTTATAATCTCAAATGGTGTCTTCCCTGTGCTTCTATTCATTGAATTATTGTATGCAAACTTTGCTTGTGGTAGAACTAGATCCCAATTTCCTACCTTATCTCCTACCAAACATCTCAACAAGTTACCCAAACTCCTATTTACCACTTCAGTTTATCCATATGTCTGTGGGTGAAATGTTGAACTAAACTTTAGGTCTTTCTTCATCTTCTTCCATATTGTCCTCTAAAAATATCCAATAAATCTTGTATCCCTATCTGAAACTATACTCTTAGGTAATCCATGCAATCTCATAATCTCCTTAAAAAAATGTCAGCAACATGTATAGCATCATTTGTCTTCTTACAAGGAATGAAATATGCTATCTTTGAAAATCTATCCACTACTACAAATATAGAATCATATCCCCTCTATGTTCTTAGCAAACCTAATATGAAATCCATGCTTATATCTTCCCAAGGTCTCTTTGGTACTAGCAAAGATTTGTACAGTCTAGTATTCTGACTACTCCCTTTTGCAACTTGACAAATTTTAGAACTCTGAACAAATTTCCTTACATCCTTATGTATCTGAGGCCAAAAATAATGTTCACTTACCAAAGATACTATCTTATCAATTCCAAAATGTCTTGCTGATCCACCACTATGCTTCTCCTTGATCAAATTGTCTCTCATTGAACTCCTAGGTATACACAATTGATTTCCTTTGAACAACATATCCTCCTAAATGAAATAATCTAACCACTTAATTCTATCTATCACAATAGGTTCCTTACATGCTTTCCATTCTTATGCAAAATCAAAATCCTCTTCATACATATGCTTAAGTTCTTCAAATCCCAATACTTCTACCCTCATCTCTGTCAATAGGTTCCTTCTTCTGCTCAATGCATCTACAACTTTGTTTGACTTCCCACTCCTATGCTTCAATACAAATGTGTAACTCTACATGAACTCTACCCATCTCATATGTCTCTGATTCAACTTTCCTTGATTGTTCAGATACTGCAAATCTTGATAGTCAGTGTACAACACAAATTCCTTTGGTAATAAGTAATGTCTCCACTTCTTCAAGACTTGAATTATGGCATAGAACTCCTGATCATAAATTGAATATCTTCTCCTTGCATCATTCAACTTCTCATTGAAATATGCTATTGGTCTCCCTTCTTGACTTAACAATGCTCCTATTGCACTTCCACTAGCATCACAATCTACTTGAAATACTTTTTTAAAATTTGGTAATGCTAAAACTAGTTTCTCTATCACCTTCTATTTCAACAATTCAAAACTCTTATGTGCTCCTAATGTCCACTTAAAATCCTTTGTCACCCCTCATTGTCTCTGTCATTGGCATGCATACTATACTAAATTTTTTGATGAACTTTTGGTAGAAACTTGCTAATCCATGAAATGATATTACCTCTCCAATGTTCATAGGTGTTGGCCACTCAACAATTTCTCTAACCTTCTTAGGGTCCATCTTCAATCCCTCCGTAGAAATAAAAAATCCTAAATATACCAATTCTTCCTTCATGAAACTACATTTCCTGATGTTTATCAACAATTTCTCTTCTCTCAACCTCTACAATACTTTTCTAATATGCCACAAATGTTCTTCTTTTGTCTTACTGAAAATCAAAATATCATCCAAGTATACAATAACAAACTTACCCAGGAATTTTTTCAAAACCTCATTCATTAATCTCATTAAAGTACTTGGTGCATTAGTTAGTCCAAAAGGCAACACTAACCACTCATGCAATCCTTCACTTGTCTTGAATGTAATCTTCCACTCATCTTCTTCTTTGATCCTAATCTAATGGTATCCACTCTTCAAGTATATCTTTGTGAAATATTTTGCTCCACTCAAATAGTCCATAATGGCATCTATCCTTGGCAATGGAAATCCATACTTAACTAAGATCTTGTTGATTTCTCTAGAGTATGTACACATCCTCCATTCTTCATCTTTCTTTGGTGCCATTACTGCAAGTACTGCACACGGGCTCAAACTTTCTCTAATCAATCCTTTCCTCAATAGCTCATGCATTTGTCTGTTTAGATCCACATTCTTTGTTGGTGTCATCTAGTGTGCTATTTTGTTAGGAAAACTAGCTCCAGGTATAAGGTCTGTATGATGACTGATACTCTGGATTGGTGGCAATCCTTCAGACACATTATCTGATATGATATCTTGGTATTCTGTCAACAATTCAGTTATCTCCTCCGGTGGTGGTTCTTCTTTCTTTGCGGTAGTGGTTTTTGCACTTAGGGTTCCACACTTCTTTAGAATCAAAGCATAACACATATTCTTATTTCTTAATCCATCCAAAAATTCCCTTCCATCAACCAAACAGATTCTAGTATTCCCACATACTTCACTTTTAGGCTCATCTTCCAAAGGTATTAAGATATGTTTCTTCCCATTAGATGTTATAGTATAAGTATTCTTTCTCCCATCATGTATTTCTTTTCTATCATATTGCCATGGCCTCCCCAATAATATATGACATACATCCATTGACATAATATCACACAATACCACATCAACATAAGATCCTATATGAAATTTCACCAAACATTGTTCACTCACCAGTACCTTGTGTTCATATTGAATCCATGCTATCTTGTAGGGCTTCAAATGTTTCAATCTGTCCAAGTTCATCTTTGTCACCATCTCCTTTGAAACCAAATTATCTATACTACCACTATCAATGATAACCTTATAGCATTTACCTCCTGATTTTCATCTTGTCCAGAAAAAATGTTTCCTTTGCAGTGGTTCCTCAATTGTCTTTGCTTAAAATAAGGCTCTCCGCATGACCAATGGTTCTCCTTTATCTAGATTTCCTACTGAATTGGGTGATCCAACATATTCTTCCTCTGCATAAGTTGCTCTTGTACTATTTTGTGTCTTCTTTCTTGTACTTCCTTGATGACATTCAAATGCTCTGTGTCCTCCTCCACACTTAAAATAACTTCCTCTAAATGATCTTTTATCAAACCCTCTTTCATCTCTCTGGTATCCTTCATTATGGTAAGAATTATGATTCCCTCTACTATTGCGGAAGAAATTTCTATCATCTCTCCCTTTGTGATATGAATTATTGTCCTTTTCTTCCTTCTGATATGGGATACTTTCTTTGTTTTGTTCCACATAAGGTCTTTCTCCTCTAGAATGTGTTCTACCTCTTTGAGATTTGTCTCCTCTACCTCTCTATCTTTTCTCATACCTCTTATTCAACTTGTCTTCAACTTTCAATGCAAACTGATATGCTTCTTCTATTGTTGTCATCCTCACCAAACTTAGTTCTTCTTGAATGTTCATCCTCAATCCATTTATGTATCTTGCCACTTTCTCCTTGCTTGCTTCACTATGTCTAGTCCTGATAATCATCCTATGAAATTCTTCTGTATACTCCTTCACAGATTTCTCCTTTTTCCTTATGTTTTGCAATCTCTTCAACAATTCCAACTCACAGTCAGCATGTATGAATTGATTCTTCAATTTTGTCACCATCCTATCACATTTTATGATCTTCTCTTTTCCTCTCCTATTTCTTTCCAACTAAACTTCTTTCCACCAAATAATAATGTCCTTTCAACTTAGTTTTTGAAATCTTACTCTCTCTGGGTCTTCAATTTCTTCATATTCAAAGTATTCTTCCAAGTCATTTATCCAGTCAATCAATTCCTTGAGATTCAAATTTTTGGTATAGTTTGATACTTCCATTCTGGGTCTCTTACCTATCTTAGAAATAGATGTCAACATCTTTACCTGATCTGATTCTTCTTCTAGGGCTTCTTCATTTTGGTCGGCTGATTAAAATTATTCATCATCACTTTCATCTTCATGTCTAGGGTTTAGTACTCTTCTTCTATCTTCTTCTACAACATCCAATCTAAATTTCATTTTCCTCATCATCTCTATCATTTCTTTATTCTTCCAGCAATATTGGCCATAATAGGTATCCTCCTCAGTGGCATCTCTTCCTAGGATCTGATGCAACTACCTTAATTTAGTGATCTAACTACAAGGTAGCAACTGCCTCACAATCAGTGCTCTATTTCCAAACACAAGTAGACTACCTCAGGTCGGTGATTTGTTCACCACAAGATCTTCCAGAATACCTTCACTTCCCAAAGGATTCAAAACTTTGCTCTCATACCTCTTGGTGCAGTCATGGATGGAGGGTCCAATGAATGAGCTTTCCAACCCATGCAGCTAGAGTAAACACAATGGAAACAACATAGACATACAATGCAATGGAAGATTCATATGCTCAATATATCAAATAATCAAAATACTTATATGCCAGCAACATATAGGCTATAATCAAAGGACTCATAGGCTTGCTTTCTAGGCTACAACGGATATACAAGATATGCCTTGAAATGCCTTCCCCAAAAGAATTATCTATCTAAAACTACTTAACTAAAGAACTTGCTTCCTAATGTATCTAAGAGATCTATATATATCATCTTCCAGCTCATGGAATCTTCTGTATCGGCCACAAGAGGTTACAAACTCCAATGAATGATGAAACATGTAGAAACAAGTAGGTCAGCCTACAACACATGGTATTGCTCTAAAAATGAATGAAACTTGGTGTAGACCTCAAGGAAGGTCTATCTAGTCCTTAATTACCTTGTGATATGTTCCATTTTGCTCCACAAGTCACAGAAGTGATCCACAAACCTACTGCTCTTAATTAACTGATGAATGCTCTGCTCTATGAAAGCTGATGATCTTCTGATAGCGATAACTTTCTGTAGATGAATCTAAATCTCTCAAAATTTGAATATAATGTAGCTAACATGGCATAGAAGATAATTCCTTCTTCGTGATCTCTGATATGAAGATGCAGTAAAATGCGGTAGAAAATGTTGAATTGTAAATCACTAAACTGCAACTGAAATGAAAGAAAAGAAAAGAATGCAAATATTTTTGGTTGATGCAAGATTGCTCTGCAACCTAGGATGCTCCTACATCATAGCTTAATGGTCCACTCTCCTAATTCTTTGGGGAACCTAAAAGTGTTCCCATTCACATCCCAATATGTCAATATGTTGCAGCAAATCTATGAAGAGGGATGAACAACTAGAACTCAAGCCACTAGATCCAAACCCATCCTCTTTAGAATAGAACAATATCTATAAAACAAGGCCTCCTAATCATTGATAAACCAAACTTGATCATTTGTTTCATTCCATCAATTTTTTGTATCCTATTGCACATAAGGAATGTTGAATTAGATTTCCAAGAACTCAAAAAATACAAAAAAGCATAAAATATGACAAAATTTCACCAAAAAAATGTGTATATCATTAGAAAATTGTAATAAATAGAAATGGTTAGTGTCAAGAAATGGATAAAACTAAGTACCAAATGCATAAAATTCTTTAAAATTCTGTCTAGAAGTATTCTAGGTGGGTTGCCTAGTTTACCAAGACAAATCCCCCATGGGTGACCCAAAAAACTAGGCAAATCCCCCTGGGTGATCTACCTTAGCAATATGGGTGACCTTTCTCCAGGCCTTAGGATGACTAAAATACCCTCGAAAGCAACATCAATAATAGAAATCCAACAAATGAAAGGTAACAAGTTGACTGAAATAGTAAAACTAAGACAATGCAACACCAAAACTCGAAAACACCATATTCTTTTGAGAAAAATTGATAAAACAAAAACTAGAGTCACAAGAGGGGTTTGTTGAACACACAAAAGTATTAAGGGGGGGTGAATCAATACTTAATCAAATTACCTTAGTTTCTACAGTATTCAAATTAATATGACTATTCAAAACATGAGAAGTGCAAGAACACGAAGACACACAACCATAACACTAAATTTACGTGGAAAACCCAAGAAGGGAAAAACAATGGTGAGCAAGATGCTTGGATCTACTGTCCAAATCTAGCCTCACAAACAAAATAGGATTACAATATTATTTATGGGCTACAACCCAAAGGAAGTTGCAACTCCCTAATCAGTTACACATTTATAAAGTATATCATGATGTTCTTTATGTGACACAAAATGTTGACCACTTCAGCCCTCCTTATAGAAACAATACAAATCTCTACAACATCAAAGTATATTTAGGAATTCATATTTACAACTTTAGATAAGAGTATATCTTCCACAACTGTATGAACCGATCCTTAGCATTTTTCGTCATCATATCTGCTTCCACTAAAAGTATAGTCGCATGATCTTGACTCTTTATTCAAAAAAAACAACACACTCAGCTTTCAACAAATTCAATTCTTTATAAATATCCTCTGCAGGCTTCAAAGTCTTTCTCTTTGGTCAGCCAAAAAGAAACATGTAACATGAAACATGTAGTGGCCATATCAGTCATCTCCCAAACATGTGCGGTAGATAAATCCCAATGCGGTACAAGAACAATGCATAATCAGATCCTATTATGCTTTGACACTCCCTTCTAGGCTGGCGCACATCTGTTACAATCATCAAGGTCTTTATTAAATACCAAGTGAGCACCTCAGCAACTACCCATCCTTGTATTTGACTCCATACCTAAGGTGCTATCGGAGGAGATAAAATTACATCATGCAGACCACATTTTGATCATTATGAGACTTGTAAAACATTCTTATATACTTCTCTTATTATTTTAAGATGTTTCATGCTAGCACAAACACTAGGTCTCTGATGTAGGTATCCTTAGCGACTTTTTCTTGCTAAATCTTAAGATAAGGCAATGAAACCAAACGTTGTGGTGAATACAATCACTTGAAACTTGATTACCACATACCTCCTAGTCATAAGAACTTGTTATTCAATCAACAATACCAATTGTCATCATGTGGTGTACTACAGTACCATTTAACTCTCTTCTTCTATCTCTATACTATAATTTGAAAACAATCATGAATTCTTCCCATGAGTCTATGATACTATTCAAAAGACTTTTATACCATTCTTTTGTACTCTCTTATAAAGACTGCACAAACAAATTCATCATGACATCCTCATTTTCAATCTCATATTCATCAGTCACATTGATGAAGTATCTAAGATGTTCTTCACCAAGGACAACATTGTTACCTTGGAAATTAGGTACTTTTTCCCTAATCTTGTTAGGTATCTGATTGGGATAATTATTATTGCCATAGAATTCTAGCTATCAATATCTTTCCATTCCTAATGGCTATCTTGGTGATGGGTGTCTTTGGGCTTATCTTTGATTATGGGCTCTCATATTTGGTTGGTTATGTGTTGCTAGTTAGATTGTTGATTTGCTATTGGCTGGTTAGGAGTATTATGATGTTGAGGTTTATTTTGGCGTTGGGAATTTTAGGTAAGTTGGGCTTGCTACAAATCAACTTGATCTTGGAGTTATAACTACCTTTATATGAGATGGCCAAGCAATTATAATCTTTGGTCAATCTCTCTTTCCCTAAGCTTATTTTCTAGTTGTATAGCAACATTAGAATCATGGAATGTCGGGTCTTGCCTAGTTTTAGTTCTATGTGTAGATGTAGGAGAATATGGGTGTGAGGTTACCCTTGAATTTCTCACACATGGAGCGGTAAGCACATTAATGTCTTTAGCATGTGTTTCATGGGATGTATTTCTACTTCTCCCACCTAGATTTATACTATCTCTTGGCATACTAGCTTCATGTCTATGGTTTCTCCTACCATTTCTAATCATTATATCAATTGAATCATATTAATTATATTGATATTGATCCCTCAAACCAAACATACTTTCTCTAGAAAAAGGACCAACATCACCACATTGAGGAGAAATTCTAGTAAACATACCTTTATTTCTAGCTTTCCAATCAGTACAATGTTCTCCATCTTGTGTTGTCACTTATTCAGGTTCTTGTAAATCCTTTGGATGTGTTCCTATTTCCATATTTACTTCTTTACTTTGATCTTTGAATGGGTTTAGATTGAACATATTTGCCACTCTTTTCTTGGGAATAGAACATCTTCTTTACCACCATAGATCTTTAGGTCGATAACCAATAATTTAACTCCATCCCCAACAATGGTGCCATTTTTGTTGGTTCTTAGAGTTGAGGCTCCTCAAATCCCTAAAGCAAGGTAGTTCTTGAGTGCTAGGGGTGTCAAACTCAAGACAAAGACTTTCAACTTGTGATCAAGGTGAGGTAATAATGGATCACTTTGCTAAGGTCGGTAAGACCTTCTTCTTCTTTTAGGATCTTCTAGGCCAAAGGGGGCATTCCCTAAGGTTTATGAGGATAAAATAGATAACAATATAGAACCATACCTTGCAACAAACTATAGCCAATGCATAGTAAACTCTAATTTTTCTATCACTAAGTTCTTGTATGCTGGTTTGAAAACATAAGGATGTTGCACCTTCATAAAGCAAATACACATCCATTTAGAGAATCTAAAAATGTTTCTTTAATAGCCCCTATTGTAACTTCATGCATCTAGACATGGATTTGGGTAGAACATATAACACAAATAAACATAAAGATTAAAATTTTATTATAAAGGAGGTTGAGTAGACATCAAATTGGTGCCTTTACCTAGTGAGGATAGCATACTCTAAGTCATCAACCTAAGGGGACACCAATACAATCAAACTACAATACCTAATCAAGATATCAACAAAAGACTATATTTGTAGACTCCATACATAAGCTAGTCTCTATGTATACTAATAAACATATACATAAAATTGTAGAACATATAATTGAGAATAAATTAATAATCCATAAACTAATCCATGAATTTCCTAGATTATCCTTAAAAGATACCTCACTAAATATTTTCAAGGCATTTTACAGTCTCCATTTAACTAACTAATCAAGAACAATACTCAAATCAACAGATGTGATTAAGGTGAATTGCCAAAACACCAAAAACTCATGTAATGCTCATGGAGACACTCAATAAGATGTAAAACTTACACATTTGATTCATTCTTTTATGATTTCAATGCCTTATCATATCCTTTGGGAGAAAAACCAAGAAAATTACAATGAAAATGCTCTAAAAGCAGTTGCTGGAAGTAAAACCTAGAAATTTTTCATGTGTTCTTTTTTCATTTTTGCTCTACAATCAAATTTTCCAACCTTTGTTTTGAATGAGAAACATCATTATATATCTTGTCCAACAACCAAAAAGTTGTGTCAAACAAGAAACTTTGGCATCTACAAGTGAAAATGGTCACCCATGCTTGCTTGCATCACTTTCACATGGCTCGTCACCTAAAATCATGTTCATTTGGATGATTCACCCATGTTTTCATTCAAAAATATCATCATTGAGTGGTACATAGGATTTATGAGGTGTGTAGAAGACATCCTTTGTTTGATCGCACTCAAAGGAGGTCATTAATGGTAGTCCTAAGAAGTGCAAAGGAGTGGTTGAGGTAGGTGAAGTTGCCAGGGGAATTTATGGAAAATTGAGTTGGGATGGGATGTGAAGACTTTCCAAATGTTTGTAGAAAATCCATGTAGAACTATATGTAGGAAGTGGATGGAAGGAGGGAAGGAATGGACTGGCATCCTAGATTACATCAGGATCATGAAAAGTGAAGGAAGTAAGTGATTTGGGCATTTGGATGAAATGCAAGAAAAGATTGTGGGTTTGGACATCGGAATGGGATGTGGGGATGCACAAAAGTGATTAGGAAGCCTATTAGATTTCCACAAAAGGAAGAAAAAATATGTTCAAAAGCTATGGAAGGATGTGGGAAAAACATGCAAAACTAGACAATAGGAATGAATATGAGTTGAAGGGGATAATGTCTTGAAGTGCATCGAGAGTCTGTAGAGAAGGATGAAATAAAAGAATGAAAATGTAGGAAAACAACGAGGAGTCAGATGTGGGAGATGAGAGGGGAATATGAGGTAGATGTGGGATCAAAGATACAAAGTTCGGGACCATTGTGAGAGCCAAAAAAAGTGAGGAGATGGGAAAAATATAATTTTTGAAGGTCCACTGAGATTTACGAGAATAACATTGTGGGAGTGGGAGCAGATATCGGATCAAATACATTGGGAAGAAATCTAGTATGTAGTCAAGTTTTTGCAAAGGTGGAAATACAAAGGGGAAGATGGATTTACATAGAAATTTAGCGTGGGGAAGGATGAAGGAACATGATGTAGAACATAATGCATGTCTAACATCATTGCAGGATCTCGCAAAAGAAGGAATAGTGGAATGAAGAGGTTAACAACCTAAGAAGTTAGGTGGGTTTTTCATGTAGAAGAGGAACAAGATATAGGATGTGGGAAGATATAAAATATGTAGTATCCTGTTGCAAACCTACATCTAGTAGTAGAGGGAAAACCTACAAGACACCAAAAATGCCAAAAAAAAGACCTATAACTCCCAACACTTGAATTTTTTGGACCTTCTAGAAATTTTAACATATGACAAGGGCATGGGGAAGGTAAAGGACCATTTCAACATAAAAAAATTTGACCAAGGGAAGCCCATTTAAGATCTCACAAATTGGCTATCAATGATGGGTAAAACGCTTCCAAGACAACAATGAGATACAATACTTAGTGTTGTCACTGTTGGTATGTGTTGACTGATCATGCAAATAATATACACTCGTAACATATCCTTGCAGGGGTTCGGGGCCGGGCTGGGCTGGGCCCCGAATGGGGGTTTGGAGGCGGCAGCCCTTGAGAGTAGGGATTCAAAGGCACAGCCCTCAAAATTTTTTCCCCTTTTTGCACATTCGGAGTCGGTAGTTAATTTTTGTTAACTGACAAATGAAAAATAACTTTGTAAAACCCTAATTCTAGAAGCTTTGAAAAGGGTTGTTTTAAGTGGTTGGGATGTATGTTGCAGGATTGAATTTACGAGATTGTAATCTGTTTTGACCTAGCTAATAAAATCATTGGATGACTGAGTTTTTGTGGATGTAATTTGAGTTTGGGTGAACACGTTAAAATTGTCTCACTATTTATTTCTGTGTATTTTTCATTCCTCTGTTTAATCTTTTTTCTGCATTTAATTGATATCTTATGCATGTTATTCCTAACAGTCACCTAAATTTGTACCCTATTGTTGAAGCTTTTGGCAGTTCCAACAAATTTAGTGAAACATGGGATTGGTCTCAAGGTGTGGGATCTTACAGTTGAGACCAAACCTCCAGAGAAGGATAGTTCCTCTTTCTAAGCTTAAGGCTCAGAGAATGACAGTTAAATCGAATGCTATGCTCATAAGGAAAAGGGAAAGAAGGAATACTAGAATTGAAAGGGGTGATACACCAGATTAGAGTGCTAGATGGGACTAACATAACACAACAATGATCTCAAATATTGACATGGACTCACACAAACTTACAACTTTAATAGAGGCTTGAATTAGAAAACTGTAACTATAGGAGGGACCAATTTGTCCACAAAATAAGCTTTTAAATTTCAAGTAAACACAGAGTAAAAGTATAAGAGAGGTAAAATATCAATGATTGTATTGATCATGAAGGCTAATTAGTCATCAGAGAAGAAGGACAATTTGTTACAGAAGAAGTAGATACAAAATAACAAGTTACATTCATAGGTGAACCACTACCAGAGACATCCAAGGCTCAACTTCAAGATAAATGTATCAGATCTTACTAGCTCTTGTAAATAATTACAAGGTTTGCAACTACAATGAACTCCCCTACCTATGGAATGACCCATAAGAACAACTAACAACAATTACATCTTTTTTCATGTATATATATCCTTTTATCCCATCAAACAACTAAAGGTGTTGGAAATCAGTCAACTATTTTTACCCAAGTGCCCATGATACATTCAATTCAACTCATGGCCCCATCAAGAAATTTGCAAGATTGGGATGATGGCCATGCCCTAACAAGTCTACAAAAACTACAGAAGAAGAACTGCCCATGACCTATGCATTGATTTTATCCTTGAAAGGACCTGTAGAAGCATGGTTGCAAGGGTACTTCATGTGATTCATTTATTTTAGGTACTTGTGCATTGAATTTCTACACTATTTCAGCTACCTACATGACATTGACCTACAACAATGGTGTCACTTGTAGAAGCACACTTCAAGAACTTAGGAAATCATGCCTCTTGAAAGATTTTATAACACTTTAAAAATAGTCATTTTTAATTTCACTTCTGGCGCCTTTTGATTTTTATCTATCAATGAATTCACCTTTCGGTGAACTCCTTAGTCAATGAACTATCGAGTTCGTGAACTGATCTCCTCCTTTGCAACTTTTTTAATCCACCGATTTATTTCTTTTCCTTGCTTTTCAGTCTTATCAGCGAATCTTCACTTTCGCAAACACTTTCCTTTCACTCTATCTTCTTTCTTTCCTTTGCTGACTTCCTTCACCTTCCTTCTCCTATCCCCCTTTGGTCAGAAAAATATTCATTTGGTGAACCATTGGGTCCTCTTTGTTTTCTCCTTTTGGGCCTCTTTAGTCGGCAAATCACCTTATCGACAAACTTGAGAAGCCACAAACTGATCGATGAGTTTGCAACTTTGTTGATTTCCTGATTTCTCCTTCTCTTTTCTTGTCTTTGCCTTGGAGAAATCCTTTATCTTCTTCCATTATTCTTTGGTCAATGAAATCCTCCATTTGCAAACTTTTCCTTGCTTTGTCTTTTCTCACCTTGGCTGTCGACCCCTTCTTTTTCATTTTTCTTTCCTTTAGCCCCGCCCTATTGGTGAATCTGCCAATTGGTAAACTTGGCAGTTTGTAAACCTTTCAGTTCACAAACCACCAACTTCGTTGACAAAGACACAACACTAAACCTTTCATGCATTATAAAAATCTTCCTTCATTCCTCTGTTGCTTGTTGGAAAATGTGGGAAATCAAGAACTCGTGAACTTGGTCGGTGAAAATGATAGTTCGCGAACTAGCTGATTTGCCAACAAAGGCTCCAACTTGAACAAATTTGCCGAATACATCAAACTTTCTTTTAAACTTATCCTTTTTGCCCCTTTGTCGATAAATCAGAAAATCAGCAAAATCACAAACTCGTGAACCCAATCAACAAGTTTGGCAGTTCATGATTTTGTTGATTCACCAACAAAGGCCTTAAATGAGCAGATTTTTCTAACGAAAGGAAATACATTGACAAAGGGGAACTTTAATTAGAAATTTTGAATCAAAACCCATGGAACATATCTCAGATTGGTTATAAATAATGGGTTTAAACTGCAAAGACAAAGTGGGATTCTAATGGATTTTTGGACTATTTGGCCTGGGCAAAATATGAGAACACTTAGGATTTTACAATTTTTTTGGTAGGTTCCAATAGATTCTTAGGATGTTTTGTTCATTTTTAGACTAGACATTCCTTATGCAATGTGAGTCTTATGGAGTTATATGCATCATTGGATTGTTGTATACAGGTCTTCAAGTATTTTGTTTGTTACTCATGGAGACAATTTTTTGATAGGACAATTAATATACGTAGACTTGTGATTGTGGATTGGGCTAGATATGTTCATAGTAAAAGGTCTTCCTATGATGAGTGTATTGTATTTTGAGGTGTCACTAGTTAGATGTGCTAGTAATATGTTGTGGTCAATATTCTAGTTATTTTTGAGTATATTACAAATACTTGATCTTGTTTTTGAAGAGATGAACTTTGTTGTATGCATTTGGGTTGAAGCATGACATTTAGAGTGTGATCTTGGCTTTGATTTCTTATATTTCATGCTTGGGCATGATAGAGGATGAGAGTGTTGTGGATGAGATAGTGGTCACTTGACAAAATTTGTAGATACATGATTGAGTCTGTGAGCATATAGGATTTAGTTGGTACAACATGGTTATACCCTTAGTAGCTAGTTCACTATTTTTGTTCTCTTTTGCTCTTGGAAGGTATGTGAAAAGTGGGAGAATGTCAAGATTATTTGTGGCATACACCTTGCAAGTTTTAATGCTTGGATTATTTAATTATTTATTATTTTATGCATCCATATGAAATGGGACATCCCACTTTATTTCTTGATCATTATTCCATGTGTAATTATTGATATCTTGTGTGTAAAATAATATCTTGTCATGAAGGATGTCTAAGAGCATCAATGAGAAATATAGTGGTGTAAGAGATATTATGACACATAAGAGTATTGATGAGGGGGTTACATAGTGCACTAATAAGATAGTTTTCTATTATTAGTTGGTCATGGAATGCAATTAGTGCTTCATGGGGGAATTCTTGGGAGTATGCCAACTTGCATGATGGAGGTCAAAGATGCTTGTGTAAGAGTTATTTTATATTCTGGGATGGCTCCACACATGTGAGGGTCATGAGAATTCATACCATGTGGTATTTTGGGACCTTGTTTGGGCCCATGGTATTTTCATTTGGTGGTATTTGAGGCCTCCTTAAGTCTATATATTGGAGGCATGGGATATAGGATGTGTGTTAGGTGTTTTTGTAGGATTATGCTGCCAGCTTCCCACTAGAAGAAGACGATGTTGATTTTCACATTAAGATAAGAGCCTAATAATGTATTGTAACTATTTGTTGTTGAATAATACGTTAGTTTGGTTCTTTAGAGGTTGGGGTTTTCCTAAAAGGGTTTTCCCAAGGTATATCCATGTCATTCTACTTCATGTTGTTTCTATTCTCTCTTTCTTTCTTTTCTAAGTGTACTTTACATGCCAAATGCTACTAATTTTTTTATATATTTAATTATTGTGATATTCTCTTTGAAGGGTTAATGTGGAAATACATATGTTCTTAATAATTATGTTTAGTTTTTAGTTTAATTGCTAAGGGGTTTGTGGGTACTTGTCCTAACAAGATTTAGTCCCCCTTCCACAGGGAAGGAAGATGATGTGAATCAAGTGGATCTAATGAAGCAAGTATGGTGCATATGGGAGCATTAATAAGTTCAAGGTTTATCTTGTGGAAAATGATTTCTTGGAATTTTTGAGTTGATTACTTTGAAATATTTGCCTCAGTATATAAGATGAAATTCATCCACTTAACTCTTGTCATTGCCACTACCAATCATTGACTAGTTAATTAGATTGATGAAAAAAGTGCATTTATTTGAATGTATCTTTAGGAAGAGATCTATATGGAGTATCCATAGGGATTTGTACATGATTATTCATTGGATTACTAACTAAAAACTCAAAAAATCCCCCTAGTCTTGGCATCAGAAGATGGGATCCTTTCTCCTTTAAAAAAGATTCTCACAAAACCACTTGGATCCCAATGTTTAAATCTTATGGTAGAATGATGATATTTTGTTCTTAGTTTTATATGTGGATGATCTCATCATCACTAGAAATTTTATAAATATCATTGTTTGGGTCAAAAAAAAATCTACATGATAAATTTGACATGAAAAACTTAGGTCTACTACACTACTTTCCTGGCACTCAGGTCACTTATTATAATTATGGAATTATTATAGCATAATAAAAGTATGCTTTTGATATCTTTACATGATTTCACATGGTTGATTGCAAGATTACACCATCCCCATATATTTTTGGAGTCAAGATTGAGGCTAAATGTTCTACTCTATTGGTTGATACTACCTTATATCCACAACTTGTTGGAAAGCTCATATACATGACTCGCACTCATTCAAACATTTCTTTCTATTGGTATGGTTTTGCGCTTTATGTAAGACCCATATTAGATTCATTGGAAATTTGTCAATGGATATTGTTCTATGTTGATTGATATTAATTTGGTTAGATATACAAATTCATATAAGGTTGACAACACTAATGATCACAAGTCCACTTTAGGTTATAGCTTCCATCTTAGCTCCAGACCCATATTTTGGTTGAGCAAGAAGTGGTATGTTATTGCTATGTCTTCCACAGAGGCCGAGTATTAGAGGAATGCTAATGCTACCATAGAGGCAATTTGGATACAACAAATCCTTTCTATTTTTTGGTATTTCTTCCATTAAACAATTATTCATCTATGGTGATAATCACTTGCCATTCAAATCTTGAGGAACTCAGTCCAATATTAGTGGATCAAACACATTAAAGTTCATATGCACTACATTGGAGAGTTCATATATGAGAAATTTTATAATCTTTGGTATTGTATAACTTTAGAGTAGGTTGTGCTTAGAAGAAGAGAAAAAGAGAGGTGGACAGGAGTCTTCCAAGCAAGGAAAAAGCCATAATCAACCCAAGAAAGATAAGGAGAAATACTTCAAGAAAGGTGATTAGAAGGATAGAAGACTATAACTATTGTGCAATAATGTAAAGATCCAAATAATTATTGTATCCACTATAATATGGATGGTCATGTAGATTCTAAGTGGTGGAAATTGTTGGAATTAACCAAGGATGCTCTGCAGCTTGATCAACACTCTCACATATGGAAATCAAACAAATAGAGATGAAAAATCAATGATATTGATTTAATAATCTTTGGTATTGTATAACTTTAGAGTAGGTTGTGCTTAGAAGAAGAGAAAAAGAGAGGTGGACGGGAGTCTTCCAAGCAAGGAAAAAGCCATAATCAACCCAAGAAAGATAAGGAGAAATACTTCAAGAAAGGTGATTAGAAGGATAGAAGACTATAACTATTGTGCAATAATGTAAAGATCCAAATAATTATTGTATCCACTATAATATGGATGGTCATGTAGATTCTAAGTGGTGGAAATTGTTGGAATTAACCAAGGATGCTCTGCAACTTGATCAACACTCTCACATATGGAAATCAAACAAATAGAGATGAAAAATCAATGATATTAATGAACCTATTAAGAGTATAAACTCATATTAATCTCACTTTCCAATTTACATGAGAATGCCTCCTTATATAGGCATGGAAGAGGCAATCCACCTTGCACATGGATTGACAAGTGCCCCATGATGTGGCACATGCAAGAAGACAAGTGTGTTAGAAACTTGCTAGTGTTGTCATTGATGTCAACCTCTAGCAGGTGCTTCACTTGGTTTCCAAGTGCTTTTGAGAAAATTTGAATAAAAGGGTGTGCAGTGTGACAGAGGTATGTTCAATGTTGTGTTCCACATTTCTTCATAGTTGAAGATATGCTTGTGTAGTTTGGAAGTATTGATCAAAGGTGTTCAGAGGTATCATATCTAGAGTTTCAGGTTCTAGATTGTGCGGCAGTGAAAGATGTGTTTGACAGAGTGTTTATATGTGTAGAAGATTGACTGGGAGAAATGATATTACTCCATATTTCTCCGCATTGAGGTTTCTTGTTTTGTGAATCTGGGAACATGCTTAAATTGTTTGTATCTACCTTCCCTAGAAGTTTCTAGTGTTGGATTGCTCTGCAAACTTGGTTATTGTATTGGAGTTCTGTATTAATGTATCCTGATGTAAAAAATGAGGACATTCTTTGTTTCAGGTGATTGCGGCAATGTTGCAGAAGATTCTAATGATTCTAGAATATGTTGGAAAGGTGTTTAGATGTTGTTGAGTATTTATTTGTGATCCTTATGATGCTCTTGGACTTGGAGAGGTGTGCATGTAGTCTTTTATTGTTTTTGTTCAGGTTTGGCTGATCTAGCTTGCTAGTGCTAATTGCGGAGATACCTCGTGGATTGTGGATGTGATGAGCAGCATGGTGATATATATTTGAGTCCTAGTTAGCCCTTGACATAGTCCACATTCACTTCTTTCCACCGTGGAAGTTTTTGTGCTGACCTATTTCGGTGTTGCACATTTGAGGTGCACACATTTTATTAAGGCTGACCTAATTAGGATTGTTTTAGGTCATGGATGGTATAAATACAAGGTGAAGGTTAAGTGGAGATAAGTAGATAAGATGATGTGAATGTGAATCAAGGGTAGTGAATTGAGTGTGAGCCTAAATTCTAATGACTCCTAACTGCAGTGAGTAGAAGGTGTTTACATTTTAGTGTGCTTGAAGTTGCTAGAGGCAGTGAGCCAAAGGTTGCGGATGGAAATAAGTTGTAGTGGTGGATCTCTCCTATTGCTTTGAGATAGTGAATCTCTTTGTAACAATCCTCTTCTATTCTTCTCTCTTTTGGACAGTGAGTCCTTCTGGTAGTGAGCCTTTCTTCTGGGCAGTGAGCCTATTTGTTTTTAGTGTTGCTATTCATATATATGTGAGCTAATCCTCATCGTGGTTTTTTCCTTCTTGGATTTTCCACATAAATCTAGTGTTCTTATGTGTTTGAATGTGTTTGGATTGATGCTTCATATGTTTACATTCTACTAATGCATAATAAGAGGTTAATGATTGGAATAGTATTAAGGGTTTAATGTTTTAATGTACTACTGATTCACCTCACCCCTCTCAATTGTCCTATGCATCTAATAATTGGTATCAGAGCAAGGTTCCTTGAAGAAGCTTAACCACTTGGGGTAGATCCAGATAGTGCAAAAGAAAAGTATTGAGGTTCCAGTGTTTGATGGAACAAATTATGATTTTTGGAAGACCAAGATGGAAAGCTTTCTTGTCTCATTAGGATATGGTGTATGGAAGTTAGTTGAGAAAAATATACTATACCTACTAATGATCCAAAGGATGAAGATGAGATTAAAGAATATGAGAATGATGTCAAGGCAAGGAGTGTTCTTCTAAACAATCTTTTTGATTCTAAATTAGTGAAGGTAATGAGCTACAAAACTACTCATGAGATCTAGAAGAAGCTAGAAGGTATCTATGAAGGAGATGACAAGGTCAAGCAAGCAAAGATGCAGAATTTGAAGGCCAAGTTTGAAACCCTAAGGATGTCAGAAGATGAAAATATTGTAAGCTACATGGAGAGACTGGATGAAGTTGTCAATTACATCAATGGTCTTGGAGGAAAGCTAGAGGAAGATGAAGCAGTAAAAAAGGCACTAAAAACTCCCAAAATATTATAGTGCTAAAGTGTCTGCTATTTAGGAAGTTCAAAATTTGGATGCTTATTCTAGGGATCAATTATTTGGTACTCTAACTACTTTTGAATTAAGAGAGTTTGGTCAAGATGACTCAAAAAAAGAGACTGCTTTGAAGGTTAACAAAACATAAAGGAATGATGAATCAGATTCAGATGAATTTGATAAAATAGAAGAAAAATTTGTAAGTAGATTGAAAAAGGAGTCTGGAAAGTACAGAGTAAGTTACCTTTCAAATGTTTCAGCTATAGAAAGATAGGTCATTGTGCTTCAAAATGTTTGGTCAAAATTTCAAATGACAGATAAAAGGACAACAAAGGTAAATCAATGAAGAGAAGTTATTATGTTAAAGAAGATGATAACATATCTGATGATGAGTTTAACTATCTGGATGATGAAAGTAATGAATGCTTGTTCATGGCTTTAAATGTTGGAACTAATTCTGAAAGGGGTATGAAGGAAATTGTTTTGAAAATAGAGCACAATATCAAAGGAGATTTGGTAACTTCTTTTCATGCAAGAGAAGAGGAAAACCACTAGATAACTAATAGTGGATGTTCAAATCATATGATAGGTGATAAGAATAAGTTTGTCAAGATTGAGAAATTTGATGGAGGTTTTGTTAAGTTTGGAGACGATGCATCTACTATGATCTGTGGAAAAGGTTCAATCAGTTTTGACAACAAGCACAATACAGATGATGTTCTCTATGTCAAGGGTCTCTGACATAATCTTCTAAGTGTAGGAGAAATGTGTAGCAAAGGTTACAACCTTGTGTTTCAGGATGGTGGCTGTGAAATCAAAAAGGAAAGCTCTAGAATTCTGGTTGCTATAGGAACAAAGACAAAAGGAAATGTATATCAGCTCAAAGGTGCAAATGGCATGTGCCTTATGATTCAAATTAATGAAATTTGCATATAGCATAGAAGAATGTGTCATATCAATTTTGACAATCTAGTGAGGATCAGCTCTACTAAAGTTGTTAGGGCTCTGCCAAGAATTAAAAAGCATATCAATGCAACCTACAAGGAATGCCAGATTGGGAAGCAAACAAGGAATAATTTCAAGATCAAAGAATACTCTACCAACAGACCTATAGATTTGGTGCATACAGATCTGTGTGGACCCACAAGGATAGGAAGCTTTTAAGGTGATAGGTGTTTCATGTTGTTAATTGATGATTACTCTAGAATGACTTGGGTAACTTTTCTCAAAGAAAAATTAGAAGCTCTAGATAAGTTTAAAGCATTTAAGGTTATGGTTGAAAATGAAATTGATCTAAAAATCAAGTGTGTGATGTCCTACAAAGGTGGTGAGTTCACCTCTAATGAGTTTAACTACTTTTGTGAAGATCGTGGAATAAAAAGGCATTTGTCAGCCCCTAGGACTCCTCAGCAGAATAGAGTTGTGGAAATAAATAATAGGATAGTTTAGGAAGTAGCAAGGACAATGTTGAAAGAAGCAAATCTACTAGATATCTATTGGAGAGAAGTTATTCACACTGCAGTCTACATATAAAACAGAGTGCAAGTAAGGGTCAATAGTTCAAAGACTCCATATGAACTATGGTATGGAAGAACTCCTACTATAAAATATATCAGAGTGTTTGGAAGAAGGTTCTACATTAGGAGAGATGAATAAAACTTGGGAAAGTTTGATACAAGATCAGATGAAGGAATCTTCCTTAGATATCCCACAAAGAGCAAGGATTAAAGATGCTATAACAAGAGGCTAAAGAAGTTAGTTGAAAGTGTAAATATCAAAGTAGATGAGGAACCACATCAAAGCTCAGTGCTAATAGTGTTGGAATACTTCAGACCACTCAGAGGGGGGTGAATCAGTGGTCAACAAAAACAACTCTTCAAACAAGTTTTTCTCACAATAGTGTCAAAACAATACATGTTATAACCCATCATGAAACATATAACAAATGCATCATGACATTAAACATTGACAAAGCACAAGAGTTAGATAGGAAAACCACATAACACATGTGATTGAGTGGAAAACCCCAAAAGGGTAAAAACCACTTTGAACATGATCTCCATTAATCCTCACTAGCAAACCTCACTAGTTACAGTTTCTGCCTCACTGGTTACAGAATATGCCTCACTAGAAAACCTCACTGGTTACAGTCTGTGCCTCACTAGAAAACCTCACTAGTTACAAAATATGCCTCACTGGCAAACCTCACTGGTTAGAGTTTGTGCCTCACTGGTAAACCTCACTGGTTACAGACTATGCCTCATTAGAAAACATCACTGGTTATAGACTATGCCTCACTAGAAAACCTCACTGGTAACATATCCTATGCCTCATTGGCAATAGGAGCACTTACAATAATCTCAAAAAAAACAAAAAGTTTACAAAGTGTTACTCTATTTCACTAAAAATCTCAAATCAACATATAATTCTTCTTCAAACTGGAAGTCCATTCATTTGAATTCATACCTTACATATCTGATGCATAATTTCCTCTTACTGTGCTTTATTCATCTTAAACCTTCATCTACATTCATACTCTACATAATCAGCTGCATAATGTCTTCATTCTATTCATAAATCACCTGCAAAAAGATCTCACACACTTCTCAATTCTCAGACAAAATATTCACTCACACACACCGCTAATTCACCTTCATGTTCTCATACAAAATCCCACACTTCATTGAACATTCATAATTCTCAGTCAAAAAATAAATTCCCATGTCTATTTCAGTCCACTTTGAATGTCCATAGCTTGCAAAAATTCACGTATTAAAAATAAAAACATCTTCCTCCATTAAACCCTTTAGCATGCTCTCCCTATTCTTCAAAAAAGCATACTTTAATTAGCTTCCATTATTTTGCATGAAGAATCCTCCATATTTCCACTTCACTATTTTGGTTAGAATATCATCTAAATAGAAAAGGAGTGGGTTCACCTCTTTAATGGCTTCATTTGCACAAGGGACTGGGCATATGCATGCCTGTTCATGTCCAACAAAATGTCTACTTTAGTCTTCTTTAAATATGGCTTTTTCAAACTATTATGCATGTTCTCTGTGGCATTGGTGGAGAGTCCCTGTCAAATTAAATCCCCAGGCAATAATCATTTGCTATTTAAAAAATCTTTAAATCCTCACCTTTAATATAACCTTTCGTGCCTTTGAAGGTTTTAATAAGGAGCTTTAGATTGTCTTTAGCGCCCGATCCATATGAGGTGGCCGGAGGATCCAGTCTCCCTACGCAAAGGGGGTCGGTAGATCAATGACTGCAACCCCTTAGTTTGTGACTTAAGTTATAAAGTAACTTGTTATCATAATTCACTTTCTAATTATAACAAAAAGTAACTTTAGACTTGACATGCAAAGAAGGGTTTAAACAATTAGGAGTTAGGGTTTAGGTCTTGTATATTTACAAAACCTAATTTCATTGCTCACTGATTTTCAAATTAAAACAAGATCCTATTTCAATAAAGCTTCACTATACCTCTTGTTCTTGATTATCATTGTATCATTGACAAGCTCTTGACATCATTGTAAGAAAATTGCTTTGATCTTGAAGAACACAAATTTGCATCATGAAACTATCACCACTCCACCTAATATCTTTTGAGATCTCTTGTAGCAAACCAATAAATCCATCAACACGATATGAAGCATGAACACTATGCAACTTCTTAAGAATGAACCATATAAAGCATCTTGAATCATAAGCATCCTGAAGCATGAAAAACATAAACAAGTACCTTTACCAATTTATGATACCTTTTGACATCTTTACCATGCATCAACAAAACTTACCATGAAATGCATATAAAGCATCAACATACCCTTATGTCATCTCTATCACCTTACCTTTGACATCACATGCACCTTTGTCAAGAAAATTTGTCATAAAGATGGCAAGGACACATCACCTTTACATCAACAACATGAAACAACAAAGATCTGACTACATAAACACATGCACTGACCTCACTGACCTCCTATCCTTTTGACATGAATGGCAAAGCAACATCCAACAAACTCTGCATTTGTCATTGATGGAAAATCTTTGTGATTCTCTCTCCCTCTCCCCCTTTGACATCAAGTGACAAAGGATCTTTGATTGCAAATCAATTAATACTCAATATACTCTCCCTACAGATAAGTACAATCATTATTCTTGTTGGCAGAATCATCAGGTTCATCTAAACTTTCTATTAAATCCATGTTTTTAGAAATTTTAAGTTCATTTGCATAGTTCATTTCACTTATAGACTCCATCTGATTATACCACTGTTGATCATATCATGACAGTCCATTAGACTACATTTCTTGAAAGTTCATGTATCTAGTTTACTTGTCTACACTTTGCATACATGTCTACCTTAGCACTTGCAATTACAACACTTGATAACAATGTTGTCCTTTCATACCTTGATGGACACCATACCCTATTTCAAAAAGTTACAAAGTCTAATTTTACACTTGCCAACATGTCAAGCTATGTTGATCATTCTCAGCAACCCACCAACAAACTGTGACAACAATGTTGTCCTCTATGAATATTACTATTGTACTTCATGTCTGCAACAAAATGTCAACTTCATACTGTCAATACGAGAAAACACTGTATCTCAACATTGCCAGATAGAAAGTACTACTCATGTCATAAAATAGCTCACAAAATCAACTAAATTGGAGATTGAGCACTTGTTTATATGTCTGAGATAAAGGAGACCTACAAGCTCCCCCTTTGATGGAGTTCTAATGCAAATTCAATGGATGTATGTCACTGATGTCTGCCCCTATAGTCCAGTATGATGCACTTTCACATATGCAATGCAGTGTGTTAACACCTATCACTACAACTAATGAGACAAACATATAGCACTGATTAGTGTTGCTCACTGTCCAATGTACACAACAAGTTAAGATCAAATACATCATACACTGACACCACAATCCAAGGAGCACTGATGGCTTGTCAACTGTTAAAGACTATTCTAACTATTCCAATGAGATTGTCAGAAATGTCAAAGACTGTTCCACAACATTCATCAGAGATTCACTATCACAAGATCACATTCAAAGAACATCATTGAAGAATTTGCAAGGAACACATTGTATCAAAGGCACTCCAAAAACTTATACCAACAACATAGTCACTGTTTTATCTATCAATACTCCCCCTGCAAGAATCATTTGATGATTACACATATGCATCAAGAGATCAACTGAGTCAAGGGCACTTATCCATGAAGGGAACTCAAACAACCTTTTGCATTTATTTGACCAATCAACATAACAATATAAACATCATCTCATTGCATATTCATCTCTCCTTTCATTGAGTTTAGACACATGACTAAATAAAATATCACTCAAAGCCTAAGATAGGCTTAACTTCAAAAAGATTGCAACTAAAATATGACAGCAGTCATTAAGCACATCAATCATGATGATCCTTTTATCAACACATGACAATTCCTAACACTTATAAGCATATACATCTTATAGCAAAAGGTCATTTCATGCAATAACAATATTAGATGAACATGTGACTTCTCTAAACATCATTGTAATCATTCAAATAGAGATATCCCATTGACTGATCTAATGACAGAGATGTCCAACTTGTAACAAATTTAAATGATGTAGATCATTCCTCAATATCTTATGCAATCTTCTCATTATGATGACATATCTCCATTTGCTCCTTGATTGATACAACATCTTGATTTTCACCTTGGGGGTAAATGATAGGGCATTGATCTACTCCCCCTATCCTCATGTTGCATCTCATGCAACTGATGATGTGTCTTGTGCAATATGCACAAGTTTAGGATCTTCCTTGTTTTGCTCTAGTTTTCTTCCTTTTTGTTCATGTAGGGTAGTTTGAGCAAACATAGCCTCAAATTTCTTGTCAACTATCTTTGATTTCCAAACTAATTTTGTCTTATCCGTATTCTTATTAGCACTAGAATATGTCACTTTGGAGTGAACACTAGTTTTCCTTTGTTGCATTTTCAAGCTAGGTCTACAAAACTTAGCTATATGTCCAAGATTGTCACAATTAAAGCATCTTAACATACTCAAGATCTCAAAAGGATGTCTTCTTACAGTGCTTGATCTCCTTCTAGGTGCAACTCTACATTCACTAGCCTTATGCCCATATTGACTACAACAAAAGCAATAACCATAGAAATATTGATTATACTTGAAAGAAATGCTCCATTTTTGTACTTGAAGATTTCATGAACCTTTTGTTTGTGACATTGTTTAAGCCACCAGCATCAACATGTTGAATCAGATTAGTGTGATCATATTTTGGTGAAGTTTTATGTCTTCCTTCAACTCCTTCCTCTTGAGGGTCATTGGAATATGAACATTGGCCTTCTACAAACCCTAAACCAGTCTTGTCTTTGTGAACTTTTTGGTTGCCCAAGATGTCTACCAACTTATCACTGGTGTCACACATATCAAGCCCTTTCCTCAAAGAAACAACTCCTGCCTCTAAACTATCACACTCCCTTTTCTTGATGTCTAACTCCATTTTGGTGTCTTCAACAATCTTTTTTCTCTCTTCAAGTTGAAGCTTTAGGTCAGCAACCAACTTTTCAGACTCATTAACCTTGTTGATCAAATTTTTAGTTTCTTGTAGGGTTTGATTTCTTTTCTTAATTACCTCTTTTTTAAGTCTTTTTATCTCACCAAGTGTACACATCAGTTCTCCTTCAAGATCAACCTCTTCTTCATCACTTTCTTCATCAGTATCAGATTGATCTTCATCCTTTTCTTTATGATTTTCACCTACACTAATAGTAGTCATAAACAAAATTTCCTCTCCTTCAAGAGAATCTTCAGAACTACTATTAGTTACATCAACATCCTTAATGAATAAATTTTTCTTTTTCTTGAACAAGTTTTTCTTTTTAGGATTATATTATGTTTTCTTTCCATGTCTCCCATTGTCCTCTTCATCACTTTCATGATCTTTATAGGTACATTGAGTAGCATAGTGTCCAATCTTACCACAACCAAAACACTTAAATGGAAGCTTCCCTTTGTATTTACCTGATCCTTTCTTCAATCTCTTGACAAAGTTGGACTCATGAACATACAAATCCTCTAAATTTGAACCTGCCTCTTTGTTCCCTTTTTCAGTCTTGAAGGTTGCCTCTTTTCTTGTTGATTCATCATGACAAATTCTCATTTCATAAGCAGTGAGTGTACCATGTATTTCATCCAAAGTAAGTTTTCTCAAATCTCTTTCTTCAATAGCAGATACCTTAGAATCATATTTGGATGTTAAAGATCTTAACACCTTCTTGACCACCACTATTTCTTCTAGGGTTTCACCAAGACCATGAATTGCATTAATTATTTCATGTACCCTAAGAAGGTAATCAACAATTTTCTCTTCCTCATTCATTTTCAATCCTTCAAATTTTTCTCTAAAAGCCTGCAACTTTGCTTCTTTAATCTTATCATCTCCTTTATAGATGCTTGACAATTTGTCCCAAACTTCCTTTACAGATTTGTAATGCATAATCTTAACAAGGATCTCATTTGTCAACCCACAACAAATGGCATTCTTAGCCTTGGCATTACACTCATAGGGTTTCTTTTCATCAGTAGTGGAAGGTAGTTGAGAAGGCACAACATACCCATTTTCTACTGGTGTCCAAACATCATAACCAAGAGAGGACAAACAGGACTCCATTCTAAAACTCCAAAAGGAATAACTTGACCCATCAAAAAGAGGTGCTCTAGAAGTAGAATGACCCTCCTTCTTAGCCATAATGTGTATTCCACTACCAGGATCACCTAAGTTGGTTAAACTTATTTCAAGGAATCTAATGCTCTAATACCAATTGTTGGAATACTTCAGACCACTGAGAGCGGGGGTGAATCAGTGGTCAACAAAAATAACTCTTCAAACAAGTTTTTCTCATAATAGTATCAAAACAATACAACATGTTATAACCCATAATTAAACATATAACAAATGCATCAGGACATAAAACATTGACAATGCACAAGAGTCAGATAGGAAAAACACATAACATAGGTGATTGAGTGGAAAACCCCAAAAGGATAAAAACCATTATGAACATGATCTCCATTAAGCCTCACTCACAAACCTCACTGGTTACAATCTTGTTGATGATGATTGTTAGTCATAACAACATGCATAAAAATTTGCACAACAAACCTTTATTATCTTGTAAAGTATGATTAATTTGAGATAAATTGATGACTCCAAGGCTCTGTTGATCAAGTCATGATCGTCTGACGTTACTCAAAGGTTGATGTGACATGTTGTTTTCCATTTCAAGGGGTCTTACATTTGCTTAGGTGATCAATATTGCACTGTATTCTATAAATTTACTCCACATAGAGGTTAATTCTACTCTATTTCCAAAGATTGCTGTTATATTTGTAAATTTGATCAATTCTTCTGATAATTGATCATTATGAACTCTCACATTCTTCTACACTGCATATTTATTTAAATGATGTGTCTATAAGTAGATATTTATGTGTTCTTCATGGATCTTTATCCATATTTGCATGATATTTATCAATTTAACATGTTTCCATTCAAAATATGCTTTGTATTTTCAATTGCCTACGAGATATCTATATATTTCATGTTTATTTGCTTTTGATTTTGTGTTATTTGCAATTGTGGAGATGATTTGTAATGAAATTCAAAGAAATTTAAAAGAATACTTTTAATTTTAGTGAACCTTCAGTTATTGAATCACATACACTCAAGATGAAGTCATGAAGAGAAGAAATCAAACCATAATTCACCAAGTTGTTCCACAACTAGGTATGGTTGATGCTAACTTCAAAGGAACAAAGAGTGAAAACAATACATGCAGGCTGAAAAGCACTCCAAGGGACGCAACTAATCAATGCATATATCTAGATTCCACTCACAGATTACTCAAGATTTACAATGATTTTTAATCAAAATAGCTTCTCTTTCATTAAGTATGCAACACATGTCCATTCACAATAACTTTGAAATAAGTCCAGAATTCTTCAGCAATTAGATTTCAATTAAGTTTCCAATGACTAAAAGATTGCACCCCTGCACCTTTTATAGAATAAGGTGAGGAGGCAGTTATAATTGACCAATGGTCAAGATTTATCAATTTAGATCAATGGATGACAATCCTCCTATGACTTAGTCAACCCTTCAATCCATGGCATAGGTTGCCAGTTGGCAACCATCTATATGATTCGCTATTTATAAGTATCCCATGCATATGTTCACTTAGTGATGCATCTACACTTACTCTTCATGTTCTTCACCTTCACTTTCTTCTTGCTCATCATTTTCTTCATCTTCATCACTTTCATTATGACTATCACTTTGATAAACATTCTCTTTCATGTGGACCTTTACTGCTATCCTAATGGATTCATATGCTTGCACTATTTTATCAACCTCTCCCCCATCTTGGGTCTTGGCTTTTACTATTGCATGTTTACGAGATTTAAACTTAGCCTTGAGAGCTTCCATTTTGCCTTTCCTGCTATTTAATGTCTCATTGTATGTCTCCACTTTAACCTTTATTCTCATGATTCTATTCATTATCTCTTCAGTTAGGTGGGTGAGAGGGTCATCTGCTACTGGCTTGAAATTATCATGTAGAGCCTTAATAGCAAAATCTGCATCCTGATTTTCAATCTTACCTTCTATTTTCCCTTCTAAAGCCTCCAGGGTCTCTACCTCATACGCCATCATACTATGTAGCTTGACATTGATGTCCCTAAGCTTGCCACTATATTTCTTCAATACATCACACTCAAACCAGATATCTTCATACCATATACCTATTAGCAGGGTAGTATTGTTGTGTAATACCTTATTACTTATTAGAATCTATGAATCAATTCTCTTCATCTCACTCAGAGCACTCAGGTCCTTTTCCAATTGGAATGACCTTTTTTCGGTGTCATTCTGCATTTTGTCCACCCTCCTCTTCAAGTTACTCAAAGAATTCCACCTCTGCAGGGAGGTTCTTAATATATCTTCAGCCCCATTGAGTGCTAAAAACATCCATTTTTCCATCACCATTGCTTCATGTTTCATCAGGTCCAATTTGGTGACCTCCTCTTGTGATATGATAGTCAATGGAACTGTAGGATCAACTGGTACATGATCAAGGTTAATTAACCCTTTTATGAAAGAATGCAACTGAGCAATGTGCTCCTTATTTATTTTATTTTTCTCTTTATCCTTCTTCACCCTTTGGGTTAAAGAATCAATAATATCCTTCCCTTCTTGACCCTCATGGTCTTCATTGGCAAAACCTAGATCAACATTTGTGATTTGAAATTCCTCCAGGCTTATTTTGCCCTTTTCCTTTTCAACTGTGGGGAGAGCTACCTGTGCGGTCCTCCTACCTGTAGTAGGATCTCTTTTTATAGTGGATGTCAACCTCACCTTCCTTCTTGGTTTCATCATGATTTCAGTAAATAGGGAGGAGACATCAAAATCTTGGACCTCTAACATTATTGGTTCTATATGTATTTCCTTTCTAAGCCAATGAGGTATATCACCTCTAGATTCTTGGTAGCCTTTGTTTATATCCTAGGTATCTTGCTCCCCAGTATTATCCTCTATCCTTGGTGAGGACAGCACCTTCTTGATTTCTTCCTCATGTAATTCATCATGAGGGGGATCTTGTTGGAACTCCTCCTGTTGAGGTGTTGCCTTTTGCAAAGGAGGATCATGTGGAATATCCACATTCTAATCTTGTTCTTCATTATGTGATCCTTCCTTTGGATTTTCAACTTCTTTGTTAGCTTTCTCATCCTGTGGCACATTAACCTCTTGGGAGGCCTACATATTCTACCCTTGAGGGTCACCTTGACCATGGGTCATTTCCTGTTCTCCACCTATAGTGGCATTAATACTTTGTGGCTTGGGGTCCTCCTGGCCTAATTTATCCTCCGTCCTTAGGGCTTCTCCTGACTCTCCCCATTCGGTATGTAGTGGAGGCATGCTCTATTCTTTACGAACATCTTTGAGTAACACCTCTTGATCCTATTCCTTTTGAGACAATGATGAACCTCCCTGGGCTCGAGCAACACCGATGTTTGATATGCCCTAATTACCCCCACTCTTTTGTGGGACCTTTGTCACTTTTGGTTCTATGGGTACCTCATGTTGTTGCTGACCCTAATCAAGAGCAGTACTATCCTTTACTATATTCTCTACCACTTTAGCCCTCTTTGGCTCCTTGGGTGCACTGTCATTCTTGTTTGGGCTTATATCACCCCCATATGTTAAGTCAATGACTACAAGACTAGTAACCTGATCAACCAAATTGTCCAGCCCTATCTGTTGGGCTACTCTTTTCAGACTACCTTGTTTCATTTCCTCTGTTTGTTTTCCTTCTTCCAACACCCTCATCTTGGTTGATGGAGTTCCATGAGGGGTCATTCTAGTGTTGGCAACCAGAGTTTCCATATGTTGAGCGGTCACATCTCAGACCACCTCATCATTAGATAAATCTACTGTATCATCTAAGGAGAAAGGAATCTCCTTACCTATCCTAAGTGTTTCTCTCATTTTCTATTCAGCTTTTTCAATTTTGAATTTAATTATTGTGGGAAGAGGAACATCATGCTGCAGCTCCTTCCTGAAGACTTCACTACTTGCTCTTCTCAACATGATAGGTTCAGCATGGACACCTCCCCTCATGGTTGTTCTCTATTTCTTAGGTGGGGACATCAGTGGCATCCCCTTCCTCTTCTTGCTTGATATCAGCATGTCATCATCTTCAGGTTCTTCATTTAATGGTTCTTCTTCCAAGGGGTCCTCTTCCTCCAATTCATGTTGCAGGGTCTGGCCTTCCACTTGCACCTCTGGAGTCTCAACATTAGACTTTAAAATTCTCTTAGTTTTCAATTTTTCTGGTGGAGGCTACATCTCTGAGGTGGATACCTGAGCTGATGTGGATGCACCCACAGCCCTAGTGGCGACCCTTTCTATAATCACCCCCTTTGGTTCACTCTTACTTTTCTTACTTTTAGGGGGGATCTTCTTCCACTTTTCTGTGGGCAATCTTCCCCATTGGATTTCCTCTTTTCAGTGAGGAAATCACATATTCCTCGTCAAAAACTTCTTGTCTCTTCTTCTTAGTATCAACAGTAAGGGAAACGCCCCTTTTCTTTAGTTTGGCCATTTCTGCATCTACCCAAGCCTGGGTTAGCTGGATCACCCCATTCATCAGCTGATCTAAGGATATATCCTCCTGTTGTGTAAGATCCGGGGCCGATATGGTGTCATTATACACCTTTTTGTCCTCATATTCATTGGAGATTATTTTCCCATCATCTTTACATAGTTGTGCTAGCACAAGGATACAATCAAAGGTTTTGACTTGATTCAAGGTGAGTCTTTCATATTTTCTTCTTTTCACCTCAGCCTCATCATCACAATCGGTCCAAAAGTCCTCTAGATACTTTTGATGTATCTGCTTTCCCAATACCTTCTGCATCCTGCCATAAGGATCATATGATCTGGCCAAAGGAAATGGTTGTAAATACATTAGTTTCAACCCCCCAATAGCATGTTTTATACTCTCTGAATCTGGGCACATGTACCAACCCATAGATACTGGAAACAAAATTGGAGGTATTTTCTTTTGTGCCTTATAGGCTTCAACTATGGTAGATACCTGGCTAACAAATTCCATCAAGATGACCCAATCAGTAGGGTATCTTGGCAACATAAGAGGTTGTCCCTCAAATCCATTGATCCTAATATATGAGAAAGTAGCAAATTGGATAAACCATGCTCCATTTCGATAGATAATTTCTTGAGCTTCCATGCTCATCCTTTTAGTTCTATCCTCCTCCATAGTTCTAACCAGATGCATGTAGAATGCATTATTTACCAGTTTATAGTCCTGGAGCTATACCTTCCTTTGCAATTGGGGATAATGATCCTATATGTGTGCATCATCAGCCTCACCACCAGCCTTGCCAACTATTTTCAAAGCATCAAATGTTCCTCTATATGCACAAGAGTACACCACTTATGAAGTCATGTAAAACAAACATGTCTATCCTCCCAGGCTCCTCATTCCCTCATCCAATGAGTCACTAATGATATTAGCCCATAGGGGTTGGTTGTCTGCATATAAGACCATTTGGATGATCCCAAACATCTAATTCTCAAAATTTCTAGCATGAGGCCTGCCAGTCATCCTACTCAGTAGGGCAATCATATATTGGTACTCATCATCAAAGTCAAACTTGTACAAATGCAAGGGTAGCTTGGCTGAGGCAGTATAAGTACTACTCTTTGATCTCCATTGGTACATCTTCTTCCTCGCATTCTTCTTTTTATTGTTATACTCTATTTCCAGTTTACACAAGTCCACATTTACTATCTTTTTCCCAATTGGCAAATTGAAAGTGGTAGTAAAGCCCATGACTAAAAAGTTTGCGTATACCCTTCCATGCTTCTCTACCCGCCTGGTTTCTGGGTTGTAATTTCTTGCACACTCCACTACCAATTTCAGAGCATCCATAGCATAGGGAAAACTAGTTGCATGCCACATACCTGAGACAAACACCCCATCCAGAATAGGATTATCCTTATCATTATCCAATCTTGTCGACCATATAGCTAGGTTTGTATCCCCTTATGTGTATCACCGACGACTCCGTATTTGAATTATACCCCCCTGGTTGCACAAACATGGGCTTGAGGAACTCCGCCTCAGACCTATTTCTCCTGACATCGGCCATGGATTCCTGCAATAGACATAATATATTTTACCATATGATATGCACATGTATTTTCTTAAACAATATCATATACTTCTATTATATCATGTATGTTTTGTATATTACCTTTAATTTACCTTCCTATGCATTATCACAAGAATTTCCCCCCAGTAAAGACAAATACTCTACCTAGAATTTTAGAAAATGACAATGGGAAGGGTTTGTAGTTACTTACCTAATAATGCTTTTCTTTTGATTAGATGAGTGATTATGGGGAAAGACTGTAAACAGGCAAGATCACCCATTCTGTTCTGTTACGTTGAAGGATTGACAGGTAGTTGTTGAGGGTTTGACTCTGGAGCTCTGTAATTTCTTGATTTATTGCAAGATGAATCAAAATGACCTTTAAATTTTACCCTTAAATAGGTCAATAGGACAAATTAGGGTAAAATACATTGTCTTGATTAAATCTGTCGATCATCTGCAGGGAATCCGTAGATGTTGCCAAGTGTTCAATTTGTATTTGTAATCAGCAAGAGTTCATCTACCGCTTTAATTACATTTAATATTAAAGGGGGTGATCTTTGTAAGATTAGGGATATTAAAAAATATGACCCCCCTCATTTAATATGACCCCCTCGCTTACGCGGGATAACTATGTGCAAAGAACCAGGTGACACGGTCAACCATTTGACTTTGATGCATATCGGGTCATGGAAATAAAATCAGGGGTATCTAAAATATGACCCCCCTCTAATTTGGAGAAAGATCATGGTGATATCATTAGGTCATTGACGTCACTTAGTTATCATGTTTTAATGATGTCATCGTCATATTAAGAAATATGACGAATATTGGATATATAACCCCCTGTGGTTCAGATGGAACAATGATGTCATCATTGGGGTGATTTCTTTCGTTAATTGGAATTGGATGATGTCACCGTCATATTGACATAGGGTGATATTTGTGAAGAGGGTGATATTCATAAGATGACTGATATTAGAAAATATGACCCTCTGAATTTGTGAAGTCTTTTGACAGGTAGGTGCTGGCTCTTATTTAAATTTGACGTTTACGCATCACACACCTAGTGATTATCAAGTGATGACTCTATATCTGGATGATATTATCAAATATGACTAATATTAGAAAATATGACCCCCGCCCCCCCCCCCCCCCCCGCCCAGGTAATATCAAGTTTGACCAAACTTTGACTGAGCATAACTTTCTTTCCTTAGACAATTTTGGGGTGATCTAAAAGATGAACCTGCTTAAAATTTTGCATATTTTCCAACCATGGGTTAATAATGGCAATGGTTGATTTTATCTACTAACCTCATCCAATGGAAAATCCACCCTCCTACATGGGCTCCTACATGGTTACATGCATGACTAATTTTACCAAACCACCCAAAAGCAGAAAATAAGCAAGCCACAAGCAAAAAGAAAAGTTGGGTCCTTGTTTTGTCAAGGCAAAATGAGGTGTGTTGTGTAACCACACAACAAGTCTATGCCTCACTGGCAGATCTCATTGGTTAGAGACTATGCCTCGCTAGAAAACCTCACTGGTTACAGTCTGTACCTCACTAGAAAACCTCACTGGTTACAGACTATGCATCACTGGCAAACCTCACTAGTTATAGTCTGTGCCTCACTGGAAAACCTCACTGGTTACAGACTACACCTCACTGGCAAACCTCACTAGTTACAAAGTATGCCTCACTAGAAAACCTCACTGGTAACATATCATATGCCTCACTAGCAATAGGAGCACTTACAACAATCTCAGAAAAACAAAAAGTATCCAGAGGGTTACTCTATTTCACTACAACTATTAGATCAGCATATCATTCTTCTACAAACTGGAAGTCCATTCATCTGAATTCATACCCTACATATCTACTGCATAATTTACTCTTACTGTACTTTATTCACCTTAATCCTTCATCTACATTCATACTCTGCATAATCAACTACATAATGTCTTCATTCTGTGCATAAATCACCTACAAAAAGATCTCACATACTTCTCAATTCACAGACAAACTATTCACTCACACACACCCCTAATTTACCTTCATTTTCTCCTACAAAAGCCTACACTTCATTCCACATTCATAATTCTCAGTCAAAAAAAAAATTCTCCTACCTATTTCAGTCCACTTTGAATGTCCATACCCTGCAAAAGTCATGTATTAAAAAAGAAAAACATCTTCCTCCATTAAACTCCTCTGTATGCTCTCCCTATTCTTCAAACAAACATACTTTAATTAGCTTCCATTATTTTGCATGAAGAATCCTCCATATTTCCACTTCGTTGTTTTGGTTAGAATATCATCTAAATTGAAAAGGAGTGGGTTCACCTCTTTAATGGCTTCAGTTGCACGAGGGTATGGGCATCTGCATGCCTTTTGCATGTCCAAGAAAATGCCTATTTTAGTCTTCTTTGAATATGGCTTTTTCAAATTGTTCTACATGTTCTCTGCAGCATTGGTGGAGAGTGCTCGTCCAATTAAATCCCTAAGAAATAACCAGTTGCTATTTAAAAAAGGTTTAAATCCTCACCTTTGAAATAACCTTTCACGCCTTCAAAGGTTTTAATAAGGACATTTATATTGTCTTTGGCACTCGATCCATATGAGGTGACCAGAGGATCTGGCCTCCCTAGGTAAAGGGGGCCAATAGATCAATGATTGCGACCCCTTAGTTTGTGACTTAAGTTATAAAGTAACCTGTTATCATAAGTCACTTTCTAATTATAACAAAGCCAACTTTAGACTTGATGGGCAAAGAAGATTTTAAACAATTAGGAGTTAGGGTTTAGGTCTTGTAGATTTACAAACCTTAATTTCATTGCTCACTGATATTCAACTTAAATCAAGATCCTGTTTCAACAAAGCTTCACTATACCTCTTGTTCTTGATTATCACTATATCATTGACAAGCCCCTGACATCATTGTAAGCAAATTTCTTTGATCTTGAAGAACACAAATTTGCATCATGAAACTATCACCACTCCACCTGATATCTTTTGAGATCTCATGCAGCAAACCAAAAACTCCATCAACACCGTATGAAGCATGAACACTATGCAACTTCTTAAGAATGAACCATATGAAGTATCTTGAATCATAAGCATCCTGAAGCATGAACAACATAAACAAGTCCCTTTACCAATTTCTGATACCTTTTGACATCTTTACCATGTATCAACAAAACTTACCACGAAATGCATATAAAGCATCAACATACCCTTTTGTCTTCTCTGTCACCTTACCTTTGACATCACATGCACCTTTGTGAAGAAAATCTATCATAAAGATGACAAGGACACATCACCTTTACATCAACAACATGAAACAACAAAGATCTACTACTACAACTCTTTGTGATGACAACATTGTTGAAGTTAGGGCAGACAACTAAGAGTAGGGGTGAATCAGTTGTCTCAAAACGTTAATGCTTGCTGCAGTTAATTCTTCTTTACCAATTATTAACAGATTAAAGATATAACCATGAGAAGCAAGAATCAATAACACATGAGCAGAAACACAAATAACACACTTGACACCAAGATTTTAATGTGGAAACCTAGTTAAGGGAAAAAACATGGTGGGGGTTAACCCACAAAGATTATACTCTGTTAAAAGTATTACAAATGGGAAGGCACATGCCTTCAGGCTCACTGCCCAAAGCTCACTGCTCAAAAGAGGCTCACTGCCTACAAGAATGATTACAAGAAGATTATAGAATGTTTGAATTGATGAACAACATCTACCAATGCAGGAATTTAGTTCTGATTAAGCACATAATACTGATCTTACACACTTCATCTTCACTCTGCCCTGTTTACTGCTCTACCATGATCCAAACCTTAGATCTCTTCTCTTTCACACTTATTTCTATCCTTTTCACACTTACTCTACCATCATATCACAACGTATACTCAAATACATTCTAATCCATCAGTTATATGTATCCGCATCAATAAATTCAATTAACTATAGTCAGCATCAAGAGAACTTAAAACATTCATTAAGAACTCTACTCTATCAACTGAATCCTTAGACAAATATCAACATGGACCAAAACTTGTGTTCTCAGATCATCAATCATGTCAGCCAATACCACTGATTATCACTAATTGTTTATCCAATAGCTTTTCTGCATCTGGACCAAGATTAAATGCTAGGTCGCCCTGTTCTTCTTCTGACTGTGTTGATTAACTGTAACCCGATACTCAAATCCTTATAACTTTTGAATCCTTTATCACCAGAGGCTAAATCTCTAGATTTTGATAGTCCTGACAATCTTTATCACTCCCTTAGATCCGCAACACACTATGAATTACCACCGGAGAGATCCAAACAAAGAAATCGGACCCTGTCACATGCTCTATTTCTAACTCCTGGACTTGGACAAATCTTCACTCTGACTCCCAGTATGAACAAATTATGCAATGTGGATGGCTAAGATAGACTTAGTTTCCATCAATGATAACACTTTTTAGGTGTAGCAGTGTCTCTTTCCAATAATCTCCCCCTTTGGCATTGATGGCAACACTTAGTGAAAAATGACTAAGTGTCGGAACACTCCTCCTTACTATGTACACTTATGCTTTTCACTATTCACCAATGCTCCCCCTTTGTTGGATTCCTCATTTTCACTGCTCTTCACTTCCCCCTTTGACATCAATGGCAAAGGGCGGGGTCTGCAAACTAAAATTTACACAAAAATACCAGGCCGCATATGTACAAACAGTCCTTAAGTCTTATTTACATATACTTGAGTATATCTCCAAAATGGTTCTTCAAAAGTGTCAGCTCACTATCCCATCTCTTCTTTATAGTGTTCAAAATTGAGATGCGACCATTGAAAAGAAATGCTTGTGATTCTGTCGTTCATAGATCAATGGGGTCACTTGATTGAGCTGCAGCTTGAGCTTTGGTCAGAGCATTAAACATTGCTTCCATTTTGGGGGAAATTAGTCCCCAGAGCTCACTCATTATTGCCTCTATGCTCTCCTATTTTTTAAATTTCTTTATATCCTCAATCAAGCTAATCACTTGACCCTCCTTACTTGCTACTGATGCTGTCACCAAATCAAAAGAATTAGATACACTAGATAATTTTTGCTTAGACACTTTTATTTTATCTTCTATATCCTCTATAACTTTAGGATAGAATAAGCAAAATTTTTATATGTTTCCTTCTTCTGTAAGAGCATTTTGAATACTCTTTATACTGGCATCCAACACCATTCTATCTACTCCAATCAACGCTTTTAAGGCATCAAATCTTTTATCATTGAATTCTTTTGAACCTTGACTTCTGCAGATTTTTTAAGAGACTCAAAATGGGTACTTACAGAGTTTATCAAGTTCTTTAAATGTCCGGAGGGGATGCTAAACAATCCTTCTGAAAAGTGGGCATGACCTTCTCCAAGATCCTTGATGTCAGACCAAGTAGCTCACTGTCATCTATGTGAGACTTCAAAATTTCTTCTCTAGCCTTGGCTTGAGCAATAGCAGCCAGCTTTATCTTTTTTTACCGGAGATAATGTGTCAAATTTTATTGGACCTTGGATTATGTCCTAATCTTCTTTAATTTGTTTGTCCCTTTCCAAAATTTCCTTCATTGCCTCTGCAATGTCTCTTGCCCAAGATGATGATGTATTTACTTGATTCTTATGGGTATTGTCAACTGGATTGTCTTGCTTGGGCTCTTCATTATTATTTGCAATATCTTCTTCTTTTTCATTTTTCTCCTTGATCCCTTCTTCTTCTTGCTCCTTTGCCTTTTCAGTTTCATGCTCTTCAATCTTTAATGAATCATCTTTAATTTGATCATTTGTTTCTATATTCATCTCTGTATCTTCTTTGTCAGAATGATCCGGAGGAGTTAGAATACCTCCTGCATCAACAGTTTTATCTGTCATCTTTTTATCTTCCTTGCTTATTGTTTCTACTGAGATAGAGGAGTCATATATTCCAAATTATTGCTCATCCTTCTAATACTCTTCTTCATCCAGAACTAATGTGTCATCAACAGGTTCATCTGCAACAACATAGAACTTATTTTTGTCTGATGCTTTCCTCAGAATTTACTCAGTTTCTTGGACTTCTATGTCACCAATCATCAATTTGTTCATCCTTTTCTTTCTTCTAAATTCTTTTTTGACCTCCTTAAAAATTTTGTCTACTTCTTTGTTGGAGATCACCGGACATAGAGTGGTTATCACATGTTCTCTCAGCTCCATATCTTTTGTCTTGGCAGCTTCTTTCCTTATTTCTAAAATATCTCTCAAACCTCTTGGAACTTCTGACAAAATCTCTACCAATGCCCGATTGAATACATTCAAGTATTTGATAATGGCTTCCTCCAAAAGTCTTTTGTCAACATCATTGTAAAGATCATAGAACTTAGTAACTAGTTTGAGATTGCCATCAATAGTGATTGTTTTGATACTATCTTCCACAGAACGGATTGCCTTCTCAATATCAACCTCTATTTTCTGTTTCTTGTGTGTTACTTTACTTTGCTTCTCTCTAGACACTTTAACTACTTTAGTGCCTGTGGCTTTTAGCTCTTTAAGCTTAGCATCAGAATCTATTTGTTCTTCATCCTCTTTTTTCCATATTCCTATATGATCTTTTTGCCATTACTTTAGTTCTTTTCTTTTCCTTACCAGATGATTTGTCTTCTGGTTCAACAAGTTTAGAGAGAACAAAGGTAACAACAGAGCTCCTAGTAGTCCTTCAAGTGGAGGAGGGTTCTACCTGAGTACTTCCTTGTTTCTTATCCTGCTTCTCCTCAGCTTTTTCTATTCTTTCTCTGTTCTGCTTCACATCTTCCTTGGTTATGCCAATGCTTTCAGCATACATTTCCACTTGTCTTTGAACTCTTCTCTTATTTTCTGGCTTCCAGAGTTCAACATGTAGCTTCAAATCAAGCTCTTCATAAGTTCCAAATCTCTCAACAGAATCATCCTTGGGTTTTCTCAAGAGATGTTGAGCGTACATATTCAATATTTTCTCATCTACCTCATAACCCATAGGCATAATCCAAATAGTTCTAGGTTCTATAGCTTCCATAAGGCACTGATCAGTGTCTACCATAAAATAGATTTCATTCTTGTATTTCTCAACTACTAATTTAGGGATTCTTTCCCTAGAATGCATCATACTCTGAAATTTTTTTAAGTATCCCCAAATTGCAGTCTTCTGTGCTTTAGAGTCTCCCATGCTGTGTAGATGTTCTCTTATTTGCATTGCTACTGGCCTGTCATTTATCCAGTGCACACCTTTAACTCTAGGCACTTCATTCATGAAGTAGAAGAATAAGAATATAATCAAGGAACCATATTTGAAGGTGTTTTTCTTATCCTTCTTGATTTTACTCAAATTCTCAACTAGTTGGTTCTATAATAGCTCACATAGGTCATAATCTGCATTCTCTTTCAACATTTGATATGCTGCATATATGGCAGTTCCAGAGACAGAATTCTCCCTGCTGGAGTGATAAATCTTATAGGCAATTACCGTAGAGGCAAACATAACATCCGGTTCAATAAGGTCATTTATGGTCATTGCCCTCTTGTCAAACTTGGCACCGGTTACATCAGTAACAGTCTGGTTTTTCACAGATTTTAACATGGGTAATCCACCGGTTGAATTTAACCTAGTTACGATTCTGATAACATCCTTTGTAATCTTGAAAGGTTTCAAAAGCCATATGAACTCATCATGCATTCGGCTCAAGATGTATTGAACCCACTCATTCTCATCAAATGTCAAAAATTTAATGACTTCTAGAAAATGTTTACTCTCTAGGGTTTTGAATTCTAGTTTCAAATCATAATTATCATCCTTTAGATGGTTCTCAAACAATTCCAACAATCTCAGATTTCCAAATTCATCTATATTACAATGGATGTATGCCCTAATATCTTTGACATGCAGTACACCATATGGGACACCAGAAAATGCAACTAATGGTTCAACTTTGACTGACTTGTATGGATGCTTCTTAAATTTTGGTTGGGGTCTTTCAGTTATATCAACAACTAGAGGAGTAGCCATTGCAAAAGATTACAAATTCAAAGCTTCACAGATAAATACCTTTTTCTTCCATGGAGTTAGGGTTAGCGGACAAATTTATCGGTCGCACTTCAAATCCTTAAAATCTTAGCTCAAATGCTCTTCTTCTTGCTTTCTTCTAATGCAAAGTGATTCAAATGAAGGATGAACAACCTTTTTATGCTCTGCAAAAACTAATTTGTCTTTGTAATAAATGATCTACTCTAACACATCTGGTTACACTATTTCTACATACAGTTGACCTTCAATTGCTCCTCAAATCATTAAATCCACTTCTTTTCTTCTAAAAATCCTTTCAAATGATCTGCAGTGACCCAAATTATCTTTTCCCATCATGCTAGATTCAAGTACCCACTTACTGGCTAGGGGAATTTGATTTTCAATGTAGTTCCCTCTGAGCTAGAGCTCCTAATTCAATTCTTAGAGGAATTATCAACACTGAATTCTGATGCGGACCCATCACCATTATTCATTGCACCTTTCTTCACCCATGTCTTGTTCATTTCATTTTGGATCTCATTCACATCAACTTTGCCCTTACCTTTGTCTTGTCTCTGCTCATCCGATTTTCTATTTACTGGACTTCTACTTTCATTATTCCTGCTTCTGCAGAATCTTGCAATATGACAAGATTTGTTGCAGTTGAAGCACACAATCTTATTTTTCTAATAGTCACATGTTGGAGTAGGTTTAGATATGCATTGCATTGCAATATGCCCAACCTTATTACAAGTAAAACATCTTCCATTGAACACTTGCTTGTTCTTAGGAGAATTCATTGATCTATTTATGCATTCCTTGGCCTTATGACCTATTCTCTTGCAATTAAAGCATTGAACAGAGAAAGATGATGTATTTTGATTCACTTGACTTCTACATTGATTAGCTCTATGACCATATTTATGACATTTGAAACAATTACCATTGAAAGATGGATACCTTTGAGCATTAGGTTGTCTTACCAGAGGTCTTCTAGGTCTATTTCTCCCATTCCTTGATTGAGAATTTCTTTGTCCAGATCTAAAGCTTTCACCCTTTTCATACCCAAGACCATGCTTATCATCAGCCTTCTTCTGACTCTCAAGCAGCACTTCAAGTTTAGCTGAGCTTATCTTGAACTTCTCCTTATATTCATTTGCAAGTTCTAGGTCATGTCTGAGAATGACAATTTGTCTTTCAAGTTCCTCATTATATCTGCATTCTTGTAGGTCAAATTTAAGGTGGCTAATTGTTCTGTCCATTCTGCAGCATTGTTCAGTTCTTTCCTTCAGAGTTTTATTCAATTTGTCTTCAGTCTTCTTCCTTTGCTCAATTTCTTTGGTTAGCCTCATTACCCCAAATTCCATTTCATGTTTTAGAATAGAAACTTCTTTTGCCAGCTTCTCACATTCCTTAGTCTTTTCTTCCAAAGCTTCTTTCAAATCATTATCTTCAGTAAGATTAGGTATCTGTTGAAGTAGTTCCCTCCTCTTTTCCATAGATTTCTTAAGTTTCTCTTTTAACATCTCAATGCAATCATCAACATCTTTAAGGTTCTCTTTCAGTTCTCTTACTTCTGCTTTGGACTGATCAAGATCTTCTAAGGCTAATTGAAGTTGATCTCAGAGTGAACCCATTGAAACTCTTTCCCAGATATTCCTTTAGCTGTTAAGCTTCTTCAAGGAACCTTGCTCTAATACCAATTGTTGAAATTAGGGCAGACAACTGAGAGGGGGGGTGAATCAATTATCTCAAAACTTTAATGCTTGCTGCAATTAATTCTTCTTTACCACTTATTAACAGATTAAAGATATAACCATGAGAAGAAAGAATCAATAACACATGAGAAAAAACACAAATAACACACTTGACACCAAGATTTTAACGTGGAAACCTGGTTAAGGGAAAAACCACGATGGGGGTTAACCCACAAAGATTATACTTTATTAAAAGTATTACAAATGGGAAGGCACATGCCTTCGGACTCACTGTCTAGAGCTCACTACTCAAAAGAGGCTCACTGCCTACAAGAATGATTACAAGAAGATTATAGAATGTTTGAACTAATGAACAACATCTACCAATGCAGGAATTCAGTTCTGGTTAAGCACAGAATACTGATCTTACACACTTCATCTTCACTCTGCCCTGTTTACTACTCTGCCATGATCCAGACCTTAGATCTCTTCTCTTTCACACTTCTTTCTATCCTTTTCACACTTACTCCACCATCACATCACAACATATACTCCAATACACTTGAATCCATTATTTATATATATCCGCACCAACAAATTCAATTAACTGTAGTCAGCATCAAGAGAACTTAGAACATTCATTAAGAACTCTACTCTGTTGGCTGAATCCATAGACAAATATCAATGCAGACCAAACTTGTGTTCCTAGATCATCAATCATGTCAGCCAATACCACTTATTATCACTAATTGTTTATCCAATAGCTTTTCTGAATCCAGACCAAGATTAAATGCTAAGTCACCCTGTTCTTCTTCTGACTTTGCTGATTAACTATAACTCGATACTCAGATCCTTATAACTTTTGAATCCTTTATCACTGGAGGCTAAATCTCTGGATTTGGATAGTCTTGACAATCCTTATCACTCCCTTAGATCCGTAACACACTGTGAATTACCACCGGAGAGATCCGGACAAAGAAACTGGACCCTGTCACATGCTCTATTTCTGACTCCCGGACTTGACAAATCTTCACTCTAACTTCTAGTATGAACAAATTATGCAATGTGGATGTCTAAGATAGACTTAGTTGCCATTAATGACAACACCTGTCAGGTGTAGTAATGTCCCTTGCCAACAATAAACCCATGCACTAACCTCACTAACCTCCTGTCCTTTTCACATCAATGACAAACCATCATCCAAAAAACTCCCCCTTTGTCAATGATGGAAAAAATATTCATGATTCTCTCTCTCCCCCCCTTTGACATCAAGTGACAAAGGACCTTTGATTGCAAATCAATCAATACTCCATATTCTCTCCCTGCAGATAAGTACAATCATTATTCTTGCTGGGAGAATCATTAGGTTCATCTGAAATTGCTATTATATCCATATTTTTAGAAAGTTCAAGTTCATTTACATAGTTCATGTCACTTACGTCCTCCATCTAATTATACAACTATTGATCATTTCATGACAGTCCATTAGACTACATTTCTTGAAAGTTCATGTATCTAGTTTACTTGTCTACACTTTGGATACATGTCTACCTTAGTACTTGCAATTACAACACTTGATAAGAATGTTGTCCTTTCATACCTTGATGGATGCCATACCCTATTTCAAAAAGTTACAGAGTCTGATTTTACACTTGCCAACATGTTAAGCTATGCTAATCACTGTCAGCAACCCACCAACAAACTGTGACAACAATGTTGTCCTCTCTGAATATTACTATTGTACTTCATGTCTATAACAAAATGACAACTTCATACTGTCAATATGAGCAAACACTGTATCTCAACACTGCCAGATAGAAAGTACTACTCCTATCATGAAATAGTTCACAAAATCAACTAAATTGGAGATTGAGCACTTGTTTATATGTATGAGATAAAGTAGACCTTCAAGCTCCCCCTTTTATGGAGTTATAATGCAAAGTCCATGGATGTCTTTCAATGATGTCTGTCCCTATAGTCAAGTTTGATGCACTTTCACATATGCAATGCAGTGTGTTAACACCTATCACTAGAACTAATGAGACAAACATATAGCACTGATTAGTGTTGCTAACTATCCAATGTACACAACAAGTTAAGATCAAATACATCATACACTGACACCACAATCCAAGGAACACTGATGGCTTGTCAACTGTTAAAGATTGTTCTAACTATTCCAATGAGATTGTTAGAACTATCAAAGACTATTCCACAACATTCATCAGAGATTCACTGTCACGAGAGCACATTCAAAGAACATCATTGAAGAATTTGCAAGGAACACATTGTATCAAAGGCACTCCAAAAATTATACCAACAACATAGTCATTGTTTTATCAGTCAATACTCCCCCTGCAAGAATCATGATGATCACACATATGCATCAAGAGATCAATTGAGTCAAGGGAATTTATCCATGAAGGGAACTCAAACAAATGTTTTCCTTTATTGAACCAATCAACATAACAATACAAACATGATCTCATTACATATTCATCTCTCCTTTCATTGAGTTTAGACACATGACTATCTAAAACATCACTCAATGCCTATGATAGGCTTAACTTCAAAAAGATTGCAATTGAAATATGACTACACTCATTAAGAACAACAATCATGATGATCCTTTTATCAACACATGACAACTCCTGACACTTAGAAGCATAGACATCTTATAGTAAAAGGTCATTTGATGCAATAACAATATCAGATGAACATGTCACTTCTCTAAACATCACTATACTCATTCAAACAGAGATATCCCATTAACTGATCTAATGATAGAGATGTCCAACTTGTAACACATTTGAATGATGTAGATCATACCTCAATATCTTATGCAATCTTCTCATTATGATGACATATCTCTATTTACTCCTTGACTGCTACAACATCTTGATTTTCACCTTGGGGGTAAATGATAGGGCATTGATCAACTCCCTCTATCCTCATGTTGCATCTCATGTAATTGATGATGTGTCTTGTGCAATATGCACAAGTTTAGGATCTTCCTTGTTTTTCTGTAGTTTTCTTCCTTTTTGTTCATGTAGGGCAGTTTGAGCAAGCATAGCCTCAACTTTCTTGTCAACTATCTTTGGTTTCCAAACTAATTTTATCTTATCCTTATTCTTATAAGCACTAGGAGATGTCACTTTGGAGTGAACAATAGTTTTCCTTTGTTGCATTTTCAAGCTATGTCTACAAAACTTAGCTATATGTCCAAGATTGTCACAATTAAAGCATCTTAACATACTCAAGATCTCAAAAGGATGTCTTCTTATAGTACTTGATCTCCTTCTAGGTGCAACTCTACATTCACTAGCCTTATGCCCATATTGACTGCAACAAAAGCAATCACCATAGAAATATTGATTATACCTGAATGGAATGTTCCTTTTTGCACTTGAAGATTTCATGATCATTTTCTTTATGACATTGTTTAAGCCACGAACATCAGCATGTTGAATTAGAGTAGTGTGATAAGATTTTGGTGAAGTTTTATGTCTTCCTTCAACTGCTTCCTCTTGAGGATCATTAGAATATGAACTTTGGCCTTCTACAAACCCTAAACTAGTCTTGTCTTTGTGGCCTTTTTGTTTGCCCAAGAGGTCTACCAACTTATCACTGCTGTCACACATATCAAGCCTTTTGCTCAAAGCAACAACTTATGCCTCTAAACTATCACACTCCCTTTTCTTGGTGTCTAACTCCATTTTGGTGTCTTCAACAATATTTTTTTTCTCTTCAAGTTGAAGCTTTAGGTTAACAACCAACTTTTCAAACTCATTAACCTTGTTGATTAGATTATTAGTTTCTTGTAGGGTCTGATTCTTTGCATAACTACCTCCTTTTTAAGTCTTTTTATCTCACCAAGTGCACACATCAATTCTCCTTCAAGATCAACCTCTTCTTCATCATTTTCTTCATCATTATCAGATTGATCTTCATCCTTTTCTTTCTAATTTTCACTTAGACTAACAACAGTCGTAAACAAAATTTCCTCTCCTTCTTTAGGAGAATCTTCAGAACTACTATTAGTTACATCAGCATCCTTAATGAATAAACTTTTCTTCTTTTTGAAAAAGTTTTTCTTTTTAGGATTGTATTTCTTTTTCTTTCCTTGTCTTCTACTGTCATCTTCATCACTTTCATGATCTTTATAGGGACATTGGGTAGCATAATGTCCAATCTTACCACAACCAAAACACTTAAATGGAATCTTCCCTTTGTATTTACCCAATCCTTTCTTCAATGTCCTAACAAAGTTGGACTCTTGAACATCCAAATCCTCTAAATTTGAATCTACCTCTTTGTTCCCTTTTTCAGTCTTGAAGGCTACCTCTTTCTTTGTTGATTCATCATGACAAATTCTCATTTCATAAGCAGTGAATGCACCATGTATTTCATCTAGAGTAAGTTTTCTCAAATCTCTTTCTTCAACAATAGATACCTTAGAATCATATTTGGATGTTAAAGATCTTAACACCTTTTTGACCACCACTGTTTCTTCTAGGGTTTCACCAAGACCACGAATTGTATTAACTGTTTCATGTACCCTAAGAAGGTAATCAGCAATTTTCTCTTCCTCATTCATTTTCAATACTTCAAATTTTGCTCTAAAAGCCTACAACTTTGCTTCTTTAATCTTATCATCTCCTTTATAGATGCTTGACAATTTATCCCAGACTTCCTTTGTAGATTTGCAATGCATAATCTTAACAAGGATTTCATTTGTCAACCCACAACAAATGACATTCTTTGCCTTGGCATTACACTCATAGGCTTTCTTTTCATCAGCAGTGGAAGATGGTTGAGAAGGCACAACATACCCATTTTCTATTGCTTCCTAAACATCATAACTAAGAGAGAACAAATAGGAGTCCATTATAAAACTCCAAAAGGAACAACTTGACCCATCGAAAAGAGGTGCTCTAGAAGTAGAATGACCCTCTTGATTAGCCATAATGTGTATTCCACTACCACGATCATATAAGTTTGTTAAACTTATTTCAAGGAACCTAATACTCCGATACTAATTGTTGGAATACTTTAGACCCTGAGAGGGGAGGGGTGAATCAGTGATCAACAAAAACAACTCTTCAAAAAAAAATTTCTCACAATAGTATCAAAAGAATACAACATGTTATAACCCATCATGAAACATATAACAAATGCATCCGGACATAAAACATTGACAAAGCACAAGAGTCAGATAGGAACAACACATAACATAGGTGATTGAGTGGAAAACCCCAAAAGGTTAAAAACCACTATGAACATGATCTCCATTAAGCCTCACTCACAAACCTCACTGGTTACAGTCTGTGCCTGTAAGCACAAAAATCATGTACAGCCTCCACGAGGACCCCTATGATGATTTTAATCCTTGTCACGTACATGTAAGCATGAAATAATGTCCTCTAAGAAGTAAACCTCTTGATGACATGTCTTATTTCTTGTCTGGTGTTGTTTCCTCTTTGTCATTTTCTCTCTCCCCTCATTTTCGATGCTTTTTGACACTTTTGCGACACTTGTTGATTTGTGTTTCCTATGCTTGTGATTTTTTACCTAAGCCTTGTATTAATCTATTTGTTGTAATTGATCTTTTGCATCCATTCTTTCTTCCTCACCCATCCAACTTACCTTCCAATTGGTGAATGAACTTTTTAGGGCTTGAGAGACCAACGAGATACCCTAACAAAAATGGTCTTAAAGTATAACTTCATGACACTTTCAAGAAAAAATAATAGCATCCTTGCGTAGCCCTCAAAAAATTATGCACTTTCAAAAAAAATGGCACCTAAAAAGGAGTCCGTATGTGCTCGAATGAGCTACCAAAAGTTCTATGACCAATTCAAAAAAATTGTTCCAGGGTGGCCCCTTATTAGTTCAGGGTCACCCTTAGGTGACCTAGGGTCGCCTCCTGGGTGATTTGGACTGATAAAAGGGGTCAACACATCATTTGCATCATTCTCACTTGTTGCTGGAGCCTTATGGCTTCCTTATCCCTCCAAAATCAATCTCCAACTGTTAATTTTCACCTAGAGCCTTAAACAACAAGATCTACCCTCAAACATGCAGGATCTCCCCCAGGAGACCCTAACAAAATGCAAGATTTCCTAGGGGTGACCCTACTAGCAAAAGGGGCGACCCTAACATGTTTACAGCTACGGAAAAACTCAAGTTTCTCACTCATTTTAGCTTTGTTTTTGCCTGTTTTTCTTCCAGTTCGCATGATTTTTGATGCCTAATATGGAGTTGACTATTTCATACACCTACACATGCATAATTAACTCCATTTGATCTATAATTAACTACTTAATCAATCTCATGCATTCTTCTAACTCCATTTCTTCTTCAGTGATAACCTATCATTGCTGCATCACTCTCTAATCAATTGAGTTCACTGGGTAATCAATCCAGCTCACTCCCCAATCAATCCTTGTTAACTCATAAATCAAATGAGTTAACTTCTCAATAAATTTCACCTCTCATCCCTTCTTCTAACCTATAAATACCCCTCACCTCTTCATCATTTTCCAACTTGAGCAAGTTGGAGAATACTCTTCTCATCTTCACAAGATTTTTCAAGCTTCTTCATAGGCCTTTGAGCCTCTTTCTTCATTTCTTTCTTTAGTTTTTCCAAAGATTCAAAGATTTCATTATTTCATAGCTTCAAATCTCTTCCACAGAGGCAAATTTATTGTGCACACAACTCTTGCCAGTTTTTTCTCTCCAACTTATTAGCATTCAAATGCTCTCACAGGATAAAGGTGCCTTTTTCTTTATTTGTTCAACCAAGCAATGCTACGCTGACTCATTTTATGTCATTGTGAAGCTCTCATTGAGCTCATACAAGCTTCATCAAAGTTGTGTTCTGCTTCTTTGGGTCATTTTGTTGTCAAGAGGATCACCCACTGCCACAAAAAGATTCAAAGTTGCCAATTACAAGGATTACTGAAGGTAGTAGAGTCAACAAATCTTCATTTCTTCCAAGTTACTTCATAGTTTTTTTTTAATTCATAGTAATTAGAGAATCAAATTTGCTCTTGGGAACAATAAAACATTTCTTTTTCCTTGAGAGTTAGATATTGCATGTTAGATTAATCACTTTCATATTTGTAGATCTAGATTGTTAGAAGAAGCATTTTCCCTTTTGTTTAGAATAGATTACTTTGAAATAATTGAAAACCCAAAAAACATAGGTTAAATTTGCATTAGAAAAGTCATATAGGATTGCACACATATTTCCTTTTCATAGATTAGAAGCACTTTTATTTCCAAAATACTCTAAAAAATACAAAAAAAAAGTTTTGCATATCATTTAGCTTGCATGCATATAAAAACCCTAGAATAGAAGAAATTGCAAACCCTTGATTCCATCACAAGGTAACCACAGTTAAACAATCTAATCAAACCCTTGGTTACATCACAAGGTAGAACACAAGTCAAAATCTAGGTCAGCTAAACTCTAGATCTAGTTAAGATTAGTAATCACACATTTACCTCTATCTTGATCCACAAATGTGCTTAGGAGTGAGAGGAGAGTAGGTGAGGGCTATCCATGATGAGATCAAGGAGATCCATCCATAACCACAATGAAAAGTGTTTGTTCTACCACAAGGAGACCCATTTGTCCTCTTGTTGTTATAAGAAACCAAACAATTACAACTACAACGAGAATTCCTTTGAGACATTAAAATAGTAGAAGCCATCAACGAAAATAATCACTTACCCACATAGAGGTGGAATCTAAGGAATCCAAATAGGAGAAGAGAAACTAGTGACCCTTCAGGTCATAGGGTTATCTCAACTACAACCATAATCAAATGAAACATACAACTAATCACACAACAACAAAGGCCACAAAACTTGTCGACCCCTCTCTGTGAAGTCCAACTCTCCAATGAGCTAGACCCCTATCATGTCTCGTCTCCTCTCGACTGGCTACTTCCACGTGACTGAGAGTGATGTGGCAGATCACCCTGTGGCAAGGAGGGAAGGGTCTGTGTGCATGGTGAAATCTGACCTGACAGCCGTAGGCAACTAGAGTCATGATTTTGACCATACATATTTTGGTGAACCTGACGTGAAAAGAAAAAACCTTTTGGTTGAGCTTTTTGCTTTCCATTGCAAGATCCCACTTTGATCATCATGCAACGAATCCTTTTGGGATGGATTCTTTCACACTTTTTTGCACTTCACAATGTTTCATGCAAAAAGTCAAAGGGAATGTCCCCTCGAGTAAAGTTACAAATTCAACACAGATCCAAAGAGATCTTGACAAAATTGGCCAAATCAAAACACAACAAGTGAACAATCAATCTTAGATCCATCAAGATGATCAACCCATAACAAGCCATAAAAAAATGGCCACTAAAATGGACAATGAAGTATGTTGTCAAGAGAAGAACTTACAAGAATCTCAAGGGAATCACCCCTCCAATGAAAGTAGCACATGTTCAAATCCAATAGCTTCAATCTTGAATCAATCAAGCTCCAAAGACTCAAAGGGGATCCAACAAGATCCCCACAACTTTGACCAAATCAAAACATGCCAAGTGAGTGTTCAGTCTAAGATCCATCATCAAGACCAACCCATAAATAGTAATATGAAAATGGCCACTAAGGTGAGCCATCAAAAGAAAATCTTACAAGAAGCTTGGGGGGCACAAAAACCCCTCCACATAGTACATCAAGATAAAAAGTCCACAACATGTGAAATGTCATCAGAAAGAACAAATAGGGTCACTCAAACCCCAATGCAAAGCAATCCATCGCAAAGTGGAAAAACTCTAAGAATGGACAAAGCCTCACTCACAAACCTTATAGAAAGTTTGGTCCAATGAATCGAAACCCTTGAGGCTAGGAGGGTTGAAAAAGATTGCCAAAATAAAATTGAGGAAAAACCTAGGGCACATGGAAATCATTTCATTTACAAGATCAAATCAAACCAGGGGGCAAAACAAAATACCCCTCATCCAAACTTCCATGAAACATTCAAGCCTCCCTTGCCCTCACCATCCAACATGACAAGTCTCAATCAAAAAGGTGGGATTCTTATGATGCAAGATCAACCACAAATGACCCCACCCAATATTCAAAACATAAACATGACATCATCTAGTCATCCAAATTTTTTAAGATATCAACAATCTAGCCTACCCTTTCAACAAATGGAACAAGATCCGCCTGAAGGGGTAATGTTTAGAGGAACAAAACCCTCTACACATAACCCCCTCCTAGGATCATACCTTGAGTATTTAAAGGAGCCTCTTGACTACAACATTCATTAAGTTATACTACCACGGCCTCTCCCTGAGCTTCCAAAATTTAAAGGAGAGGGTGATCCCAACTCTCATATCAAGGCTTACATCATAGCAGTGTGAGAACTCCTTCCTTGGGATGGGGTAGTAACAAAGATTTTTCCAAAGACTTTAGAGGGTATCACTCTAGATTGGTACTATTGACTTCCAGAAGCATCGATCCACTCTTTTAAGCAAATCATTGATCAATTTGTGGTTGCCTTTGACATAAACAAATTGGTCAAGATAGGAATACAAGAATTTTTAACAATCAAACAAGAAGCCAATGAGTCGGTTGAACATTTTATCACACGATGGAGGAAAGTGCTCTATTCTTCAACTAGCGCACCAAACATGGATCATAGACAACTTTGTGATCTCTTCTTACATGCACTCAACAATGACATATGAGAACAAGTCCAAAAACTCCCTTACAAATCATATGAAGAAGCACTCGAAAGTGCCCTTAGAATTGACCAAGCCACTATTGATAGCGGAAGAAGGGAATATGATGCCAATGGAAGGTTGATAAACCATGATACAAATAACAAATCCTGGAGAAATGATCAAGACATAGATGGGTCAACAAACACTTCACCATCAAGGAATGACAATTATGACTACAATAGTCATACAAATTTGGGAAATGAAAATACCAACTATCCCCCGAGAATCAAAAAAAAGTCTTACAATAATTGTCACAAACCTCAAGAACACAATCATGATAAATATTGATCAAGTCATGTCGGGGGTACCATCGCTTCATATCAAACCTTACAAAGCATTAAAAAAAAGCATTCATGGACACATTCTCACAAGATGAAGAACTTAGTCCCAACACCTTTGATCAAAACACCTTATGACTTGTGGAATTGAATAAATATCAAGAAATTCGTGTCATACAAGGACCAAAACAAACATATGAGACCAACAATTCAAATTTTTTCTCACATGCTAGAGCTTATCAAGAGTTCTCCTACACACAAGAACGCTCTCCTCAAAGCCCTAGATCTAGGCCATATAGTTCAAAACACTCCAAACGAAAAGTGTTCTTCTTTAACATTTGATTTTGAAAAGTTACCCTCAGACAATGACATAGCCAAACAAGGTGACGTCCCCCTCCATCTGATAGTCCAAGTCCAAGATTGTTCCATTAAACATGTAATGATCAATGATGGGTCTGCAATCAACATAGTCTTTTTTTTGCTCCTTCAAAGGATGGGATATGATGAAACATAAATTACAAAACAAACTTCCATCCTTAGAATTCATGATAACCCAAACATTCAAACCATGGATAAGGTCAATCTTCAAATCACATTGGGTCCCAAAACCCTTCCAACTGAATTTTATGTCATCAACAAACAAACCACTTACAACATGATCCTAGGAAGGCCTTGGATTTAGAGGATGAGGGTCATTCCCTCCACATTATTTCAAGAAATACACTTCTCATACATGGGACAAACCCATGTCATTAAAGGAGATCCTGATCCTTTCAGCCATTATAGAGTTGAACAAGTAAAAAATAAGGGAAAGACCATGGAAACCACTAGCGACCCAAAAATCAACACTTTTGAAAAAGGAGAGACATCAAAACAAATTGCAAACATAGACAAGACCTCAAAATGTATAGGGAAGGGGGCAACAGGAGAATTCCCCTTCGATCCCAACTCAACAAAGTCTTACACTCTATTCAACTTAGTGGCCATTCCAATCGAACTAGACATAAATGTCCCTATGGTTGAAATCATGACTGAAGAAGAAGAACCAAAATCTACATAGAAAGTAGGAGAGTCAACACCAACTCCAATTGCCCTTAACAATTTCAAAACAAACATGGGAACTCAACAAGAATAGAAAATGATAAAGCTAGGGGGCAAATCATCAAAAAATAAAACATATGAGTACACAAAATTCCTCACTAAATACAAAGACATTTTCACACCAAGTCTTCGAGTGTCCTTGCAAAGACTTGTTACCTAAATTTTGCTAATAGCTCAATCAGGTAGAGCTTTTCAGTTTGTTGAAGGAGAGAAAGGTACATTCTTATTTCTGCTACATTATATCCATGTACATATTTGGTACAAATTAAGTTTACATTGTATTGTTGCATTCAGATGCATTTCAAACTTAAGAGATTGTACAAATCTTTTAAAAGGATCAGCAATTTGTAAAAAAAAAATGTATAAGGTCTCACACAAGCCATGAGACTAACTGTTTCATTGCAAATGAGAAGACAAACTATACATTTATAAAAGAACTAAAAGATGAATATGCATATGAGATAGGGTGACTCATCATTGCCTGAATGATGAGCCTTCATCATGTTCTCGTGTCTCGTGTCGTCCTATATAGTCTATGTGTCCCGCATCTAGCTGCTATCTCCTTGTTACCCCTAGTCATTTGCATAAAATTTCAGAAAAACTGATGTTAGAGCAATGATGAGGAATCATACATCATATGATATACATCTATAAATATATAATTTGTTTTTCAGATGCAGTAAACTAGTTAGTGTCACAGAAGCTTTTGAGAAGACAAACCAAGTATATTGACTACAAGTCCTTATTTTTCTTAACATGTTTGCTTCGTGTACAGATACAGGTGTAATTATGTTTCTATTTGATTCATCAGGTTACATTATGAGTGGAGGTAAATGTGGCTCCCACAAGGGTTGAGCCCAGCTCATGGACCTTACAGAACATTTCAGAAGCAATATACAAATGCAAAAACATAGCTCAAGGAGCATATCCAGAAGGCAGATCACAGCTTTCAAGAGGTTTTAGTCATAATAGGAAAGCATATACAAGTGCAGTCAACATGATCACACACAGTCATAAAGGACAAAGGACAACAAGGCACAATGGAGCAGCTAAGAAGGAGAAAACAAATGTGTATTAGAAATGTTCCATCTTGTAAAAAGACAGCTAACAATTAGGAAAAACCCAAGCACTTTAGGACAGAGGATACAAAGCATAAGGTGCATGAGATGGAGCAGCAAAGTATGATGGAACAACAATCATCAATGGTAAGAAAAGTACAGCAAACAATAGTTATAAAGCAGCAGCCCATAAGTCAGAGGTAAACTAGAAACAACAGTCATTTCTAATTTTTGAGTAGCAGACTTTACAAAAATAAAGAGGATGAGACATCAGTCATGCTGAGAAAGAACAACATGTCAAGCTAAGGCAGTCTAGTTAGAAGGCAGGTCAATCTATCAAAGAAATGATCAAAGCAAGCAATAGGATACTATACAACAAATTCATGTACAAGATGTGATACCACTTCACACCAATTGTTTTATCCTCAGAAAACTTTGTTTAAGCCTATGTCTTCTGATTGTCTCAAGAAGGTGGAGCTCTGTGATGGTCAAAATACTATTGTGGCTGTCAATGATCATTATGGATATGACCAGGAGGACTCTCTAGTTTTAAACCATGTCTCAATAGATCGAGGGCTATTTCAAACGATGCATTTTCATATATTCACATCAAAGACAAACCATGATGACAGTGACTCTAGCAATAGAGGACAGTCATAGATCTCAAAAGAGCAACAACCACAGTTTAAATTTTTTTATTTTGGGGAGGTTTATTTTGGTTGCAAAGGTTGTAATGACTGGCAGATAAGGAGCAACAAGCAGTCATAAATTGTGTTAGCAAGTGAAGGATATCCACATAAGACTTGAAAAGATGAATACACCTATGCCAAGGCTAGACATCCTTGCTTCATGAAGATTCAATCAGAATATACCAGGATTCTCATATAAAAGGATGTCATACTCATATAAATGGTTAAGAGAATGCAAGAGAGATTCATCTAGTGTAACTATTAATAGTCTTAGAACAAGATTATAATCATGACTGTAGCAAGGAAGGACAACCAACAGTCATGGAGATCAGTAGTCATGAAGGATAGTCAACACTAGAGAGATTGGGGTAGTCAAAGGTCCCTGCAAAGGTCTTTATTGATACCACTATTATTGATGATAGGTTTGAAGGCAGTATCCATGATTCCACATAATATACTCAGCTCCTATCTTGATAGAGATGTAAGCTCTCTTGTAGAAAAAACATTAACAAGACGTCAAAGCTTGTAGCATATAGAGGTGCAGAGATAGAAAGGGCAGAGCATACACAGTAAGGAAAGGACCATATACAAGGAGAGGTGGCTCCTATGTAATTTGGAGCTCTATTATTTTTTACAAGATATACAAGACCTTTTGTTGAATCAGAGGCATGAAATGTGAGAGGATAGACGATAGTATATGATTGTTTGGTAGAGTGAGATGGTGATATTGTGAAAACTTAGTCCTATGTATATCAATGTATCAAGGAGTCAATGAAATCTATTGTGAGTCAACAAGACTATATACAATGTTTAAAGGCAAACAATGACTAAGCACAGTGGAAAAAATAGTTAAATGGCTATATACAAAATGAAGATGCAGCAGTAGTAATAGTCATGAGAGAGATAGTAAAGATAGTCATAAAGACCCTCGTCAAATGGCATAAAAGATGCAATGAATAGTCCATGGAGATTAAGACAGTCTTGAAAATAGTTAGCATAAGTACATGAGGAATATAGGAGCAAGTCCAGGTATGAACAACATTGTATATGTGTGTTCTATATTTTAGACCCAGGAAGCTTCTGATGAAGGTTGTGACAGTCTTAGATCTATATAATTTTTGTATTCCATTTTTGCCAAGAGCTTTGAATGAGGTCTGATAGCTGTACAGACCTTCTAAAGTCTAAAACAAAAGGGAAGAATAGTCATATGGCTGTGTTGGGCAGTTATGTTGAATGTGTTTGACACTCAGGAGGACTGTGACAGCAGTCAATAACATGCATGATTGAATGAATGTCTCAAGGGTTTCAAAGTGATAGAGACGACATCAAAGGGGTTTTGGATTTAAGCCCAGAAGGACTTATTTGGGAATGCATTCCAATACCACCTAGTTGTGGTAGGATCTCTGGAGCTTCATTCTGAACAACAAGAGTGTGGCTGCAGCCTGAAAATAGGCTTTTCCAAAATAGTATAAAAACATATATAGTTTTTTGAAAACCCTCGTCAAATGAAGGAAAGGTGCAAATATAGAAAGAAGTAAAGTTTCAACTCATTTTACACAAAATACCTCAAAGTTGACCCTCATGCTACTGCAAACACTTAGAAAATGTAGATTCTCGACCATGTTTTTAGCATAGTGCACAAAATTTCATTTTTTTTACAAGTTTTGTCATATGGTGGGGGCTCGTTTTGAGCTAGTAGAATGGCAGGGAAATACATAGTCAAAAGATTTAGAAAATGCCCAGAAACGTTCAACCTCTCCACAGCCATCAGACTCATAAAAATGCAGATTTTCCAGAAATATATGCTCAGTTTTTCTTCTAGTTTTTTGTCACAGCGATGAAAAGAAGAAATACAGTTTTTTTTAAGTTCAAATGCTTACAAAATCCTCTGAAAGAGAACAACAAAAATGGAGTTTCAAGATCATGCTACAACCACCCAGAAAATACAAATTTTGAGTTGTAGCAAGACATATATGTCATTGTTTCAAGTTTTTTTTGTCAAGGCTGGGGCTCGTTTGGAGCCGAAGGAGATGTGTAGATACAAAGGAAAAATGAAAACCTTTGAACCTATTTGACAACAATTACTCAGAAATGTCTCAAGAAATCGGCCCCAAGCAACGAAATTCATAAGTGAAAACTTAGAAAATGGAGAAAGTTTGACAGGACTTACCTTTTGTTTCTGCCAAGTGCTATGTTAAAACCCTAGAGTTTTCCTTCAAAATGACCTTCGTGGTGGCTCCATTATAGCCAAAATAGATGCAGATGGTCAGCCAGAAAAAAATAGCAGAAAATGCATCAACAAGCCAGTCAAAACGCGGCCTTAGAGGCCCAAAAATTTGCCCAGTATCAACAGTAAAAGTTCAAATCTCAAAAAGAACACAACTTACCTTGCATTTTCCTTCAAAAATTGGCCAAGTCCTCCTTGAATCGACATAAAATCACACAAATTTGGAGTTTTTCCTCTACAAACCCCAGTAATGGCGGTGTCGCAGCGAGAGGAGGAAGGTGAAATGAAATGCAAATGAGATCTTTTAGGTTTTCTTCCTTCTTGGACTGATTCCCTAATTTGCACTTTGAGTCTTTTTTTACTTTTGATTTGCAAAAAATCATTTTTATCTATTATGCACCGTGGAGAAGACTTCATATCTTTTTCAAACCTAGCAATGATACAAGGGGGCCGTGAGATAATTTTTTGCCTTTAAGTCAAAGAAAATTCATTATGAAAGCATATGGGTTAACAACCTTGTGTTTTGCTAAGGCATGGTGGTGTGTGTTGGGAGGGATAAGGCGATTTAAAGTGCATAATATTGTAATTATACGTGCATGGAAGCCATGAGGCATTGTAATGGTTTAGGGAGGCATAATGGTCATTTTTCAAAATGTATTGCATTAAACCTTGTAGGGACATGATGATAGATATGTGTGAATGCATGAATGGCTAGGAGTTGTGAGAACTTTTTGTTATGATGCTATGAGATGCGAGATATGATGCAAGTGTATGGTGAGTCGTGTCATTTTGCCTAGGAGTTACAACATTTTTTATGTCATTTTTGCATAATCTAGAAATAGATTAAATGTTGTAAACAAATGACAAAGTAATGATTATGAATTACTTTATCGTTTGTAATAAAAATGCAAAGAGGCAACATTAGGCAGATTTATCACAAACAACAAAGCAAGTCTTGTCGATTACTTTGTCATCTTTTTACGACATTTAATTGGTCCCTAATCATGCAAAATCAGGGAATTAAATGATTATGTCATAAATATCATTATTTTCTACATAGGTTTGTATAATTTTGAATTGTAATACATTAACTAAGGTGGTGTAATTATAAACCTCTTAGTCAAATGTTAATTAAATGCAGAAAATGTGTATTTATGTCATTTATTGGGAAAATATCAGACATTTATGATGCTGCAGGGGAGTTATTGCACATATTTGACTTATTTTCATGGCCTTAAAGATCATTTAAAGGCATTCAAAGACATTTTTAGGTGCCTTTATGATAGTTGATGGCATGCCTTGACCATTTCTGCATTGGGAACCCTTTTTGGAGGACTTTGGGTAGATATTTTGAGGACATTTATGAGATGCACGAAAATGGAGGTGGTTCATGTTTATCTGTTTATAGCTATTTGGGAAGTATATAGTCTTCTTCCTTGTTCATTATTCACCAGTTCTTACTATTCACTACTCTGTATATTGTAATTTTTTGAGTTCTTTTGCAGAAGTGAACAATCTTGTAACCCATTTTCAGAGATATACAGCATTGTAACACATTTTTAGCAGTAATAAGCAGTTTATACCTTCCCATTTCTTATGATATTGTGTGTCCTTAGTGTTAGTGAAGATCTTTGTGATGTTCTTTATCCTTGGAGCTGTATTTCATGTTGGTGCCTTATTGCAGGGATACATATTTTTGTAGGTTGTGAGATGTGCAAGGAATAACAATCAGTTTTGAGTAGTGAGAAAACCTCTTTCTCCTTTGCAGAATTGTTGTTATTTAGCCTCCTTACAAAGTAATGATGCAAGGATTATGATTTACTAGGTTGTGTAAGGGAGTCTTGTTATTACTGGTTCTGTAGTGTGTTAGTTCTCTGTAGTCTCAGATGATCTTTTGGTGCATCACCTTAGACAATAAGTTTCATTTTAATGCAATCCTTCTTACCCTTTTCTCTGCAAAGACTTTAGTATAAGCAATATAGGTGGAGTATCAATAGGAAGCCAACCTTCTCCAGAGCTTCTTTCCATCACAAGTGACCCACAGACCTAGAAAGATCCCATGTTTCTCTAGATTGCCAAGTTTTACAACTCAGCAAGGGTGCAAATCTGAGAGACTACAGTTTTTGGCACGCCTGGTGGGACTGTGGAATTAGAAACAGTTCAAATACTACCTTTTATTGCTGGTTTTGATGTGCAGCCAGTGATTTTCAGACCTGTAAGAGGTTAAAACCTGCATATCTAGTGACTCTGAGCTTTGGTTTAGCAAAATCAGTATATTTCTGCTTATGAGAAGAATACAAACCAGAAGCAATTCTTCATCTTTTGAATATTTGCAATTATTCCCTCCTAGAAGAAGAGGAATAACAACTGAGAAACCTAAGAAGACTCGTGTCTATTCTAGGAGAGCCAAGTCTACTCCTCTTGCTGTTGGAACTCATACTATCCCAAGAATCCCAGTTACAATGATTCCTACAGTCAGAAATCAGCCGTTTGTTGCATTCAACCAATGCAGCCCACTGAATTTAGCTTAGCATGATGATATTCCTGGCACTGCCTTGAAAAGTTTACCATATTTTAATGGTGAAGATCAGACTACTCTGACTGAACACATAAAAGACATTACAAACCTGTGTGTTGTCCATCATGTGACAGAAGAGAATGTTGCAATCAGGTTATTAGCAGCTTCTCTCAAAGGGAAGGCTTTGAAGTGGTTCAGATGCCTGCCAGTGAACTCCATAGATTCATGGGATCATTTGGGAGAGGAGTTGTGTAGCTTCTTTGAAGACAAATCAGACCATCTATCATTAGTGGAACAGTTGTCGATAATTAAAAGAGCCCCTCATGAAGTTATGTCAGACTTCAACACCATTTCTAGAAGACATGGGACAGAATCCCACCAACGGTAAGGCCTACAGATGACCATGCCTTATTATATTATTTGAGAGCCTTAAACAGTGATATTTTTGTCATGATTCAATCTATGGGAGGAAATTCCTTACCACAAGCTTATGCCATAGCCATAAGAGCTAAGAACAACCTCATACAAGCTGGTAAAATTGCCCCTAGGCCTCCTTTGCCAATATTCCCTGCTATTCAGCCACCAATGCCAATGCATGTGCCTCCTATAGCTGTTATGTTGCAAGTATGAGGTGATCCAGTGTTGTCATTGATGTCAACATACTCATATTGCATTGGCAAGAAGGATTTGATGAGCTGTATGCTGAGGATATTGAGAAAATTAGCCTCAGTCAGGAACAGTGAAGAACAGTGAAGAGAAGAAGGCAAATGTATTGTATAGGTTGAGAACCGGAGGATGCGGATTAAAGGGTTTACAGATATGAGTCTTGAGATGCTTCAGCCAAGATTTCAGAGGTCCGCATGAAGATCTGAAGAAGTTATGGCTGTCTGTATGGAACCGGTTCAGGCAAGTGTTCAGAGGTGACAAAGGATCACAGAAAGGTGCGGTGAGGTCCGGAATTGTACAATCCCAATCTGCGGATTGGCAAGAGTGTTTGAGATGTCCTCGTGATGTGCCATCTCAAGTTGTGTATGATTTGGAGGTCCGGAAATACTTCTTGCACTATAACAGTAGCAACAGACAGTGTTCTTGGAGTTCCGGATAAGGAGGATAAGAGATTTCAGTAAGAAAATGAAATGCGGACGTACCTGGTCATTCAGGCAAGCTTGTGAAGGTTCTTAGATCATGTTCAGGTTGTGTTGTTGGTCCGCATTGATTTGTGTATGATTTGGAGGTCCGGAAGTATCTCTTGCATTATGACAATGGTGACAGACTGTGTTCTTGAAGTTCCGGATGAGGAAGACAAGAGATTCAAGTAGGTAAAGGAAGTGCGGATGTATCCGGTCTTTCAGGCAGGCCTGTGAAGGTTCTTGGATCATGTTGAGGTTATGCTGTCGGTCCGCACTGATAGTAGAACCCGGAATTGAAGATATTCTTCCGGATGAAGTTCTTGCTCTGTTTAGCCGACCGGATGAGTTGTTCATCCTACGAATGTTCTTGTGGTGGCCGACCGGATGTGTTATTCATCTTGCGGATGTTCTTATGGTTGTTTGCCGACTTAGATGTTTGTTCCTAAGTTGATGTCTTGTATAAATATCGGTTTGTGAGTTCATTTCAGTGTGTGTGGTGTGTGGATGAGTGTGGCATAGCGAAGAGAAGTGCGAAAGGCAGAGCAGAGGTTTTTGGGCTTAATTGAAACTAATCCGGACATGGTAGAGATGTCATTCTCCAGTTCAAGACTGTGATTTTTATCACTTTGTAGACAGTGTGTCTCCTTGTAGGCAGTGGGCCTCTTTGTGAGCAGTGTGCTCGGGCAGTGAGCCCTTATTGGCATGTGCCATTCATTTTTCTTTATTCTTCTAACAGAGAATAATTCTTGGGTTAATCACCCCGTGGTTTTTCCCTTAACTGGGTTTTCCACGTCAAAATCTTGGTGTTCAATGTGTTGATACTTATCTGCTCTTGTGTTTATGTATTATGCTTCCATGGATGATTATTTGATATGCTGCTAACTAACAACAAAGAATCAAGTGTTTGAAATAACAAGAAGTTTTATACAACTGATTCACCCCCCCCCTCTCAGTTGTATGCCCTAGATCCAACATGTTATACCTGTTGTACCAGCATTACCAGCACCTAATACGCAGCCCAATAAATCAGAAAATGTTGTTCAAACTCAGTCTTTTGAGTTACAAGAGATCAAAGGACTGCTGCAATCTTTTGGTAATGAGATTGTGAACCTCAAGAGGCAGCAAGGCCAAAATTTTAGACCTTATCAGCCTCCATTCCAGTCCAATTACCAACAAAATCAGCCAAATAGGCCACTTTATCAGCCTAATAATCAAGGTCCAAGGCAAGCCTTTAACTCTAGACCTTATCAGGCCTACAATCCAAACACTACCAGTTCCTCGAAGGAGGTTGTGCCCACGCAAAATAATTTGGCTCAAGAATATGACCGGTGCTTTCCTTGTAACCAGCCCCATAACCAAAATACATGTGCCAATGGGGTGATTAACCAAGCTCTGATGATTCAGAACAGTCCAGCAATGCAGTCTAATGTGTCTGTAGAACCTCCTACTTAGCAGCAAGAGGAACAGGTACACGAGACAACACTCCTAAACTGGCAAGGAGAAGAATTATGTGGTATGAACCAAGTTGGTTCTTCAGTTGCAGACGACACATGCAACAAGAAAAGGGCTATTGATGAAGGGCAGCAAGCTGGTAAAGTTCAAACTCATGGGCATCAAGTGCCGAATGTGGGTCAAGGTGTTTCTAACCCATCAAAGGCTGAAAAAATTCAAGTCCTATCAAAGGATCAGCCTTTGATAGGCAAAGAACAACTTAATCCATCAGTTCAGCTAACTTGTGCTCAAGGTGACATCGTTACCCCCAAAAGCCAAGCTAAATCAAGTACATCTACTTTCAATATCCTTGAGCATATGAAAAAGGTAAATGTATCCATATCTATGTGGGATTCCCTAAGTATCCTTGGCCAAAAAGACTTGCTTCAATCAACCTTGTCAAATTCAAAACTGTCTCAAGAGTCTGATATAGGTAAGTCCAAGACTATTTTGACAAGTAACCTTGAAAAAAATGCAGAATAGCAAGCTTCAGAGGTCAAACCCCCACCATTTTATGTATCTTTGATCATAGGGGATCATTTAGTTCATAACTGCATGATAGACTTAGGTGCTAGCAGTTCCGTCATGCCCAAACAAATTGTTGACAAGTTGGGCATTGAATATAAGCCATTAGAGAAGGGAGTTGTTCAGCTAGATGGAACTACTATTAATATAGTAGGTGTCATTAAAGGACTAAGTTTAACTCTGCATGCCTGTCCAAACTTCTCTATCCCACAGGACATATATGTCATTGAATTACCTCCTTATTTTGCCATTTGCTTGTCAAGGGATTTTACTGCAAAGATAGGAGGTTACCTGTCCTCAGATTGGTCTCATATGTTGTTTAGAACCAGGTACAGCACTAAGGTGACTATCAAGTCAGAACCCATTGCCAAAGACCATATTGAGCCTTACACTACACACCCCGTCAATGCCAACTTGGTTACAAGTGAGTCAGAAACGGAACAACCTGTTGTTCAAGAAGGCAGTACACTGATTGAAGGCATACCAGAGGTCCTTCTTGATGAATGGCCAAATCAAACTCAAGTGGTTGAGCCGTGTGAGCACCTGGACGAGGTTGGTTTGGGTGTGTATATGATGCATGAGGCTAATTTATTGTTGCCTAACATTGAAAAAAGTGCAGAACAGCAGAATGAGCAGCAAGAAAATTAGGTCTGGGAGCTATTTTTTAACGACTCAAGGAGTAGAATGGGTGTCAGAGGTGGATGCATGCTTGTTTCCCCAAAGGATGAAAAGTACTATTTAACTTTCAGATTTTGCTTCAGCTACACTAACAACATGGTTGAATATGAAGCTCTAATTCAAGGCTTAGAATAGGCAAGACAAAGAGGTATTGGCTGTCTGAAAGTTTATGGGGACAGCGAACTGGTTGTAATCAGGTGAGAAAGCTTAATGTCACAAAAAATGATCTGCTTAAGTCTTACAAGCATATAGTATGGGACCTTTTGGAAGGTTTTGATGCATTCAATTTGATCTCCATACCTAAAAATCAGAATAAACACGCTGATAGGCTGGCTACTGTAGGGGCAAAATTTGGCATTCCCAAGGAAATCAGTAGTGATAAGACAAATCAACATATTAAGATTGTTGTTAGGCCTGTTATGCCAGATAATAACATACATTGGCAGGTGTTTGATAGTGATCAGTAGATTGTAAACTTCTTGAGAGAGGAAGCTGAATTCTCTCATGCCAACCAAGGGAAGCTACATCACCAGTATGGTGACCAAATCATAACAAGATGCCAAAGGGTTTGGTCACCTTAGAGTCCATCTTTAACACTAATGATGAAGCTATAAAACCCAGGTCCAGCCTACAGGTTCAACAAGATCACTATGAAGAATTTGAGATCTTTAAAGGTAAACTCCTTAAACTGGGCAAGGTATGTACAACAAAGGAAAGGCGTGCATTTATTCAACTATTCCAAGAATTTAGTGACATTTTTGCATGGGAATATGGTGATTTAAAGGGGTTTGATCCCTAGCTTGCTCAACATATTATTGAGCTGGACCCTGATGCCAAGCCTGTTAGGCAGAAACAGAGGCCTTTAAATCCTAAATTAGAGCCTCTCATGAAAATGGAATTGAAAAAGCTGATTGAGAGTTGCATAATATTTCCTATCAAGCACACCTCATGGGTTTCCAACCTTGTGTCGGTTAGGAAGAAAAACGGGGAGACAAGGCTATGTGTAGACTTCCATGACTTGAATAGAGCTTCTCTAAAAGACTGTCATCCTTTGCCTTCCAAGGAGCAAATACTCCAAGTAGTGTCAGGATCAGAAAGGTTTTCCTTGCTAGACGGCTATTCCGGTTACAATCAGATTTTAGTAAGAGAGGAGGACCAGTACAAAACAACCTTCACCATAAAATGGGGGACTATGGATTACAAGAAGATGCCTTTCAGTTTGTCCAACGCTGGAGCAACCTTTCAAAAGGCTATGGATATGGCCTTTCAGGGGCTGATGTACAAAATCATCCTAGTCTACCTTGACGACATTACCGTTTTCTCTAAAGAAGCCAAAGATCATCTAAATCACCTAAGGCAGATTTTTGAGAGGTGTAGGGAGTTTGGGATATCACTTAATCCCCAAAAATATGTGTTTGTTGTCCATGAGGGCAGATTGCTTGGTTATGTGGTGTCAAAACAAGGCATCACCATTGATCCTGAGAGAATAAGTGCAATTTTGGCTCTGCCTTTACCAGCACACAAGAAGGGCCTACAAAATTTCATTGGTAGGATCAACTTCGTCAGGAGGTTTATCCCTGATATTGTTGATTTGTTAAATCCACTAACTGCTATGTTGAGGAAGAACATATCTTTCAGCTAGACTAGAGAGGGAAAATGAAGTTTTGAGCTTATTAAAGAGGCTTTGGCTACTGCACCTACACTACTAAATCTTGATTTTTCTAAGGATTTTACTTTGTATGCATATGGTAATGTTCTGTTTCAACTACGTTGGTATAGAAAAATGAGCTAGAAATGGAGCAGCCTTTAGCTTTTTTCAGTCAAGCATTGAAAGATTATGAGCTGAGGTACACTTTTGTTGAGAAATATGTACTTGTTGTTATAAGGAGTTTAAAAAAGTTTAAACACATGTTGTCAAGTAACAAGATTAATTTAATGATTGCTCATCTAAGCATGAAAGAATTTCTGCTAAGTAAAGATCTCAATGATAAGAGGGCTGGTTGGGTGACTAAGGTCATGGAGTATGACGTGGACATTAAGGTTACCAAGTTAGTCAGAGGAAAAGGGTTGTGCGAACATCTTGCTGATGGTGTTATCAATAAAGAGGAACGTGATCAAGAAGTTGTTCTATCAATGCAAGATCAAGAACAAACAGCTGTTTCAGATCGTGTTGCTGATTGGGTGCAAGAAATGGTTCATTTCTTGTAGACCGGTGAGTGTCCTCAGAGCTTGGATAGAGCCAAATGAAGGTACTTTAGATTATAGTCCATACCTTATGTGCTCATTAATGACTTGCTTTTTAGGAAAGATTTTAATGGAGTATTGCTGAGATGCATTGGACCTGACCAAGTAGAAAAAGTGTTGCATGAATTTCATGAGGGGTCAGCAGGGGGCCATTTTTCACCTAGAGCAATAGCTCTTAAGGTGATAAAAGGTGGCTATTATTGGCCCAGTTTATTTAAAGATGCACAATTATGGGTCAAAAAATGCAAGGAATGTGCTCTATTCACTGGAAAAGAGAAGTTGGCAGCCTTACCTTTGCAACCAGTTCAGGTTGAACAGCCCTTTATGAGGTAGGGATTAGACTTTATTGGGGTTATAAACCCTTCATCTAGTGCTGGTCATAAGTGGGTTCTTACAGTCACTAATTAATTCACTAAGTGGACTGAAGCAGTCGCACTTAAGGAAGCTAATGAGTTTGTTGTTCTAAATTTTTATGAAGAACTAGTTATTAGATTTGGAGTGCCTGAATCCATCATTTTAGACAATACCCTTGCTTTGGTTCCAAAATCTCTAATTAGGCTGTAAAAAATGGCATTTATCTCAATAAATCCTTTAATTACTATCCGCAAGGCAACGGCCAAGCAGAATCCACTAATAAAAACTTGATCAGAATCATCAAGAAGACTATGGAGGGCAATCAGAGATCCTCGCATACACAGTTAAAGTCAGCACTATGGGTTGATAGAATCACTACAAAATGGTCAATAGGGCATTCACATTTCATGTTAGTGTATGGAAAGGAAGAAAGGCTTCCTATCACACTTGAGTTACCAGCACTTGATTTGGTAAATCAGCTGGACATGCTAGAAGAAGGCCCTATGACAGTAAGGCTAGCTCAACTGATTGAGCTTAAAGAAACCAGAAATGATGCTATGAGAAACATAGAGAATCATCAAGCCCAAATGAAAAGGTCATTCGACAAAAGGGAATCTCCAAGAACATTCCAGGAGAGTGACATAGTGCTGAAGTGGGATGTGTTGAAAAGCAAACCTAGGAAGCACTCTAAGTTTGACGCTTTTTGGAGTGGGCCATACATTGTTTCAGAATGCAAACAACATAATGCTTTCCAGCTATCTAAGCTGGATGGTGACATCGAGCCAATCCCAATCAATGGGATTCACCTCAAACATTACTTCTGAGGTAGGATCTTTCATGTTTGTACATATTTCATGAAGTTTCTATTGTTGAATAAGTGTTGCTGCACAATAGATTAGTTCCAATTTTCATTTCCCTAAGTGTGTTTTTGCACAGTTGTTGGTTTTTCCTGGTTCTGGTTATGTGTGAGGATGAACTACTGTAATTTATTATAGCCATGTGTGGTACAACCATCATATGAAATAGTGAATATGTGTAGTCACTCTCACACATCATACCTATCCTCATAGGGTTGTAATAAACTACAGCAATTTGTACATGAGGTATTCCTGTTGGTTATCCCTTCTAACCCATCAAGTAGATGCATATCATTAGTAAAAATGATTTTATGGGTTCACTATCACTAACCATACCCATGCACTTGATGGATTAGAAAAGATAGCAGTCAGAGGTGAGTTGCAGCAATGGAAGGAAGTTTTTCAAGTTTTGTCAAATATGTGTGACTCTATGCCCAATGGTTAAGCTTCAGGCAACTGGTCCGATGTTTAGCAGGCAAACATATAGCAGATGTCACCAAAGATGTTACCTAAATTTCACTAATAGCTCAATCAGGTAGAGCTTTTTAGTTTGTTGAAGGAGAGAAAGGTACATTCTTATTTCTATTGCATTATATCCATGTACATATTTGGTACAAATTAAGTTTACATTGTATTGTTGCATTCAGATGCATTTCAAACTTAAGAGATTGTACAAATCTTTTAAAAGGATCAGCAATTTGTAAAAAAAAAATAAGTGTATAAGGTCTCACACAAGCCGTGAGACTAACTGTTTCATTGCAAATGAGAAGACAAACTATACATTTATAAAAGAACTAAAAGATGAATATGCATATGAGATAGGGTGACTCATCATTGCATGACGAGCCTTCATCCTATTGCCGTGTCTTGTGTTATCCTCTATAGTCTGCGTGTCCCACATCCAGCTGCTATCTCCTTGCTACCCCTAGTCATATGCATAAAATTTTGGAAAAACTAATGTTAGAGCAATGACGAGGCATCATACATCATATGATATACATCTATAAATATACAATTTGTTTTTCAGATGCAATAAACCAGGTAGTGTCACAGAAGCTTTTGAGAAGACAAACCAAGTATATCGACTGCAAGTCCTTGTTTTTCTTAACATGTTTGCTTCGTGTGTAGATATAGGTGTAATTATGTTTCTATTTGATTCATCAGGTTACATTATGAGTGGACGTAAATGTGGCTCCCACAAGGGTTGAGCCTAGCTCATGGACCTTACAGAACATTTCAGAAGCAATATACAAATGCAAAAGCATAGCTCAAGGAGCATATCCAGAAGGCAGATCACAACTTTCAAGAGGTTTTAGTCATAATAGGACAGCATATACAAGTGCAATCAACATGATCATACACAGTCATAAAGGACAAAGGACAACAAGGAACAATGGAGCAGCTAAGAAGGAGAAAACAAATGTGTATCAGAAATGTTCCATCTTGTAAAAAGACAGCCAACAATCAGGAAAAACCCAAGCACTTTAGGACAGAGGATACAAAGCATAAGGTGCATGAGATGGAGCAACAAAGAATGATGGAACAACAATCATCAACAGTACGAAAAGTGCAGCAAACAACAGTTATAAAGTAGCAGCCCATAAGTTAGAGGTAAACTAGAAACAACAGTCATTTCCATTTTTTGAGTAGCAGACTTTACAAAAATGAAGAGGATGAGACATCAATCATGCCAAGAAAGAACAACATGTCAAGCTAAGGCAGTCCAATTAGAAGGCAGGTCAGTCTATCAAAGAAACGCTCAAAGCAAGCAATAGGATACTATACAACAAATTCCCGTACAAGATGTGATACCTCTTCACACCAATTGTTTTATCCTCAGAAAACTTTGTTTAATCCTATGTCTTCTGATTGTCTCAAGAAGGTGGAGCTTTGTGAGGTTCAAAATACTATTGTGGCTGTCAATGATCATTATGGATATGACCAGGAGGACTCTCTAGTTTTAAACCATGCCTCAATAGATCGAGGGTTGTTTCGAACCATGCATTTTCATATATTCACATCAGAGACAGACCATGATGACAGTGACTCTAGCAATAGAGGACAATCATAGATCTCAAAAGAGCAATAGCCACAATTTAAAGTTTTTCATTTTTGGGAGGTTTATTTTGGTTGCAAAGGTTGTAATGACTGGAAGATAAGGAGCAACAAATTGTCATAAATTATGTCAGCAAGTGAAGGATATCCACATAAGACTTGAACAGATGAATACGCCTATGCCAAGGCTAGACATCCTTGCTTCGTGAAGATTCAATCATAATATACTAGGATTCTCATATAAAAGGATGTCATACTCATATAAATGGTTAAGAGAATGCAAGAGAGATTCATCTAGTGTGACTGTTAATAGTCTTAGAACAAGATTATAATCATGACTGTAGCAAGGAAGGATAGCCAATAGTCATGGAGATCAGCAGTCATGAAGGATAGTCAACACTAGAGAGATTGGGGCTGTCAAAGGTCCTTGCAAAGGTCTTTATTGATACCACTATTATTGATGATAGGTTTGAAGGCAGTATCCATGATTCCTCATAATCTACTCAGTTCCTATCCTGACAGAGATGTAAGCTCTCTTGTAGCAAAATCATATGCAAGACGTCAAAGCTTGCAGCATATAGAGGTGCAAAGATAGAAAGGACAGAGCATACACAGTAAGGAAAGGACCATATACAAGGAGAGGTGGCTCTTATGTAATTTGGAGCTCTATTATTTTTTGCAAGATATACAAGACCTTTTGTTGAATCAGAGGCATGAAATGTGAGAGGATAGATGACAGTATATGATTGTTTGGTAGAGTGAGATGGTGATATTGTGAAAACTTAGTCCTATGAATATCAAAGTATCAAGGAGTCAATGGAATCTATTGTGAGTCAAGAAGACTATATACAATGTTTAAAGGCAAATAATGACTGAGCACAGTGGAAAAAATAGTTAAATGGCTATATACAAAATGAAGGTGCAGCAGTAGTAATAGTCATGAGAGAGATAGTAAAGATAGTCATAACGACCCTCGTCAAATGGCATAAAAGATGCAATGAATAGTCCATGGAGATTAAGACAGTCTTGCAAATAGTTAGCTTAAGTACATGAGGAATATAGGAGCAAGTCTAGGTATGAACAACATTGTATATGTGTGTTCTATATTTTAGACCTAGGAAGCTTCTGATGAAGGTTGTGATAGTCTTAGATCTATATAATTTTTGTATTCCATTTTTGCCAAGAGCTTTGAATGAGGTTTGATAGCTGTATAGACCTTCTAAAATCTAAAACAAAAGGGAAGAACAGTCATATGGCTGTGTTGGGCAGTCATGTTGACTGTGTTTGACACTTAAGAGGACTGTGACAACAGTCAATAGCATGCATGATTGAATGAATGTCTCAAGGGTTTCAAAGTGACAAAGACTGCATCAAAGGGGTTTTAGATTTAAGCCCAGAAGGACTTATTTGGGAATGCATTCCAATACCGCCTAGCTGTGCTAGGATCTCTGGAGCTTCATTCTGAACAACAAGAGTGTGGCTGCAGCCTGAAAATAGGCTTTTCCAAAATAGTATAAAAACATATATAGTTTTTTGAAAACCCTCGTCAAATGAAGGAAAGGTGCAGATACAGAAAGAAGTAAAGTTTCAACTCATTTTACACAAAATACCTCAAAGTCGACCCTCATGCTACTGCAACCACTCAACAAATGTAGATTCTCAACCATGTTTTTAGCATAGTGCACAAATTTTCATTTTTTTTACAAGTTTTGTCATATGGTGGGGGCTCGTTTTGAGCCAGCAGAATGGTAGGGAAATACACAGTCAAAAGATTCAGAAAATGCCCAGAAACATTCAACCTCGCCACAACCATCAAACTCATAAAAATGTAGATTTTCCAGAAATATATGCTCAGTTTTTCTTCCAATTTTCTGTCACAGTGATGAAAAGAAGAAATGCAATTTTTTTTAAGTTCAAATGCTTACATAATCCTCTGAAAGAGAGAAACAAAAATGGAGTTTCAAGATCATGCTACAGCCACCCAGAAAATACAAATTTTGAGTTGCAGCAAGACATATATGTCATTGTTTCAGGTTTTTTTTGTCAAGGCTGGGGCTTGTTTTGAGTCGAAGGAGACGTACAGATACAAAGGAAAAATGAAACCCTTTGAACCTATTTGACAGTAATTACTCAGAAATGCCTCAAGAAATCAGCCCCAGGCAGCAAAATTCATAAGTGAAAACTCTAAAAAATGGAGAAAGTTTGATAGAAGGACTTACCTTTTGTTTCTGCCAAGTGCTAGGTTAAAACCCTAGAGTTTTCCTTCAAAACGACCTTCGTGGCAGCTCCATTACAGCCAAAACAGATGCAGATGGTCGGCTAGAAAAATAGCAGAAAATGCATCAACAAGTCAGTCAAAACGTGGCCTCAGAGGCCCAAAAATCTGCCCAGTATCAACAGCAAAAGTTCAAATCTTAGAAAGAACACAACTTACCTTGCATTTTCCTTCAAAAATTGGCCAAGTCCTCCTTGAATCGATAGAAAATCACGCAAATCTAGAGTTTTTCCTCTACAAACCCTAGTCATGGCAACATGGGAGTGAGAGGAGGAAGGTGAAATGAAATACAAATGAGATCTTTTAGGTTTTCTTCCTTCTTGGACCGATTCCCTAATTTGCACTTTGAGTCTTTTTTTACTTTTGATTTGCAAAAAATTATTTTTATCTATTATGCACCATGGGGAAGACTTCATATCTTTTTCAAACCTGGCAATGATACAAGGAGGCCATGAGATAATTTTTTGCCTTTTAAGTCAAAGAAAATTCATTATGAAAGCATATGGGTCGACAGCCTTGTGTTTTGCTAAGGCATGGTGGTGTGTGTTGGGAGGGATAAGGTGATTTAAAGTGCATACTATTGTAATTATATGTGCATGGAAGCCATGAGGCATTGTAATGGTTTAGGGAGGCATAAGGGTCATTTTTTAAAATGTGTTGCATTAAACCTTTCAGGGACATGATGATAGATATGTGTGAACGCATGAATGGCTAGGAATTGTGAGAACTTTTTGTTATGATGCTATGAGATGCGAGATATGATGCGAGTGTATGGTGAGTCACGTCATTTTGCCTAGGAGTTACAATGTTTTTTATGTCATTTTTACATAATCTAGAAATAGATTAAATGTTGTAAACAAACGACAAAGTAATTATTATGAATTACTTTATCGTTTGTAATAAAAATGCAAAGAGGCAACATTAGGCAGATTTGTCACAAACGACAAAGTAAGTCTTGTCGATTACTTTGTCATCTTTTTACGACATTTAATTGGTCTCTAAATCATGCAAAATCAGGGAATTAAATGATTATGTCATAAATGTCATTATGACATGCATAGGTTTGTATAATTTTGAATTGTAAAACATTAACTAAGGTGGTGTAATTATAAACCTCTTAGTCAAATGTTAATTAAATGCAGAAAATGTGTATTTATGTCATTTATTGGGAAAATATCAGACATTTATGATGTTGCAGGGGAGTTATTGCACAAATTTGACTTATTTTCATGGCCTTAAAGATCGTTTAAAGGCATTCAAAGACATTTTTAGGTGCCTTTATGATAGTTGATGACATGCCTTGACCATTTCTGCATTGGGAACCCTTTTTGGAGGACTTTGGGTAGATATTTTGAGGACATTTATGAGATGCACAAAAATGGAGGTGGTTCATGTTTATCTATTTACAGCTGTTTGGGAAGTATATCGTCTTCTTCCTTGCTCATTATTCACCAGTTCTTGCTATTCACTACTCTGTATATTGTAATTTTCTAAGTTCTTTTGTAGAAGTGAACAGTCTTGTAACCCATTTTCAGAGATGTACAACATTGTAACACCTTCTTAGCAGTAATAAGTAGTTTATTCCCATTTCTTATGATATTGTGTGTCCTTAGTGTTAGTGCAGATCTTTGTGATGTTCTTTGTCCTTGGAGCTGTATTTCATGTTGGTGCCTTTATGCAGGGATACATATTTTTGCAGGTTGTGAGATGTGCAAGGAATAACAATCAGTTTTGAGTAGTGAGAAAACCTCATTCTCCTTTGTAGAATTGTTGTTATTTAGCCTCCTTACAAAGTAATGATGCAAGGGTTATGATTTGTTGGGTTGTGTAAGGGAGTCTTGTTATTACTAGTTTTGTAGTGTGTTAGTTTTGTGTAGTCTCAGATGATCTTTTGGTGCATCACCTTAGACAGTAGGTTTCATTTTAATGCAATCCTTCTTACCCTTTTCTCTGCAAAGACTTTAGTATAAGCAGTATAGGTAGAGTATCAACAGGAAGCCATCCTTCTCCGGAGGTTCTTTCCATCACAAGTGACCCACAGACCTGGAAAGATCCCATGTTTCTCTAGATTGCCAAGTTTTACAACTCAGCAAGGGTGCAAATCTGAGCGACAACAAGACTTTCAAGTGAAGTTCAGACCAAATTAGATAGAGCCACACATACTTAAGGAATATGTCAAAAATGATGCTACCTCTTGTGCATTATGGAAGGAAAAGATCTTAGCATCTCATAAAAATACAAAAAAAAAAATTTAAAAACAAAATGTCAAAAATAATTTGTTTCTTGTATTTCTGTATCATTCTGTTCATCTTTCATTACTATCAGTGACTTGCTTTTGTACCATTTTCTTTTTAGTAAGGAGTCTAAGGTTACCTAGATATACGTCATCCTTTCAAGACCTAGAGATTCCTCATTTCCACAATTGCCATTATCCCCCTTCATTCCTAGTGATTCTAATCAAAACCTAGCTCTTGGATTTACATTGATCCTTGTCTCAATGAGTCAAGATGTTAGGTCTAAACAAAGTCAATATTCAAACCTACAGTGTTCAAAGGAAGCTTGAAAAGAAGACCTTCCCAATTCTTCCCTAGTAATAGAGGAGTCCAACCATATTACAAAAACTTTAGGTGGTGCTCAACCCCTTATCTCTCTTGGCCAAAAATGTTAGGAAGATCAAAACTCTGATGGGAGCAATCTAAGATCTGAGTGAATAAAAAAAATGAGTGATCAAAATAAGAAGTGTCAAAAAGTGAGAATTGAGAGGTCAAAATATTGCATATCAAAAGTTCCAAAGAGCATTCATTTCTTGAAAAAGTCAAAATCCAAAAAAATTGAGAAAAATCAAGTGAGGAGAATATTAAAAAAAAAGTAAAAAAGGAGCAAAAAAGAAAAAAAAAGAGTGAAAGAGAGAAGATTGTTGAATGTCTGTACTCTTGGGTGGAGATCAATCTAAGCTCGAAGCCAAAAGGGTGACATTCTAATAGAGAAATAAAGGTACAAAGCACACACACACACTAGCTAAGCAAAGATGAGGGTCTAGTAGTCTCTAGGATCATCTGCTATCTAGGGACCCTTGTTCTTTCCCATTTATCCTTTACCCCGGGTCTACTTTGCTTTCCATCTATGATCTAAGTCTAGCGAACATCTATAAAACTTGCTACTTGTCTGAGGTTGAAAGCTTATCAATTTGTCTTATCTAGATAAGGATCAGTGTTTAGCCTTTAGCAAAGTTTAGAAATCATAAATACTCCATATTCATTCCCACTCCCCACTTGAGTTACAAAATCCTATCTCACAGCCTTGAATAGGTCTCTTATATCAGGACAACTCGCAATCCCCTGAATCGAAAGTTGTATTTAAGAGCATTCATATTGTTTGTTCCACATTGCATTCATGCCAAAAATAAAAAAAAGAGTCTCAAAGCAATAAAGTCAATGTCATAACTCATGGCATTCCATAGAAGTAAAAGTTTCATTTCAGCATCGCTTGTGTTCTCACATCTGCATATCGTCGCATGCATTCATATATATATATATATATATATTCTAAAAAAAGATATAAACAAATTGCATCATCCATATGTGGTCATCTTAGGTATGCATTCTCAAAAGAAAAAAAAAATCTAGCCAACCACATGCACAAGAGGGAAAGTGAAGTACAAGATGTCAACTAAAGCTATGTATGGATCTCATTAAATCAGGTCTTATAACAATAAGTGTAAAACAATGTCTAAGAAAAAGTCACTCCTCTAACAAGTCAAAAGAGCAAAATTCTGTAATCAAGTACATCAGTCTCCCCATGCAAGGGGGAAAGGGTATAAATCTCTTAAATGTAGGCCTTCCAAAGACCTCAAGGAGTGTCAAATCAAACCTTTGCAAAATCTCCACAAAAACCATAAAAATTAGAAAAATCAAAAAAAACCTAAAAAAAAAATTGTAAAACATCAAAATCCTTAAAAATCAAATATGTTCTTCAAAATCTACATTAAAAAGGAGAATCTATTCTCCTCTCTAGCTTAGCATGTGTTCTTTTGCTTTTATGCATCTGTTTTGTGCATCATTTTGCGTGCTTCCATCCCTATAGGTCCAAACTAACAAAGGCAAACAACTAGTCGAGCTTGAACAATCAATGGTAAGCTTGTCATTTCAGTTTTCATTATTCATTTTAATATATTTAAATGCCAGACTAATACAAGTTATTGTAGGTACAATTGCGGGAAAATCGATAACAGGTAAGGCCTAGTTCGGGAACAGTACCTACCTTTCATGTAGACTACTGTCCCCGAGGGGGCAAATATGTAAGCACAAAAATCATGCACAGCCTCCACGAGGACCCCTATGATCATTTTAATCCTTGTCACGTACATGTAAGCATGGAATAATGTACTCTAAGCAGCAAACCTCTTGATGGCATGTCTTCTTTCTTATCTAGTGTTGTTTCCTCTCTGTCATTTTCTCTCTCTCCCTATTTTTGATGCTTTTTGACACTTTTACGACACTTGTCGATTTGCGTTTCTTTTTCTTGTGACTTAGTCCCTAAGCCTTGTATTCATCTATTTGTTGTAATTGACCTTTTCCATCCACTCTTTCTTCCTCACCCATCCAACTCACCTTCCAATTGGTGACCAAACTTATTAGGGCTTGAGTGACCGACGAGATACCCTGAGAAAAATGGTCTTAAAGTATAATTTTGTGAAACTTTCAAGAAAAACTAATAGCACCATTGCGTACCTCTCAAAAAATCATGCACTTTAAAAAAAATGGCACCTAAAAAGGAGTTTGTATGTGCCTGAACAAGCTCCCAGAAGTTCTATGACCAATTCAGAAAAATTGTTTGAAGGTCACCCCTAGGGAGATTTGGATTGATAAAAGGGGTGACCACATCATTTTCATCATTCTCACTTGTTTCTAGAGCCTTATGGCTTCCTTATCCCTCCAAAATCAATCTCCAACTGTTAATTTTCACCTAGAGGCTTAAACAATAGGATCTCCCCTCAAACATGCAGGATCTCCCCCAGGCGACCCTAAAAAAATGTAGGATCTCCCAAGGGCAACCCAAGGTCACCCCCCAGGTGACCCATGGTCATCCAAGGGTGACCATACTGGCAAAAGGGGCAACCCTATCGTGTTTACAACCAGAGAAAAACTTGAGTTTCTCACTTGTTTTAACTCCATTTTCGCCCATTTTTCTTCCAGTTCGCATGAATTTTGATGCCTAATATGGAGTTGACTATTTCATGCACCCACACATGCATAATTAACTCCTCAATCAATCTCACGCATTCTTCTAACTCCATTTCTTCTTCAGTGATAACCTATCATTGCTTCATCACTCTCTAATCAATTGAGTTCACTAGGTAATCAATCCAGCTCACTCCCCAATCAATTGTTGTTAACTCATCAATCAAACGAGTTAACTTCTCAATCAATTTCACCTCTCATCCCTTCTTCTAACCTATAAATACCCCTCACCTCTTTATTATTTTCCAAGTTGAGCAAGTTGGAGAATACTCTTCTCATCTTCACAAGCTTTTTCAAGCTTCTTCACAGGCCTTTGAGCCTCTTTCTTCATTTCTTTCTTTAGTTTTTCCAAAGCTACAAAGATTTCATTGTTGCATAGCTTCAAAGCTCTTCAACAGAGGCAAATTCATTGTGCACACAGCTCTTGCCAATTTTTTCTCTCCAACTTAGCATTCAAATGCTCTCACAGGACGAAGGTGCCTTTTGCTTTATTTGTTCAACCAAGCAACGCTACACTGCTTCATTCTATTTCATTGTGCTCAATCCAAGCTCTCATTGAGCTCATACAAGCTTCATCAAAGCTTCTTTTTGCTTCTTTGGGTCATTTTATTGTCAAGAGGATCACCCGCGGCCACAAAAGGATTCAAGGTTGCCAATTACAAGGATTACTAAGGGTAGTGAAGTCAACAAATCTTCATTTTTTCTAGGTTGCTTTATTGTTTTTACTTAATTAATAGTAATTAGAGAATCAAATTTACACTTGGGAACAATAAAACATTGGTTTTTCCTTGAGATTTAGATCTTGCATGTTAGATTAATCGCTTTCATATTTCTAGATCTTGATTGTTAGAAGAAGCATTTTCCCTTTTGTTTAGAATAGATTACTTTGAAATTATCAAAAACCCAAAAAACATAGGTTAAATTTGCATTAGAAAAGTCATATAGGATTGCACACATATTTTCCTTTCATAGATTAGAAGCACTTTTATTTCCAAAATACTCTAAAAAATACCAAAAAAAAAGTTTTGCATATCATTTAGCTTGCATGCATATAGAAACCCTATAATAGATGAAATTTCAAACCCTCGATTCCATCATGAGGTAACCATAGTTAAACGATCCAATCAAACCCTTGGTTACATCACAAGGTAGAACACAAGTCAAACCCTAGGTCAGCTAAACCCTAGGTCGAAACCCTAGATCTGGTTAAGATTAGTAATCACACATTTACCTCTATCCTGATCCATGAATGTTCTTAGGAGTGAGAGGAGAGTGGGTGAGGGCTATCCGTGACAAGATCAAGGAGATCCATCCACGACCACAATGAGAAACGTTTGTTCTACCCTAAGGAGACCCATTTTTCCTCTTGTTGTTAGAAGAAACCAGACAATTACAACTACAACGAGAATTCCTTTGAGACATTGAAATAACAGAAGCCATCAATGAAAACAATTGCTTACCCACATAGAGGTGGAATCTAAGGAATTGCAATAGGAGAAGAGAAACTAGTGACCCTTTGGGTCATAGGGTTATCTCAACTACAACCATAATTGAACGAGACATACAACTAAGCACACAATAATAAAGGCCACAAAACTTGTTGACCCCTCTCTGCGAAGTCCAACTCTCCAACGAGCCAGACCCCTGCTATGTCTCATCTCCTCTCGACTGGCTACTTCCATGTGAGAGAGAGTGACGTGGCGGATTGCCCCATGGCAAGGAGGGAAGGGTTCGTGTGCATGCTGAAATCTGACCCGACAGCCCCAAGCAACCAGAGTCACGATTTTGAGCATACAGTGCCTCACTAGAAAACCTCACTAGTCATAGACTATGCCTCATTGGCAAACCTCACTGGTTATAGTCTATGCCTCACTGGAAAACCTCACTGGTTACAAACTATGCCTCACTAGCAAACCTCACTAGTTACAATTTGTGCCTCACTGGAAAACCTCACTAGTTATAGACTATGCCTCACTGGCTAACCTCACTGGTTACAGACTATGACTAACTGACAAACCTCACTGGTAACATATCTCATGCTTCATTGGCAATAGGAGCACTTACAACAATCTCAGAAAAATAAAAGGTATACAAAGGGTTACTGTGTTTCACTACAAATCTTAGATCAACATATCATTCTTCTTCAAACTAGAAGTCTACTCATCTGAATTCATCCCCTACATATCTGTCGCATAATTTCCTCTTACTGTGCTTTATTCACCTTAATCCTTCATCTGCATTCATACTCTACATAATCCACTGCAGAATGTCTTCATTCTATGCAGGAATCACCTGCAAAAAGATCTCACTTCTCAATTCTCAGACAAAATATCCACTCACACACACCTCTAATTCACCTTCATGTTCTCATACAAAGGCCCACACTTCATTGTACATTCATAATTCTCAGTGAAAAAATAAATTCTCCGGTCTATTTTAGTCCACTCCAAATTTCCATACCCTACAAAAAGTCATGTATTAAAAAGAAAAACATCTTCCTCCATTAAACCCCTCTATATGCTCTCCCTATTCTTCAAAAAAGAATAATTTAATTAGTTTCCATTATTTTGCATGAAGAATCCTCCATATTTCCAATTCACTGTTTTGGTAAGAATATCATCTAAATTGAAAAGGAGTGGGTTCACCTCTTTAATGGCTTAAGTTGCACAAGGGAGTGGGCATTTGCATGCCTTTTGCATGTCCAACAAAATGTCTATTTTAGTCTTCTTCGAATATGGCTTTTTCAAACTATTCTGCATGTTCTCTGCTGCATTGGTGGAGAGTGCCCATCAAATTAAATCCCTGAGCAATAACCATTTTCTATTGAAAAAAGGTTTAAATCCTCATGTTTGATATAACCTTTCGTGCCTTCGAAGGTTTTAATAAGGACCTTTAGATTATCTTTGGCGCCTGATCCATATGAGGTGATCGGAGGATCTGGTCTTGTTGGGAATTAAGGTGTCTCAACCTTGGTAATTCCTTGCATTATTCATGTTTGTATTTATTAATTCATTGCCTATGTTGTAAATTAATTGTAAATTCTATATTGTCATATTGTGGGATGTGGCACGATGATGTGTCATCCTACATGGAAGATGACAACTTGTAATTTTGTCCTCACATGAGGAGATAGGCATCCCACTTTGTGGTAGGAGCATTTTTCCATGTGTCAGCATCTTTCATGTTGTGTAAGGGAATGTTTGACCGAAACGATTATGACGGATTCCCATGACGAAGTTATGACATGTAAGAGTCAGAAATAGAAGCTTGTAAGATAGGTAAAGACATGTGTCATGAAAGATCTTTTAAAAAGGCATATTTGGGCTCCTCAAGGTGGACTATGACATGTTGTAAGAGAATATGCTATTTATAGCGTGTGTATGACAGATTCTCTTACAGCTGTAAGTTGTAACCACTATGACAGATTCTATGACGATCGTAAGTGTCGTAAGAGCATATGTCATAGCCCATTTTGGAAATAGGTGACCTCTTTGGGATGGAAACTGTGGACAAGTGTCAGGCACATTCTACAATGTTGACCAAGTGTCCTTAAGCATGGGTTTTGGGCCATGAGGCCAAGTTGGATGCCCATTCCAAGATAGGACCAATATTGCCTTGTATATTCTATATGAATAGGTGCTTGGAGGTGTAGAAGTATTATAGGTTTTACAGGTACTGTTACTCTAACGGATTGACCCCAGATACGAGTGTCAAAGACCATTGAAGCTTGCATTTCAAGTGTATTGTAAACAACATTCAGTTTTGATAATACATTGTGCAGGTTTTTGAGTGTGGAGTTTTTCACCCGATAAGGGTTTTCCCCATGTTATATCTTTGTCTCTCTTCTTCTGTGTTCTTTCTAGTTCATGTGTATTGCTGCAATATCTCTATTAGATGTTCTATGTTGCTGTAGTTGTAAGGATTAAATTGAATTTGCATAGCCCTCTCCTCATTAGATTAGTGTAGGAAGCGATTTTTGCACACCTAGCTTCCTTTCAATTGGTATCAGAGCCTGGCCAATTTTGGTCTTAACTGTTGGGTAGGGGTTTTTTGAGCTCATCTTAAGTTGAGTGGGAGTCTATGAAGAGTATTTTGAATTCTATTGCAGCAAGGAGATGGCAAGCACATCTGGAAGGATTGAGGTGGAGAAATTCAATGGCACTAATTTTGAGCTGTGGAATCTCAAGATGCAAGACATGCTTGTTGATCGAGACCTCTGGGAAACTATCAATGGAACTAAACCAGCTGCAATGTCACAAGCTGATTAGGATCTTAAGGATTGGAAGGCTAAGGGTCTCATAAGACTTAGTCTTGCTGATTCTGTTCTGTTAAATATCCACGAGGAGACTACTGCAAACTTGCTTTGGAAGAAGTTGGGAGATGTGTATCAAGCCAAATCCCTGGTTAACAAACTTTTTTTGAGAAAGAAGTTGTTTTCCCTTCGAATGGAGGACAGAGGATCCATTGCAGAACATATGAATGCTTTCAAAATGCTGGTTGCACAATTGACATCCGTTGGTGTGAAGATGGAGGAGGAGGATCACTGTATGACCTTGCTTTGTTCTTTGCCAGACTCGTGGGATCACCTTGTCATGGCTATTGGAAGCACCACATCCACATTCAAAATGGATGAAGTGGTTTCTTCACTGTTATCTAAAGAGATGCAGAGAAAGTCTTTTGATGTAGCCAAAGAGGCTCTTGCAGTTCGTGGAAGACCCAAGGAGAAAGGGAAAAAGAAGGACAAGAAAGCTGAGAAGGGTAGATCCAAATCTAGTGGGAGATCCAAATCTCCTAGAAAGTCCAAGGCTATCTGTTGGAATTGTGGTAAATATGGGCATTTCTGAAAGGAATGCAAAGAAGAAAAGAAAAAGAAGAAGAAGACCCCAGATTCAAATTTTGACAAGTCACAAGATGATGGTGATGCTTTCATTACAGCCCTCGTAACCCATGCATCTGATGATGTGTGGTTGATTGACTCTGGTGCATCATTCCACATGACCTCGCATCAAGACTGGTTCACTAAGTATGAGGAATTTGATGGTAGAAAGGTGTACTTGGGTGACGACTCTCATCTGAATATTGTTGGTCATGGAAGAGTCTTTATCTGATTCCCTGATGGATGAGTGAAGGGGATCTCTATGGTTATGTACATCCTAGGCTTAGCACAAAACCTACTTTCTGTAAGTATATTAATGATGCAGGTGTGCAGGTTGTCTTTTTGAAAGAAGGATGCAAGATGACTAGAGGAGCTATGGTGCTTGCTAAGGGTACTAGGAGAGGTACTTTGTTTCAGCTGGAGGCATGAATTTCACAATGCAATAGTTCTTCTGACTCAAGGAAGAGGGTAGCAGTCACTTCATCCCCACCATCTGAACAAGCAGTGAAGAAATCTGTTGTTTCTAATTTTGATGGTTGTAATCGTGCCTTGGAAGTTAAGCTTCCTGCTGAAAAGACAATGTTATGGCATAAGAGATTTGGCCACATTGGTGAGAAGGGTTTGCATACCCTAAAAAATAAAAACCTCATTGAGGGGTTAGATGATTGTAATCTTGAGTTTGACTTTTGTGAACATTACATATATGGCAAACAAAACCATGTTCAATTTTATTCGAGTTCTCATAAGTCTTCTGGTGTGTTGGACCTTGTTCATTCTGATGTATTTGGTCATGTTAATGTTCCTTCATTATCAAAATCTATATATTTTGTATCTTTCATAGATGACTACAGTAGAAGGACATGGATTTATTTTCTCAGAAGCAAATCTGAATTCTATAGTAAGTTTAAGGAGTTTAAGGCCTTTGCTAAAAATCAGACTAGTAAAAAGATTAAGGTTTTGAGAACTGACAATGGTGGTGAGTTTTGTTCTACAGAATTTGATAAATATTGCAAGGAATTTGGGATTGAAAGACATAAGACAACTCCATACACCTCGCAGCAAAATGGAGTTGCAGAGAGGATGAACAAGACACTGATGGAGAAGGCTAGGAGTATGCTTAGTGGAGCTGGCCTAGAACAAAAGTTTTGGGCTGAAGTTGTTGCCACTGCTTTCTATCTTGTAAATAGATCTCCTACATCAGCTCTTGTTGGAAAGACACCCATGGAGGTGTGGTCTAGTAGAAATCCTTCAATAAGGCATCTTCATGTTTTTGGTTGTGAGGCATATGCATATGTGCCTAGGGAGAAGTGGTCAAAATTGGAGAACAAGGCTGTTAAGTGTATCTTCATTGGCTATGGTGTCGGTGTGAAAGGATACAAGCTTTGGGACCCTGTGGCTGAGAAAGTGTTGTATAGCAGAAGTGTCATCTTCAGAGAGCTTACACCTTCTTCCATTGTTTTACAGCCAGAAGAAAAAGAAAAGAAAGAGGATGTTGTTCAGTTTCCTCCTACCCCTGAGAAGACTGAACAAAATGACAATGTTGGATCTGATGATGAGGAGAGCTCTTGCAGCTCTAAAAGCTCAGATGAAGAAGCTGAACCTCAACCTCAGATCTTGAGGAGGTCTACACGGATAAGAAAGCAACCTAAAAGGTTTGGCTTTATATTGCTTGATTCTAGTTGTGCTTTTGCTTTGCTTACTAACAGTGATGAACCTAGAACTATATTAGAGGCTATGGACATGAAAGATGCAGGTTCTTGGAAGGAGGCCATGGAGGACGAAATGGCTTCTTTGGAAAAGAATCAAACTTGGGACTTGGTGTCTTTGCCTCTTGGATGGAAACCCGTTGGATACAAATGGGTGTTCAAGAAGAAATTTGGTGCAGATGGCAGTGTTGATAAGTATAAGGCTAGATTGGTTGTGAAGGGGTATTCACAAGTGGAGGGTATAGATTATGGTAAGATCTTCTCTCCTGTTGCAAAGCTGACATCCATTCGATTCCTGTTGTCTCTTGCAATAGCTTATGACTTAGAGGTAGAACAAATGGATGTAAAGACAACTTTCCTTCATGGTGATTTGGAGGAAGAAATCTACATGTCACAGCCAGAGCATTACATGCTGAAAGGTAAAGAAAATTTGGTTTGCAAGCTTAAGAAGTCTTTGTATGGTTTGAAACAGTCCCCTAGGAGATGGTACTTGAAGTTTGATGCCTTTGTGTTGTCTATTAGATTTGTGAGATTGAAATTAGATCACTATGTGTATTATAAGTTTGATGGTGATCGTATTCTCATTGTTGCACTATATGTTGATGATATGTTGCTCATTGGGAAGGGCAAGAATATGATTTCTGATTTCAAATCTCAGTTGTCAGCACAGTTTGAAATGAAAGATTTAGGGGCAGCCAGGTACATTCTAGCAATGGAAATCAGAAGAGACAGAACCAATAGAAAACTTTGGTTAAGCCAGAGTAAGTATGTGAAGACCGTGTTGGATAGGTTCAGCATGGTAGATTGTAGACCATTGTGTGTTCCTATTTCTTTGGGGACAAAGTTGTCTATTGAGGATTGTCCAAATTCTCCTAGTGAGGTGGAGGACATGAGCAGAGTACCTTATGCTAGTGTTGTTGGCAGTTTGATGTATGCTATGGTCTGCACAAGACTAGACATTGCCCAAGCAGTGGGAGTCCTTAGTCGATTTATGGCTAATCCTAGACGAGTTCATTGGGATACAGTTAAGTGAGTGTTCAAATATTTGAGGGGTACTTCCGAGTATTCCATATGCTATCATGGTAATGCTACAGGACCTCCGCATTCTGTTGATATTTGTGGATTTGTGGATTCAGATTGGGTAGGTGACATTGACAACAGGAGATCCACCAGTGCTTATATATTTACACTGTTTGGTGGTGCTATTACTTGGATGAGTAAGCGACAACTTGTGGTTACTTTGTCCATGACAAAAGCTGAGTATATGGCAGCAACTCATGCTTGTAAGGAAGCCATTTGGCTTAATAGATTATGTTCTGATATTGGTGTTGATGTAGGTCAGATCACGATCAGTTGTGACAGTTAGAGTGCAATTTGCCTTGCCAAGAATCCAACTTTCCATGCTAGAACAAAGCACATTGATGTTCAGTTTCACTTCGTACGAGACATGGTTGAGGATGGAAACGTAAATTTGGAAAAGGTAGATACTTTGAAGGATGTTGCAGATGCATTGATGAAATCAGTGGGCACAGAGAAGTTTAGATGGTGTTCAGAATCTATGGGCCTCTCGGCCTATAGCAGTTAAATCCTATTATTCTATTGGCTCTTACAAGGTGTTCGACAAGTGGGAGAATGTTGGGAATTAAGGTGTCTCAACCTTGGTAATTCCTTGCATTATTTATGTTTGTATTTATTAATTCATTGCCTATGTTGTAAATTAATTGTAAATTCCATATTATCATATTGTGGGATGTGGCATGGTGATGTGTCATCCTACATGGAAGATGATAACTTCTATTTTTGTCCTCACATGAGGAGATAGGCGTCCCACTTTGTGGTAGGAGCATTTTTCCATGTGTCAGCATCTTTCATGTTGTGTAAGGGAATGTTTGACCAAAACGGTTATGACGGACTCTCATGACGAAGTTATGACATGTAAGAGTCAGAAATAGAAGCTTGTAAGATAGGTAAAGACATGTGTCATGAAGCATCTTTGAAAAAGGCATATTTGGGAGCCCCAAGGTGGACTATGACATGTAAGAGAATATGCTATTTATAGCATGTGTATGACAGATTCTCTTACAACTGTAAGTTGTAACTGCTATGACAGATTCTATGACGGTTGTAAGTGTCGTAAGAGCATATGTCATAGCCCATTTTGGAAATAGGCGACCTCTTTGGGATGGGAGCTATGGACAAGTGTCAGGAACATTCTACAATGTTGACCAAGTGTCCTTAGGCATGGGTTTTGGGCCATGAGGCCAAGTTGGATGCCCATTCCAAGATAGGACCAATATTGCCTTGTATATTCTATATAAACAGGTGCTTGGAGGTGGAGAAGTATTATAGGTTTTACAGGTACTGTTACTCTACTGGATTGACACTAGATACGAGTGTCGAAGACCATTGAAGCTTGCATTGCAAGTGTATTGTAAACAACATTCAGTTTTGATAATACATTGTGCAAGTTTCTGAGTGTGGAGTTTTTCACCCGATAAGGGTTTTCCCCACGTTATATCTTTGTCTCTCTTCTTCTGTCTTCTTTCTGGTTCATGTGTATTTCTGCAGTATCTCTGTTAGATGTTCTATGTTGCTATAGTTGTAAGGATTAAATTGGATTTGCATAGCCCTCTCCTCATTAGATTAGTGTAGGAAGCAATTTCTGCACACCTAGCTTCCTTACAGGTCTCTCTAGGCAAAGGGGGTTGGTAGATCAATGACTACGACCCCTTGGTTTGTGACTTAAGTTATAAAGTAACATGTTATTATAAGTCACTTTCTAATTGTAACAAAAAGCAACTTTAGACTTGACAGGCAAAGAAGGGTTTAAACAATTAGGAGTTAGGGTTTAGGTCTTGTAGATTTACAAACCCTAATTCCATTGCTCACTGATATTCAACTTAAATCAAGATCATGTTTCAACAAAGCTTCACTATACCTCTTGTTATTGATTATCACTGTATCATTAACAAGCTCCTGACATCACTGTAAGCAAACTGCTTTGATCTTGAAGAACACAAATTTGCATCATGAAACTATCACCGCTCCACTTGATATCTTTTGAGATCTCATGCAACAAACCAAAAACTCCATCAACACCATATGAAGCATGAACACTATGCAACTTCTTAAGCATGAACCATATGAAGCATCCTGAATCATAAGCATCCTAAAGCATGAACAATATAAACAAGTACCTTTACCAATTTATGATACATTTTGACATCTTTACCATGCATCAACAAAACTTACCATGAAATGCATATAAAGCATCAACATACCATTTTGTCATCTCTATCACCTTACCTTTGACATCACATGCACCTTTGTCAAGAAAATCTATCATAAAGATGACATGGACACATCACCTTTACATCAACAACATGAAACAACAAAGATCTACTACTGCAACTCTTTCTGATGACAGCATAAACCCATGCACTAACCTCACTGACCACCTATCCTTTTGACATCAATGAGGAACCAACATCCAACAGATAGAAGGATATGAATCTGATTAACTCCCTTACAGAGAAGAAGAGTAGAAGAAAAGGAAAAGGAGATGCAAATTGATGAGGAAGATGCTTCGGAATGAATTCCTAAGACTCCCAAGTATGTTCAGAAGAATCATTCTAAAGATCAGATCATTGGAGATAAGAACAAAGCTATATTAACAAGAAGAAAAATTTATATGGTAGATGAACAGGTAAATTTGTGCTTATTGTCTAGAATAGAACCCAAAACATTGACTGAAGCATGCAAAGATAAACACTGGATCAAGGCTATGGAAGAAGAATTGATGTTGATTGAGAAAAATCAGACTTGGGAAATTGTCCCAAGACCAGCAGACAAAAATGTAATAAGGACCAAATGGGTATTCCATAACAAATTGAATGAGAATGGAGAAGTGGTCAGAAATAAGGCTAGGCTTGTGTGAAAAGGCTACTCACAAGTGGAAGGAATAGATTATGAGGAAAAATTTGCTCAAGTGGAAAGATTGGAGGCCATTAGAATGTTCTTAGCCTTTGCGGCTCATAAGGACTTCAAAGTTTATCAATTGGATGTGAAATCTGCATTCTTAAATGGAAAATTGGAAGAAGAGGTATACATTGAAAAATTGGAAGGCTTTCAGTTGTCAGATGATCCAAATATGGTCTACAAATTGAAGAAGGCATTGTATGGACTCAAGCAGGCTCCTAGAGCTTGGTATGCAAGATTGGATAGATACCGGCTGCAACAAGGATTCAAAAAGGGCACTATAGATAGAAATTTGTACTTCAAAGTTGAAGAAGATTGAATCATGATTGTGGAGGTATATGTTGATGATATAATATTTGGAGGAAATGAAGGTATGTGCAAAAGATTTGCAAAAGAGATGTAGAAAGAGTTTGAAATGTCAATGTGTGGGGAAATGAATTTATTCATTGGGTTACAAATCAATCAATTAGAAAAAGGTATTTTCATTTCACAGTCAAAGTATGTCAAGAAAATGTTGAAGAAGTTTGGAATATAAGACTCCAAACTAGTATGTACTCCCATGACTACTAGTTGTAAGTTAAGCAAAGATGATGAATCTCCTAAGGTTGATCAGCGAAAATATAGATCAATGATTGGTGGACTGTTATACCTAACTGCTACTAGACCAGATATCATGCATGTGGTTTGCCTTGTGGCTAGATTTCAAGCAAATCCTAGAGAATCACATGTTACAGTAGTAAAAAGGATATTTAGATACTTGAAAGGCACTCCGAATTTTGGCTTATGGTATCCCAAGGATACTAATTTCTCTTTGAGTGCATATACAGATGCAGATTGGGTAGGATGTACAGATGATAGAAGAAGTACAAGTGGTGGTGCTTTCTTTCTTGGAAGCAGACTTGTCTCATGGTTAAGTAAGAAGTAGGATTCTGTGTCATTATCTAATGTAGAGGCAGAGTACATTGCAGCAACATCTTGCTACACATAGGTGTGGTGGATGAAGCAGACATTGAAGGATATCAAAGTAACATATGATGAACCTATTCCTATCTTATGTGACAATAGAAGTGCTATCAACATTTCAAAGAATATGATAATACATTCAAGAACAAAGCATATTTCAATATGGTATCACTTCCTAAGAGAGAAGGTTATAGAGAATGAGGTGAAATTGGAGTATGTGCCTACCAAGGATCAAGTTGCACATATCTTTACAAAGTCTCTTCCTAAGGATACTTTTGAGTATCTTTGACAGAAGTTAGGAGTTATTGTCCCTCCTTTTAATTAGATGCATAAGTGTGTGCATCTATTTAAGAAGCATTTCAAGATACTTTCCTAGTCCTGAACTGATGTTGTAAGCTACCTCTCAGGGGGGAGCTAATTGGTGTAGTTAGATGGACCATATCTTATGCCTCAAATGGGGAGAGTGCAGAAAAATAAAAATAATGGAGTAAGAGCAAGTACTTGCTGGTGTTGCAAGTGTATCCCTTTGCCATTGATGTTTAAGGGGGAGAGAGTTAAAGTGGCTGAAAAGCCATTGTGCAGGAAAGTGTGTGAAGACCAAGAGTTTCTCCAGTCAGGGGGAGTACTACTAAGCTGTTGATTGATTGCTTTAGGTCTTGATGGTTTTTCAGAAAGTTGGTGTTGCCATCAATGACAAAGGAGGAGATTGTTGGAAATTTGCTGGTGTTGCCATTGATGTCAACCTCTAGCAGGTGGTTCACTTGGTTTCCAAGTGCTTTTAAGAAAATTTGAATAAAAAGGTGTGTAGTGTGACAGAGGTATGTTCAACGTTGTGCTCTGCATTTCTTCATAGTTGAAGATATACTTGTGCGGTTTGGAAGTATTGATTAGAAGTGTTCAGAGGTGGTATATCTAGAGTTTTAGGTTCTGGATCGTACGGCAATGGAAGATGTGTTTGATAGAGTGTTTGCCTATGTAGAAGATTGACTGGGAGAAATGAGATTGCTCCTCATTTCTCCTCATTGAGGTTTCTTGTTTTGCAGATCTGGGAACGTGCTTCAATTTTCTGTATCTACCTTCCTTGGAAGTTTCTAGTGTTGGATTTCTCTGCAAACTCAGTTCTTGTATTGGAGTTCTGTATTAATGTATCCTGATGTGCAGAATGAGGACATTCTTTGTTTCAAGTGATTGCAACAATGTTGCAAAAGATTCTAATGATTTTGGAATATGTTGGAAAGGTGTGTGGATGTTGTGGAGTATTTCTTTGTGATTGGCATGATGCTCTTAGACTTGGAGAGGTGTTCATGTAGTCTCTTGCTATGTTTGTTTAGGTTTGGCCAACCTGGCTTGCTAGTGCTATTTGTGGAGGCACCTTGTGGATTGTGGATGTGATGCACAACATGGTGATACAGATTTGAGTCCTAGTTAACTCTTGACGTAGTCCACCTTCACTTCTTTCCATCACAAAAGTTTTTGGTGCTGACCTATTTTGGTGTTGCACATTTGAGGTGCACATGTTTCATTAAGGCTAACCTAACTGAGATTATTTTAGGTCGTGGATGGTATAAATACAAGGTGAAGGTTGAGTGGAGATAAGTAGAGAAGATGATGTGAATGTGAATCAAGGGTAATGAATTGAGTGTAAGCCTAAATGCTTATGACTACTGAATGCAGTGAGTAGAAGGTGTCTACATTTTAGTGTGCTTGAATTTGTTGAAGGCAATGAGCCAAAGGTTGTGGATGGAAAGAAGTTGCAGTGGTGGATCTCTCCTATTGCTTTGAGATAGTGAATCTCTCTGTAATAATCCTCTTCTATTATTCTCTCTTCTGGACAGTCAATCCTTCTAGCAGTGGGCCTTTCTTCTGGGCAGTGAGCCTATTTGTTTCAGTGTTTCTATTCATATATATGTGAGCTAATCCTCATCGTGGTTTTTTCCTTCTTGGGTTTTCCACGTGAACATGGTGTTCTTATGTGTCTGCATTGATGCTTCATATGTTTACATTCTACTAATGCATAATAAGATGTTAATGATTGGAATAGTATTGAGAGTTTAATGTTTTAATGTACAACTGATTCACCCCCCCTCTCAATTGTCCCATGCATCTAACAAAGTGTCCTATAAGGTGTCAACCTTTGGATCACTTGGAATGTACAAACCAACAACCTTGTGTGACAAGTATTGGATGACTACAAAGTGCCTTTTGAGGTGAGATGAAAATTCTTCCAACCTCAAAAGGTATGCACATGAGGTTTAGCAAACAAGTAGGTAACCTCTAACCTCTAACCTCTAAAAGGTTGCACATTCAATTAGACAATATATTGCCTAACCTCATCAACCTAAGTACACTTAAGTTATAGTGTATAGATAAATAATTCACTCTAACACCCCCCCTTAAGTGATACTTGGGGAGATCACAAAAGTGCAATAGATACAAAGATATGGGTCCTGACTACTAGCCATGTTAGGTACCCATGTACAAAGTTTCTCATAAGGTGGAGTAAAGGAGAAAACCCAATGGGAACAAAACTCGTCTCCAAAAAGAGAAACAAAATGCATAAAAAGCAAACAAGTGAAGAAGAAGGATGGGCTTATATCATTACCCCCCTAGGACAACTTCTATCACATGTGTACAATTAATTTCCCCAAAATAGGATATATAAAGAGACACTTGGAAGCTGCCATAAGATATGTTGTAGTGTGTGTAGATGCTCGATGAAGTATGCTAAAGCTACTCTGTGAATGTCAAACAATGTTTCTCCCCTTAGGAAGAAAGAGAACTACAAATATGTACAATGAATCTTCCCATGGAAGAAGAAGATGATAAGTCTTTGGATGTTGCACAAAATCCAAAGATAAGTGTGAAGCCTTCACAAAGTGATGATAGCCTCGATGATAGTACCAAAATCCTCTGAAACCTGCTCCATAAGAACTGATGCCAAGGATGAAGATGGATGCACAATAGCATCGAGATGGTTGTCATCAAAAGTGTCTAGCAAATATGCATAGTGAGAATTATCAAACAAACATGCAATGTCTGTCAAGTAGTCATCCCAAAAAAATGGTGCTGGAAGACTAATGGAAGTAGCCTACTGATGGAAGTCTTTGGGAACCAAGGATGTAGGTTCACAAGGAGATGTGATCTCAGCAAGAACTAATGTGGAGGAAACAACTCCAAGGTTCAAATATCCAAATTGAATCTCCTTATCCAAGTGTAATGCATGAAGATCATCATGCAAGTCTACAATATGTGAAGAACCAAAGAAATAGAAAGAATATAAGTGAGACCCATGATCTACTTGTCCCATTGCAACAATGTCCCTACTCTGCTAATCCCTTATGATCACTGAATTAGGCATGAATTCAATGGTTTTCCCTATCCCACTATGAGTGATTTGATAAATGGAAAGGAGATTATTGGATAAAGAAGGGACATACAAAACATCATTAATTATGCCTTCACTAATTTATATAGTGCCTTTTCCAAATGTTGTCATGTAGGCGTTATTTCCCATGAGAATAGGTGGATATGAACCTAATTCATAGGTGGAAAACATATCTTTTGAATTTACCATGTGATGCGAAGCCCCTAAATCTAGAAGCCACTTAGATGATGCATTATTAGTAGAGGCAACCAATGACATTCCTTTGTTCTTATTCACATTTGAAGATGATGGAAGAGAAGAGCCACCTAAGGAGTTGATTTGATTCTTCTTAGTAATAAGTTCTAACTCAGCTATTCGGTGGTTGAGATTATCTCTTTCCTTTTCAAAACAATGGTTCTCTTCATGCCCAAGTTTGTTACAATAACTACAAGTGGGCCTTTTTTTAGACTTTTCCCTTTGGATGGAGTAGTTTCTTCAATTTGAGGTTTTGATTTTGATCCCTTAAATAGGTCCTTGTTTTCTTTCTTCACCTTAGGAGTTGAATTCTTTTCACCACTAGCAACTATCTAGCATGATTTGATGAAGACTTGAGTGTGCCCTTTTGAATTAATTTATCTCGCTCTTGTGTTAGAGAAACATCAAACTCAACTAGAGAAGGCATAGTGAAATGACTTCCTAATGAGCGTTGTGTGGCATAAAAAGTTAAAACAAACACTGAATAATCGGGAATAATCGGGACCTAGCTTTGATAAGACACTTAGGATCAATTGACCATCATGTTTGTCAATCTTACACACTTTCAATAGTGACCTTAATGAGTTTAACTTGGTGAAGAAATCTTGAATTGTCGCAAAATCTCGAGGATTGAGACATTAATTCATTCTCCAGACAATGACCCCTCATTATATCTTGCTTGCCAAACAATGTTTCTAATGTTGTTAAGACATCATTAGGTGCTTTAGCATCATTAACATGAAATAATAGGTCTAGAGAAATGGCCATACAAATAGTGCCATAGGCTTCATCAAGTCGATTAAACCACTTCCTCTTTTCAGAAGTTGCAGTAGGTTCAGGTTCCAATCCTGTAGCTGCTTTATGTAAACCCTTTTGCTTAAGTTGTAAATCCATTGCATGTTTCCATGAATGGTAATTAACAGTAGTTAATAGGTTAGCCATTGCAAGAAAGAAGACAAATAAGACCCCCCTAAAACTATGAAATTTTTCCCCCTGATTAGGTGACCCCCCAAATTTTGGGACTTTATAACTTAGTGTGTTTTACAAAGCGAATATGACCAATACGTGGAAAATTGGAAAACATGCACTTTTGCAAAAAACAGTGCTCAATTCTGAGCTCTCGAGCAAAAGTTATTACAATAACAAGTTCTTGTAAAACAACCATATTTGTAAAACTACATTTGAAGAAGCAAAAATAAATGCCTAGATGGGAAAAAAAAGCTAGCCTTCCAATGACTCAGAATCGACAAGAAATGAACAATACAATGGTTTGATATGTGAGGGGGAATTGGCCATCTGCCAACCCAAGCTTCACTCTCCGTCTTTGATAGGCGGATAATACAAAGGTTAACAATGAATGCGCTTAACAATAAATGCCACTACCACCACTACAACTGCCAATCTTGACTCAGTCAGAGAATTATAGTTTGAATACAAGCTCTAATGCCAAGTGGATGACCTGGTGGTTGATTTGGCACCAAATGTTGACTAAGAGAAAAAAGGACTTAGAGTCCAAATGAGAAACCATCTAGCGTTGAGAAGACCAAGATGGAGAGCCCAAATGTGCCAATTTGTAGGCCAAATGGAGCACTTAAGGCTGACTGAGGGACCTTCGTGGCTGAATGAATGGTGTAAGACCCGTATGAAGGGCCAGATGGGCCGCTAAGGAGTCTTGATCGGGACTACAGAATCCACAGAATCCATATGTGTTGAAGAGGTCAAGAGGCCGTTGAAGTTGTAGATCAGGCCTGTTGAAAAGCGTTGAAGACCTGTAACATAGAAGTCGACCTTACTAGGAGTTGACTGTATGGAGGTAGAAAACCACATCTGTTGGAAAGAAAACCACCAAGCAACAATCAGTTTGGACTCGTTGGAGGAGTTGGCGACTTCCAAAATGGCGATCAGTAGGAAACCAAACCGTGATCTCAAATGTGAATAAACAATGATGAAATGATGTGAGGACGTCGACAGAAGAGGATGCTGGGTGTGGCCTATGGATAAGGCCAAGTTGTGAGCAAGGACATACGCTTAGTGGTTGAGCGTTCCAAAACTTCGACCTTTGCAATAGTAGTGACGTTGAGCGGCAAAAAGCTTCAAAACAATGACCGTTTATGTTGCAAATCGCAACTAGCAAAGAGAATGGCGTAGAAGCTTGATTGGGGACCCTTGAAAGTTTAGAAACTGTAAAAATTCACCAAGATGCATAGGGACTAACAAACCAAAGGGTTATGAAAGAAAGAGAATGCAGATCTAAAATGGCCAAGGAGGCCAACCAAGAAACCGAGTGGCCTGCAACGTACAAAGACCAAAATTTTGGTCGAAACACTTAGAAGTTTCAAAGCCCACAACTTGCAAATCTTCAATTTGCAAAAAAAAAAATCAATTTGAAACAAAAAATTTCACAAAATTACACAGCAAAATCAAAATTTCTAATTTTTTTTTGCTTTTTCAATTTTGCTTGTAAGATAGATTTCGCTCTAGGATGCATCGACTCTAGCCTCACCTCCGGATTCCCTCAAATCGAAGAGTGTGTCTGCAACATGGCTCTGATACCATGTTGGAATTAGCCAAGGATGCTCTGCAAGTTGATCAACACTCTCACAATATGGAAATCAAACAAATAGAGATGAAAAATCAATGATATTGATGAACCTATTAAGAGTATAAACTTATATTAATCTCACTTACCAATTTACATGAGAATGCCTCATTATATAGGCATGTAAGAGGCAATCCACCTTGCATGTGGATTGAAAAGTGCCTCATGATGTGGCACATGCAAGAAGACAAGTGTTCTATAAGGTGTCAACCTTTGGATCACTTGGAATGTGCAAACCAACAACCTTGTGTGACAAGTGTTGGATAACTACAAAGTGCCTTTTGAGGTGAGATGGAAAGTTTTCCAACTTCAAAAGGTATGCACATGAGGTTTACCAAACAAGTAGGTAACCTCTAACCTCTAAAAGGTTGCACATTCAGTTAGACAAGATATTGTCTAACCTTATCAACCTAAGTGCACTTAAGCTATAGTGAATAGATAAATTATTCACTCTAACAGAAATTACCTATCTAAATAAATCCTAAGAATAAAAGTAAATAGGACTATAAAATGTCCATGGTAACACTAGAAGAGGAAGTAGAAATAGAGGATAGTTATAATATAGATGATACTTTTGGATGCATAGCTACCAACATAATAAACATGGATAAACAACTTGATGAAATGAACCAAAAAATCTACTAAATCTACAAGTGAAGAAAATAAGGGTTAATGCACTAGTATATTCGGATTCACAATGCAACCTAATTTTCAATGAAATTGTTAAGAAGATTGGTCTAAAAACATAGCATAATCCTCACCCATATCTATTGGGTTGGGTGAAAATGGTGTGGAAATACAAGAAAGAAGAAAAAATTTAAGTTTGGAGTAAATGCACAATACTAGATGAAATGGATGCAAATGTTATTCCTTTTGATGTTTTTATATGGTGTTTGGTAGTCTATACTTATATGGTAGAGATTTGATTTTCATGCTAAGAGATAATAAATATGGAAGGTTCAAGGATGGAATTATATACATCACAAAGGGGAACCGAATCAAAGAAAAAGTTGTAATGGTAAGTTCCAACCAAGCTATCAAATTAATTCAAGAAACTACTTTTTGTTCAAAGATAAGCAAGAAGATGGATTGGGTATTTTTATGATGAGTAACTCTATATAAAGACTTGGATGAAGTCTTGTCATATTTTTAGGAAGTGTTTCATGAACCCTAAGGTTTGCCACCAAAAAGGGAAGGTGAAGCATGAGATTCAACTCCTACCCAAATATCCTTAGTTAAACATCAACTTGTATTGACGATCATTTTTTGAGAGAAATCAGGTTAGGAAACAAATTCAAGAGCTATTGGAGCAAGGAATAATTCACCTAAATACTTCACCATGTGGTTTTCCTATTGTTATGGTATAGGAAAAGGATGGTTCTTAGAGAATGTGCATTGGCTACATGCCTTGAATAAGATCACCATCAAGAATAGATATCCTCTACCAAGGATAGATGATCTTTTGGACCAACTTCACATGCAAAGTGCTTCACAAAGTTGGATCTCAAATATGGTTACTACCAAGTTTGCATGAAGGAGGACATTTGGAAGATACTCTCAAAATAAAGCATTGTCTCTATAAATGGTTGGTTCTTCCATTTAGATTGTGTAATCCACCAATAATTTTTAGGAGGCTAATGAGTGATGTGATAAGGGATTTCATAGATTCTCATGGAATTATATAGTTAGATGATATCCTAATTTTATTGAAAAATGGGTAGAATGTCTCATTCATATTTAGCAAGTTTTGCAAGTCTTAAAACAAATACAACTTATGTAACATGAAAAAGTGTGAGTTTGACAAAGAGTCACTACTATACTTGGGGCATGTGGTTTGATGGGAAGAGTTGAGAATAGATCCTCCTAAGTTATAATCTATCATAAATTGGCCTACACCCAAGAGTGCCACAAAACTAGGAGTTTTGTAGGTGTTGTTCAATAAATGGGGCAAATTATTTCAATCTTCTATTTTATAGCCTCACCTCTACACCAAGTTGCACTTATGGGGAGGAGTTTTCATTGGGATCAAAAATATGATGAAGCATTTTAAATGTTAAAATATCATTTTAATCATGCTCATGTGCTTTCTCTTTCTAACTTGTAGCAAATTTTTGAGGTAGAAATGAATGTAATCAAATATGCTATAGGCATTAACTTGCTTCAAGGAGATCAACATTCATTTTTTATTGTTTAGATGTTGTTACTTGAATTGCTAGACAATATCTAATGTATGATAGAGAATTATATGCACCAATTTAATCTATAAATAAAATGAGGCATTATTTGTTTGGTAAAGAAACTATTGTGCATATTGACCACCAAACTCTACAATATTTACAAGCACAAAATAAATTGCATGATCAAGGCAATATAAATGGATGAAATGTTTGTAACAATTTAATTTAGTGATTAAATATAAGACAATGCTTATATGGTTTTGAATATGATCTCTAGAAAGCCAATTTCAATTATGTCGATGATGACTCGAATAGGAAATTTTATAAAGAATCTTTTACAGAAGAATATGCCCAAGATGCAGATTTTGGGGAGAAGTTTAAAGAGCTACAAGCTCAGGGAGTTACTAAAAGTTAAGCAAACTTCTCACCAAGAGGAGATGCTCTACCAATTGGGAAAACTATGAGTGCTAAGCGAGAAAATACTTATACTCATGAGAGGAGCACATATCTCCAAAGAATTAGGTCATTTGGTTGTTGGAAAAATAGCGTCTCATTTGTAAAGGTGTGCATTTTGACCCAAAATGCAACAAGTAGAAAGATTTGTCAAAGGTTGCAAGTTATGTTGTGCCTACAAATCTAATCCAAGAAAAAGGAGGAATGTATTTACATCTTCATATCCCCATAAGGCCATGAGAAAACATATCTATAGATTTTGTAGTACGGTTTACCAATTAGTAAGCATGGGTATGCCTATTTGTTTGTCATAGTGGATAGATTTAGTAAAATGTGCATATTAACTCAATGCAAGAAGACCATTATTAGGATACACAAAATTGAAATGTTCTTTACTAATGTATGGGTGCACTTTGTTCTTTCTACGTCAATTATTTTAGATAGAGACACAAGGTTTATTGGCAAATTTTGGTCCACCGTATGGAATTTTATGGATATATGGATACATGGCTTAAGAAGAGTATAACTTTATATCCTCAAACAAATGAGAAAATAAAAGTGATACTTTGGTGTAGCTTGTAAGGGGCTATAATAGTAAGTATCCCAATAGTTGAAATGAATCTTTTCCATACATTTAATATTCTTTCAATAGGGAAAATTCATTCTTTAATAAATTAGTCACCTTTTGAAGCATGCTTGGGGTATTTTCTCACAACTCATATGTTGCACAAGAACATCAAGATGAGCAAGGATTTTTTTGGAGGTGTCTAAGGCATCAAATTTTGTTGAGAGGATCAAGCAAATCCAACTCAAAGTGAAGGAACACTTAAATAAGAAACAAAACATGTACAAGGATAAACATGACCAACATATAAGGGAATGGAAACTGAAAGTGGGAGATAAGGTGTGATTGTCTCTAGGAAAGTAAAGGTTGCAATGACAAGCTAAGAAAATCAAACCTCTTAAATATGATAGATTTTCCATCTTGGACATTATTGATGAGAATGATTTTAGACTCAATCTACCCCCTTTCATGAAGATGCATTTAGTGGTGAATTGTGAGTACTTATGTCTTTATGATCTCTCCATGTTCAATGAGAAAGAAAAGGAACAAGTGCTACCTCCATTGGAGGACTTGGGTGGTGACAATTAAGCAATCATTTTATAAGGTGTTGTGCTATAGTAAAAAACAAGGGAAACCTATAGTAACGTTCAAGAGTCTTGAGAATGTGACTCAAATGCCAATAAGTGAAACAAACAAGTTGGCAATTTAAGGAGAAAGCAGGAGAAATCTTTCCTTATTATGTTCCTAGGGATATGATATTATAATGTATATAAGTTGATGGATATTTTAACACACAACACACATCCCTTTAATTATATTGGATCATGCGGACAACTTGTGTAATTAGTGATATACTAGGTAATAAGTAGACCTATATGAATTTAATGGTTTACCCATCTCTTATGTTATTACGAGGAGGTCTATATACAGAAGGTGAAGATCATTATAAGGATATGGGAAGAGTGTGTTCTTTTGTTTGGGGTCTCTTGGAGATATAGCATGGAGTGGCTTCTTATAAGGAATATTGAATTTTGTTGTCCTACCTTAAGGGTTTATTCTATTTCTATATATTGGATATTAGGGCATCTTGGACCACAAACATCTCGTGTTGTGTGTGATCTCTCTTCTACACAATCTTATTGTCATTATTATATGTATTGATCATACCAGATGGTATCATAGCTACAATTTGGGCAAAGACGAGGACAAGATCTTAATTTTTGAGGATTTGCATATGTTTCACAAATGGTTATAATTTTTTTAGTAATTTTTTATTGAAGTGGAAGGATCATATCAAGAAGATACAGTCCAAATTGTAGTTTTGTACCATCAATATTGAGCGAGTCATTACAGTTTTATGGTTTCTTATAAATTTGCTTTGCAAGCCGCAATTCAAGGAATTTTTCTAATTTGTTTACATTTTTGGAAAGCTTGCCAAAATTTATTAGAACTTTGTTATTTACATTGTTGTATTTGGACTTGAATTCATTATGAAATGATCTTTTAATGTTGGGTCAATGATATGTGGTAGAAAAGTGATCCATTGAAACATTTTTTCTTAAAACCCTAGTTTCAATGAAGTGTCCTAATTTTGATAGAAGTGGAGATGCATTATAATGGTATCTTCAAGAGACAATATAAAATATATTATGGTGAAATGATAATATGGAAAGCACATTTTTTGGTACTCTTAAAAGGTGAAGCTAACAAATGGTATGTGCGATTGTGTAGTGACATTTATTCTTTGGATAATCTAGAACAAGCTTTCTTAGATAGATGGACACCAAAAATATATAAGAGAAGGAGGAGGAGGATAAAATGATGATGAAGGATAAAATTATATGTATTTTAGCTCTAAGGAAGAAAAATCAAATTCTTCAATTTCATGAGTATATTCAAAAGACAAAGGTTATTGTTTCTATAAACCCTACCAATAGGTATAATCTCATCAAAATGAAACTAGCTAAGAAACTACAAATACAAGTAAAGCAAATCGAGGGTAAAGATGTTCAAATTTTTGAAGATTTGAAGCTCTCGATGGATAAATATGTTTTGCATCCAAACTTTTATGCTTTAGATATGGATGGGTTGGATATTGTTCTTGATTACCCTTGGTTAGAGTCATTAGGGATAATAAACATCAATATGCAAAATATTTCATGAAGCTTTGATATATAAAGAAAAAACTTACATTGTAAGATATTAGACATAACAAAGACCAAATTAAAGTCAAGGTAAAGCAAGTTCAAGAATCTATTGAATATTTGATGCAGAGGATGGAGGATTATGTCAACACAACTCAAAAGAACTCATTTTACAAGTTTGAAAACCTAATCTTGTTAGTATCTCACACAAGCCTTCATGCTACCTTGTAGCCCTCCAAACAGTGTTTTTTCAGCATATCTTTTGAAGCAAACCTCAAACCCACAAACCATTTACCTTTTCAAATACCCATTTGTCTGTTTGACAACATATTTTGATTTGGGATAGGGTTACTTTGGAATGAAGTCCTCTAAAATTGACCGTTCCTTTGAAACTAGACCTAATTAGCCCTGTTTTACAAAGCAAGTGCATGAAAATCAAAACCCACAATGCAAAAGCCTACTTCTACACATTTTATGGGGTCCAAAACCATCAATTTTGCCAATTGGGACAATACCCAGATCACCTTTTTTTCAAACCCTTCCTCAACCTACTCAAACAATCCAAAAACATAAGAAAATTAGGCTAGGGCTGCTTGGAATTCACCCAAAACTCTATTTCCTGCAATACCCACTTTCAAAATATGAAAGAACATGTTAAAACCTTCCATTCCACCAATTTTCAAAAAATTTCAACGGTGGAAAAGCTCAAAATTCCATTTTTTCTCTCAAAACCCTAGTAAATGAGGTTTAATTGGCATTTTTTAAGTAAATTGGCTATAAAAGGCTCAAAACTTCATGGAATCAAACCAAACTAGTTGCAAATGAAAGTAGATTCATTCCTCTATCAAATCCAATCATTAAATGCACATGTTATGTCCGTACAGGCCGTACAAAAGTGCTAGAACAACTAAAAAATAGTAAAACACATAGAAAATAGAAAGTTTCTTATTATTTCTTCAACAAAAATCAAATCCAGCCCTGGACTCGAAGTTTGTGAGGCCTTTTCATGCTTGTACAACCCCAACACAACCGTTTATAACCACTTCTTTAACCTATGGCTTTTCAACTTCCTAAAAATGATAAATTTGCAAGTTTGCATAGCAACTTTGCAACAAATTACAAAACTTAACAAAACTTGACAACTTGACCCCCTATGACTTCAAAACCTCAAATATGGTCTAAATAGACCTTATTACATCAAACTTGACTCAAAACACCCAAAAATCCAACATTTGACCATATTTACAAAATTTGCCTAAATTTGACTAGGTGCTCCTACACCATACTCTTGGACAAAAATATGACTCAAGTCCCTTGAGTACTGTGCTGCCACGCCAAATCCACACTTATCCATGGCATCCTCCACGTGATGTCTCCATCAGGTGATCCCTTCCAATGGGTCAAAACTGGAAACATGCTTCATCCTTTGGCTTGTTGAACTCCTTAGCACCTTGGCTGCAACCCAACTTCAAAGACCTGCTTGATGAGTGATCCTTGACTCCTCCATCTGAAAATGTTGTTAGACCTGCATCATAACCTACTACTATACCTCTTTCATTCTTGCAATGAACTTCCTTGTGCTTCACTCTAGGTGTAGGCTTAAACTTGCCCACTTTGCTTTGCAACTCACCCTTAACCTCTTCATCTCTGTCTTGGACTTCTTTCATCTACTGTGGTACCCTTACAACTGCTATTTGATTAGATTTACCAACCTCTGAATGACCACTATCTTCTTTGGGAAACAATGAACAAAACACTTTTTCCATCACTACCTCAACATGCTTCTTAACCCACTCTTGAATCTCCACAATCAATGCATCCTTTACCTTCTCCATATCATGTTCTTTCATAATTGAATCATTCTTCAATGCTGCCATCTTAGTACCTTCATGTTTAGTAGAGGCTACAAACTCCTCATGCTTTTCTTCCTCTAGCTTTATAAACTCCTTGATGTCCTCTATGATCTGCCCTATGTCTTCCTTAAAGCAGCTCCATGTAGTATTCAATTTCACCTTGGGTTTCATCTTGAACTTTGGTTTGTCCTTCTTTACAATCTCAACAAGAACTATGTATATTCCTTCCTTACTCTTTCTCCCTTTTAGTGTAGATATGATCCCTTCACCTTTGGTCCTCACTTTTCCCATCTGCTACTCTACCTTCAACCTTGCCACCTTATTAGGATCAGAAACCTCTAAAGTGCAAAAAACTGAAAAGCCATTATCCTCCTTGAAAATCAATGAAGAAAACATCATACCATCATACCTTTGAGACTAACTTTGATCCTCCAAAATCAAGTCATCCTTGACCTTAACCAAATCACCTTTTGACACCAATTCAATATCATCTTCCACTGAAATCATATCAAGCTTCATACCTATTGTTTCAACATCTTCATGGTTTGACATGGCTGCATCCTTCATGGGTTTATCATCCTCTACCATCATCTCAGCTTGCTTGGCTTGTTCCTTGCCTTCTTCCATCAACAAAGGCTTCTTCCCATCTGGTTTTAATGCTTTCATTTGTCTTCTCTTTTGCGTCAGCCTTTGAATAGGCCATACAACCTTCTTCTTCATTGTCAAGTGCCAACTAAGTGCTCTTTTGAGAAATTGCTCCATCTCATCTTTCATTCTTCTTCTCGTCTCTTTCAGTTGTTCCATAGCCTGCATTAGTTCTTATATTTCTTGGTCAAACTCCATTTGCCTCATCTTTTCCTCTTTTCTCTTCCTCTCTTTTTCTTCTCGCTTCTTCTTTTGTGAACCCCCAGCGTGCAAATACCTTCTAGACAAATCCATCTTTCCTCTAGCAAGTCTCTCCTTGCTTCTCTTTGTCATTTCCTCACCTAGGTCTCTTCTCTTTTCTTCTACCTAGTCTTTTGGCAACCAGGTTCTCTCTTCAACCTGCACAAACACAAACACACAAACACCAAACTCTCTTGCGCAGACCTTCTGAGTTTTGATACCACTTGATGCAGAGGATGGAGGATTATGTCAACACAACTCAAAAGAACTCACTTTACAAGTTTGAAAACCTAATCTTGTTAGTATCTCACACAAGCCTTCATGTTGCCTTGTAGCCCTCCAAACATGGTTTTTTCAGCATATCTTTTGAAGCAGACCTCAAACCCACAAACCATTACCTTTTCAGATACCCAGTTGGCTGTTTGACAACATATTTTGATTTTGGGATATGTTTGAAAACTTGGAAATGGATGTCTAAAATTATTTTCACAGTCTTGATATGATTCGTGTATCAAAAGATATGATAGGTTGCTCCTAGAGGAAGGGTTACAATGCTAAGAGGCAGTTTTGAGTTGTTTGTCTTTAGAGCATTGTTGTTGACCATTTAGGTGATCAATTTGTGTTTGGTCAATTGTGTTAATCTTGTTAGATGCCTAAACAAGCATAAGTAAGTGTTTTGAGTCCAATAGGCATATTGGGAACCATGAAGTCATGCCTCATTAACAGAGAGTTTCAGTTTTGTGAATCTAATTTATACCAAGATAATGGCAAGTAGAAAAATGTGAATCCTTGCTCTGCATCAATATTGCACCAAAGATAAAAGAGGAAAAGACTATTCCCTTCATGAGCCAACAAAACAAGAGGCAACAAGTGGCAACAAATGGTAAAGAATTAAAGGACCCAGAGATAGTAAAGGGTGCAATATATAGGTATCCACATCATTGCGAGATGCAAAAAACATGGAGGAAACCATCATGGAGGCATGATCATACATGAAATTAGTAGGCCAATCACTATGAATCTACATGAAATCAATGAAATAATTACAATCAGTGGCGCCATAGAAATAATGGCTATTCATGGCAGAAAATGACTTACTATGATGAAGAATGGAATCAAATGGGTGCAATAAATGTGGATCAAGGATGGGATCTAAGTACCGTCAAGCTAAAACCACCACGAAGATCACCTATAGATGTTTGGATGTTAAGACATGACATCATATTTGTAATAACTTATGATAGTCTTATTATTTAGCTTCTTCTCATGTTTCAGGGATGAAAAATGTCAAGGAGGGATGGCATGTTATGTATCTAAGGATATGATATTATAATGTATAGAAGTTGAGGGAGATGCCGACATGTGGCTCACATCCCTTAAATTAGTTATATTTGATCATGTGGATAAATGGTGTAATTAATTATATGTATTAGATAATGAGTAGGCCTACGTGAGTTTAGTAGTTTCCCCCTCCATTATGTTATTGGGAGAAAGTTTATATAAAGAAGGTGACTATCATTATAAGGATATGTGAAGAATATAGTATTGTGCTTGTGATCTCTTGGAGATATATAGCATGGAGTGGCTTCTTCCATAAGGAGTATTATATGGCATTTCCCTACCTTAAGAGTTTGTTTTATTTATATATATATTGGATATTACGACAGCTTGACCCACAAACATCTCTCATGTTGTGTGTGATGTCTCTTCTACATTATCTTATTGCCATTATTATAGTGCGGATCTCACCATTCCTCACTTATTGTCTCATTAAAATTTGTGGAACCAAAAGTTGCTCTAAGGGAGATGAGACCTATGAGGATCTAAACAAGAATTTAAATGATTAATATGAAGAACTAAAAAAGTGACCAACTAAAAAAATCACAATATTGTCTACAAGACAAAACTATTGTGGTGAAAACAAAACCACTACAATGAATTTGAAATTGCAAGGAAAAAATAAAACCACCATGATGGAAATGAAAACAACACCTAATGACAACGAACAATTTTATCACAATTGGTAGAATTTAGAATGTGAAATGAATGTTCAAATTTTCGGCTTCTAATTCCATTTAGAGATACTTCTAGTGCACGAGGGGGATGTTTAAACATCTATATATAGCGGTGAAGAGCATGGGTTTTATTATTGGAATTTTTTGTAAGTGTTCTAATGAATTTGCCACTACCAAGCTAGTTTTTCCACTTTAGGGTTTTTTTTTTATTGAAGATCTGACACAGTTATATTCATCAAAATAAGATTACATCATAGGGTGATCAAGGTGACCACCATACATCAGTCCATACATAGAACTACAATCCAAAAAGGAACCTATTACAAGATTATGCTATAATAATAGGTTCAGAGAGTAATACAAAACAGTACAAAAAAGTATTCAGAGGTACAGTGCTGAATCCATTAGAGCTATTACAGTAGGCAACTGAAGTTAAGCTATTGCTATCATAGAAACATTATAATTTATCCTTACTGATCAATTACTTTTTACCAACTCCACTGTGTTAATCTCCTCATCTCCACCTGTGTTTTGTTCAGCACCTTCTCCTTCATTCTCTCTGTCCTGCTGCATATTGGCTGTCTGTTGGTCATCTTCATCAATGGTCTCATCCAAATCTGTACCATCATATTCAAGATTGGTTTTGATCATCTTTTTCTTCACTTTGAACTGATTGTCATGCGCCCTATTATCCTGTCCCCTTCTGCAGTCTCTGTTATCACTTATTTGAAAGATTCCAAACCTCTGGCAGTCCCAGGCGGCTGAGACACCTCAAGCACTCTGCTGTTCACATTGAAGTTCTGGAAAGTGGTCTCCATATACCTTTGGTTCTGGTTCTTCAACCATTATATTTGGTGCAGTCTACAGTACTCATTTTGGAAATGTGCATACTTTTTTTTGAAAGTTGTCATTTGTCTTCCTCGATTTCTGTGGTCCAAAGTTTGCAACCTTTGGGGTTCTTTGGCATAAATTGTTGAGTTTTATGGTGAATTTCTTTCATTTCCAACACTCTAATTCTTTATTTTGAGTAACATTCATCCGTCTAGAGTATTGTCATTTTCTTAGAGAATTAGAACAATAGTTGTTTATGTTCTAATGAATTCCATATTGCAAATTTGAGAGTTTACGAATCAACAATGGTGGAAAATAGCAATATATTGTGGCATGAAAGCTATGGGTATTGAATTATTAGTACTTAGTTGTACCAAGAAAGTCATTTATGGTGAATGAACTTCCATCCATATAGAAATGTCAAGATGTGTGTATAGAATGCCAAATGGGAAAATGGAGTTGAAATCCATTTGATAATAATAAAGCATGAAGAGCCCAAAGAGTTTTGGACCTAGTTCATGTTGATTGGTGTGGCCTAATGAAGACATCATGTCTAAAGCCAAGTATTTCTTGTTGATCATCGATGATAGTTTTAGGAAGATGCAAGTCTATTGTTTGTTAAAGAAGTTTGAATGTTCCACATTTCTTAGCATTCAAAGCCTTGGTTGAAATGCAATTGGATAGACCTATCAAGCTATTGAGGTCGATTCTCGAATAATGAAGGGTAGTTTGCCTCCATTTAATTTAAGGAATTTGGCAAGGAGAATGGTATTCATAGACAATATATTACACACTCCACAACAAATGGAGTCATGCAATGGAGGAATATGATGGTTATGGAGAAGGTGCATGGTTCATAGTTGGAATGTGCCATATTGGTACTAGGTAGAAGTTGTTAACACAACTATTCACATCCTTAACTAGAGCCCTTGTAATGTCTTATTTAAAATCACTTTGAGGATGCATGGTTAGGAATGAGACAATTGGTAAGTGCCTTATGCTTTCATTTGTGTTGCTTTTGCACCAATCCTTGAGCAAAATAATAGTAAATTAGACACAAAAAGTAAAAGGTATACACAATCAAAGTCATAAATGTTACTTGATGTATTTACAAATATTATTATGATTAGTATAAATATGGTTGTAGAGGAGGAGTCTCTTCTTGGATAATGGTAAATCGAAAAAATCTTGTATAGGAAACTTCTACTAATAAATTTGATGTGAAATTTGAAGAAGGCTTAGAACAAAATGCTAAGCCAAGAACATTCGAGGGGTGGAATTTTGGTGATGGCATTCAAAACCCAAAGGAAAGCTAACACGATAAACCAAAATGGCATTACAATGGTTTGTATGATATTTGGGAGCATGAAGAATTGGATGATGAACATGGTGATACCCAACTTTTAGAGCAAGCTCAAGAAAATAAGCACAAAAAATCGCAATGGTATTATACCACTTTGAAAGATGTTCAAGAAGATGAAATGACAAAATCTATGGAAGGTTGGTCTATATGATCAGAAAAACTTGTGCAAAGTGGTGTGCAAGTAAATTTTGCTCTTACATTTGTTGTTTTGTAGGTATTTGAACCTTACAAATATGATGAGGCTAAAGGAAAACCTAAATGGGAGAATGCCGTGAAGTTGTCATGCCTAAATTAATCATAAGTTAGTATTTTGTTATATAGAATTTTGTTTGTATTCACAAGGTGCTAGCTTATGTATAACTGCATTTTCCCAATTATTTTCACTACCTATGCTTCCAATCTAGTATTCTTATAATAGAAATTGTGGTAATTCAAGGTTGTAGTTCATTGCCTTGGGTTCCTAAGATAATTAGTCTATGCGTAGTCATACAGTTTAACTAGTTGCAAGTGTTAAGATGCTATGTTGGTTTCTAGAGGCTCTCAAAAAGAGAGCACAATTGTACACTTTAATGATAGAAGATTCCGTGTTGTAGTTTCCTCCCCACATTGGGATTCTTTAGAGTGAGTCACTTTTGTTGATCATCTTTTCATGTATTGATGTTTCTATCATTTGTTTATGCTTCTATCTTATAAGTTTTATAATAATCAATAGCACAACTAGATAAGATTACTTGTTTATAAGAGCGACCAACTATATGAGCAATATACAAGTATAATACATGTTCTTCACAACATATAATAGTTGGAATTAACCTCACATAAACAAAGTCTTGGTTAGATTATGATTTCGTGGATTGAAAGAGCATTTACACATGTAACACATTTATGGGTATGAATTAATGGATTCAGAAGATGTAGGCATGCATGTGAGCATTTTAATTCTTGCATAACGATTATAGGATGTTATAAATCAGCTGTAGTTGTCATATTTAACTTTTAGTTTGAATCTTTAAAAGTTGTTGAAATATGCATAGAACTAGTGAGAAACAAGGTGCTGGAAATAAATCTGTGTTAATGAATCAAGATCACTAATGAGGCGAATCATGTTGAATCAGTGAGCAAGTTATGTTGAAATTTTATACCTTCTGTAGGGCACTTTTTGTGTTTTATTTTTAATTTATCTATCAAGTTTCTTTTTTCTAAAACAATATTCACAATAATTCTAAATTTGAACACATTCTCTCCCCAAATAAATTTAGTATTTAGAATTTTAACAACATTTAAAATGTGAGTATAGGTAAATTGACAAAGCTTGATAATTTATTCTTGAGCTTGATTATGAGGTGGAAAACTAGAGGAAATAAGATAGAATGGGGTGGATTTCTAGAGTATTATAAATTTAAGTTACAATGCTTTTGAAATCATTGTGGGAAGAAAAAAACATTCAATCAACATTTTGGGTCTAATTATATGACCTATCATTAAAAATAAGCATCTACATATAAACTCAATAAAATTCCCTTATTTACCATAGGGGAATGTAGATATTAATTATTTAGTTATATATATAATTCTCATTTGATATTTGAGTGAAACATTGAGATGTACCAATACACGTTAAAAAATAATCCAAAATAAACTAAATTAAAGTCAAAAAGTATTTTTCATTCAAGTTAGACAACTGAAAAAAGGGTAGAATTTCTATCTAAGATTCTCTTTTGTCATACGAGTGGAATTTTAAGATGTAAAATAAAATATTTTCAAAGGTACATCCAAAATAAACTAGCTAGGATGCTAAAAGACAAGTTGTCAAGTAAAAATGGCTATAGAAGACCATGCAGAGGACAAGTGCCATATTAAGATAAACTAGATATCATACCCATGATTTTTCATATAACAAAATTATCACTAAACATAAATATACCATAAACAAGCATGCAAAAAGAACTGTGTACATCTCAAAGTTTGTTGGTTGAAAATTTATCCAAACTTTTTGCATGCTTGTTTATGGTTGTTTGCAAAAAAGCTTGTTGCATGCTTGGTTGAAAATTTATCACTCCTCATGTCGATCCAATTTTCAACCAATTCACTAAATATTTTTCAAAATTTATCCCCTGAACTTAAACCATATTCACAATAATTCTAAAATTGAACAGTGTCCTCTACCCACAGGTATGTCTTTAACATTGTACAATTTAAATAACATTGACATTGAGAGTATAGGTAGATTGACAACCTGATATCTATTCTTGAGCTTGGTTCTGAGATCTAAACCTATTAGAAACAAGATCAAAGCATATATCTGTATATGAGCTTAAGAAAGCCTTATTTACAATACTAGAGTGTTCATATATTGGTATAACTGTCATAACATATATAAGTCAACACATAAATCAGCACACAAGAAAATGGAATGATACAGTCATATACAGTTAAAGTCGAAGCAAATTTCATTAAACCAATAGTTAAACAACCAGAAAAAGGGTGGAATTTTTAAGAGGCTCATTTGTCATACCAGTGGAAATTAAGGTGCAAACAAAATGATTTGTGAAGTACATCTAAAGTAAATTAGTTGGGAAATAAATATTGCAATACCAAAACCCAAGCTGCCAAGAAAAAATGACTCTAGAGTCTAGACCATGCAAGGAACAAGTGATTTGGAAAAATATATATTAAAACAAAATAGATAGCATATACATGATTATTCACAGAATGAAATAATCACTGAAAACAACTTGAACATAAACAAAAATGTACCAAGAGCTGTACAATTCTAACTTTATTGGTTATAATGTACATATGCAAAACCTTGACATCAATTCTCCTAGATTCCAGCAACAATATTCCTGACTATGCTTTGCATAGATCTCAAATATGGAAACATTTTTGGATAGTTACAGCCATAATGTCTGCTGAATACATTGTCAATTCTTGCAAGATTCTTCTTGGCATATTCATATTTGTTCAACCTGAGTTCAATTGACACCAATTTCACCAGCTCATTCGCAACAACAATATGATCACTGTGGTACAATTTTTCAAGAATCTGCCCAAATTACACAACGTGTTTTCAGATATACGTGTTATGAAATCCAGTATCTGATGTACCACTGGCTAAGAATGATCAATGATTTATCACAGGCTTGATAACTACCCCACAAGATGAGACATGCATATACCTGAATTGATTTTTCACAGTTATGTAAAGCAGATTGAGGCTTCAAAGTCAAACAAAACATCTCTGCAACTATATCTTCTGCCTGAAGTAACATAGAAAGATTTCTAATTTAGATGGTACATAAAAATTAAAAATTCTGAGTTTGAGTGTTTGCACAAAGAAGCATTTGTTTTTAGTAACCATGCAATTTTAGCTTTAAGGATTTCAGATCTATACAGTCAACTGATTTGTTTCCTCAAGCTGCAAGTCACAATGTGTTTCATTCATATATTCTTGACATCCTAGTGGAGGCAATCTTAGTATAAAATATTAATTTTTGTAAGTCATTACACGAATTAGTCCTGTTTTTTAAGGTGAAGGGCAAGGCATATTATAAGGATGATGGGCAGTTAATCATATTAGTCCCTAGAGCTCAGATCTTACATTTTTCTGTAGTCAGAGTTGAGGTCCATACCTTTGCAACCTCTTTGTTGAAGGCGTGCAACATGGATGACAAGGATTGAAGGGATTGCAGGGCATCATCCAGCAGCCTTTGTTTGTCACCATGTACATGTATCTGTCCATATACTCTGCAGCAGCCATAAAACATCATGCACAGGCAAAGCCACAAAAAATGGGCAAGCCCAAGCATTAGAGATCTTGAAGAAACATTCAGAATTGTGTGTCATATCAAGCTGTGATCCCTCATCCTCTAGGCATTACAGATTGCTTGAGATTTAAAAATAATACATATCTTTAAAAGAATTTAACATAGATAATGTATCTCTCAAAGTTAAAACAATACTGTAATGAGATATTCCAGCAATTGGTGTTATTTGTATTGTGGACTATTTATTCTATGGTTCTGCAGCTGGAGTTTGTCAACAAAAGGTTACATAGTCAATTTAAATGAAGTCATAATATGTTGGCCAGCTTAGAAAGACAGAGACTGACTAAAGCAGACAATAAACTGAAACATTGATATTCTGAAACTTAAGAATTAGTTGTAGGATCATTCATACAATAACCCAAATGTTTATAGATATACTTTTAGCGCCAAAAACAAAAAAAATACATCAATATAATCACATATGCTATTGCTATTCTCCTAAAACTGGAGTTCCACATCATCAAGATTCTTTGGGAGCAAGGATAGTTGTATTAGCTAGATGAAGAGGCACTAGAGGAATCTCCTACTATGTCAGAATTCTCGACAATGGGATTGCATTGTATCAATGCATTTATAGATACATCAGTATCACTCATCTTAGGCTACATATTTAAAGTCTTATTAGGTCCCTTCTGCTAGTCTGCAAAGGGACATGACAAGAAATGAAGATTGGAATGGACATTTACAAGCCCCTTTTCTTTATTTGCTGTCAAGCCATTATGTAAAATCCCCTACTAGATTTTCAACTCAAATTCACCAAATGTCCGATTTTTATTATGCACGCATTTCGTCAAACACTTTGCAGAATGTGTTCCATAGAAATTTTATAGACAAAATATGCAGATATAGTTGCAGCTTTGAAAGATGAAACAATCTCACTAATATAATATCATGCCAAATAGTGTAGGGACATTTTGTCAGACATTTTCCATTTATTCAACCACTTGAAAATGTGTTCAATAGATCCAGGTATATGCTGCTATACAAACAAAGATACAAATGAGCAAAAATATATAACTTCTAACCTCAGACTGAAGCCAAAATGACCACAGCAGGTTCTGATTTGACTTGGCACTCCAAAATTACACCATGACAGCAGCTGTAATCTTTAATTACCTTTGCAACAGCAATCACTTTATAACTACACCTGGAGGACGGAATTCTAATGCCAAAACTATGATAGTTTCCTCTAAACTGGGCGGCCCACCTCCATATGACAGAAACTTTGCAAATAAGCTGCGCCTCACTCCAGGTATGCCACGCTTCTATCCCAATACTTTGAACCTCTTGCTGGGTGGCTGCAATGAGTGATGGAAATGGCGGCAGGCAGACATCTTCATAAACTTCAAAGAAAATAAGCAGCACTTATAGACCAAGATCTTCATGCCTCCCAATCACCCATAAATATCATATCTTCATGTAGTCGACTCTTCCACTATGAGTGGCATACTCAAACCAAGCTGCGGCAGTAGTTAGGAAATGATATCAATAGTATTTGAGTCCCACACTCCTTTACGCAGCAGTGAATCTCCTCCCTTCAACACTACTAACTTCCTTCTAGACTTTCACACACCTCATCAACATCCGATATGGTATTTGTATTGGCAGTGATTCCCTTCTAAAAGCTCACGCACAGCTCCTCAAGAGATTACGGCAGTCTTCTTATTGTATTAGAATCATCTCCTTCATAGAAAAGTGACGGCCAACTATGTTAGAAGCTGCGGCCAGGATAAGAAGTGAACAAACATTATACTTGCATTATGTCAAATAGTTCAACCCCGCGTGGGAGCATGGGGAAAAAGCCTACTTGCATGCTGCTCTTAAGTGTAAAGCTAGACTTCTTATTGCACAGTTGAGGACCGGTTCTCATCATCTAAGGTGCGAAACTGGTAGATTGATGGTCCCCAAGGAGGTTTGGGAAGATAGGATATGCACTTTCTACAGCAAACGAGTAGTGGAAACTGGATGGCACTTCATCTTTGACTGTGCTGCCTATGAAGATATCCACATGCAATATGGAAACAACTTGAGGGGGGGGAGTTTAAGCGAGCTCTTTGAGGAAGCCAAGCTCCACATAACAGCCAACTTCTTGGTCAGGATGCATAATAGAAGAGTCGACATTGAAAAGAGTTTGAAAGTGTCTTAGGGCTGCGGCTCTTGGTCCCTTAGGCTGTTTTGGCCTCGTGGACGTCATTAAAAATCATTCATTCAAATCGATTTCTCCCTTTCAAAACACTTGAATACTCATAAAGGTTGCGTTGGCTTGTTTAGTGATAGAGGTCTGACCAAACCTTAAATGAATCTTAAAAAATAATTATATTGCCCAACGATCAAGTCTACCATTGCATCAACATTTGCATAAGCCCCACCTAGGGATGCAAAGGTCCCAAACTCATCGCAAATCTTTGTTGCAATTCTAGGATATCCTTCAACTACCTCTACTCATTCTTACACTATTTTGTTTGGAACTACCAACATCTTAGAATGGTAGTAATTGGGATTCAAAGAACATGCCAAAAGCGACAAAGGGATTGTCATTTTATCCCACCTCGTTTTCACAATCTCGTATAATTATTTGTAAAAAATTTCAAGGGGATCTAGCTCTTTTGTCATTATAATGACTTTGATTTGCTCCATTGTTGTAGTTATGTGATCATAAATATCACCCACGATTGGTTTACTTGTCTCACAATGGTAAATGGGGGCATATATTGCTTTAGTGAAATGAAGCAAATAGTCTACTTGATTCCATCAATCATCATCAAGAACAATATTATTATTTTCTATTTCTTTGGGATTTGCCTTTAAAGCACCTAAACATCACTAATGATTGTTTTTAAAGGCTTGGTTACATCAATAAGCTTCTTTAAGGCTTGGTTTACTAATGACCATGTTTTTTGAGGATTGGATAATATGTACACCCAAAAAAACACCACATATATTAATTCTATTGAAATTGATAAAATATACAACCCTATAGTGACATTTCCCCAATAACCATACCATCCAAGATGAGATATTGTATGAAGCAAAAGATCCCCCTTTATTCATTTGCATCTGCATATGTAAGTGTAAAGTTAAAGCACAAAATTGACCAAGGTCAAATATGTATAGATAAAGATTCTAGATGAAAGACAACCAACGGTCTCAAATCCTCCTTTTAGAATTTTGACACTAGACATAGATACCAGATTTGACAAAGCATGGAAGACATGGGGTTTAGTTATTATTTACGCTTATTTGGTTACATAGTTAGGGCATTCATATCCTAGACAAGGGTATTGCACAACACAAATTCTACCTTGCAACTTTGAAGATATCCATAACATCATTTAGACATTAAAACAAATAATTAAAGTAGTAGCACAAATAGATACACAGGGCACACCTCACAAAAGGGGCAACAATGAGACTTAATACTAGGAACATATGATGCAAAAACATACAACAATAAGGATAGGGCCTTATGTGTAATGTCCCTTTTTAATTAATTAGCTTATGTGGGCCCTATCCTTATTTTCCCGATAAGGATATAAAAATATTTTAATAAAGGGGCCATGGTTTGGGGAAATAAAAGAAACAAATAAAATAATAATAAATAATAATATCTTATGGGGGAATGGATTTCTAGAAAGAGTTGTTATACCCCTTGAGACAAGTGGAAGCTTTTTCATGACAGATTCTATGGCAACTCATTAATGAGGAGTTACAAGTTGGTATTCATGACAAAGTGGGGGTTGTTTTGAGGAAAGAATCTCATTAATATTTTAATTGCTATCTTTGAGAGGGAAAATGGGGGCATTGGAATTTGTGCCTTGCCGTGCTATATATTAAGGTTCTTGGTTGCCTTTAAAAGGACTGTCATTTTTCATATAATTTTTGTCATAGCTTGAGCCTTGTTTTCAACTATCAATTCAATGACAAAACCCTTGGATTTGGAGATTAGAGAATGTAACCCCATTGGTTTCCTAAGGGCAATCTCCTTCATAAGTCGTATTTGTGCTGAAAGCTTTTGTTTGATTTTCCAACAAGAATTTGTATTCAGAGTAGCAACATATTGTAATAGTAGATTTGCTTCATATTTATATGTTGTCTATTTGGTATTTTTCTAACATATTTGAATATATTTATTTAGCTCCAGCATGTTTGTATTGTCCATGCAATCTATTGCTGCATCATTTTGGCATTGTTGTTTATTTCAATAATATATAAAAACATTCATTCATCCATTGTATGCTCTCACCTCACTCTCATAGGATCTTGGTGATCAGGAAGTGCTAAGCTCTCACCTCGCCCTCACAAGACCTTGCTAATCAAAAAGTGGTAAATATTTTATATTAAATTTGTTGAGGTCATTACATTATGTTATTTCTAGCATTGCAGATATCAACTCATATACAATGTGGACACTTGATGACTCTTCTTTACATGTTGACTCTCCAAACCTCAATCCTCATGATCTAAGTATCCTAGAGGCTCAGTTAGTTGAACTTCTATAATGCTTATTACCACACCCTACACATCATACCCATGATGTTGTAGACACATAATGACATTTATCTCACATCTTGGCAACAAACTTATTTGTGCACCTTCCCCTACATTATCTATGTATCACTCATTGTTAACATTTCTCTTGTACCTGAACTCATTCCTCACCCCTATCTTACCACTTTTAGACACATTACACAGCCTAACAGCCCAATTATTCTTTCATAGTTGATTCCTTTTCTTTCGACCTTTTCACCTCTTACCAAAACTATCACATGTGTCTTCATATTGCTTCACCTTTCATGTCTAGTTCTTTGTCATGTCCCCTCTCTAGCGCTGTCTAGCAGAGACATGAGAGTTGACCTATTATCCGGGTTCCCGTAGGTCAGCAGAGTGGTTAGGGGACCTATCCGGAGGCAGTGTAGCTTGGCACAAAGCTTTACAGGCCTTTCCAGTCAGTTTGTGACAGTTTCCTATTTTTTAGGAAGGGTTCCTATTTTTTAGGGTTTGACCGAGAGTTGACCAGGAGGCATCAGGGGACCTCCAGGAGCATTTTTTGGAGTTTTGGTCAAATTCCTATTTTTTAGGAGGTATCCCTACATTTTAGGGAGGCACTGTCAGTTGGCATGACACGTGGCGACATCACCAGTGGCGTGGGCTACAGCAGTTCTCAGTTCAGGATGGCCAGGTGATGGAATTGGAATAATTATTGAATATTAAAGTGTGGCTTTAATATTTAATAAAAATAAATAAAATAAAGTGAATAACATGTCACTTTATATTAATAAGTTATTAAAAAGACCCCCACCTAGTTGACACAACGTTGTGTTTAAAAAGTGGTCTTTTAATAATGAAGTTGGGCCCTCAACTTGGGCGCCCAACTTGTGAAGACTTCATTAATAAAGGAATCTTTTAAAGATTCTTATTTTTGATCCCTTTTGGAACCCTAAAGTGGACGCCCACTTTGGGAAATGCATAAAGTGACTTTGAAGTGCTTTTTGGATGGATCTTTTTGCATATCTTTTGCAGCTTCATGGCAGCTCTGAACTCTGTGGAAGGGGGCAGCAGCATTCAGACTCTTGGGAACGAAAACTCTCAAGGATTTTGGTGAATTGGACGACAACCCAGTTCTTGTTTGTGGGAGGCCTACTCTGGGTCTTCATTTGTGCATCATTGGACAGATTCCAGGGCATGTTATTGCAGATCTAAGCTTGCAGCAGTGCTAAATCAGCTTTATTCTTCAGATCCTTCATTCTCAGTTGCATGTATAGCCTCTTCTAGGCCAATATTGCCTTTGTATGCAAGTAGGGTTGCAAACCAGGCTTCCATTGAATATTAAAATACAGATCTGATGGGTATGTGCCTCAATTTCTCATGTGTTATCTTTCTATCAATTACTATTTATTTTTAGTCCATTTTATTTGAGATTGCAGCTGTATGTATTTCTATTTGCCATCTTGGCAAATACACATCTCAAGAAAACTGAAACCCCTTCTGCATCTCCTCTCTAGTCTGAAAGAAAACAAAAAAAATAATAAAAATCATAAAACAAATTAAATCACAAAAAAACAGCACTTCATTTCAGCAAAGGGATCCATCAGGGATCTTTCAGTGGTATCAGAGCCTTTGACCTGCCAGCCTGTGGGGTTTAGAGATTTGTTTTCTATGCATACAGACAGGTATTACACACGCAGGACAGCCCAAAACGAGCTTGGGATTGGTACAGCAGAGGAACCAGTAATGGCTGAAGAACAGAGAAATGCCAGGAGAGATCAGGATGAGGAAGAGAGAGAGATGATGAGAACCCTCATCAACACTCAGCCTAGGATTGCTTAGACCCTTGACAGGATACAGGATGCCTTGGAACAATTGGAGTTAGATAGAGGCAGACGGAGCAGATCAGTATCAGTGGCGGGAAGCCAGCATAGTCACAGGTCACGCATCAGCTAGGAGTTCCCATCATTCCCCTAGGCGAGGACAGGCCAGGGATAGACCCTTACTTCCTCAGTTTGCACCAGGTGAACGGCTAGCACAGGTAGAGCCACCAGAGGTGGAATTTCAGGACTCAGTCATGGCGGCTACAGCTGAGTGGAGAGCCTTACCCCCTGAGGTCCGGGATGTCTTTCCTTTTCCTCAGTATTGTGCACAGCGCAGAGATTCTACCAGGTTTAGAGGAGACCGAGGCACTAGACCACAGCCGCAGAACTATGACCTCAGTAGAGCTACTGGGAAGATCACGTTGGCTACATATGATGGTACGGGTAGTACGAGTGCACGTGCTTGGGTGCACAAGCTGGACATATATTTATCCTTGAGACCCATGCCTGAGCGTGAGGCTATCCAGTTTGCTGTCTTACATTTAGATGGGGTTGCCTATGATTGGTGGCATCATGGACTGGTCACCCAGGATCATGCCTTGATTCATTCCTATGCAGAGTTCACTGAACGACTCATTACCCGGTTTGACCGTAAGGACACAGAACTCTACTATAGGGAGTTGGCACATCTTAGACAAACAGGACATGCTGAAGCTTATGTTAATGAGTTCCAGCGTATTGCAGTTATGGTACCTGATATGCCCCAGAGGCGTAGCATGATGTTATTCATTGAGGGGTTACAGGATAGGCTTAAGGGATTGGTACGTGCCTTCCAGCCGGCCACTCTTAAGGATGCCATTGATGTGACCTTGAGATTGGACACCACTCCCACTTATCAGTCGGATAAGAGGCCATTCAAGGAATCACAGCCTTTTCAGAAGGCCAATACTCCACAGTTCAGAGATGGACAGTCAGCTAGACCTCCTAGGATGGATCAGGAGTCACGGAATGATTTGAGGAGGAAGAAATTATGCTTCTCCTGCAAGGAGCCTTGGGAGCCCGGACACCGCTGTATGGGTAAGGGCAGAGTTCACTTGGTTGAGGTCACATCTGAGCTTGGGGATGAGGAGATACCAGACACCGACATTGAGGACAGCCCTGAGGAGGTTATTCAGGAGCGACCCCAGCTAGAGATAGACATCCCTGATTCATCGGCGGCAGCCAAAGTGACTATGGCTACCCTATCCAGTTATCCCAGGTTCCATGCCTTTCGGTTGAAAGGAACCTTACAGGGACAGCGAGTCATGAGTTTGGTTGACACAGGAGCCACGCACAATTTTATTGATCAGAAATTGGTGGAGAGGCGTGGATTACAGTCTGAGATGTTCGAGGGTTTTGGAGTTAAGGTTGCAGATGGTGCAGTGTTGGGTTGTACTCGGAGGATCTCACAGCTCAGCATTCAGATGGGTGATTTTACCTTGACGGATGACTTTTATATCCTACCCTTAGAGGATTATGATGTGATTTTGGGTATGCAGTGGTTACAGGGTATTGGGAGATATATTATTGATCACCACCGCATGCAGTTAGAGTTCCTATCTGGCGGGAAGAAGGTGATCTTGAGGGCAGCCTCTGACGGTGGACCCAAGGAGGTATCTTCTCGCAGGATGGAGTCTATTATCAGACATGATGATGTGCTCTGGGCCACACGTTGTTTTGTGAAATCCAAGACACCCACTCCTTGTAATGTCCCCTCCTAGTATGCTGAAATTTTCACTACTTAACACAGCTTTAATTTAGTAAAAGAGAACATTAGTAATCTTTTAATCATTTCCTTCAACATATAATCATTAAGACTATAACATATTAGATTAGATTCATATTAAGTTCATATATTTGTTTCGTCATCATGCATTGAAACATTCTCAATTTATAAGCACATTCATATTATTCATTGTTATCATTGGTTCGTGATATAACTTGTGAGGGACTTATGGTAGACTCTTACGTTAACCAGCTCTAGATCACCAAGTATGATTTCATTAAAGAAATAGTTCCATCTCTTACGGAGGCCCAAAGGTTTCACTCCCACACAGAGTTCCTCACCATTTGGCTCGTGGGATTTCACTCACACACGGAGTACCTCATCTAGACGAGAGTCACCATCCGTAGAGCAAAATTAACTTTTACAAGTTCTTCCAGGCCCAAGGATTTCACCCACACACGGGGTTCCTCATCACTTGGTCGAGGGACTTACGTCCAGTCGAGAGATACCTGGGCTAAAATAAACTATTTCAACTATGTCATACCTTAGAGGTGATAGAGGGGTTAAAGGGAGAGTCTGAGTCAGCTCCAAGCATACCACCAACTTATCTTTTTATTTGATTTAATAAATATCATAATTGTTCTTATTGACATTTAACACAAGATGCCTTATATTAATATTGATCATATATCATTACATTTATTCATTATATTAGTTTATGCACATTCATAGTTTTGTCTAAGTTAAGTGCATTTATTTATAGTTAACATCATAATTATATCAATTAACTTGACAGTCCATTTATATTCATATTATTCTTCTACAACGTTTATATTGCCTAACCTATTAATAAGGAAAGTGCACGTACCTCTTTATGCTACTTGTCTTGTTGAATCTGCTCACTGGATTCTATTCTCTTTTGCCTATTCTTTAATATTTATATATTATAATATTTGTTATAATATTAATAATATCTCTACATTGTATTATTATATATGTTATTAATATTATTGTATATATATATATATATATATATATATATATATATATATAGATAGATACATTACATCTTAATAATTAAATATATTAAAATACTTACCTGCTGTTTAGACGATCTGCAGGTACCTTTTTGGATGCGGTAGATTTTTATTCTCTTCCTTCCTTTTTCTATTCCTTTTTTTTTTCCCTCTTTTGTTGGATGGGCCCGTTAATATTTATAAGTTTGAAGGGGTGCAATTCACCACCCGTCACCACCCTTAATAAAAAAATATTATTAAACTTTGATACTCGATATTTGTTTGTATTAGTTAAGGGCTCCTTATTATGAGATCGGCATCTTCTCAATAGCCCGATTCCATATATGAATGCCCTTATATTATGCAATGAATAAATATATATTTACTATTATATATTATTATTATTATATTTATTTTTACTTGAATAATTCCTCCCTATATATATTTATGATATCTTTTCTAGTTATGACTCAGAAATATATATAAATATAATGCGGATCTAAATATATTTATTTATGGGATATTATTTATTTATTGCCCATCTTCTTTTCTTTATTTATTTCCCTTTCAAGGGATATTTATTATGCTTGGTGGTAAAAGACATACTTACCCTTTTATAATTTTTATTACTTTATGTTATTCCCTTCTATGACCTGTGGTAACCATACGTAACTCCCTTAACATAGTTTATTTATATTATTTGTATTTATGTTATATCATTATAATAAATGATATATTATTTATTTTGTATTATTTATATTATATCATTTATATCATAATAAATGATATATGATTTATATTATATTATTTATATTTATATTATAATATAAGATAAATATAAGAATATTTATATTTATATTATTAGATATATTTATATTTATATTATTAGATATATTTATAATATATTATTATTGTTTATAAATATAATAATAATATATATCTTTTAATTGTTTTAAATAAATATTATTTAAATATATTCAATTTATAATATCATTCATATCTTTGATTTGAATAAATAATACATAATGCAGGGACATGACACTCCTCAGGATGCTAGAGCATTTCATGTTGACATACAGACAGTGATGGATCGGCATGGCCGAGTATTTGGTGACATACCTCCTGGTGTACCCCCGGATAGAGGGTTTGAGCATGGGATAGAGATGGAGGATGGAGCTAAGCCAGTGATCACCACCCCGTATCGTCATCCTAGAGCATACAAGGATGAGATTGAGAAGACTATTCATGAGCTGTTAGATATGGGTTTCATTCGCCCCAGTTCTAGCCCCTTTACTTCTTCTGTAGTTCTGGTTAAGAAGAAGGCTGGGACTCTACGGATGTGTATAGATTACAGGGCCTTGAACAAGAAGACAATCAAGAACAGATACCCTATTCCGCGCATTGATGAGTTGTTGGACGAGCTTCATGGAGCCATCTACTTCTCTAAGATTGATCTTCGTTCAGGCTATCATCAGATTCGTGTACGAGCAGAGGATGTACACAAGACCGCCTTCCGTTGTCACTATGGGCATTATGAGTTCCTGGTGATGCCCTTTGGCCTTACCAATGCTCCAGCCACCTTCCAGTCATGTATGAACCATCTCTTCAACAAGCAGTTGAGGAAATCAGTTCTAGTGTTCTTTGACGATATTCTGATCTACAGTCGTACTTGGGAGGACCATCTCAGACATGTTGAGGAGGTACTTAGCATCATGGAGAGTCAGTCTCTATTTGCTAAGTTGTCCAAATGTGAGTTTGGACTTAGAGAGGTCCTATATCTGGGTCATGTGATTAGTGCTGATGGGGTGAAGGTGCACGAGGAGAAGATTCAAGCAATTAGAGATTGGCCACACCCTCGGAACATTACTGAGTTACGGGGGTTCCTTGGTCTATGTGCTTATTACAGGCAATTTGTGAGGGGTTTCTCTCAGTTGGCAGCTCCCTTGACAGACCTCACAAAGAAAGGGGCTTTTAGATGGACAGAGCAGGCACAGGGAGTCTTTGACAGGCTCAAGGAGGTTATGAGTACTTGCCCAGTTTTAGCACTTCCCGACTTTTCGCAGCCCTTTGTACTTGAGTGTGATGCTTCCGGTTTGGGCATAGGAGCGGTTTTGATGCAGAACCGACACCCCATTGCTTTTGAGAGTCGAAAGCTACAGGATAATGAGAGGTTGTATTCTACATATGATAAGGAAATGTTGGCTATTATGCATGCATTAGCCAAGTTCAGACAGTATCTTGTTGGCAGCAAATTCGTGGTAAGAACAGACCACAACAGTCTGAAATATTTCCTTGATCAGACAGAGCTCAATGATCGTCAGCAAAAATGGGTGAGCAAGATTCAGGCTTATGATTTTGACATCGAATTCATAAAGGGGAAGAATAATACTGTGGCTGATGCACTTTCTAGAAAACCATCACTTGCTGCCCTATGTTCACTGAGCGAGATTTCAGCAGATTGGAAGGCTCAACTTTTAGTTGAGTACTCCAAAAATCAGCATGCTTGTGAGGTCATGGATGGTTTGGTGTTGGATGATAGGTACACTGTGGTAGATGAAGTCATCTACTACAAGGGCAGGGTGTATCTGGTTCCTGGTTCTCAGTTGAAGGAACAAATTATGCATGCTTATCATGATACTCCAACAGCATGGCACCCAGGTTATGGTAAGACCTACAGGGCGGTTCGAGAGAGATTCTCTTGGAAGGGTCTCAAAGCTGATATCTTACGTCATGTTCGTGAGTGTTTGACGTGCCAGCAGAATAAGTCTGAGCATACTTTCCTTGCTGGTTTATTACAGCCGTTACCTATACCGGAGCAGAAGTGGTCAGGGATCTCCATGGATTTCATTACAGGTCTTCCTCGGGTGCAGGGGAAAGACTGTATCTATGTTGTAGTAGACAGGTTGACTAGATACGCCCACTTCTTTCCTATTGCAGCTGATTTCACAGCATCTCAGGTGGTGGAGTTATTTTTCAGAGAGATATTCAGGCTCCACGGTCTTCCCAAGACCATAGTGAGTGACAGGGATAGTAGGTTCATGAGTTCTTTCTGGCAAGAACTTTTCAGGCTCACAGGTACGGAGTTGACACCCAGTACCAGCTACCACCCACAGACAGATGGGCAGACCGAGATTGTTAATAAGTGGGTTGAGGGGTATTTGCGCAGCTATGTGTCAGGACAGCAGAAGGCATGGGTGCGTTGGCTATATCTAGGAGAGTATTGCTATAATACTACACACCATATGTCTATTGCTATGACACCTTTTAGAGCCCTCTATGGTTATGAGGCATTATCTTTTGTTGATTTGGCTGTAAGTGACAGCAGAGTGCCCTTGGCACAGGATTGGTTACAGGAGAACCAGGACATCATGAGATCTCTCAGGGAGAATCTTCAGCAGGCACAGAATCAGCAGAAGGTCTACGCTGATCGACATAGGACTGAGAGAGTATTTGAGGTGGATGACATGGTTTTCCTGCGGTTGCAGCCTTACCGACAGAGCACCCTTAAAGGGGGTGGAGCTGAGAAGCTCAAGCCTCGCTTCTACGGACCATATCGGATTCTCAGGCGTGTGGGAGAGGTTGCTTATGAGATTGAGTTACCACCTGACAGTCGGATTCATAATGTGTTCCATGTATCTTGCCTGAAAAAGGCATTGGGGCAACATATTGTAGCATCACCCGATTTACCTCCCTTGGATGAGGAAGGTAAGCTGACTCTGGTTCCTGAGGAGATCTTGGAGGAGAGGGAACGACGGCTGAGAAGTAGGGTGATTCGAGAGTACTTGATTCGTTGGAGGGGACTCCCTATAGAGGACGCCACCTGGGAGGGAGAGTCCATTTTATAGCATCCGTCCTTGCAGTTGCTTGTGGGCAAGCATCTTCAAGAGGGGAGGACTGTCATGTCCCCTCTCTAGCGCTGTCTAGCAGAGACATGAGAGTTGACCTATTATCTGGGTTCCCGTAGGTCAGCAAAGTGGTTAGGGGACCTATCCAGAGGCAGTGTAGCTTGGCACAGAGCTTTACAGGCCTTTCCAGTCAGTTTGTGACAGTTTCCTATTTTTTAGGAAGGGTTCCTATTTTTTAGGGTTTGACCGAGAGTTGACCAGGAGGCATCAGGGGACCTCCAGGAGCATTTTTTGGAGTTTTGGTCAAATTCCTATTTTTTAGGAGGTATCCCTACATTTTAGGGAGGCACTGTCAGTTGGCATGACACGTGGCGACATCACCAGTGGCGTGGGCTACAGCAGTTCTCAGTTCAGGATGGCCAGGTGATGGAATTGGAATAATTATTGAATATTAAAGTGTGGCTTTAATATTTAATAAAAATAAATAAAATAAAGTGAATAACATGTCACTTTATATTAATAAGTTATTAAAAAGACCCCCACCTAGTTGACACAATGTTGTGTTTAAAAAGTGGTCTTTTAATAATGAAGTTGGGCCCTCAACTTGGGCGCCCAACTTGTGAAGACTTCATTAATAAAAGAATCTTTTAAAGATTCTTATTTTTGATCCCTTTTGGAACCCTAAAGTGGACGCCCACTTTGGGAAATGCATAAAGTGACTTTGAAGTGCTTTTTGGATGGATCTTTTTGCATATCTTTTGAAGCTTCATGGCAGCTCTGAACTCTGTGGAAGGGGGCAGCAACATTCAGACTCTTGGGAACGAAAACTCTCAAGGATTTTGGTGAATTGGACGACAACCCAGTTCTTGTTTGTGGGAGGCCTACTCTGGGTCTTCATTTGTGCATCATTGGACAGATTCCATGGCATGTTATTGCAGATCTAAGCTTGCAGCAGTGCTAAATCAGCTTTATTCTTCAGATCCTTCATTCTCAGTTGCATGTATAGCCTCTTCTAGGCCAATATTGCCTTTGTATGCAAGTAGGGTTGCAAACCAGGCTTCCATTGAATATTAAAATACAGATCTGATGGGTATGTGCCTCAATTTCTCATGTGTTATCTTTCTATCAATTACTATTTATTTTTAGTCCATTTTATTTGAGATTGCAGCTGTATGTATTTCTATTTGCCATCTTGGCAAATACACATCTCAAGAAAACTGAAACCCCTTCTGCATCTCCTCTCTAGTCTGAAAGAAAACAAAAAAAATAATAAAAATCATAAAACAAATTAAATCACAAAAAAACAGCACTTCATTTCAGCAAAGGGATCCATCAGGGATCTTTCATTCTTCCATGAGTTTTGTAGGACAATATGTACAAGTTATCCCACAATCCTAGCATGTATCTGATGGATAATCAGCAAGAGTGGCAACTAAACACACAATGGCTCACAAGGTAGTAGTAGTTCATAGGAAAGCAAGCAAATACAAAATAACATAAGGGTCAGCATTTGTTGTCTCCTCTTCAGCATTCAACCATTTCGACAACAACTGAAATTGTCACCCACACTGTAATATCCCACCCCTTGTGTTTTCTGACGTTTAGTTGAACCCTGATGCGTTTTGGGTTTTTTGCATTTGACATAACACACATGCATACAGATATTTTTGCAAATAACGAAAACAAGAGATACCTAGATGCTTTATTTCAATGGAAATGCATTACAAAGTATAAAGGAGCAATACCCATATGGGGGAATGTCAAAACAATAACATATTACACATACCCAGTTCGCTGTCCACAAGATGCAAGTCTGAAAATGAGGGTACAGCAGGCTGGAAGTTAACAGATGAGTCTTTACACCATGGAAATGGTATACATCTTCTATAAAACTGAAGTCTTGTCCATTCCAAGTAATTACAATGCAAAGAATCTTCAAACAATGAAAACAATGAAGTCCCACGTTTCCTCTAGGTGCTGGTACTGCCTGGAAATAGGGAGCAGCAGCATATAAATGTTGATATCTATCAATGAAGCCCACCAAACAGTTCCAAAGCACCTTCAGCTGGGTTGCCTTGAGAAAGGAATGAAAATCAATCCAAGACAAAGCACAAACTTCCTCCAAAAACCAGAATATCCTCCTCATAGGGTATGGCCTGGGATAGCAAGGGTACGGCCTGTCTAGGGTCCACGAATGACTACAAACTCTCTCCAAATCACTGCCTATAATCTGCACTACATTTGTCAATGTCCCCTTTGAATTATCTTGTTAAGAAATAGAATATATAGCTTTGAAAAGTACTCCGCGACAATGCTCAATGTCTCCAACGAAGCTCAGTAGTGACTCCTGGATGAAGCCACACCAAAAAACAACCTTAGAGTGTCTTCCAACCCTGCAGATGCTCAAACTATGAAGGTTTCCGTCCTCACAATCTACTGGTATGAAACCCTTGCTCAACCATGAACAAAGCTCAAACAGAGAAAAATAAGCCAAGTGAATAATCCAAATGAAACTTTTTTTTTTCTTTTATTCCTCTTGCCTCAACGCCACTTTTTTGGAGTTTTTAATATCTTAATTCTTTTTTCCTCATGTCCTTGGGTGCCCAAAATAAAGTGACTTTTATGAGCCTAAGTCATATTATAAAGTCACTTTAATTAATAATAAACATGTTAAGGTATATATTTAATTTAACTTAACAATGTCAATTATTAAAATAATAAATCAGACGATCTCATCTAGCCTCCGTAGTACCACTGAGTGGCCCTATGAAATGTCAACATGTTTCCCTGACCGTTGCACCGACTCGCTCGGAGTCCCGTGCCCCTGCTATAAATAGTAAGTTTGGCCAAATGGCCCAAACTCACTGCGGAAAAGGCCAACTGGCAACTCCCCCACCACAAGGAATCCATCACATCACTCCAAAATGCTGTGTTGAGACATGTCACCGTGGGTCCCCTATCCACCTCACTAGTCTACAAGAACTCGTATGGTAGACTAGCCCGACGATCAAGTCTTGACTTAGGAAGGGGACATTATAGTCCGCCCTCCCCAAAATTGCTTGCCCACAAGCAATCTCAACTTTGGATGCTGAAGTATCTGTTCATTCTCCCAAGTAGCATCGTCCACCCGCAAATTCTTCCACTTAACCAAATATTTCCTAATAACTCTCCTCCGCAAAGTACGCTCTCTGGTGTCAATGATGGCCTCGTGGATAAGGATCAACTTACCCTCCTCATCCAGAGGAGGTAACTCAGTGGAAGGTATCACATTGTGTTCCAATGCCTTCTTGAGGCGAGATACATGGAACACATTATGGACTCTGCTACTTGCCGGTAACTCCAACTCATAAGCCACTTCTCCTATTCTCCTGGATACCTTGAAAGGTCCACAGTATCGTGGCTTAAGCTTCTCTACGCCACTCCTCTTGAGAGTGCATTGTCTATATGGCTGCAACATCAAATAGACCATGTTACCTACCTCAAAAGACCTCTGAACTCTGTGTTGATCTACATATTGCATCTGTTGGTTCTGTGCCTTTTGGATATTTTCCTTCAAGGACCTCATGATGTCCTAACTCTCCTATAATAAGTCCTTGGCCTTCGATACTCTACTGTCCCCAAAAAGCAAGTCCAGGAAATTGGGAGCCTCGTACCCGTAAAGGGCCATGAAAGGTGACATCTGAATAGACATGTGGTAAGTAGTATTATAACAATACTCTCCCAGATGTAGCCACTTGATCCATGCCTTCTGCTGCCCTACAATGTAGTTTCGGAGGTATCCTTCCACCCACTTGTTGACTATCTCTGTCTATCCATTGGTTTGTGGATGGTAGCTAGTGCTGGGAGTGAGCTCAGTCCCACTCAACCTGAATAGCTCCTATTAGAAGTGACTCATGAACTTACTATCTCTATCACTGACTATACTCCTGGGTAACCCATGCAATGAAAGATCCCTGATGGATCCCTTTGCTGAAATGAAGTGCTGTTTTTTGTGATTTAATTTGTTTTATGATTTTTATTATTATTATTTTTTTGTTTTCTTTCAGACTAGAGAGGAGATGTAGAAGGGGTTTCAGTTTTCTTGATATGTGTATTTGCCAAGATGGCAAATAGAAATACATACAGCTACAATCTCAAATAAAAATGGACTAAAAATAAATATTAACTGATAGAAAGATAACACATAAGAAATTGAGGCACATACCCATCAGATCTGTATTTTATATTCAATGGAAGCCTGGTTTGCAACCCTACTTGCATACAAAGGCAATATTGGCCTAGAAGAGGCTATACATGCAACTGAGAATGAGGGATCTGAAGAATAAAGCTGATTTGGCACTGCTGCAAGCTTAGATCTGCAATAACATGCCCTGGAATCTGTCCAATGATGCACAAATGAAGACCCAGAGTAGGCCTCCCACAAACAAGAACTGGGTTGTCGTCCAATTCACCAAAATCCTTGAGAGTTTTCGTTCCCAAGAGTCTGAATGCTGCTGCCCCCTTCCACAGAGTTCAGAGCTGCCATGAAGCTTCAAAAGATATGCAAAAGATAGCTCCAAAAAGCACTTCAAAGTCACTTTATTCATTTCCCAAAGTGGGCGTCCACTTTAGGGTTTCAAAAGGGATCAAAATTAAGAATCTTTAAAAGATTCTTTTATTAATGAAGTCTCACAAGTTGGGCGCCCAAGTTGAGGGCCCAACTTCATTATTAAAAGACCACTTTTTAAACACAACATTGTGTCAACTAGGTGGGGGTCTTTTTAATAACTTATTAATATAAAGTGACATGTTATTCACTTTATTTTATTTATTTTTATTAAGTATTAAAGCCACACTTTAATATTCAATAATTATTCCAATTCCATCACCTGGCCATCCTGAACTGAGAACTGCTGTAGCCCCCGCCACTGGTGATGTCGCCACGTGTCATGCCAACTGACAATGCCTCCCTAAAATGTAGGGATACCTCCTAAAAAATAGGGAATTCGACCAAAACTCCAAAATTGCTCCTGGAGGTCCCCTGATGCCTCCTGGTCAACTCTCGGTCAAACCCTAAAAAATAGGAACCCTTCCTAAAAAATAGGAAACTGTCACAAACTGTCTGGAAAGGCCTGTAAAGCTCCTTGCCAAGCTACACTACCTCTGGATAGGTCCCCTAACCACTCTGCTGACCTACGGGAACCCGGATAATAGGTCAACTCTCATGTCTCTGCTAGACAGCGCTAAAGAGGGGACATGACAGTCCTCCCCTCTTGAAGATGCTTGCCCACAAGCAACTGCAAGGACGGATGCTGTAAAATGGACTCTCCCTCCCAGGTGGCGTCCTCTATAGGGAGTCCCCTCCAACTAATCAAGTACTCCCGAATCACCCTACTTCTCAGCCGTCGTTCCCTCTCCTCCAAGATCTCCTCAGGAACCAGAGTCAGCTTACCTTCCTCATCCAAGGGAGGTAAATCGGGTGATGCTACAATATGTTGCCCCAATGCCTTTTTCAGGCAAGATACATGGAACACATTATGAATCCGACTGTCAGGTGGTAACTCAATCTCATAAGCAACCTCTCCCACACGCCTGAGAATCCGATATGGTCCGTAGAAGCGAGGCTTGAGCTTCTCAGCTCCACCCCCTTTAAGGGTGCTCTGTCGGTAAGGCTGCAACCGCAGGAAAACCATGTCATCCACCTCAAATACTCTCTCAGTCCTATGCCGATCAGCGTAGACCTTCTGCTGATTCTGTGCCTGCTGAAGATTCTCCCTGAGAGATCTCATGATATCCTGGTTCTCCTGTAACCAATCCTGTGCCAAGGGCACTCTGCTGTCACTTACAGCCAAATCAACAAAAGATAATGCCTCGTAACCATAGAGGGCTCTAAAAGGTGTCATAGCAATAGACATATGGTGTGTAGTATTATAGCAATATTCTCCTAGATATAGCCAACGCACCCATGCCTTCTGCTGTCCTGACACATAGCTGCGCAAATACCCCTCAACCCACTTATTAACAATCTCGGTCTGCCCATCTGTCTGTGGGTGGTAGCTGGTACTGGGTGTCAACTCCGTACCTGTGAGCCTGAAAAGTTCTTGCCAGAAAGAACTCATGAACCTACTATCCCTGTCACTCACTATGGTCTTGGGGAGACCGTGAAGCCTGAATATCTCTCTGAAAAATAACTCCGCCACCTGAGATGCTATGAAATCAGCTGCAATAGGAAAGAAGTGGGCGTATTTAGTCAACCTGTCTACTACAACATAGATATAGTCTTTCCCCTGCACCCGAGGAAGACCTGTAATGAAATCCATGGAGATCCCTGACCACTTCTGCTCCAGTATAGATAACGGCTGCAATAAACCAGCAGGGAAAGTATGCTCAGACTTATTCTGCTGGCACGTCAAACACTCACGAACATGACGTAAGATATCAGCTTTGAGACCCTTCCAAGAGAATCTCTCTCGAACCGCCCTGTAGGTCTTACCATAACCTGGGTGCCCTGCTGTCGGAGTATCATGATAAGCATGCATAATTTGTTCCTTCAACTGAGAACCAGGAACCAGATACACCCTGCCCTTGTAGTAGATGACTTCATCTACCACAGTGTACCTATCATCCAACACCAAACCATCCATGACCTCACAAGCATGCTGATTTTTGGAGTACTCAACTAAAAGTTGAGCCTTCCAATCTGCTGAAATCTCGCTCAGTGAACATAGGGCAGCAAGTGATGGTTTTCTAGAAAGTGCATCAGCCACAGTATTATTCTTCCCCTTTATGAATTCGATGTCAAAATCATAAGCCTGAATCTTGCTCACCCATTTTTGCTGACGATCATTGAGCTCTGTCTGATCAAGGAAATATTTCAGACTGTTGTGGTCTGTTCTTACCACGAATTTGCTGCCAACAAGATACTGTCTGAACTTGGCTAATGCATGCATAATAGCCAACATTTCCTTATCATATGTAGAATACAACCTCTTATTATCCCGCAGCTTCCGACTCTCAAAAGCAATGGGGTGTCGGTTCTGCATCAAAACCGCTCCTATGCCCAAACCGGAAGCATCACACTCAAGTACAAAGGGCTGCGAGAAGTCGGGAAGTGCTAAAACTGGGCAAGTGCTCATAACCTCCTTGAGCCTGTCAAAGACTCCCTGTGCCTGCTCTGTCCATCTAAAAGCCCCTTTCTTTGTGAGGTCTGTCAAGGGAGCTGCCAACTGAGAGAAACCCCTCACAAATCGCCTGTAATAAGCACATAGACCAAGGAACCCCCATAACTCAGTAATGTTCCGAGGGTGTGGCCAATCTCTAATTCCCTGAATCTTCTCCTCGTGCACCTTCACCCCATCAGCACTAATCACATGACCCAAATATAGGACCTCTCTAAGTCCAAACTCACATTTGGACAACTTAGCAAATAGAGACTGACTCTCCATATGCTAAGTACCTCCTCAACATGTCTGAGATGGTCCTCCCAAGTACGACTGTAGATCAGAATATCGTCAAAGAACACTAGAACTGATTTCCTCAACTGCTTGTTGAAGAGATGGTTCATACATGACTGGAAGGTGGCTGGAGCATTGGTAAGGCCAAAAGGCATCACCAGGAACTCATAATGCCCATAGTGACAACGGAAGGCGGTCTTGTGTACATCCTCTGCTCGTACACGAATCTGATGATAGCCTGAACGAAGATCAATCTTAGAGAAGTAGATGGCTCCATGAAGCTCGTCCAACAACTCATCAATGCGCAGAATAGGGTATCTGTTCTTGATTGTCTTCTTGTTCAAGGCCCTGTAATCTATACACATCCGTAGGGTCCCATCCTTCTTCTTAACCAGTACTACAGAAGAAGCAAAGGGGCTAGAACTGGGGTGAATGAAACCCATATCTAACAGCTCATGAATAGTCTTCTCAATCTCATCCTTGTATGCTCTAGGATGACGATACGGGGTGGTGATCACTGGCTTAGCTCCATCCTCCATCTCTATCCCATGCTCAAACCCTCTATCCGGGGGTACACCCGGAGGTATGTCACCAAATACTCGGCCATGCCGATCCATCACTGTCTATATGTCAACATGAAATGCTCTACCATCCTGAGGAGTGGGTGTCTTGGATTTCACAAAACAACGTGTGGCCCAGATCACATCATCATGTCTGATAATAGACTCCATCCTGCGAGAAGATACCTCCTTGGGTCCACCGTCGGAGGCTGCCCTCAAGATCACCTTCTTTCCACCAGATAGGAACTCTAACTGCATGCGGTGGTGATCAATAATATATCTCCCAATACCCTGTAACCACTGCATACCCAAAATCACATCATAATCCTCTAAGGGTAGGATATAAAAGTCATCCGTCAAAGTAAAATCACCCATCTAAATGCTGAGCTGTGAGATCCTCCGAGTACAACTCAACACTGCACCATCTGCAACCTTAACTCCAAAACCCTCGAACACTTCAGACTGTAATCCACGCCTCTCCACCAATTTCTGATCAATAAAATTGTGCGTGGCTCCTGTGTCAACCAAACTCATGACTCGCTGTCCCTGTAAGGTCCCTTTCAACCGAAAGGCATGGAACCTGGGGTAACTGGATAGTGTAGCCATAGTCACTTTGGCTGCCGCCGATGAATCAGGGATATCTATCTCTAGCTGGGGTCGCTCCTGAATAACCTCCTCAGGGCTGTCCTCAATGTCGGTGTCTGGTATCTCCTCATCCCCAAGCTCGGATGTGACCTCAATCAAGTGAACTCTGCCCTTACCCATACAGCAGTGTCCGGGCTCCCAAGGCTCCTTGCAGGAAAAGCATAATTTCTTCCTCCTCAAATCGTTCCGTGACTCCTGATCCATCCTAGGAGGTCTAGCTGACTGTCCGTCTCTAAACTGGGGAGCATTGGCCTTCTGAAAAGGCCGTGATTCCCTGAATGGCCTCTTATCTGACTGATAAGTGGGAGTGGTGTCCAATCTCAAGGTCACATCAATGGCATCCTTAAGAGTGGCCGGCTGGAAGGCACGTACCAATCCCTTAAGCCTATCCTGTAACCCCTCAATGAATAACATCACGCTACGTCTCTGGGGCATATCAGGTACCATAACTGCAATACGCTGGAACTCATTAACATAAGCTTCAACATGTCCTGTTTGTCTAAGATGTGCCAACTCCCTATAGTAGAGTTCTGTGTCCTTACGGTCAAACCGAGTAATGATTCGTTTAGTGAACTCTGCATAGGAATGAATCAAGGCATGATCCTGGGTGACCAGTCCATGATGCCACCAATCATAGGCAACCCCATCTAAATGTAAGACAACAAACTGGATAGCCTCACGCTCAGGCATGGGTCTCAAGGATAAATATATGTCCAGCTTGTGCACCCAAGCACGTGCACTCGTACTACCCGTACCATCATATGTAGCCAACGTGATCTTCCCAGTAGCTCTACTGAGGTCATAGTTCTGCTGCTGTGGTCTAGTGCCTCGGTCTCCTCTAAACCTGGTAGAATCTCTGCGCTGTGCACAATACTGTGGAAAAGGAAAGACATCCCGGACCTCAGGGGGTAAGGCTCTCCACTCAGCTGTAGCTGCCATGACTGAGTCCTGAAATTCCACCTCTGGTGGCTCTACCTGTGCTGGCCGTTCACCTGGTGCAAACTGAGGAAGTAAGGGTCTATCCCTGGCCTGTCCACGCCTAGGGGAATGATGGGAACTCCTAGCTAATGCATGTGACCTGTGACTATGCTGGCTTCCCGCCACTGATACTGATCTGCTCCGTCTGCCTCTATCTAACTCCAATCGTTCCAAGGCATCCTGTATCCTGTCAAGGGTCTGAGCAATCCTAGGCTGAGTGTTGATGAGGGTTCTCATCATCTCTCTCTCTTCCTCATCCTGATCTCTCCTGGCATTTCTCTGTTCTTCAGCCATTACTGGTTCCTCTGCTGTACCAATCCCAAGCTCGTTTTGGGCTGTCCTGCGTGTGTAATACCTGTCTGTATGCATAGAAAGCAAATCTCTAAACCCCACAGGCTGGCAGGTCAAAGGCTCTGATACCACTAGAAGATCCCTAATGGATCCCTTTGCTGAAATGAAGTGCTGTTTTTTGTGATTTAATTTGTTTTATGATTTTTATTATTTTTTGTTTTTTGTTTTCTTTCAGACTAGAGAGGAGATGCAGAAGGGGTTTCAGTTTTCTTGAGATGTGTATTTGCCAAGATGGCAAATAGAAATACATACAGCTGCAATCTCAAATAAAAATGGACTAAAAATAAATATTAACTGATAGAAAGATAACACATAAGAAATTGAGGCACATACCCATCAGATCTGTATTTTATATTCAATGGAAGCCTGGTTTGCAACCCTACTTGCATACAAAGGCAATATTGCCCTGAAGAGGCTATACATGCAACTGAGAATGAGGGATCTGAAGAATAAAGCTGATTTGGCACTGCTGCAAGCTTAGATCTGCAATAACATGCCCTAGAATCTGTCCAATGATGCACAAATGAAGACCCAGAGTAGGCCTCCCACAAACAAGAACTGGGTTGTCGTCCAATTCACCAAAATCCTTGAGAGTTTTCGTTCCCAAGAGTCTGAATGCTGCTGCCCCCTTCCATAGAGTTCAGAGCTGCCATGAAGCTTCAAAAGATATGCAAAAGATAGCTCCAAAAAGCACTTCAAAGTCACTTTATTCATTTCCCAAAGTGGGCGTCCACTTTAGGGTTCCAAAAGGGATCAAAATTAAGAATCTTTAAAAGATTCTTTTATTAATGAAGTCTCACAAGTTGGGCGCCCAAGTTGAGGGCCCAACTTCATTATTAAAAGACCACTTTTTAAACACAACATTGTGTCAACTAGGTGGGGGTCTTTTTAATAACTTATTAATATAAAGTGACATGTTATTCACTTTATTTTATTTATTTTTATTAAATATTAAAGCCACACTTTAATATTCAATAATTATTCCAATTCCATCACCTGGCCATCCTGAACTGAGAACTGCTGTAGCCCCCGCCACTGGTGATGTCGCCACGTGTCATGCCAACTGACAGTGCCTCCCTAAAATGTAGGGATACCTCCTAAAAAATAGGGAATTCGACCAAAACTCCAAAATTGCTCCTGGAGGTCCCCTGATGTCTCCTGGTCAACTCTCGGTCAAACCCTAAAAAATAGGAAACTGTCACAAACTGTCTGGAAAGGCCTGTAAAGCTCCCTGCCAAGCTACACTGCCTCTGGATAGGTCCCCTAACCACTCTGCTGACCTACGGGAACCCGGATAATAGGTCAACTCTCATGTCTCTGCTAGACAGCGCTAAAGAGGGGACATGACATGCAACCTGAATACCTCTCAGAAAAACAGATCTGTGATCTGTTGTTGTAAATGTGGCTGAAATTGCAAAGAAATGTGCAAATTTCGTCAACCTATCAACCACAACAAAGATGCAGTCCCTACCTTTGGCTTTGGGCAAGCCCATGATAAAATCCATCGAAATAAACTCCCATTTCTGGTTAGGAATGGGTAGGGGTTGCAATAGACCAGCTGGAAAAGTATTTTCCTGTTTGTTCTACTGGCAAGTGAGCCACTCACGGACATACTGCAACACATCTGATTTGAGTCCTTTCCATGTGAACCTCTCCCATATTTTCTTGTATGTCTTGAAATAACCCGGGTGATCAGCTGTATGTGCATCATGAAAAGATCTTATTGCCTTCTTCTTCTTGTCTAATCTTGGTACCAATAAAATTCTCCCCTTGTAAATGATCAAGTCATTTACAATTGTGTATCTGCTGTCCTGGATGGTACCGTCAATGATCCCTGTGGGCCACTTGTCCTTAGCATATTCTGCTGATATCCACTCTCGCCAATCAGCTGTAATCTCACCCAACGAACACAAGCGAGGTCTCCGTTAGAGTGCATCAGCTACCACATTCTTCTTCCCCTTGACATAAACAATGTCAAAGTCGTAGGCTTGCAACTCGCTCACCCACTTCTGCTGTCTATCGTTGAGGTCACGCTGATTCAGGAAATGTCTAAGGCTGTTGTGGTCTATCTTAACCACGAATTTACTACCCACTAGATACTGTCTAAATTTAGCCAAGGCATGCATTATGGCTAACATTTCCTTGTCCTATATGCTGTAACCCCGCTCTGTACCCTAGAGTTTCCTACTATCAAAACCAATCGGGTGCTTGTCCTGCATTAAAATAGCTCCTATGCTTTCTCCTAAGGCATTGCACTCAAGCTCGAACAGCTTGGTGAAATCTAGAATGGCCAAGATTGGGCAAGAACTCATGATCTTAAATCTATCAAACCATTGTTGTGCCTCATTTGACCAAGTGAAAGCTCCTTTCTTCATCAAGTTTGTCAGAGGTGCCACACTCTGTGAAAATCCTTTGACGAACTTGCGGTAGAACCCACATAACCCGAAGAATCCCTTGAGCTGTGAGAGATTCGTGGGTGGTGGCCAATCAATAATTGCCCTAATCTTCTCAGGGTCTACTCTAACACCTTCTGCACTGATGATGTGTCCCAAGTAGAGGAGCTCAGTCATGCCAAATTCGCACTTCGACTCCTTGGCATAAAGAACTCCCTCTCAAGAATGCTAAGTACCTTCTCAAGGTGCTGGAGGTGCTCCTCCCATGTCCTGCTAAAAATCAATATATCATCGAAGAATATGACGACAAATTTCCTTAGCTGATCTCTGAAGACCCTGTTCATGTAGGACTGGAAAGTGGCAGGTGAATTGGTTAAGCCAAAAGGCATAGCCAGAAACTTGAAATGCCCAAAATGGCATCGGAAAGCTGTCTTCTCCACATCCTCCTCTCTCACCTGAATCTGATGGTAACTAGATCTCAAATCGATCTTGGAGAAGTAGCATGCCCCATGTAGCTCATCTATCCACGGGATGGGGTACCTGTTCTTAATTGTTTTCTTGTTAATTGCCCTGTAGTCTATGTACATTCTTAATGTGCCATCTTTCTTCTTCACCAGAACCATTGCGGGTGCGAATGGGCTCTTGCTGGGACAAATGTGCCCCATCTCGAGAAGCTCTTTGATTGTCTTCTCGATCTCATCCTTCAGCCTTTTAGGATGCCTGTAAGGGGTGATAATGACTAGCTTAGCCCCCTCCTCTAGTTCGATTACATGCTCAATGCCTCTATCTGGAGGCCTCCTTGGAGGTATGCTGCTGAACACCTTAGTGTGCTTAGTAATCAATTTCTATATGCCTGGATGATAACTCTGCTTGGGCTGCTCTGTAGCTGAAGGCATAACAACACACTCAGTTGCCCACTCTACCTGATCATGCCTAAGCAACTGCTCCATCCTCTTGAGTGATACAACTCTGAGACTCCCATCCGACATCCCCCTGAGCACATGCTTGCATCCATCTACCTCAAATTTCATCTCCATGGTCCATAGGTTGAGGTAGAAACCTATAGCATGAAGCCACTTCATGCCGAGGACTACATCCATGTCTCCCATACTGACCACATAATACTCGGCTTGGAACTCGTAATCACTTAACTTAATAATTAAGTTTGGGATTCTCCTCTTGCATGTAATGACGAAGCCGTCTACGACTCTAACCTTGAATCCCACAAACTCCACCGTCTTGAGTCCCCTCCGTGCCACAAGCCCCTCATTGATGAAGTTCTGAGTGGCCCTTGTATCAAGCAAAGTGGTCACTCTCTGTCCTTCCAAGACTCCCCGAATCCTAAAGGAACCTTCTTTCTGAATGGCAGAAAGATGGGCCGTAGGAATATCATCCTGTACATCCTGCATCTCTTCTGCTACACACTCCACATCACTATCCTTCCGATCACTCAGCTGATCCGATTTCTCTGATGCTGTTTCTTCGGCAGAATAGTACTCCAGTTGCTTCACTTGCCCCTTCATTGGGCACTTATGATTTGGATCCCATGGACCCTTGCATTTAAAGCACTTGTTTCTCCTATATTCATTCAAGGCATCATCATCAAGGCGTGGAGCTGGTTTCTTCTATGGAATGGTGTCTCGATGATGTGAAGAACTCTTATCCTTTCTTGGAAGAAAGGATTTGGAGACATTTTTTTTTAGGCACTGAAAACTCCATACTACAAGCATTTTTTATTGTCTCCTATAATGATGGTGGGTCAAATGCTTTGACCCATCCTCTGAGTGGTTCCATTAGTCCCTCAGTAAATAGGACTGAGTCTCCTCTCTGATATGCTGGGAACCATCACGCTGAGTCTCTGGAAATTTGAGATGTAAGCCTCAAGTGACCAGTACTATTTCAACTGTGCCAACTCTCTAAACTGTAGTTCTGGGTCTTTGGTGTCAAATCTCTTGATGAGTCCGTTTGTGAACTCATTGTATGTGGTGATGAGATTGTGGCCTAGACTGACCAACCCGTGATACCACCACTCATGAGCTAACCCATCAAGGTGTATGGTGGCGAAGTTAAGAGCCTCGTCCTCTGGCATAGGTTTGAGCGTCAAATTATTATCCAATTTCTATACCCATGCTCTAGCTGATACCTTGCCACTCCCATCAAAATGATCCATAGGGACTTTGATCAATGCATGCTGGTAGTCCCGGTTAGCTCTATGTGCTCTACCACCCATAGCTCCTCTCTGCCTCCTCTAGTTCATGAACTACTCAAATGGCAACATCTCTTTGATATTCGGAGGAAGCGTCATATACTCTGCATGCTGTATCCTAGTATCATCTGCCATGGGAATCTGTACCTCTGGCTCTTGATTAACTGGCGCCGCCTCCTCTCTACGTGGAAAGGTAGGCTGAAGAGGTCTAGGAACCGATCCTAGGGTAGTTCTGGTGCTATGCCCACTACTCTGACCTACATGTCCACTACCCTAGCCTGCATGTCGGCGATTGCTATTGTTTGAACCACTTAGTCTCCCCCTTAGGTTCTATATGTGGTTGTGTCATTGGGGTACCCTGATTCAATTTAGCTAACATTTGTGACATCATATCTATCATAATATCAAACTTTATTTCCCTTCTTGAGTTTGGACTATCTGGCTGTTCAGGTCTCCTATTTATGTCCCTCATATTGCCTGTTATATTGTCACTGTCACTAGAAGAGTACCTGTGCATGCCTAGAATGCCCGAAACTATTTCACCCTCTGGAATCTTAGGTGGCTGCCACTGCAGAGTATCTCTGGTATATACCTGTTTCCACTCACTCATGAACTCTGATCAACACAGGCTGGCAAGATGCACCAGCTCTGATACCACTATAATATCCCACCCCTTGTGTTTTCTGACGTTTAGTTGAAATCTGATGCATTTTGGGTTTTTTGCATTTGACATAACACACATGCATACATATATTTTTGCAAATAACGAAAACAAGAGATACCCAAATGCTTTATTTCAATGGAAATGCATTACAAAGCATAAAGGAGCACTACCCATATGGTGGAATGTCAAAACAATAACATATTACACATACCCAGTTCACTGTCCACAAGATGCAAGTCTGAAAATGAGGGTACAATAGGCTAGAAGTTAATAGCTGAGTCTTTACACCATGGAAATGGTATACATTTGCTATAATATTGAAGTCTTGTCCATTCCAAGTAATTACAATGCAAAGAAACTTCAAACAATGAAAACAATGAATTCCCACATTTCCTCTAGTTGCTAGTACGGCCTGGAAATAGGGAGCAGCAACATATAAATGTTGTTATCTATCAATGATGCCCACCAAATAGTTCCAAAACACCTTCAGATGGGTCACCTAGAGAAAGGAATGAAAATCAATCCAAGACAAAGTACAAACTTCCTCCAAAAACCAGAATATCCTCCTCATAGGGTACAGCCTAGTACAGTAAGGGTACGACCTGTCTAGGGTCCACAAATGACCACAAACTCTCTCCAAATCATTGCCTATAATCTGCAATACATTGTCAATATCCCCTTTGAATTATTATGTCAAGAAACAGAAGATATAGCTTTGAAAAGTGACTCTTGGATGAAGCCACACCAAAAAAACATCCTTTGAGTGTCTTCCAACCCTGCAGATGCTCAAACTATGAAGGTTTCCGTCCTCACAATCTGTTGGTACAAAACCCTTGCTCAACCATGAACAAAGGTCAAACAAAGAAAAATAAGTCAAGTGAATAATCCAAATGAAACTTCTTTCTTTTCTTTTATTCCTCTTGCCTCACCACCACTTTTTTGGAGTTTTTAATATCTTAATTCCTTTTTCCTCCTTATGTCCTTGGGCACCCAAAATAAAGTGACTTTTATGAGTCTAAGTCATATTATAAAGTCACTTTAATTAATAATAATAATATGAGCCTAAGTCATATTATAAAGTTCACATATTATAAAGTCACTTTAATTAATAATAATAATGTTAAAGTTATATTTTTAATATAACTTAACAATGTCGATTATTAAAATAATAAATCAGACAATCTCATCTGGCCTCCGTAGTACTGCTAAGTGGCCCTATGAAATGTCAACATGTTTCCCTGACCGTTGCACCGACTCGCTCGGAGTCCCATGCCCCTGCTATAAATAGTAAGTTTGGCCAAATGGAAGGAAGGCGATCTCTTCAAGAGGGATGACTTGTCCCAAAGGAGGTGCTCCTTCCAAAGAGGTCACTCTTTCAACAATACATAATTAAATTTATTTTAATTTGCCCAAAGGAGGCGCTTCACTCAAGAGGGTCGGCCTCCATAATTAAATATTTGTTTCCCCTCTTTTATATTTCACAAGAGGGAGGTTGGCCCATATGGAATTTAATTTAATTTCAATTTTGAGCACCTAATATTGATGTAGGTCGGCCAGCATTTATAAAACCAATGCTCTTCATAAATCCAATGTTGCACTCTAATATTTATTCTTCAATGTTTTTCATAAATCAAGTCTGCATTCTAATATTTATTCTCCAATGTTCTTCATGCACACTCAGCATTGAAGTCAACCTCACTGTCCTTTGACATCAATGCCAATTTTCCAACAAGAACATCCATGGCTTGAAACTTCTTGCCTTTTGCTTGCTTGGTGATGTGGATGAGCAATGTGATCATGATAGCAAACTCACCGCGACCCACATTCTTCGGTAACATGGTTCTTTTCTCCTTCAACCATTTCTTCGCCATCTGTTTTTGACAATTTTCTATGTGATCATCTCACACTTTTTCGCATTCCTCAAGGTCAACCTCGATGGAATCCTCAAAAGGTAAAATGGAGAATGCAAACTCGATATCATCAGATTTGAGACTACAAGACTCGTCCATCAACTGCTTGAATTTCCCTTGTCTCAGGATCGTAATGCTTGATGCAAGCAAGTACGAACAAGGCTTTGGACTGAAATAGGAAATGAGCCGGCTTGCTTAAGACCAGAATAAAGTAGGTTTTTGGCTACGCTACTTCCACCTTTGATTATGGTCTCCAAATTGAAACCCTCAAGAGTAACTTGACACAAATTAGTCTCTTTAACCTTGGGAAACTCATGAATTAGCACCGTTTGAACATCCATGTTGATCGCTGAGTATTGCATCTTTGAAAATTTGGACTTTTGAAAGGTTTGTTTGCTGCTGTTCTAGACTTCTAGCCTTAAAATCAGACCTTTTTCTTTGCTGTTACACTTAGAAAATTCAAGAAAATTTGATATTTTCTCCTTGCAAAATGAATTTTCTGAATAATTCTCCCTTTGAATGCCCTTGTATATCGCTGTACCTGCAATAAATGATGAGATACATGTACTTCTTTTCAAAATTTGGCTTGAATATTGCTGCTAAAATCAATTTTCTAATTTTATGAGAGGCTGAACCTACATACAATAGTGAAAATCTCTGTACAAACCCTCTAAATCTGCCTTCTTGAAGCTGCAAAAATCAATTTCCTGCCTTTAACAGAAGTTGGACCTGCACAAAATAATGGATTCCTTGGGTAAAAATTCTTCTCCAGCCTTCAATAATGCTCAAATGAATAAAAACTCGTGAGTTTGTAGATCTGTGTGTGTATATATAAAGAAGTAAATCTTCAATATATAGGCAAAACTTCTCTTCTTCCTTCAAAAATCTCCTTTTTCATATATTTAGAATGTCCTTTTTTTAAGAGTTGGAGTTGAACTTGAGAATCGAAGTCAAAAATGGTATTAATAGCCTTTTGAAAAGGCATGAAGGGAGCGTTGATTTGCATGAGGTCGGCCTATTTTTTGAGTGTTTGCTTTTCTTTTTTCTAAAGACAAACAATTTAAAAATAGCATGGTCAAACAAAGTGCGCCTCTTCACTAATGGGCGCGTCGCTTGACTGATTGGCGCATCGCTTCACTAATGGGTGCGTCGCTTGACTGATTGGCGCATCGCTTCACTAATTGGCATGTTTCCTCTTTGTTAAACAAGTCAATTCTTCTTGAGAGTTTGTCTTCCTGCATGGTTGGCGCGTCTGCTTTAGATTGGGCACGACTTCCTTTAGGTAAAGCGCCTTTTTTATGTTTTGAACACATTTTCTTTTTACTTGACGCACTTCTTTATGCCTTGACACACTTCATCATGTTTTGACTGGTTTCTTCATGCCCGACACGCTTCCAGTTGCGTTAGTTTTAACATGGAAGTGCTTGAATTTAGGGCGCGTCTTCCTTCACTTGAGCACGACTCCACACTTTTGGATGCGCTTGATAGGAGTGCTTCACATCTTCGGATGCTCTTCTCAAATTTCTAAACACGTCCGGTACATTGGAAGCGCCACATGCCTCTTAAACACGCTTCTTCCGACATTTAGACATGCTCAAAGCTGGATAGACGCGTTTTGGGAGGTCTAAACTTAGAATTTTGAAATCCTTAGGCACCTCTAGTATCCGTGAACGTGCCTTCGATTTTTTCAAATGCCCTGATGTCTGGGCGCACTAATCTTGGAGTGAATGCACCTTCTAAAACGTGCCTATCATAGGCAAAGTGCGTCCTTTGTTTCATAATGCACCTAGCACGCCTTCATCACACCAAACGCATCTGCCATGTATTTATTCAGATGCGCTCCCTCAACGTTTGGCGCTCCATCATTCAAATTGACATGTTTTGACAAGCCATGGTGGGCCTCATATGAGCTAGGCATGACTTTATCCTTTTGGCGCGCTCAATATTCTACTTGGTGTATTTTTACCTTCTAGATGTTCATTTGAACCTTTAACGTACCATTCTTAATCTAGGTGTGCACAACCTTGACCAAGCACGCCTATCCTGCTCTAGGCACACCAATCCTCGACTTGGTGTGCTTTTTCATCATGAAGATGCTTTCTATACTTTGGTGTGTGTGTGCCTTAGCCTTTGTATGTGCCTTTGGGCGTTTGTGAACCTGCAAGATTAGCAATGTTGATCAAAACAACGTACAAGAGTTGATAAGTGCATATGGACATTAGGACGTTTGCTTGGCAATAAGGGTAACAAGCGAAAATTTTCGTATGGGTACAACAATAGTATACATTGTAGTGATATAAATAAAATTGGAGGTAAAGTCCCTCAATTATTGACGCAGTAAAGGGCAACCTCATGAGGTTTGAACCTTGGTTGTTGGCACTATAGGAAAGAAGCCCCACCATTTCACCACAAGGTCTCCCCTAGGTAAGGTCCTTCAATTGTTGAAACAGTAGAGGGAAACCCCACGAGGTTTGAACCCTGGTTGTTGGCACTATAGACAAGAAGCCCCACCATTTCACCACAGGGTCTCCCCTCAAAAATTGGAGGTAAGACCCCTCAATTATTGATGCGGTAGAGGGCAACCCCACGAGGATTGAACCTTGATTGTTGGCACTAAAAGAAAGAAGCCCCACCAATTCACCACAGGATCTCCCCTAGGTAAGGTCCCCCAATTGTTGATGCAGTAGAGGGTAACCCCGAGAAGTTTGAATCTTGATTGTTGGCACTATAGGCAAGAAGCCCCACCATTTCACCATAGGGTCTCCCCTAAAAAAATTGGAGGTAAGGTCCCTCAATTATTGATGTTGTAGAGGGCCACCCCATGAGGTTTAAACCTTAGTTGTTGGCACTACAGGAAAGAAGCCCCACCATTTCACCATAGGCTCTCCCCTAGGTAAGGTCCCTCAATTGTTGATGCGGTAGAGGGAAACCCCGCGGGGTTTGAAACTTGGTTGTTGGCACTAAAGGCAAGAAGACCCACCATTTTACCACGGGCTCTCCCCTATGTCCCCTTTAATTAAAGTAAAAGAAATAATAAATTTAATATTTTAAAGTTGTCTAATGATTTACTTTTTATTTTTATTAAAAAGCGACAACTTAATATTATTTTATTAAAATAATTTTAATAATTATGTTTTAAGTTTCTCCTTATATTTTACTCTAAAATATTAAAAAGGGATAACTCAAGTATTATTATTATTTTAATTAAAAGATCATATTAATGAGATATTAAAAGATATTGTAAGTGGAGAACCATGTTTTTATAAAAAACGTCCAAGGAACTAGTTGTTGGGTGTGACCTGCACAAAAACCACCTAAACTAGGCATGATTTTTTGGTGAACTCGCGATTTTAGAAATATTTTAGGTGCGATTTGGAGGAGAAAACACCTAAAGGCGTAGTTTTCAAACGCTAGCACAAAGAAAAAAATGCAAATCGCTATTCTCAAGCAATAGAAGACGCGATTTCGCAACAGGAGTCCACGTTTTGAAAGAACAAAAAAAAACATGATTCCTGGGTGTGAATACTAGAACGCAATTTTTTCATGTGCTTGCAGACTCGATTTTCCTTTGGCGCTGCCACAAAATCTTCTTAAAGAGGAACGATTTCTTGCAAAAATCCGCCAAATGACCTTGCACATGACCTTCAGAAAATCCACCAAAAAACCCTTGAATTAAAAAACAACAATTTCAGATTTTGAAACCCTACGATTTTTGTCCAAAAAATCATCCAAAAAAATTAAACAGGAACTTGTGCGATTTTAAAAAAAAAATCCGCTAAAAAATTAAACAGAAACTTGTGTGATTTAAAAATCGCCAAAAATCTTTTGCTACACTGTGTCACTGATCTCGAAGTTTCCAACCCGGGTTCTGATACCATAAAATAATATAAAACACAGAATGATTACCAAGATATTTGATGATATTCGATATTAACTAAGGAGTGAAAGCATCCTTAAATAAGAGATTACAAACACTTTATCCGAAAAGGATAAGAGTGACAACTAAGCGACAACTAATAAAGCAAAATGATAAGAACTTAACTAAAAGAATAAAAAATATTCCTAAAGTATATCTTAACAACTAATTGACCATTAAATATTACAATAATACTTTCAGAACTTTTGAGAGGGAAAAGGAAAAACAGAAAATAAAAGATCTAAAAGAAGGAAATTCCTCATAGTTTTGCATGATGTCTTATTATCAAAAAAACCTTTGCAGAGCTTGGACATTTATATTCATCTCTTTACCAGAGGATGAAAACCCTCCTGGTTTCCAAAGAATTGGAGGATGAAATCCCTTCAAATTAATTCTAGGGATTTCATTCAATAATCATATTGTGCTAAAGTGGAAAGATTTTCTAGTTTCAATTTGGAAGTTTCCAATTGTGTTGAAGGTTTCATTAATTTCTAGTGTTTCTAGTAGTGGATATTTCAATAAATTTACAGAGACAATTTATTATATTTTCCAGATTCAATATGTATCAGCTTTGGGCCTGACCATGCCATTAATTCAGTGATCAAATAAGGCCATACAATTTCTGATGATATTCATATGTATTGAGACACTGATTTTTATATTAAACCTGCCATACCATTGTCAAAAGGCAGTGATTTAATTAATTGTTCCCAGCCATACACTTTGGGAAATTTGTGGCTAGTTTTTGGGCTTTCTTTGAAGCATCATACCATTCAAGTACTGGCCGTACAGTTAATAATTTGGCCTGCATTTTATGAATCAGTAGTTGGTAATTTTGGCTAGTAAATTGCTATTTAATTTCCTTCCTTCAGTCATCTTTTCAGTTAAATTTGTTACTATAAATTATGAATCAGATTTTAGAAATGATAAATGATTTATTGTTCAAAAATTATGCATGCAAATACATTTGAATAATACTCAGATAAATTAGCTCTTGACCAATTCTAGGAAAAATTATTGTAACAAATCAATTTTGGGAAAAATATCATAAAAAATTCCTTCAGGTATATTACGTTTTCTTTGTCCTTCCATTGTTTGGCTCCAAGGGAACCTCTGTATTTGTTTCTAGTGATAAGCTATGTTACACCATATGTGATCTTAAAAGCATATCGTGGAATTAATTTGTAAGGTTGTTACTCTAGAAGTTCTGACTCATTATTGGTGTGCATGAAATCTTGTGATTGTTGTGTGTGTTTCTAGATTCATTGTTGTTGATTATAATACCGTGAGTTGCTAAGCTCTAGTCAGATAGTGGGAGGATGCCTACTTTTTGCTTATGGCCTTTTGTGTTTTTTGTATTTTACTTTCTGCATGTTTCCCTCTTCCCTTTTCCTCTTTGGTTAGAGTTAGCTTGGAGTAGGTAAGGAGCTGACTCTCACTTCGAAGATTGGTTTGTTGGTCACATCCCACACTTGCAGACCTTTCCATTGTTGGTGGTAACGCTAAGCACTTTTGTTCGTCAAAACTAGGACTACACAAAAAGACTGTCAATAGTTGACATTTAGTGAGACCTAAGTAGGAAACCTTTATTTAAAGATAAAGTGCCAACTATGAATATATCTCATAATTTAAGGTTGAATCGCCCTAGGATATGAGTCTGCCAACATATAAAACAGAAACAAAGATACTCTTGATATGGGCAATGAAAAAAACTCATCTTGGACAATGCACTAAGGAGTCATCTATTTGCAATGGATCATACTTTGAGACGTAAGAGTCTTCCTCCTAATATAAGCTTGGTCTATTAGAAATGTTGTCATTGATGTCAAGAAGGTGCATGAACAAAGAATGTTGCCATTGATGTCAAAGGCACATAGACAAGATGGTTGTCATTGATGTCAAAGATGCATGGACAAGATGGTTGTCATTGATGTCAAAAGTATGAACGAGACTAACAGCAAGATTAGTTAACCAAGATGTATGAACGAGAATGTCAAAGTAAGTGTTGTCATTATTAGAATGAAGAAATTGTCGACGATTGTCGTTAATGTCAAAGGTGAATGTTGTTGTCAAAGACGAATGAAGAGATTGTTTGAATATCTAGTCAATGATGTCAAAGATTGAGAGAATTGTGAAGGATACCAACACAATAGTTTGTATTGAAGATTAAATTAAAATCCTTGCAAGGCCGACTCTCCATATGATGCCAATGACTTGTTAAAAGGCCAACTTCACTATAGATTATAAGGCAGCGACCAAATGTTATATAGACAACAATTTATTATGAGGTAGATAAAAGTTTAAGGTACGATTAATTTGCAGCAATTATCATTTAGACAAAATTAGTAATTGATGGAGTGGTGCGACTAAAAGTATGAAGAAAGTTGAGCGATTAATTAAACAAAGAGGACCGATCATTATATGAAGAAGTGTGATTTGGAATAAGACAAATTATCTTATTCATAAAACATATACAAAGGAGTGCGATTAAAATATCATGAAATAATGCATCCATATGAAATGGTGTGATGAAGCTAAGTGATGCAAATTAACATAAGTTAGGTGATGTGATAGAAAGGATACGATTTGTATATAAAAGAGGGCAGCACTTAATATGAGAAGAAAAAGTCTTATTCATTGAATATGGTGCGGTTAATATGAAGAAGGCAGCGATCAGTTTTGATTAATGTCTTTTTAATATGCAAGTAGTATATGTTATGAGGTGTGCTCCATTCGCGAGAAGACAAAGTTGTTATGAAAATATGAAGATGTGTTTGTTTTATGAAGTGTCACTCTTGTTGGCAATGGTTGTGTTCATTCATTAGAATCTTTGAAGATATATATGGAGAGATAAGAAGGAAGTTTAAATGCAAGAGTGTAATGAATATCATTAGAATATAAGAGCAGATTGAGAGGAAGATAAAGAGCAGCAAAATGAAAAGTAGCTCAGATTTATATTGAGGAGTATATGTAGCCTATGTATGAAGTATAAATGCAAAATTATATGAAGAACATGTGTGAGAATTAAAAGAAGAAACTTGAAGGAAAATATTGTTATATCCATGATCAGTTTTTGTAAAAAGATTATGTATGATTAGTGATAAAGATTTAAGAAAGAAAGATATTGTGTGGGCTGCAATCAAATTTGAAGAAGAAGAATATTGTGTGAATTGTAATCAAATTTGTGAGATCTTGTGAAGAAGCATACCATATCATCCATTGAAGGATTAGTAGGTTGGTGCCTATCAAAAAGAGATTGGTGTCTCTTACTGAATTGGTTGTCATGTCCCTATAATGATTTATAATTGAATTGTTTAGTTAAAATAGAATATATAATATACTTATTTAAAATATATTATTAATATGTATTATTTAAATAATATTATTAATTTGATATAATTAAATATCTTATAAATATAAATATTTAAATATTATAAAATATATGAAATATATAAATTAAATAGATATATTATAAATATAAATATTTTAATATAATATTTATATGAATAATTAATAAGATATATTATTATATATAAAAATAAATATTACAAATATTAATGAAGAGTCTTATCCATTAAAGCTTGAAAGTAAAATAATTTAGAATAAGGCAAAGTAACATATAAAGATAATAGTCTACTAAGACAAAAATATTATCCCACGATATATGCTTGTGAATAAAACAAGATAAAAGAGCTCCCAATACTTAATAACAAATGTATTTATTTATAAATAATATACTTTAATATATATTTATAATATACTTTAAATAATATACTAGTATATTATATAAATAATATGCTATATATATAATATAATATATATATTATTCAAATTAATATCACTCCTTAATATGTAAGGAAGGAGGATATTTATAAGTGCAGCGATTAAGTTGGTTGACACCAGTAATCATATTAATAAATAATATATTATAAATATATCTAATAATATAAATACAAATATTATTATTATTATCTTATATTGTTATATATATATAAATAATATAATATAAATCATATATCATTTATTATGATATAAATGATATAATATAAATAATACAAAATAAATAATATATATCATTTATTATAATGATATAATATAAATACAAATAATATAAATAAATAATAAGATAAAATAAATATCTTTTAACCTATCCTCTTATGATAAGGGAGTTACATATGGTTAGAACTAGTTTTACCACAAAAGGGAATTAATATAAAGTAATAAAAATTATAAGAGGGTAAGTATGTCTTTTACCACCAAGCATAATAAGAGACGTGCCTCAACGAATATATCCCTTGAAAGAAATAAATAAAGGTTGTGAGATAGAAGGAAAACATCATCTGAAGAAAATATAAAAAGAGTATCGGATAAATACATCAGCAGTAAAAGTGTGTGAAATATATATTATAAAATATATAAACGGCAACAACAATACAATAAAAATTATATTATGGCGGCATAGGTAAGAAATCCCAGGTAAAGCTCCAGCAGGTAAGTAAGTATTTATATTTAATTTGTTCAATCTATAATTAGTAAAAATAAATGGTAAGATTATTATATATAAAAAATAAATATATGCAAGTTGTAAATGATAGATAAATACACTAAAACAAACTATGAATTGCATAGGGATAAACTAATATAATGAATAAATGTCAATAATATATGGTCAATTTTGATGTAAGGCCATGAAGCCCTAATATAAGGCATCTTGTGTTAAATGATAATGAAAACAATTATGATATCTATGAAATCAAACAAAAGATAAGTTGGTGGTATGCTTGGAGCTGACTTAGACTCTCCCTTTAACCCCTCTATCACCTCTAAGGTATGACGTAGTTGAAATAGTTTATTTTAGCCTAGGTATCTCTCGACTGGACGTAAGTCCCTCGAGCCAAGTGGTGAGGAACCCCGTGTGTGGGTGAAATCCTTGGGCCTAGGAGAACTTGTAAGAGTTGCTCTACAGATGGTGACTCTCGTCTGGATGAGGTACTCCGTGTGTGAGTGAAATCCCACGAGCCAAATGGTGAGGGACTCCGTGCGTGAGTGAAACCTTTGGGCCTCTGTGAGAGATGGAACTATTTCCTTAATGAAATCATACTTGGTGATCTAGAGCTGGTTAACGTAAGAGTCTACCATAAGTCCCTCACAAGTCATATCACGAACCAATGATAAAAATGAATAACATATATATGAATGTGCTTATAAATTGAATGCATGATGACGAAACAAATATATGAACTTAATGTGAATATAATCTAATATGTTATAGTATGAATCGATTTATATTGAAATAAAAGATGAATGGAATACTAATGTTCTCTTTTACTAAGTTGAAATTGTGCAAGGTTGTGAAAAATTTCAGCTTACTAGAAGGGACATTTCATTGGTGCTCACTTGTGGGGATTGGTGTCTCCAATGGGTTGGTGCCTACAAATTCTACAAACGGGGATTGGTGTCTCCAGTGGGTTGGTGCTCACAAAAGAAAAATTGTAAGAGAAGTAGGTTGGTGCCTACAGAAGAAGAGATCAATATATATTTTACTGTGGTTTTCTCCTGCAAGGGTTTCCACGCAAATCGTGCATTCTCTCTGTTCTTAATTGCTAGATCTTGCATATGTGTAGTTCTGTGATTGATTAAGTTTGGAAAAGTAAAATTTTGTATTATACTGATTCACCCCCCCACCCCTTCTCAGTATAACCGTGTGCTCATCATGGTCAATATACCCAAACTATGGCCTAAAACCTCTAAATGATAAGAGATTGTGTGTTTAATGACCATGTTGAAGTGGCACATCTTCAAAGGGATATCTTGGAATTGAATCTCAATGCATTGCAACTTTAAGACAAAAAGCAAGATATTTCTCTTGCAAAGAAGCAACTGAGAGGCAAGCCTTATACTAATGGATGGGCCAACAAATTAGACTCATAAGTGTAAGTTTGTGTCATCTTCCCATGCTCTCCTTTGTAGAAGAGTCAAATCCTACAAAGAGCATCCGTAGAGGTTTTGAATACCATGACCTTAGATTTTACTAATGTTGACCACAAGTTGCTGAAGCAAATAATTAAGGGAACTGATCAAATATTCATTACGATGGACAGACTTAGTAAGACTGCCAAGGTCAGTCAAAATCGAATGATCTACAATGCAGAGGATGCTTCAAGAATACATGGCTTGCAAGAACATATTACAATTATAGAGTCAAGACACAATGCAAGCCATGTGAATGCGAGACAAAAATAAGCCACTTTTCAAAATATTAACAGTTTTTAAATGCCGCTAACCATTACAGGACTTGAACAGAAGTTGCTCCTTTCTTAAGAATCATAGAAGCCTTTCTCACCCTTTCCCAATGATGCACTTGATACCAATTATAGAGGAAGTAGCTATTGTTCTAGCCTAGCTCTTCAGTTAGAATTCCATTTCATGTTGGAATGATTTAAATATAATAGTGTATTTCCTTGTAGGACTCTGCAGTTATGGGTGGTGGAGAGGTTGCAAGTGATTTTGAACAAAAAACACGTGCCACAATCCAATATTACTAGCTCTCAAATATAATTTCAAGTTTTTTGAATTTTGTGTGTTGCCTTCTATAGTTGAAATGCCGGATATGAAATTGATTGGATTAAATTTGTAAGTTATTTATTGGGATTGTACTAGTTACCATGTCCTATATGTAATAAATACCAGATTTTTAACTGGTTGGTTCATATTTCTATGCTATTTATTATGATTGTGCTGGGAATGCATGTAGCTTGAATAGGATGCCCATATACAAAAACAGCATACACGAAAAAAAATATTATTAAACATAAGATGCTGTTAGAAAAGATGTTATGGAAAAGGATATCATTCAGGGAAAGGCTGACAATACATTGCATAGGTAAGCATTGTCTCTCTTTACCTTTTAAGGCATTCCAAACTCCGATTTGCTACTTTCTTTTTTCTTTCTAGATCACAAGGAGATCCACACCTCAAGCAGTGACCAGGATTAATGTGCCTCATGCTCACATTTTCTGGTGCAATAAGAAGAGAGGCAACTGCATTTATTGACTGCTGCTTTTGCTCATCAGCCTATTATATTGCATCTTGTTTAGTATGATTGCAATAACTACCATTAACTTCCAAAAAACATTCACATGCAATGAAATTAAATGTTTCCAAATTTGAAGTGTGATATCCTAGAGAAGTAGTATGGCTATGAAGTGCCACACCATAAAAAGCAGAAAAAGCCAAGCAGTGTTATCAACTTACAGGCAATGCCAGGTCCCTTGCACATACACTGACATGTGGTACAACATCAGTTCCAACTACTTTCTCCAACTTCGTAATCTCTTTATCCAAAACTACTCCTTGGCAATCATCCTTTGCACATCGAAATGAAGAAAAATAAAGATCTGAAAGGTTCAACTCTGAGCATCCCATGCACTTGCATACAAAAAAGTAACGTTGTTTCAACCATCTTTGCCTCTCTTCAAGCCCAGACTCTCCCACCTGAAAATAATGGAAGCCAATTCTTATTTTGTTGAGAAAGTTCATAATTACTTGATGCTAATGATAGTAAAGTTTGTACATGCATGTTAACTGAAGAACTAATGTACCTGTGGACCATAGCATAACTCAAGTGGTGACCCCAGAGTTAAGGGTTTGATTACATGAACTAGAAGACTTCGAGATACAAAGGAAGCATGGATATTAGGATCACAGGAATGATTGAATCCACTCCCTCTTAGATAAATGGCTTGTGCAACTCGTACCTGTAAAGAAATAAATCTGATCATTCAGAGAAGATGCCACAGAACCATTGGATATTTGATTATTATACCATTGTCAGAATCTTAGAAGACCACTATAACATCAATTTTCTCACCTAAAATTGAGGGAAGACATGCAGACCTGTAACTCAATACTTGAGTGAAATAGACATTCTTCAAGAACCCAAATTCTACTATGACAGAGTTCAATGGAAAAAAAATGTATTTGTAGTTGGGGTTGAAAGGGTTTGGCATTATTGGTACACCCTTCATCTATAATGTCCCCATTTTTGAGCTAAGTATAATTTTGGCACTTCATCATGTGGGAATTGCAATTTCTATTGTAATTTCTCATATTCAGGGGGTAGGACCTATAATTGAGGGGCCAAATTCATGAAGCATTTTATAAGGCCAAAATGAAAGAGGGAAAATGAAATCTTTAATTACATTTTCTCTAATCTATTATTATAGAGTTCTATTTCATGTTTGAGGCTAATCAAATGAATAGAAAATAGCTCCAGGTGGGACCTATTGACAAAATAAGTGTTTGGGTGTATTTGCCATGATAAGGATAGGTCCAAGTTAATACAAATGGGATCCAAACTCTCTCCAACGGTTGCATAGGAATGAGTGCCAACGTTTGGGAAGGAGTAATTACAAATGGGATCATGTGCCATGCGTCAAATTCAAAATAGCTACAATGGTTACCTTGGATCATGTGCCAAGGGGAAGACACCTCCAACGGCTATATGCAAAGTTCAAGATAACTATATGCCAACGGTTGGAGAAGGGAGAAGCTACATTGGAGTATGTGATATTCTACTTTCAAAAGCAACGACTAGCATTCATTGGGGTTTCAAATGCATTCACCCAAGAGGAAGGTTTGACCAAATCAAGGAAATGTTATAATACTTCAAACACAACATCCAATGCCATTTGCCCAAGATAAGAGAAACGATTAGCAATATGGAGTGTTATTTGCATTGAAAAATGGACCAACCACTCCAAGCAAGGATTCGCCCAAAGGAAAAGGTGAGAATGGATGCATTTGCCAAGGTTATATGCCATTTGCCTAGACATGAGCATATTCGGCCAAATAAGAGGATTCGCCTATGATAATAGAAGAAAGACATTAATGCCAAGGGGAACATTCAATGTCATAGCTCATCCACCAAGAAGAGTCACCATGAAAGGATAAATCAATAATAATAATGCATTTACCCAAGGAGAATCACATCTATCAATGCACAACCCCAATCAGCCAAGAGAGAGAAGAATAAATAGAAGACATCATCTTCATTGAGGGATATGACTGATTTTGGTATGTTTTCTCTATTCATTTCAAGCTTGAAGATTCTGATTTTCATGCTTTCTTGCAAGGAGATGTGCCCTTGCCAATAGGGAGATGACCCCTATGATTTATGAGGTGATATTGCTCTAATTTCACCATTGGATTCAAACTTGCAGGTATTAGGAGAGATAGAGAGAGTATTGGCGATCATTGTAGAAGATTTGGCATCAAGATCTAGGACATTCAAACATTCACTATTTTGCTGATTGCATACAGTATTTTCAGTCACTGGCAACAGTCATAACAGTCAGCATACAGTGTCATTGGAAGGAGTTACAAGGTTCATTGAAAGCTGAAGCTACTTGACATTCATTTGGCAATCGTCCCCTATTATCGGGCTATCATTAGAGCCTCTATTTGAAGTCAATTGTAATCATTTGAAAGCCTGATTTGAAATATGTATGTGACTGTCACAGTGGACAGCAAACTATTGATTGTAATTGCATCATTTCCCTTGAAGGAATAAAGTATTTTGAGTTGGGTTTCATTGAGTATTTGTGTACTTGTTCAATTTCATTTGTGTGGGCTAATTTGCAAGTATCCTTGGTTAAGTGGCAATATAAAATTCAGTATAACCACTAAGGAACATTACATCATCATCCTTCAGGAAAGAGATATAACTTGGAAAATCTTGAGGATGTTACTAAAATCTAGTGCTGTTTAAAAGCTTTCTGATAATTTGATAAGCTGTGAGAAAGCTTGCATCATAAGAGAGGAAGTTAATTCCAGTGTTTGGTACAACATGTTGTAGCATTGAAACTTTCCTACCATCAGAATCTGCTCCTTCTAAGAATTCAAGATTAATAGTGTTGTTGAAATGAAAAATGAGAGAACTGCTAACTCATGTTTAAAACAATTCAATAATGGATGAGGCAATAGAAAATGGGAAGCACTTAAAGGATGGAAGGGTTGGCACTTGTGGAATTTGCAGAAATTATGGAGGACAGCCTTTATTTTAGTTTGTCTCTAACCTGGGCATCCAATTTAACAAAAGATTGGAGATTAAAGGCATCAAGCTTTGCCTCCTTATACATTGAGAAGGGGTTATCCCAAGGTGATGTTGGACTCTGACCCTAGGATTCTACATTCTATTTTAAATGAGGAAGATGCTCTTCCCTTTCATTGGAAGTTAAGAGCTCTGGTCCAGGGAAATTAAAGTCTTTGGACAAGGCTTTGAGAAGGTGGAATTGTGGCATGTGAAGTGTCACCTAAATAAGGTCACATACCACAATGCCAAAGTTGTTGTGGATATCGACTCAGATTAATGCCTTCTTCACCAATGCATTTGTCTCATATCAAGGTCTTGATAAAATCAATAGGTTATTAAAAATGAGGGAGCCTAGGTGAAGATTAATTCCTTAAGTGGCATCCAAATCTACAACTAATTAAGCATCAACGAGTTAATACATAAGTGTTGTATTCATACAAAAAAAATTATATGATGACAAATTTCAAGCTAAAACCCCATGTTTTTCTCAAAGCAAAGAGTCGTGTTTCAAACTTCGTCCCATTGGTCTATGTTGTTTTTGTCATCTTTTTCTGTCTTAATATAGGGAAAATGGAAATAACTTTGGGATGCTTTCATAAAGGCAAAGAATGAAGATCAATTAATGAAGAGATGACAGAAAGTTCACCAAGGCAAAGAATGGCGGTTAATCAAAGACAGTGAATTTCAAGGTTGAAATACAACCCTAATGTTGAGGTTGTTGAGTGAACACCTAATCAAATGGTGCCTTTTTAACAGAAGAAAGATAGTTCTTGTTAAGGAAAAAGGCTACGACATGAGATTAGGGGTGCACTTGTGTGAAAGAAATCAAGTTTAGTCTTCAAAGTTCAAAATTCCATTGTCATGGGTGCACCTCTAGGAAGGAAAGTCAGTTTCAAAGGACAAGGTAAAAATTGCACTATCAGGTGTGCACTTGATAAGGCAAAATTAGATTGACTTGTCATAAGGATGGATTCACATAGTTAGGTGTGCACCTATATAATGAGGAATGACTTCTGATTTTTCAAAAGGCAAAATTTGTAACGTCCCCTTCTAGCGAGTCGAAACTTTCTCAACCTTGCACACAATTTCAACTTGTAAAAGAGAACATTAATAATCAATCCAACTTATAATATCAACATATTACTATTAGGGTCAATAGTTACTTATTAATATCAATATTAAGTTCATATACTTTCCACATTTCCACTGAAGGTTAGTATCCTTATATTCATAATCCATATTAAATTCATTACATAAATGTTTTTCACAATCACATTTCTTTAACATATAGTTTTCCCATGATATACCTCAGGAGAGACATCACCTAGACTGATCGTTAACCTAGTCGCCCACCCCATATGGTTATGTTAAGGCGCTGGTGTAGCCATCCCACACGAAGGCCCAAAGGCTTCACACTACATGCGGTGTACTTCACCATTTGGCTCAAGGGACTTCATGCTACATGCGGCATTCCTCGTCCAGTTGAGGGTCACCTACCATTGGGCACATTTATAATAATTATGCATTTTATAACCTTAGGCCCAAGAGCTTCACACTACATGCGGTGTTCCTCGCTTCTTGGCTCAAGGGACTTCACACTACATGCGGTGTTCTTCATCCAGTTGAGGGTCGCCTAGGTCCATTATACCACCCTTCCTTGACTCACCACCATACTCGTAGGGTGATAGAGAGGTTAGAGGATGAGTCTAGGTACTCTTCTCCGAGTATATCATGGTTTAATGAATCATGTTTATTAAACTTATCATTACTATCTCTTTAATTGCCATTTACTTGGCATCATATAACTTTCATCATTCAAATGACATTCTTTGTCATAATCATTCTTATATTAATATATTCTTGATGATGAGTATTCTTATTCAATGGTATATATGACATTTTCATTTTATGATGATATTTCATTCTATGGCATATGATGATATTTCATTCTATCTAGACATTATTTATGATAGCCATACTTATACTAACATATTCTTTGTCATATCTACTATTCTTATTTTATGACAGTAATTTCAATTTGTTCTATATGCAGATCTATTCTACCTTATATTAGTATTCTGACTTTATTATGCTATTCAGTCACAAACCATTTCATGCTATGTTAACATTTCAATCTATTCTTCCATTACTCTAGATGTTATCATGCTATCTTTAAGCATTTATGTCTTATGATCAGCTTGATGGAATATTCAGAATTTGAGATGAGTCATACCTTACTTACTGCAATGTGATTGTATTGCTTGATACTTGCAGATGAAATATGAATGGTGACTGAATGCGCTGCTGTTATGAGAGATTATTGTTTGATATTTCGCTGATGATGGATATTCGATGAGATGATATTAGATATGGCTGATTTCCTATTTCATTTAGACTATTCAAATGCATCCCTGATGTGATTATTAATGGATCGATACTCCCATGAGATGACTATGCTGATGGGTTGCTTGCTTGATCTGTAACTTGTTTTGATCGTGATGAGGTGATTCTATTGATCAACTTGTCGATTCCCTGATCATTGCTTCATCAAGGATATGTTTAGATTAGCTTCTTTGATGGTATATGGATTGGATATAACTTCCTTGATTTATATTTGAAATGCTTTCTTTTAACTACTGATGAGGGATCGCTGCTAATTGAATATGAATCAGAGAGATGAGATTAAGGATAATTCCTGAGTTGTTTCTTGCTTGTCCCCCCTTGGATCGATTCCTCTTTATGAACTTTTATACTTTCAAAAATACCTTAATGGTCATGGCTCTTAATACAGATTGCACCCTTCAAAATCGCTGCCTTTAATGATATTCGTTCCTTTTATTAGTTTGGGCACTTAATGGACTTTGTCTAATTAGATGGTTAGAATTATTGTTAATCGCCCCTTTCACATAAGTATTTGACTTATTATATTACCAACCGTTGCTGACTATTTTTTAATCGCTCCTTAGCAATTTTATTAAGCATGAGTTTAGGCATCAATTGGTTTATGGGTTTCTTTAGTTATTATCACATCTGCATTTTCTAAGACAAGTCTGGTCCACCATCTATAATTTATCTTTCTTTTATTTCTAATGGGTTTCATAAGGTGGATCGCAGCCTTACAATAAGACAATCGCTGCTTTATCATGTCTCTTTATGTCTATTAATAATATTGATATATATATATATATATATATATATATATATATATATATATATATAACCATAATAATATTTAATTATTAATATTTATATTAATAATTGTATTATTTATATATAATATTTATTATATATTTAATCTTCAATTTGTACGAATCATACATAATTGATTTGATTACAAATCATTGATATGGGGACATGACAAAATTGCATTGTCAAGACTCAAGTGCACACCTAACAAAGAGAAAATGATGTAATGTTCTACCCCAAAAAGTTTTCCCAATTTTGCAAAGCTATTAACAGTGTTAGCATAAATGCATAACAACTAAAGATGCCTCACACTTTCTGATCACCCAGATCCCGGAATGGGCAAGGTGAGAGCATACGGTGATTGGCTACAATGAAAACTATGCAACTATGAGCTATGATTCATCCGCTGTGGCGGGCATCCACAAATGTGGGAATTCACCACTTCTAGTGGGTAAGACACAAGGAAATTACAATGCCATCCACTTATTCAGTGGGAATACTCCACTTTTCCAGTGGGTGAGAAAATTAAAGAAGATTCGTTCTCCACACTGGCGGTAAACCATCCAAGGGTACTTTAGTGAATTGCATAAATTTACAATGAAATCAAGTACAATGATATTCGTTAATACATGGTTAGATCATGGAGATGTTATCTTTGAAGGTTTCTTGGATGAAGAGTTTTTACCATGCAAATATCACCAAAGAATGTATGAATCCATTGGCTACACTAATTGATCGCACTGCCAGTCTGAACTGTAGCAAATCAGTCATCTCTGTGACTGTACAGCTGCCCCTCACGCTGCAAGAAATCCCAAATTTCCACAAGAGAATCATACCCCTTCAATCACTATCAACAGAATGACACTTGACTAAACTTAAGACTGCAAAGAACAGTGAACAAGATACAAGCAATGCTCAGTCTAAGCTCAAATCTTCCCCTCAGAACCGTACGACTTCCTCTAGTACAGATGTCATTCTAGCATGTTCAATGTTTATCAAAAACTATGCAAGACCGTATTAAAGTGATCGCCCAATCATAGAATAAAATCTACAACCTTCAGATATGCCAAAGAAGTTAGATCAAAAAATTGATATCAATCGATCCTCATCAGCAATGTACGGAACTGGCATAGTACGAATGATTACCATAAATCATATAATGCATCAAATCTCCTGAAAATGGTCTAGAAAGGAGCAGTCAAGGCATACAAAGATATCACCAAAGGCATTGATCAAACAAACTTCAACTTTATTTGCAGTCATTGAAATGCACTTTCAGCTAGTACAGCCCATTTGTACGGATATTCTCATCTAAGCAAAATGACTCATTCAAATCACTGTAAAATAGTCTCAAAATGATCGCCCTTCCACAACAATCAAACTACAAACAATAAAGAATGCAAGGAAATCAAGATTTATTTCTAGTCTTAATCGTTCCCCTCCAGGCACGTACGGCCATATCTGTACGGAAATCTTCAGAACAATTTCAAACATGCATATTTACCACTACAATTGAACTTAAATGAAGTCTTCTAAGTATTCAATATCATCTCAAAGGTTTGATTTCAAATGCATTCACAATTATCTATTTCCAATTCGTACCATGCAGCAAGTACGGCTATGCAGGTATGAACCAGCTTGTGCACTCACACCCAATAAAAAGCTAAGTTGTTGGTCCTGGTATGGGTTCAGATACAGGTACGGGGTTCGGGTATGCGGATACGGCAATTTTTTTTTTTGCCAGGGTACGGTACGGCAATATATATATATTTTTTATTTTTTAATTTATATTTAAAACAGTAAACTCTAAGACTAAAACTTAAAGTTAAAAACAATATTACTCATAATTCAAATTGCCAATAGAGTTATAAACAACATAATAAAATATCATTATCAACATACCTCATATGTCATAACTTGCATTAAGGTAAATCAAAATACTCATGAATTGAAATTCATGAGTCTATGACATAATTTAGTGATTTCTCAAAGAGTCAAATGTCACTAGAAAATGAAAATTCAAAATTACAATCAATATCCATTATTCAATAACTTAAAGTCTTAATAGTTAATAACTTAATAAGCATCATATGGGTCTTCATCCAAAGCATTATCATCATCATTTGAAGCACAATCAATTGGAACACCACTCCCAGTAGGCAGGTCTATGTCATGTGTAGCCTCATTGTCATCATGGACCTCATCAATAGAGACTACTGCAAGCTGTGTAGCAGTAGCATCTAAATCAGGACACTCAGGTGTTAGATCCCAATTTTTTGTTGCTCCCGCATTGTAATCAGGTTTCTTATGTGACAAGAGACGCAAGTTAGAGTGCACATAGACCAAATCCTCGGCCTTTTTTGCACCCAATCGGTTCCGTTTAACTGAGTGGATAAAGGAGTATGTACTCCAATTCCGCTCAGCTGAAGATGAACTTGCAACCTGTTAAATTTGCATACCATACAAGTTAAATTTGCATACCATAAAATTTAAAAATTAGAAAGAAAAATGAGGAAGTTAATTTAAAAAAACTTGAGATAGAATTTTTATTGCAAGAGGTTGAAGGTGAAAATAGTCTTGGCCATGTAGGTACCACCATTCTTGAGCATCTTTCTTGTACTTGTCTCGAAGAGTAAAAACATCTTGATTCTTTGAAGATATGAACTCACCAAATTCACCTGAGACAATTTTCTCTAAATCTCCATCTGGACATAGTCTTTTGAATGCAGTTTTGTACCCACTAGCAACCTCTTTATCTCTATATGGTGCCACCCTCCTTGGTAGGGTAAGTATCTCTCTGCTGTAATACTTTGGAGACAAAGAAAATGCTACGAGATGCAAGGGTGTGGTCATCTTGTTCCAACGGTCAACAATGATCCTTTGTACTCTTTTAAAAAATGCTTCTATGGGGTCTTGCTCCTTGGCTTCTATTATGGTCCTTATTTTTTCAACCATGGAGTCCACACCATCATAAATCTCACCCAAGCATGGTCGATCCGTATCTGCATACCTAATCATACTCATGATGGGTTCAGTGAAATCCAAAACATATTGCACACGAACCCACCACTCATCATCAAGGATCAATGCTTTGATTCTTTGGGCTTTGTTTGTCTGTGATTGCCTCCATACACTCCAAAGAGTGTCGATGACCATGGCACCCAATGCTGATTTCACCTTCACAAGTCATCGCAAGACAATTGTGTGTGATGCGAAACGAGTTTCGGCAACCTAACATCATATAAAAAATAAAATAATAATATTAAAAGTAGCAAGTAGCAACTTAGCAAAAATTTAAAAATATTAAATATGCTAAAAGTAAAAAAATAAAAATAAAATTACCTTCAACAACTCCAATTTGGAGAAGGTCCTAAAGATGGCTTGTGACATGTGATGATTTGTCACAAACATTTGAATCTCCTCGGCCTCTGTGTAGAATTCCTTGACCCACTCAATTTGTGTGCCAATCTTTTGCATCATCAAGTTGAGAGAGTGAACGGCACATGGTGTCCAAAAAATATGCCCATATCTACCCTCCACTATTGAACCAGCTGCCCTACAATTTTTAGCATTATCTGTTACAACTTGGACAACGTTTTCAGGACCCACCATGTCAATGGCTTGTATGAGGATATCGGCAATGAAGCTTGCATCCTTCACTTGCCCCTCACAATCAACCACTTTCAAAAACATAGCCCCTTTAGGCGACACTGCAATGACATTAATTAGTGGCCTATTTTTGCAATCCTTCCATCCATTAGAAATGGACACTCCTGTTTCAATCCATGTATCCTTGATTGCCCTCAATGACAACTCTACGGAAGCTTTTTCCTTGGCCAATAAGGTGGTGCGCACCTTTTCATATCCAGGACTAACATAATCACTAGGTGCCTTGGCAATTGCGGACACCATATCCCGCCAATATGGTGATCTAACAAGGTTGAAAGGAAGTCCATTGGCATAAATGCAATGAGCAATGCTGTCATCTGCAATTTCCCTTGACTCATTCTTGAAGGCTTTTTCCAATGGGCCTCTTTTACGGGATTCAGATTGAGTAGTGTCTTCTCCAAAAGATGGTGGTGGCATGAAAGGATGTGGGCCAGCTGGTTTCGTGAAGCAAACAAGAGATTTTTGTGGTCCCTTATTGGAAAGAGGATGCACTCTTTCCTTTCCTCTATTACTTAGCATGTCGGCATCCTCTTGTTCCTTGATATAATCCACTATTTGTTGCTTTGACAACCCTTTTTTATTCGGCCCTGGGCAAACTCTTATACCTGTGCCGGGAATAGCACATAAGTGAGCTTTCACTCGACTATATGAGCTCTTATATTCTTTCAAACATTGGTTACAATGCCAAAGATAACCCCCACCACCAGGTAATTGTTCTATCATGGTTGTATGTCGCCAAAGAGGTGATGATGCATCAATTTTAAACGGCTTGTCTAGAGAAACAACTGAAGCAGAACTATGAGCCATTCTGTATAAAATTATACAACAAAACAAAAGAAAAAAAATGGGCATTATAACCCCTTTATTATGCATATAAGATTTACAATCAAAATCTAAAACTTAAAAAAAAACCAAAAAAAAAGTTGAAAAAAAATTGAAAAACTTCAAAAATCTTGAAAAAATTCATGAAAACTTGGAAAAAATTACAAAAATCACTCACATTTGTAGCTAAATCTTCGTTGTGCAGCTTTTCCTTCCCTTTTGGTGTAGTTCTTTCACTCTCCTAGCCTTCACCTTCGAAGAAAGAGGCAACAACCTTCAAGAACCAACAATGGTGGCTTGGAGACAAAAAATGAACTTTCTCCCTTTTGTTTGCATGAATGAATGAAAAGAACTCATGTTTTAATGTTTTATTAGTTTCAAATGTGCTTTTTAGGGTTACTAGGCATTTTAATTGTTTTGTGTTAATGAAATGCTTTAAAAATTAAAAAAAAAACTAAAAAAGCGCTTTTTGGCGCTGCCTGGCCGCGGGTTCGCATGGGTCCTCTGGGGGTTCGTCCAAGGTCCTGCCCGGGGGCTGGATGAACCCCCAGAGGACCCGTATGAGAATCCGTACCCAGACGTCTCGGTCCGGGTACGGCGGCTATTTCTAAAGAACCCTGCAACTTAGATAAAAAGAAATCAAACTCCCACACAATATTATTGATAATTGATTTCATCAATACAAAATAGGATCACAATGCAAACATAAACAAAACTTTCATCTCTGATCAGCTCCATTGGTTTCCTGAAGTAGAAACCACCATTACCAGCTAGGGTAGATATCACACTACCGAAACTAATCTTCTTCGAGTGGGTTTCAGTCCACAAGAAGGAAGAAAAAAAAAAGGAAGAACATGCAGGTTCAATCCAACAGAATAACATTACAAATCCAAGCATGCCTCCAAAAGAGCTATCACTCCCTTTTTAAAAGCCTCTGGGAGTTACAAAATGATCTTTCTTGAAAATAGAGCCTTTTCTCCTCCCACTTATAAAATGTTTCTATTTCCAAGTTATGTGCACACTTTAAGTGACTAGGGAATAATAAATAAAACATTTCATTTTTTCCCCTCAAGACATAACCTTAAGTCACTTTCAATAATCCAACCTTATACTTTAGTGCACAATAAATAATTAAAACGACCTGTTTAATTATCAAATTAAATAAACTCCTTATAACTCCAAATTTGATAATTAAACCAGACCAATATCTTCGAACAAAAACTTCGACCATCCATGACGAATTTGCAGACTTGAGATACCCAACTACTTTGCAGATAGAATTATGATCACTCCAAGAAGTTTGGAGATCATCCAAACATGTCGGATAGCCTTCGTGGGATTCGGAACAAGCATAATGCGCACAAAAATCAATGTGCCAAAAAAAGGGACATTACAAATGAGCACGCAAGTTTTGAATTAGAATTACACTGTCAAGTCTCACCTGATAAAGAAAAGAAGGAAAACTCATGGTTAGTTTTGAAATCGCATATACAAGTGCAACCCTGAATGAAGGAAATAGGTTTTCAAAAGCAGATTCACAAATTACATTGTGAGGTGTGCACCTCAATAAGGGATTTTGTTTCAAAATCAGAAAGCTGCTAAAGACTAATGCACAGGTGCACCCCTTAGTAAAGAAAGTCCAAGATTATAGTACATAGGGGCACACCTGAGAAAGGAAGTTTTGAAATGGCTTTCATGTGTACAAGTGCACACCTCATTAGAGGGTTCTTTCTCTAAGATTTGAAATCAAATTGCTTGTCCAAGGGCACACCTGAACAAGGCAAAAACAAGGTTAGAAATACAATTATTAAGTGTGCATCTGAGGAGGGTTTTGTTTCTGTTGTACCCATACGAAAATTCTTGAATAACGACATCTTTGCTAAAACAAGGTTATTTCCGTACCTAGTCTTTGGTCATTTTCACTAACTTTGCAGGTTATGAAAAGGCTTGGAAGCGTGCCACGAACGACCAAGGCCCGCCAAGGTGCTAGAAGCGCGCTACGCTAAGTCAACGCGTGCCTTGAAAAAGGAAAGCATGCCAAGATGTTTCAAGGCGCGTGTCACCAAACGAAGAAAAAACACTCAAATGAGAGAAAGACGCGTTTCAATTGAAAAAAAGCGTGTTCTAAAGGATGCAAAGGCGTTTTAGAATAAGAAGGCGTGCCAAGATGGTAAAAAGCACGCCTAAACCAAGATCAGATGCATCCAAATTGTTAGAAGTGTGCTTCCTGAGTGTTCGACGCACCAGGAAGGAAAGAAGCACGCTAGAGGTAATTGGAAGTGTGTTTGCAGGTGTAAAGTTGTACTCAGGACCATGAAGGTGCGTCCAAGATGAATAAAGTGCGTTTTCAACCTCTAAGGCACATTTTAGACAAAGTCAAAATGCAATGAAGACAAGAGAAAACACTTAGTCATATAAGCGTGTCACCTAGAGAGAAAGCACGTCATCTTAAAGACCGTGCTTAAGTGAAGGTGCAAGCACATTTGACATGAGTATGAGGCGCGCTAGGCGCATTATGTGATGACAGGTGCATCAAATTTATTTCAAGCGCATTTTAAGCATTGAAGGCGCGCTTTGTGATTTGAAGGCGTGCTCAATGGGAAAGAGATGCATCTTAGAGTTGTAGGACATGCTCATTGAAGGGCAGACATGCCTCTTTAGTGAAGACACGTCCATTCAAGGAGGGACACGTTTGGATAAGGCGCGTCCAATAAGGCATTTTTTTTTCTAAATTTATCCCTCTATAAAGGCCGACTTCACTCTAGTTAAGGTCGACTTCTTTTGCAAGCAGCTCTTCATGCCTTTGAGGGCTATAAAAACCTATTGCAACTTCAGTTTTACATTAAAAAAAAAAGCATCTTCTAAAATTAAAAAAGCAGGAAGAAGGCAGTGTTGCCTTTATAAGGAGGTTTTCTCTCTTGCTTTTTCACATATAGCAGAAGGAAAAATAGAAATTGATATTTCTACAGCGGTAGAGGATCCAAAATTTTGTGTTTCTTCATCATAGCAAGTTCAAAGGATTGAACTTTGTCCGGGGCGCACCTCACAAGGGTAAAAGAACACTCAAGCTTGATTTTAAAAATCAAATATTCAAGTATGCATCTGTATGAGACAAATAAAGAAAATGCATGTTAAGGTGCACACCTTTAACAAGTAAACATTCAAAATCAAACAATGAACTAACTCATGAAACTTTAAAAGAAAACAATTTTCATATAGTCTCATGTGCACCTCTACAAGAGAAGATCAATCAAATATCAAAACTCTCAAAGCTAATGTTCAAAGGCACACTTCAACAAGGAGATTAGGTTTTCAAATTTCAAAATAACAAAGTGTTTGCTCAATTGCGCACCTATGTGAGGGGAAGTAGTGTTAATACAATTGAAAGGGTGATTGCATGTATAAGGGCACACTCAATAGAAGAAAATGGTCTTCAAAGTTCAAGTTCACAAATTACATGTAGACACGCATGGTTATGTAAGGCAGAATACAAATCAAAGATCAAAATTGTAAATCACATGTTCAAATGTGTGCTTGGATAAAAGGAAATAGAATAGTGAAATCAAAAGCACAAAAACCAAATTTGGAGTCTACTGTAGACGTGCACACTTGAATGACAGGATAGAGATGAGCAAATCTAAAACCAGTTTCCCTAATTCAAGCACATACTTCATGAAGGAAGTCTAGAAGTCAAAACATTGAAGTTCCACATTACATTCATATGTGAGTGCCTATTAGTGGGAGTAGACTATGTATGAACAAATCCAAAATAACTACTTAAAGGCAAGCACCTATCAAAGGAGAAGGCCAACTAAGATTAAAAGAGGCATCAGCAATTATTAATCTAGGCGTATCTATCTAAATGGCCAACAAGCAAAGCTTGTTAAGACAAATCATTTATATATGTAAGAGAGCCATCCACTTCTAAGGCTTATCATTTTATAGCAGATATCATCAAGACTAGCCGCTAGCTTAAGTTTTCCAACAAATTGCTGACAGGCTTGACACTTCTGCACCCACTCAAATTGCATCCTTGAACATTCCAAATCCTGAACTTTGCTCGCAGGATTTGGAATGTTGTGATGACGGGATGAAAAATGACCACCACGGGCTTTATCATGAAAACCTTCAAGTAACCTCCTTTCCTGATTCTTGTCGACACATCTCAGAAATGTGCCATCTAGACCTTGCTTGTACAACATGTCCTTCCATAGCACAAACTTGAGTGCTTTCAGCTTCAAGGTCCTTTTCTATTGCTTATCCAGGTAATCTGAGCATTCTCCATAAGTCAAATAATAGACTATGTCTGTATACCACTCTTCAGCAGATTCAATGAATAGCACCAAAGGGAGCTCTTCTTCATCAATAGGGTTGACAGTATCTTCTTTTTCTCTATTTCCTTCTTTAGCTATGAGTTGGCAAAGTCCTCGTCTACGTATCAACTTTGTAGGTCTGATCTTGAGATCATACTCTTCGACTTTAGCAACCCAATTTCCTCCCTTAATACCCATCTCCTGTTGAGTAAGAACACCTTTGATTCCTAGATCAGGTATAAAGACAATAGTGCGTGAATTCAGGATATAAAACTTGAAGTTCTTCACAGTCCTAACAACTGCATATGCATGTTTCTCGATTTGTGAGTAACGCATCTCATGGTCTTTGAAACTGTTGCTCATGAATGCAATTGGGGACTCAACTTCTTCATTCAGCTTCTGCGCGAGAATGGCATAGTATGTTCTAAAGCATAGTAGTAGAGAATGAAGCTTTTGTCGAAGTCAGGACGAACTAAGATGGGAGCTTTGCTGATTGCATCTTTGATTTTCATGAAGGCATTCTTTCCTTCTTTAGTCCACTTGAAAACTAAAGTTTTCTTCATCATAGCTGAGATATCTTTTGTGAGCTCTGAGAAGTCAGGGACGAACCTTCGAAGAAAGTTGACTTTGCCGAAGAAAGAATGGACTCTAGTTTTGTTTGTTGGCAAAGACAAGTTACGAATGGCATCAACCCGATTAGGATCAATCCTTGTACCTTCTTTGGATACAATGTGACCAAGCAACTTCCCTTCGATTACCGCAAAGACTAATTTCTTTGGGTTTAGGGAGATGCCGTGAAACCTACACCACTCGAACACATGGGTTAAGTGTTGAAAATGCTCATCACGTCTTTTGGAAAAGACGGTGAGATCGTCTAAGTAGACCACTATAACTTTGTCCTTCAAGTCACCAAAAGCTAAGTCCATAGCTTGTTGAAAAGTAGCGCCGACGTTGATGAGGTTGAATGGCATCCGCTCGTAAGGGAAAGTTCCCCATGGGGTAGTGAATGTTGTCTTGTACTGATCTTCAGCTGCAACTGCAATCTGACTGTACAATGAATATTCGTCTAAGAGTGACAGCATCTCTGAGCCGATGACTATTTGAAGTGTGTGATCCATGATAGGCAAAGGATAATGTCTTTTAGAGATTCCTGATTTAGGTTCCTGAAATCCACGCAAATTCTAATTTCTCCATTCTTTTTGCGTACAAGAACGATGTTTGACACCTATGTGGAATGATGGATCGAAAAAATAATCTTGGCCATCAGCATCTTCTGGATCTTTGTGTAGATGGTATCTTGTATCCTCGGATTGTAATGGCATTGCTTCTTCCTGAAAGGCTTGACTTCTGTTTTGAGGGGAATTTTATGAGACAATTCCTTAGGAGTGAAGACTTTCAAATCTTTGTAAGACCAGACAAAGATGTCTTTATATTGTTGAAAAAGTGAGATGAATCTTTGACTTTCTATAGGAGAATAACACTTGCCTAGATTAACAAGTCGGGGTTCGTCAATAGTGCCAATATTCACTTGATGATAATCGACTGAGGTTCTTTCATGTGAATTGACTTGGTTTTGAATGTATCGGTCATGTCTATCAAATATATTCTCCAAGGACACTAGGCCCTTAGGAATTTTAATGCCTTTGAGCTGAATGATATCAACTTCACGATCTTCCTTATCTTCGGCACTTTCTGAGCTTTCGATCAGAGATTCTCGATAAGGCAAGAGACTTCTTTCTAAGAGGAGACCTTTAAAATGGTCATCCATTCCGAGGAAGTTGACTATATGCCCGTCGTCGTTGAAGACTTGCCAATTCTTAGAGTTGTCAGGTACTGCGGGCCTATAGATCAACTCGATGGTGAAGGCACTCTATTGGAAATCTAAGTGCGGCATGAAAAGAGAAGCGGACACTGCAAGAGCATTGGCTTTGCTATTCTCCATTCTAGGTATGTATTCAATGGTGAAAGCTTCAAACCATTCAATAGCATCCCAAACACAGTTTCTGTAATGCCGGAGGCAATCTTTCTTGACTTGGAACTGCTCCTTGATTTGCTTGACAATCAACTCAACATCCCCTTCAACCTTCAGCAACTTGATTCCCATGTCGCGAGCATTCTTGAGGCCTAATAAAAGTGTCTCGTATTTTGCAGTGTTGTTGGTGCAATCAAACTGCAGATGGTATGCAAAAGGGTAGAGCTGACCCTTAGACGATATTAGCACCACTTCGGCTCCTGATCCTGTTCTCGAGCAACTACAGTCGAACTATATGGTCCATAGATCGGTAGTGTCTTCTATATTTGCCTCTGAGCAAATAATGGCTGTCTTCAGTCTCATTTTCCGCTATCATGTAGGTGTCGGGACCTATCTCTTGGTATAGAATTTGTGCCTTTGGATCTTGAGACTTCACTACCGTGAAACGGGACTTAGGCTCAGGTTCCAACTTGATCTTACCACCTTTGACAGGAATGGTCGCCAAGGACAATCCAACTAAATTTCTCTGCCTAAGTCTTTGCAAAATCTTCGACTCAATAACATTTTGTAGATGGCAAGAATGTCTGCTACAAAAATGGTCATCATGATTCTCTTTTCGAGACAGGCCGCCAAAGCTACTTGTGCATCTTTCAACTGTCCAACCAGTGATACTGACTTTGATTCCAATGAGTAACACCTGCCTTGGGTCTTCATGCATGATAGTCCTAATGCATTCATCACTTGCAAAGGCATGATGTTGTCGGAAGCACCAGAATCTATTATGCAGTTGCTCAATTTGAAGCCGCCTATGTATAGAGATATATAGAATGGCTTAGGCTTTTCTCCTGCTGGTGCAGAAGATTCGACAAGGGTGGGTTGGATACAAGTCTCCTTCCGTACATACTTGACAATCCTCTCTAGCTGATCAGGGTGATCTTGAAGGTACTCAAGTTGAGAAATCTGGGCCTTGGTCTTCATCATAAAATCGACAATATCAAAGTTTGCCGCAGATGGGTCCTGAGTGATGGCTTTGACATTCTCATGAGGTAACTTGACAACCTCTCTAGATTTCTCCTTTGCTTTCAACTTTTCTTCTTCCTCCTTCTGAGATTTGAGGTGTTGTGCATGAGTAAAAACTGGCATAGAGTGATTTTCAGGATTGACTACAAGAGAATATTGGGTAATATTATCATGCTCTTCTTTGAATATGGGTTCGTATTGAATGAAACCCGTAGCAAAGTTGCCATCAAGGTCATCCATCTCGAGATGAACAAAGCTTGAACTTGAGGATCCGACATCAACAAAGCCCATGATCTGATTCATTCATTGACTTTCTGGGCATGTTGCTCCATTGTGCTCATTAGTTTCATGGAAAGAGAAGAAATATGCTCTCGATGGAGGAGCTTCAGCTGCCAACCTTGCTGGAGGTGCTGGTAACCTTGGCCTATAATTGTTATTATAGGGCTGAAAATTGTTTCTTCTGTGAGGTGGTTGGTACTGCTGCAGGGGCTGTCCCTGCTGTGGCATGTGCCTCTTCAGGATTGTGACATCATTGACCACCTTTTGAAGTAGTGGATTTGTGGAGTTCTAGATCAGAGGCCGAATGGAATCCTTCTTCACTTTCCCTGAAGTGATCATGTGATCCTCCATCTCAATGGCATGCTCTTGGGCATCTGTCAGTTCTGTCTCATGAGCTGATTTGAGAAGAAAGGAAATTTCTGATGACAAGGAATTTATGAAACTGCTCAGAAGAATTTCAGGTGAAGGATTCAGAGTGATTGAAAGCCTTGTTACAAGACGATTAAATCTTGCAACGAATTCTCTCATAGGCTCGTGGGATTCCATCTTTGAGTTAGAGAGTTGTGCAAACAGCAGATGATTGTCTTCAGCAGGCTTGAATCTAGCTAAGAACTTTTTGCTCATAGTCTGCCAATTAGGAATACTGCTGGCTTCTAGATGATTGAACCAATATGTTGAGTTGCCAATCAAAGTCTCAACAAAGAGACGTACCGCAACATCTTCATGAGCTACTATAATATGCTACCCCATTTTTTTTTTTCAATTTATCAATCTATCACAGCAGGGTTAGCACAACATTGCAACCAACTAAAACACCCCCACACTTCTGAACACCAAGTTCCCAAGATGGGCGAGGTGAGAGCATACAGTGCTTTGACTTACAAATCAAAGCTTGCAAATAAACAATTACAATTATCCGCTAAATAGCAGGCATCCACTTATTCAATGGGGATACTCCACTTATTCAGTGGGTGATGAAGAAAGATAAACAATATCTATTCCTCCACACTGGCGGTAAACCATCTAGGGGTTACAAATGTGTTTGCAACATAAATAAACAATTACAAAGTACAAATCAGTATGCTACCACACACAAATTTAGCTTAGATAAAACCCCAGACTCAAAATGATATTATTCTCTTATTATCAACCTGCACTATATGAGCAATGTCTCTGATATCATTATGTCAATGCTGTGGCAGTTATAGTTTAGACATCACTATATCAAGAGAAGATTGAGCTACATAAATAGAGCATAAAGTGATTATGCTTTACCAACATAGGAAGCAGGGAAGAAGGTGCTGTTGGCTGGCCTGTAGTCTTTATGTGCTGATACAGGTCTGCTAATTATCTATGACAGCCTGAGTTATATGCTCAAGGCATTCCCTCCTCAGCTCGATTCTCCTCTAAACTCCAGTCCATCCACATCCCATCATTGGCACTATCAAGGGAAGTTAAATCAATGCTCAGTCTACAACAAATGACAGCAGATCACACGTACAGTATGGAACAGCAAAATCCCAACAAGGATTCAGCTAGGAAATCACAACTCCTCCAGCATCTAATCATTATACTCTGTTCAAAGGCACCATTACCATGCAATTAGATCTTCAAAACCTCAATGCAATGTTCTTCAAACACAGTCGCTACAGAGGATCACACTCAGGTACGGCCTGCAGCATAACATACGGCCAAGTACCATGTCATAACACCAATAAAGATGACTCAGATGACTGCAATCTGGTCGCCCTAGTCTGCCCTATAAATTCATGTTGAAGATTGGCATAGAAATCCATCCATTGATAAAGAAGCTTGCATCCCTCATGTATGTATGGCCTGGTACAGAAACTGTACGGCAGGATTAGACCCTCCAAACCCAGCAACAAATGATCACCACACAGTCTAGTCAAGTCGCCTAGAGATGCATATAAAAAACCATTTTAAATCTTTGCAAAAATCAGCAATAATCTTCAATGATAACTGTGTTCCCAAATGGTATGGACACTTGTACGGCTCAGCAAGGGTTTTCAACAGTAATTCTAACAAACATCAGCCCCAAAGACTGAGATAAACATCACAAAATCCACTGCAATAACAATAGTGTATTTCATTGTGGAATTCAAGTATCTTGTTGGCAATCATGTTGGTGATGTTTATCTGATGAATTGGCATGTTTTACGGGCTATTGTAAGTGTTTGTTTGAGTCTGATTTGAAAAGAACTTCAGAAAATTAGGGTTTAAGCAGAAAATCAGAAATCAGAAATTAGGAAAGCCCAGAAATCCAAACTTGAAGAAAATATCCCTGTTTGGGATATTACACAAGATAATAATGGTGGGTGTGGCAACATTTTTTGCGCTATTCGCATTTTTTGCACATTTTATGGAGTATTTTGGCCATGAAAAATCAATTACAAATAATCGAGTTTCTGCAAATAAATCAACGAGTTTTAGGTGTATACTTGCACAAAAATGGACGAGTTTTTCCCTGAAAATCAGCATCCTACCCCCACATTTAAACCAAAAAAACTCGGCCTAGGGTTTTTTGGGCAAGTATTCAACAACTCGCCAAGTACTTGTCAAGTATGCCATGGTTTTACCACACATCTATTACATTCTGTGTTGCACTAAAAGGTGCAAATTAAAACACTAACAGGCCCCCACCATTAAAATGCTGATAGTTTTTGAAGCCCACCGTGAGGCATGAGATACAAATCAACGCCTACTTAAACATAATCTTCTTGCAGGAATTGAAGAAGTGTCAAACATGCAACAAGAGAGAAAAATCCCTTCTATGTGTTTTCGAAGTCTTACAACTAAAACTACTCTCCTTCATCCAAAGGCAAGAGATCCACAACATTATCTTTAGCTCATCTTGTTAATTCAGTTCAAGTTTTCAACAAAGATCCTTTAGAAGTCATGGGTTACAGAAATAATAATGACAACAACAATTTGCCACCTCCTCCATTGCCTTGCAGGAATAACATTAATCATTTGACTCTTAAGGGACATCACAATCTTCCTTCTAGATCAAGAAAGGAATTTCCAAAATTCTTGGGTGATGGTAGTCAGCATCCAGATGAACATCTTTCAACCTTCACAATAGCATGTGGTATCCTCGGAGTTGCTCTTGAGGACATTGTGACTCAACTATTTGTTTAAACTTTGATAAGCTCAACTATAGATTTGTTCCATCATCTTCAAGCCAATTACATCACCAATTGAAACACTATACGTGAAAATTTTCTTGCATGCTTCAAGCAAGCAAAAGATAGTCATATTTGATTGTTTAAATTTTTGAGTGGTAAGAAAGATGATAATCAACCTATGACAGTATTCGTATTCAATTGTTTGGTCACTACAATCACCACCACTTTGAAGCCATCTCCCAAGGTTCTTCTAAGCTAATTTTTAAATGCTCTATCACCAGATATTGTTTTCTGCTCAAAATAAGTTGGGACATTGATTTAGTAGATGGTCAAGAGCATGCAATTGAGTTGGAGGATAGTATGGACAAGTGCCAAGATTAGAAAGATTCCATCAAGCCACTGGTACAAAATTCAACTGATCCATTGCTCCAAATGATTGTCATTGATATAACTCTCACGAAGAGGCTAATGCCCAAAAGTGCTCTAGTCCAACAACAATAAGTGTATCTCCAAGAGGAACACCTATCTTCCTTCTAACAATAGTAATAGGCCTTGTTTGCCTACTCCATCAACAAGACTAGCTTTGGAAGTACCCCTTCTGGCTTGCCCTTATTGTAGGTTCCACAAAATTAACAAGGACGATGGAAGAAGTCCAAAAATGCAAAGGCTGACACAAATCCAAACAACTTCAACTACAAATGAAGCGTCTTTGGGTGATCATCAACGTCTACTAGATGAACTTGATAGCAACTTTGTGATAGGATATATTAAATACGAACTTGATTGTAATAAAGTAAGGAGTAATTTACATAGTCACACACTAAATGCTTTCATGTGTTCATAGAATCGACAAGCTGAAAATGAGCATGAAAAAAAAATGAGGATGGAAATGCAAATCGAACAATAGTATCTACAAGAATTGGAGATTTTGTTTGCTTTGCTCAAATTCTTTGAGGTTGATGAAGGGTTGTAGAATGAGAATGAACCTACCATTACACATGTATGTCATATGATCTCTAAGGAAAATGCAATCATGTCTGAGAAGCAAAGTTGTGTTCCAACCCTTTCTACAAAGTAAGAATACATTAGCTATGCCAAAAATGATGATGAATCAAATTGCTTCTTTTATTCATTCAAAGGGTTTTTCAAATAATCTGCATAGGACAAAACCAAGAAAGTTAGTCCACTCAAGTTGCTTAGGCAATATTTGCTTAGGAGATGGAGAGTCTCTTGCAAGAAGTGAAATTTTTTCTTTAGAATCTAGCTCTGTTGCTAGATGACAAAAATATTCTTCTCTCTAAGGATGTTTCAACTTCAAGTCCAACAAGTCCTATGCATGCTAATGATGAGGAATTTCAATCTACTTTGGACTCTCAGTTGATATCTTCTTTGGAGATAGAAAATTTGATGCTAGAGGTGAAAATTTTTCTTCAAAATATCAACAAACATTCACATCCAATTAGTCAAGAAATATATATAGAGAATTTGATGCAAGAAGTTGACATTTTTCTCCAAAAAAAATGATGAAGAGTCGCAACTAGAGGTACACCCTTCAAAGGATTCAGCTCTAGACCCAATAGTGTCCATGCATGTCTTTGAAGAGATAGGTCTTGAAGAGTCAGTGGTTATCAGTGAGCCTATGCCAAAGGAGGTTATTGCAAAGGATTAAGAATATCAAGAGGGTGAAAAGGAAATAGAGTATGAAATGGTCATTGATCATGAAGATATACATCATCAGGCTTCAATGATATTGAAAACTTTCTTGTTCATCTTGAGCCACAAAGCAATGGGCAATCCTTGCCCATGTTTTCTCCACAAGAACTTCCATGTCTTCTTGAGCCTTTCTTCACAACAGATCTTCTATATAGTGCTTAAGGAAGCATATTACTACAATTGGATTCTCAACTTGTAGGGAGGAGTTACTACTTTTCTCAACCTGGAAATGGATTTGTGTAACCCATTTTGTTTCCCTCTAACCATGCTCGTAAAAGAGCATTTTAGTTTTTGTGTTGTGTCATGTTGTATTTCCTCATTTGTGATGTAACAGTTACGTAGTGATGTAATTCCCTATTCATAATTTGGTTTTTGGTTTGTGTGATCTTCTTTTAGGTTATCTAGGAATATTCTAACTCCATACCCAACTAATTAGGCACCAATCTACTAATGAACCAAAAATTATGGGAGATATTGTAAGCCCTAAGTATATATTGTGTTCCCCAAACAAAGCCAATGTTGCACCCATATAAAATTTCATACTAAGTCAAACTCTAAGTATAAAATTTATCATTATTCCACTATAATCCATTTTGAGTCCTTGTTGCCAATAGTTGCTAATGTTGTCATCGTCGATTCTAGTCAACATCTATGTAGGACCCACAAGAAGAGGTTTTCAAGCATGTCAAGCAAGGTGGACATGTTAGGTAACATATAAGAAAAAGTAGTGAAGTGCAAAGGTAGGCAAATGAACCATATAGTTTTTAAGGCATCTTTTGACAAAGCAAAGGTACCTACAGGTTATTTCAAGCTAGGGAAACGCATATAAGTAGTCCAAAACATGCCAAAGGAAGAGAAAATCATATCCAAGGGCCAAAATCACTAAACAATGTCTCCATGAAGCTTAGGCACATTTCTAGGGGGTCTTGTGTCATGTTGCAAGGCAAAAATACTTAAGTCATAAAGTGCTTGCACTTTTCAATGTCAATGAAGAAGTAGACCCAGTTGTGACCTAATCACACATCGCCCCATTGCAAATGGGGACCCCCTCTTTTCTGCTTTCTGTCGTTGCTTTGCTTTAGGGTTTAGGTTTTCTTTGAGCTTGTAAGGTTTTGGTAGTGTTGTTTTGTCCAAGTCTCGATATGTTCTAGCTAAGGAGTCTGTATCTTCTCATTCTGATGCATGTCCTGAAACCCTAAAATTGACTAAGTCTGGAATCCTGATGTTCTGAGATCCTGAAAATTGACTAAGTCTGAAATCTGGTGGATCCTCAAAAATCTAGAATCTGCATGTTAAATCCTATGGATTCGGGACCTATCTGAAACATCCTGGAAGTATATTTCAAAATATTTAAAGTATAGGAAATTCCTATACTTAAATATATTTTTAAATATACTTCCATCCAGGACAAGTCAAAATCAAGCGGAAAAAGTTGAAGTCTTGGACATTGGGCGGAAATTTCCTATGACCATGCAATATGCGCCCACGATGAGCGGAAATTCCTTGCTCATGAACAATATCCGCTCAAGCAAAAGTAATGAGACTTCGTCAATTCAAGCAATAGAGGAGATCAATATGTGAAAATTTGGCTAAGTGTTGACAAATGGGGAAAATGTTCTCACACATGCATTATACGCCCTAGAAGATGAGTTTGAGTGTGGAAAATGTTCTGCCTCATGCAATATGCGCCCTAGGTTGAAGGTCTCCATTTTGGAATGCATGATTGCCTTAGACAAATTTTCAAGAACACTTGTAAAGACTATGACAAATTGCTTTGTGGAGTTGTAAGAAAGTTGGAGTTTGATGAATTGATGAGTGCTTATGAGAAATGAAGGAAAATGTTCTAGGCCCTGCAAAATGCGCCCTAGCTAGAGGACGAGTTTGAAGTGGGGAAATTGTTCGTCAATGAACAATTTGCGCTCTAGGGTGAAAGGAAATTTCGACGAAGGAAACCATGATTTCTGTGAGAATCATCATCTTGAAACTTCATGGAGCGTTGGATAGCATGTTGAAGATTGTTGGATTTCAAAAATTTGCAAAGTGTAAAGTGGGGAAATTCTTCGTACACAAACAATATGCGCCCAAGATGAAAACTTCAAAATTTGACTAAGTCTGGGAAATACAAAAGAGGGAAATTGTTCATCAACGAACAATTTGCCGCCTAGGCAAAGAGGGAAATTGTTCATCAATGAAAAATTTGTGCTCTAGAAGAAAAGGGAAATTTGACAAGGAAAATCATGATTGAGGATTGTTATGTTGCAACTTCATCTTGTAGAGCATTGGCCAACTTAGTGATGATTGTTTGAGAAGACTAAGGAAGTTTGCAAAATTTCAAAAAACAGGGAAATTGTTCATGCATGAACAATTTGTGCCCTAATTAGGACCTCATTTTTGTGGAGTCAAGGTGATCAAATGCTACTCCCAGTTGTCAAATTCATGGAAATGCATGAGGAAGTTGTGTCAAATTGCTTAAGAGAGTTGATGGAAATAAGAAAACCTTTTTAAAATTTGACTAAGTATGAGAAATTCAAAATGGAGGAAAATGTTCGTACATGAACATTATGCGCCCTGAGGAATGATGCCTTTGGAAGTAAAGATTTTCATGCAATGAGGATTTGAATGATGAAAACTCCTGGAAATCTCTTGAAGAAATCATTTTTAACACTTAAGAAATTTTGTGGTTTGAAAAAGTGGAAAATGTTCATGCATGAACATTATGCACCCATGCAAGAAGAATCCTTTCACATAAGGAGACGAAGACAATTTGTTCAATCATCAACAACTCTGAAAATGATCTCATTTCCAACAAGGTTTAACCAAGATCCAATGCAAAATATTTGAAATTCACCAAGAGGGAATTGAAGGAGAAAAGTAAAAAATTCTAAGTGTCCAAAAAATGCAAACAAAGGAAAATGTTCGTACATGAACAATATGCGCCCTTATTGGAGGTCTCCTCTTTGGAGTGAAGGTGATAAAACATTGATTGCCTTAGATAAATTCATAAGAATACATGAAAGGACATGGCAAATTGCTTGCAAAAGTTGGAAGAAACATGAAAGTTTGATGAAGTCCCAAAGTCTAAAACGTGGAAAATGTTCATACATGAACAAAATCCGCCCTAGAAGGGCACAAAATGTTTATATACTTGCAAAACCCGCTCAGCCTGGACTCAAGTCGGCCTAGAGGGAGAAAGGACTTAGTTTTATAGGCCGACTTGTATACAATGAGGGCAGCGAAGGCTATTTAAGGAGGAGTTTAAGATCATTTTGTAAACATTCAATTCAAACAAATAATCTGATTAGCAGAGCAGAAGTTTGCCTTTAAATCAGATTTCAAACAAAAACAAAATAAGCAATTTTGCAAGAGCAGAGCAGTGAATTCGTCAAGGATAAGAGCAGATTTCATAAGAAGAGCAGAATTCCATTCAAGAGCAGCGAATGTCTAAAGGAGAGTAGCAAGGCGAACTTCAAGAAAGGTGAATACCAGAAGTAGCTGAGGCGAATTCACGTTAAGGCAAAGTGAATTCTTTCTAAGAGGAGCAGATATCGTTAGACATAATCAAATTCCATCAGTAGGGACGAAATCAGACATCATAAACAGTGAATTCCTTCATTGAGAAAACAATTTTTACTAAGAAAGAAAGCACATCAAGTGCAGAAGAATAATTTCATTCATATTTCCATTCATCAAGGCTTAGGAATGCAATAATTTTCCATGAAATCCTTATCCCATTTGCATTGTTTGACATGAATTGTTTATATTCAAAATAAATTCACTTTACATTTGAAATGCATTCCTTGGAATCACATATGATCCTCATTTGAGTTATTTTCACTTTACAGGTGAAAGGTGAGTGTGAAAGCTGGATTCACTTTAGGAGCAAGGACAATGTCATGGAGATGTTCGAGGAATTGTGAAGAACTTCATCACCGGAGGAAGAGAGGAACTTCATCATCCACCTTGCATCCAAAGAAGGTACCATCACTGGAATGAGAAAAGTTCTACCGTACTTCATCATCAAGTTCACCATCATCATCCTGCATTCAGGAAGGAAGAACACCACTTCATCTTGCACGCTTCATGATCTGGGAAGTTCGAGAGTCAAGTTTCCATCCAAACTCCAGGATCATTCATCATCCATTTCATGTGCCAGGCAGAGATAAAGAAAGATCGAAAAGAACATCCATTATGCATTAATCCACTCCAAAGAGTTCATGTATGAAACATTCTCTACTTCATGCGTCATCCAGAGCCGGAATGAAAATCTCCTGCATAGAACAACATCACATGAGAAGAGAAATAAGCAAGTACATCAAGAAGCTCATAAATTTCACTAAGGCATGGAAGACATCAAGAAAAATGACGAATTACCAAATTTGCAAGTTCGAAAGATGCAAAGTTCCATAGTTGAAAATTCAACAATTTGGGAAATATTTCAAGCAATGTGAACACAAAGAAGATCAAACCGGTTTGCAAGATGCTGAGGTGGCACGTCCATGGCACCAACCCAATCATATTTCGCCACATCATTTGTCCTAGATCCCACTGCAAGCTTATCATCTTGGAAAGTGTTCGTTTATTGCCTCTCTTGTTGTCTAAAAATAGCAATTCTTGTAACAAACTGCCTATGTGGTGTAATCTTGGCCATTGATTTGTAAAGCAATCCTGGCCCTTGGTTGTAATCTTGAGCTCTTTATAAAGCTCACTCTCTTCATTTGTAAAGGGATACATTAGATAGATCATTAGTTCTTAGGAGGCAAGATATTAGAGTAGAAGCTCTTGAAGCATTGACAAGACTTTGGCAAATTGTTGTAAAGATACTACCAAAAATCAATACAATCTCATTGAAGATTGGTGAAACTTGTATTCTTTTGGGATGTTAGCATGGTTTTCCAATCTCTTGAAGATGATTCAAAGCACATTAGATAGATTTTAGATAAAGTTCAATGATTTGATGAATAAATGTAAAGATATTGATGAACTCCTCGGTTCATACTTTTTGTGGATTACCGATGGTGATTTGCAATGCAAAGTTAGCCTGAACCTCATGTTGCAATAGTTCGATTGTGGATGTTCATTCAAGTTGCGCCAGCTGTGGGTATTTGGATGTATGTTTGCAATTTGAAAATCCTTCATATTTCCTTTGAATATTGCACTAGTTTCGTGTAGTTGTTGCTCTCATGGCGAAGCGAAGCTCGGTTGGAAGGAATTTGTCTATTGAAACATCATCCATCACTTCATTGTCCTTAGATTAGCTTTCTCAACCTTTGTCTTTTGCATTTTCTTTTTGTAGCCAATTATAAGAAGTTCCATTTCATAAGGAAGAAGTAACACATTTGAGTGGAGTAAGGAGCACATTCAACGTAAGTCCCTTTGTGATTACCAGCATGATCACATCAACTACTGAGTCTATCCATAGCAAAACACAAATAAGGAACCTTGGAGTTGTCTCGATTGATCACATTGTTTAGCATTCGAGAGACTTTGTTCAAGAGAGGATAGAATACTTAGTATTTTATTCTGAGTTTGCATGTACATAAAAAACACATCAACAGATCCCTTAAGGAATCAAAAAACTTTTTTCATTTAAGTGGCAAAGGTCAATGAAGAATGAGAACAAAAAATGCATTTTTCATTTAAGTGATGAAACTCAACATCAAATGAGAATGAAAAAAGTGACATTTTGACACTTAAGTGAGAAAGAGCACCAAGCATGACTTGTGTCAAATTGTCAAAGTCAAACTAAAACCAAAATGTGCTCGAAAGACCTTGGGCACACCCCTCATGACTTGTGTTAAGTTATCAAGTTACAAACATAAAAAAGTGCATGCAAGCGAAATTTGGCGCCCAAAATCAATTATGGGTCAAATTGTCTCAGTAAAATTATAACAAAAGTGTACTCCCAAGCCCAAGTGCAACCCTAGAGGAGTGATTGACAAGTTGTCAACTCATAATTAGATCAAAAGTGCTCTAAGTTACTCCTTGCACACCCCTAGTCACTTGTGTGCTAAGTTGCAATGGAGAAATAGAAGAAAAGTGCCTAAAAGTGGTTGGGTGTGCCCTAGAACGTCTTCTTGTTAAGTTGTCAATGCTTAAACATAAGATAAAACTGCTTCTAAGTTCCTAGATGTGCCTAAGGGGGATTGTATGTCGAAAAGCAAGTTGAAAACATGAGTGAATGTCATGTCCCCATTTCCGGAATGATCACTAGACAGGAAACTAAGTTAGCCTATCCTCATTCCCATAGGCTAATTCATCAAACAAGAGAATATTCTGGCTGAGCTTTGGTGGAAAATGGCTTGGAAAAGATAATGTTGTTCTGAGGCTTGGAGAAAGGAAAGCTGTTTTATTAAGCTCAGCCAATTCCGGCAAATTTGGAAACATGAATTAATGTAATTTTACATTGATTATCAAAAGAGAAAAATAATAAAAAAAATAAGTGATTTTGGATTTTTGGGGGAATCACTAGAGGAATAAGGAAAATAAAAATAATTAAATATTATTTTTATTCCTAGCACCCAAATTGAGGAAAAGAAAATTAAATAATAATATTTTATTATTATTTAATGCTAGTGCCCAAGGAAGGAGAAAATAAGAAAATAAATTAAATAATATTATTTAATTTGAGCGCTCACATTGGAGATGGGAAAAATAAATAATAAAATATTATATTCTTGGATTTTGGCGCTCAACCTTGGAGAAAGAAAATTAAAAATAATAAAATAATATTGTAATGTTCCCTTTTTCAACCTAGTCTTTGGTGGGCCCAATAGCCTATTTCAGGATCCCGATAGGCTATGTGGTATGGTAAGGGATTCCTTTGTGATGGACTTTTGGTTCAGTTGTTGTGTATACTGATGTGGATTTTGAGCTCTTTGTGTTGTCATGATGACTTTGCCACTTTCTGAGGCTCAATAGTTCTCCAAGATTTTTGGAGAAGCTATCTATTTATAGAAAGTCATTCTGAGGGCATCTTTTCTCATTCCTAATCATTTGGAGCAGTTTGGTTCAATTTAATTATCAATTTGGCGAAGTTTGGAGTTTTCCGTAAAAGTGATAATTAAGCAGGTATTTTATTATTTTGTGCTCTTAAGTTATATAAGGTTGGAAATATTGAAAAGGTAACTAAAGTGTTATAGCATTTTGGAATGAGGAAATGTCTTATTAATTGCCTAGGCACATAAAAGTGGGAATATCTCTTGGAAAAAAGGGGACTTATTATAAAGTTGAGAAAAAAAGTGTTTTTCCAAGAAAGGATTAGTTTCTTGTGTAACTCCCCAGGGGCCTATAAAAGTGAAGTGAGAGCCCATTGTTGGGTTTATGCTTGGATTTGATAATGTTATGCTGCTAAAATTGAACCAGAGAGTTCATTCTTCCTTCTTGAGGACGAAAACCCTCTTGAAGATGTCTAGTTTCGATGGTGCAATATCCTTCCTAGCTGGAGTATGATGACTTCACCTTGAAGTCGCACAGTGCTGAACAGGGATTCAATAAGTTATATGGGGTTTTGTTGTTTGAACCTATCATATTATATTTTGGTGTGATTTTTAGTGGTGATTGTGAGTGAAGTGTGATTATATTTTTGGTGTGGATTCTTGGTTGTGCGTGGCTGAACCATACAACCAGCCATACCTCCAAATGGGTGAAAATTTTGTAAGGATCCTTCTATTGTTTATTTGGAACCTTGAATGAATTGAAAACTCTTGTATGGGGTAAATGTCATCTTCTGAGCAGTTATTGTGAAGTTTTAAGACCTTTTTGAATGTGCAATTTGCTGCCGTACCTTTGTAGTGCCGTACTGCAGCCTGGGATCGACTTGTGTTTTGGAGCATTGTGTTTGTTATTTGAGGGTAATATTGTATGGATTGTATTTGTATAATGTTGGCAATGATTTCTGATTGCTTCTTCTAAACATCTGGGCAGTCTTTGAAAACCTTTGAAGTTTTATGCTATTCCTGGGCTGTACAGACCAGTCAGGCAATTGTGGAGTTTTGTGTACATATCAAATTCAGTATAGGGCAGTTTTATTGAAGCATCTTCCTTGTTATGACTAGGTGCTTCATTGCTGATATAAACCTTTATGTTGGGTCAAGTTTAAATAATATGCAGTGATCATGTTGTCATAGGGGCCGTGCAGCTAATTCTGGGACAGTTTGCACTTCATTTGCAGATTTGGGTCTTGATATGGGGCAGTTATAGTCTGTTTGGAGGTTTATGATGATTATGACTGCTGTGAAACTGAATGTGGGCAGTTTGATCTTGGAAACTTCATATTGGCAAATTGATATGTATGCAGGGCAGCCATACTGTAAGGAGATAGCAGAGATATGTTTCAGATTTATCCATCAGTGACCATATGCAGTGAATCCCAGCTTGGTTATCCATGTTTTTATGCAACTTGATCAACTTTATGGTGCAGGGTATAATGTGGTGCTAGTCCATTGCATTGATACTTTGATGTATATTGTATTCCATATGATATAGCTCTAATCTGATGCTCTTTATCTTTATCATTTTATGTTGCATAACACATAATAACCCCTGGATGGTTCGACCACCAAAGTGGAGCAAATGAATCCTTCTTTCATGTCTTTTCCACCCACTGAATAAATGGTGAATCCCCACTGCATAAGTGGATGCCTGCGTATAGCAGGTGAATGTATTGGGTTTTGTAACACAATCTTTAATTGTAAACCAAAACACATTATCCTCTCACCTCGCCCTATCCAGGAACTTGGTGATCAGAAGTGTGGAGGTCATTTAGTTGTTCATGCATGATTGTGCTAACATTGATTATCATTGTTCATTGTTTGAAATTTTTTTTTGGGGTAGATTGTTACAAATATTTTGTTTATTTGGGCGACCATATTGGAGAAACAAAAATGAATAAAATTATTGGCCAACTTGGGGGGAAAAGTAATTCAAATCTTTAATTTGAATTTGTCGGCCTATTTCAAGGAAAGAAGAAGAACCAAGTATAAAAGGAGATTGACGGAGCTCATTTCGGCATCACGAATGTTTTGGCAACTTTAGCATTTTGCTTGGCAATTGTATTGCAGGTACTTTCCAAGGACGAAAACCCTTGTGGAGGTGGTGTGTTGGACAAAAAACCTTGTGGAGGTGGTGTGTTGGACGAAAACCCAATCACTTCTTGGAGGTGGATTCAAACAGAGTTCACATTTGCACTTCATTGGAGATTTGAAGATTTGTTTGAGCATCATTGATACATCATTCGTAGTTGATTGCATTGAAGATTTCATTGAAGATCATTGTTGATAGGATTGAAGATTCTTTGCATTTTGTTTGAAGACATTGAAGATCCTTGCTTACATCCTTGAGCGCCAATTTTAGGAGGAAGACATATATTCATTTGAGTGCCAAATCTTGGAGAGAAGAATTCAGAAATTGGAATTGTTGCTTCAGTTTGCAGATCAGAAATCATAAAAGGGCCATAAACCCTAGCCGCTGCCACTTGGAATGCTAGATCTTTGTGCGCTGGACTTTGGGAGGAGGTTGTCCTAGTTTTGAGATTGCATTTTGATCATTTTGACATCACACAAGAGGCCGATCTGTTAGCAGAACTTGGACAGCGGTATAGGAGTCATAATTCATCATCAACTAACATCAAAGGTGGCAGCGATCAGCATAGAAGAAGGGCGATCAGATCTGTGGTTCTTCATCAGCACTTAGTTGCATCAATTGGTTCATTCTTGTCCTCTTTCATCATTCCCTTGAAGGCAGATTGGACTTGAAGAGGTTCACCCCTTGTTTTGCAAGTTTGACATTGGAATTGGTATGTTGGAGTTTATCATTTTACTCTGATTTTGTAACAGCGATTTGGAATTGTAATTTGGCTATCATAGAGCCATAGATTTGATGTATTGATGCAAGTGAGCAATCTGATTTTCATAACAGCAGAGTTGAATTGACTTGAGCATCGTTTTGCAATCAACCTAGTGTGTAATTCATTGCATAATCCAACTAGGGTTTGATTGTATATTTTGCATTGATGTTTATGATGTAATTGTCATGATAATTTGGATGATATAACTGTGTAATGAGATCTGAAAATATAAAATCAGAATTCAGTCCTAGGGTTTAACTTGAAATTTGCAAATTCAGAAATTTTGGGTCAAAACCTAGAACGGGTCATGACAGTGAAGGCCAAAAAGCATGCCTTCCGACACTAGAGTCAGAATTTCATCTTCAAAACACCAAAGAACGATATTAAAGAAAGCTTCCTCAACATCCTGTGTGTGGTTGACGACAAATTTCCCAAGCTCCATTGCAATTGTCCAAGGGTCAACACTTGTCTTCATCATGAACATGATCCCAATACAGAACACCAAATTGCACAAGTTTTTGAGGAAGGAATTTAGATTCAAGGTACCAAGATTGGTCTTCGAGATTTAGGGCTTCTTACAATGAGTTGCTATAGACAGAAGGGAAAAGCCATACCAGAATCACTACTAGGAACCAGCTACCAAACTAGCTATTTTTAGCCTGAGCTATTTTTAGCTCATGTTATGTTCTGTTACTATTTTTGAGGAGATAATTATATTCTTAAAAAAATAGAACTATTTTTAGATGACCTTCTAGGTCTATTTTTAGTCAATAGTTATCTTTATCAAAATTTATTCGAAGATTTCCTAATTTTGGATTTGGAATTCATGGACAAAATTGTATAATAAACTTCTCGGTACACAAGCAAACTATTCATAGCATAGAAGTATTAGTTAGCTTTTAGTTATTTCTCATGCAAAATATTGTAAATGCTTATAAATAAAGTGTTATTTGCATATAGTTTCTCAATGGTAAATTTATGCCTACTTTTTGCTGGAATTATTGTTCAGCACTTTCCCTTGTCATATCTCTTGTGTATACTTATGTAAATTAAATTGCTTTTAGTGAGCTAGCAGACTGTATATTGCAGGTTCACTCAAAGTTGGCAATTGTGGCTTTGTATGGAGTTCCTTAGTTCAATTTGCCTAAGTGCTTGTGTCCTTGCATTTATTCAATTCAATCCTCGTGTGTACTTACACCTTTTAGTTTCTGCTTTTAGCCAAAGGGGAAAGTGTCTACTTATTGTGTACATCTGTGTTAGTCAAAAACAGGAAAACCTCTTATCTAGTGCAGAAGTTCAAATTTGCCTTGTGTCCTAGCCCTGAGAATAGAAAGATACGTTTAATTTTAGCTTGTGTTTTTCACATGCTGAAATTCCCGCTAATTCTAGGTCTTATTCTTTAATTTTCTGAGAAAGGAAATATCATTTACTTTACTTTTTGTAAAAGGGAAATTCTCCTTCCAATATGTGTCAGTGTATATTTTGTCTACTAGACTTCTTCAATTCCTGCAAGAAGATTATCTTTACTGTCTAGTTTCTATTCAATATAATACATCTTTATTTATCTGGTGGAAAGAAAAAAGATCATGTGAAACCATAACATCTTGAATATATGCAACACAAATGTTTCTTTTCAATTTCAATACTTGAGATAAACATCACATATATGGGCATGCCAATTGGCACACAAATTTTACTTCCAAGGAAAACAGGAATCAAGATCTACTAACCTGTTCAATAGAACATGTCATATTTTGTTTTACTGATATTCCTGATTTACTAGTTGCATCTGGAGATGACATATGCACAATTGCCATGGCATTAACTTTGACTTGTGCTATGAGTAATACAAGCTGTAACAAATGACATGAGCATGTTAGATTTTTGCATGTTAGATTTTTGCATGGTAATCCCATTGTTTCAGCAGTTGCATATTATAAGCTGCAAGTTCATACTTAGTCACTTCAAGGGATTGTGTTGAAGGAAAGACAAATGGTGTTAGAATTAATCATACAAGCCAATGAAATGATAATGACAATACATGTTGCACTCCTAGAAAAGAAAAACTCCAGAAAGATGAATTTCAAAAAACAAGCTGTGTGCAAATCATTCAAGGCAAGTGGTGATCACATAAGACAATGTTTATTGCTTCCTTAGATAATTGATGACAATCTTGTAAACAATAGATTAGACTCTGATACTTACAAAAGGTTTTAAGCTACTTTTAATTTGAAATGAACCTAAAAACGGAGCAGAAAAATGTCTCTGTGACTCCTTCAAATGAGGGGATGCAAACCCTTAAAAACAAAAAGAAAAAAGAACGAGAATCGAAAATGGTCATATTAGCCCCTGAAACTACTAGCAACTCTGCATACTCTAAAAATGAACACCTGACACTTTGGGGGGTATTTATGGTCCCAACAATATTTACAAGTAAAATGGAGAAGTGATCAAGGTTGTTGAACAATAGTTGGGCGATCTTGCCTAACAGGCCAGTAGCCATTGTCAATACTAGAAAGAACCAATATTCTATAACTGAGAAAAATATTAAAATAAAAAACAACACCCCAAAGATTTATTAGAAAAATTAAAGAGTGACCTAAAAACTAAAAAATCTTTCAACTGAAGTAAATGCAAAGGAAAGGCTCCAAGTTTAATCAAAACACCAATCACAAGATAAAACATTCCTATAAAGTAGATGATTCAAATATTTCCTTTTTGAAGTAGCCCAGGTGAGAGGAATATTTTGTGAATTTCTGTTATTGCATTTAATGTAGAAACAAAATCTAAGCCCTTGGGGCAAGCAAAGAGATTTATTTTTACAAAAAAGAAAACTACAGTTCAAGTATTACATTATGGGTTGAAACCTAAATCTATGACAAGAGCTAAGAGGATGTTGTAGCAGATGCCCTATCCCAAGTTTATCTTATCTTGTTAGTAAAAGAAAACCTAAAGATAGATATAGCAAGAAAAAGAGAAACAAATAGATTATATTAATAACCACCTGTAGGTTAATAGGACTAGAAAAGTACATTCAATTGCAACAGAGAAGACTAGAGTAACAGAACTAAGTTAAGGAAAACAAGAAGACCAAGCTGTTAAACTCCAAACCATAAGAACTAAGTACATATAGTCCTGTGAAGGGAGAATTCCTCAAGGAAACATAGAGACGGTGAAGAAATTTGAAAATAATTTAGGAGGCAAGATATCATGTTGGGTGCCAAAACACAATCCACTTTGTCAACATACATTTTATTTCTAACATAATGTAAATGAGCTACTTCTCTTTGTAGCTATGTAGTTAGCTTGTGTAAGAAGCTACAAACATTGGTTTGAATATAAACAATCCATTTTCTTAGCTGTATAATCATATATGTTTGTCCATTTTCTTTTGCATGCAGGTACACTATCAATGGTATGAAGCAATTTTTGAACTGTAAGGAAGAAAAAGAACCCCGTATTGTAGAGGCCTTAAGTTTTTGTTGGGGTGTCATATTGAGACGAGAAGGTTTATTGTTTGTAAGTAGACTTGGAGGCCTTTCCAGCAAGCTTAAATTCATCAATTTTTAAGTAGTATTTATTGTAATGAGGCTTCAAAAAGTTATTAGTTTCACAGCAAGTTCAGATCAAGGAGCAATTTTTTTGTTTGAAAGTAGGTTGATTAAGCTTTCAAATAGATGTTGTTTCAAAATATTTTATTAGTATATGGAGAGATAAAAGTTTTGCAATTTGACCTTTGTTTTCATCCTCAAAACCCTATCATACCAAAAAAGGGTCAGATCGCCACCATGTGAAGGATCCAAAGGATTCGATCTTGGTATGTGAATAGGGTAGAGGTAGAGGAAGCCCTCAAAGAAGAGTTGTTTCAAACCATAGGGAAAAAGTTGATGGACCAAAAAGAGTATTCTCTAGTGGATCAACTTTAAGAAGAGGAACAACCACCAGTTGTATTATATGAATGTTTCCATGAGGACTATGAAGCACAAGTAGTAAGGGATGAGGGTCCTTATGAGATTGGTAACTGCAAGAACCCTGTCTAGTTTTGCTCTGAATTTTCAGTTTGAATGGTTTGACATTTTGTCAAACACTTGTCATGCAAGGTGACTGATTTCTGATTTCTGGATGTTTGTTGTTTTGTGATGTTTGTTTGAATGATTTTTCAATGCCAATACATATGCAAATATATAGAAAAGATAACCAAATACTTGCATAAACAAATATCAATGATTCAACACCCAAACCATTCTTTATCTATTGCTGTTACAGGTCTGATTACACTGATAATCAGGTCTGATACAAAGTATATCAGACTCATTAAACCTATAGGAAATGTTTACAAAGCCTATTCAAATTAAATATTTGAATATGAAATTCATGTACAACATACCTGATTGAACAGCATTTCTTCTAGGCACAAAATGAAAACATACAAAGCAAATAGGTGTCTGATATATAACTGCTGTCCACAAATGAAGTCTGGTATGAAATCTGCTGATGTCAACAATGATGAACAGCTCCTTAATAGCCACGATTTCACCTTCAATGAGGTAGCGCTAGACCTCCAAAGTGAGTGTTGAAACCCTAGATAGAAGATGTTGCCAAATGGATGAAAATTCTGCCTTCAAAACCTAGATCTGTCAATCTGATATTTCTGCAGAAGTCTGAGTGAGATCTGATTACAAATTTATGATGATCAAAGTGCACAAATCATTCCAAAATGAAGCACCAATTCCTCCAAACCCTAGGCGATGGAAAATAGATGATAATTCATCATAAAAATTTCACAATCTGCATACATATGCCCATGATCTGCAAATATACATCAAACCTTAGTGCCGATATCAAACCCTAGTGTGAATGATAATGTCGTTTCAAACCCTAGCTCCAAATCCACACCAAAAACCTGCAATAAGCTCAATAGTAAACCCCGTATGGAATCACCTCTCAAAGTAGAATTGGGTTTTCGTCCAATCCACGAATTTTCCAAGGGTTTTCATCCTCAGAAAATGGCTGAACTAAGTTGCCGGTTCTGGTACGGGAACGGGTTCGGGAGCGGGGTTCTGGTACGCCGGTACGGCGAAATTTTTTTTTTCTGTGGGTACGGCTGGGTACGGCTGTACTATATATATATATATATATTTATTTATATAGTATAACTGTATATACCAAAAAAATTAAAAAATATACAGAATTGAACATACATAATACATTTGAATCTTGATTGATAATTTAGATGACCAATGAACAATGAAACATTGAAAATCATTACAAATACTCAGTAGTCAGTACTGTATTACAAAATTTGAAATTTCAAAATAGTAAAATACTATAAGTATAAGTCTATAATCAAGATTCAAAAGTCAATCTTTCTCTCTTCAATCTTCATCAAAAGGAATCTAAGTCGTCATCATTGGTTGGTTGCAAATCGTTTGAAACACCAACATATGGAGTGCCACTCGCACTATGTACATCATGTAGAAAATTCTCCTCATCATCTACAGTGATTGTAGCAAGCTCTGTAATAGATGCATCCAAGTTGGCACACTCAGGGGCTATATCCCAATTCTTCGCTGCCCCGTCCTTGTACTCAACTTGCTTATGTGATAGAAGACGCAAGTTGGAGTGGACATAGACCAAGTCTTCTGCTTTTTTAGCAGCCAATCGATTACGCTTCACTGAGTGGATATAGGAGTATGTACTCCAATTCCGTTCAGCCGAAGAAGAACTTGCAACCTATTCAAATTTCAAATTAGAGCTCTAGTCAATACAACTTTAAAATGCAAAAAATGGTAAGTACTAAGAATGTTAAAATAAAACATGCTTACTTGTGATAGAACTTTGATTGCAAGAGGCTGGAGTAAAACATAATCTTGCCCATGGAGGTACCACCATGTATGTGCATCTTCCTTGTACATGTCTGCAATAGCACACATACTATGCTCTCGTCCTTGTATGAACTTGCCAAACTCTTTCCTAACACCATTCACCATTTCTGGATCGGAGTAGATTCTTCGAAATGCTTTCATGCAGCCGGAAGCAACTTCTCTATCTCTATATGGTGCGGTTCTCCCCGGCAAAGCAAGTATCTCAGTACTATAATATTTGGGAGACAAGGCATATGAAAGGAGGTGCAAGGGTGTGTTCATCTTGTCCCAACGGTCATCAATGATTTTTTTGACACTTAGGAAAAATGTTTCATTGGGGTCATTGTCCTTTTGTGTTATTATGCTCTTTATTTTTTCTACCATGGAGTCAATGCCATCATAGATTTCCCCCAAACATGGCTGATCTGTATCAGCAAACCTAAGCATACTCATGATAGGCTCCGTGAAACTCAAAACATATTGCACACGTTCCCAGAACTCATCAGCTAGGATCAATGACTTCACCTTTTGAGCCCTTTCTGAATTAGCTGTCTTCCATATACTCCATTGGTGGCTAGTGACCATGGAGCCTAATGCCTCTTTCACCTTCACAAGTCTTCTCAAAACGATTGTGTGTGATGCAAATCGGGTCTCAGCAACCTAATGTTATGTAAAAAAACAAGTTAATAACACATTAAAAATTAAAATCTAAATCAATGAATCATGCAACTCAAGTAAATAAAAATATGGCATAAATTAAAATTAAAATAAACTAAATTTACCTTCAACAACTCCAAATGCGAGAAAGACCTGAAGATGCCTTGTGACATATGATGGTTTGTCACAAACATTTGAATCTCCTCACCCTCATTGTATGTATTTTTCACCCAATCTATTTGAGTGCCAATTGCTTGCATCACCAAGTTAAGGGAGTGTACGGTACATGGTGTCCAAAATATGTGTGAGTATCTTTCCTCAACCAAAGCACCTGCTGCCCTACAATTTTTTGCATTGTCTATAATGACTTGGACAACATTATCAACACCCACCATCTCTATGGACTCAATGAGGATTTTAGAAATAAATTGTGCATCCTTGATTTCCCCTTCACAATCAACCGACTTCAAAAACATTGCCCCTTTGGGGGACACAGCAATAACATTTATTAAAGGTCGGTTTTTGCAATCTTTCCATCCATCAGAAACAATGGACACTCCTGTTTCAATCCATGAATCTCTAATTGGTTTTAGTGATTTCTCTACATAACTTTTTTCTTTTGCCAATAAAGTGGTTCGCACCTTTTCATAACCAGGACCTGTATAATCAGAAGGTGCATTACTAATTGCTACCACCATTTCCCGCCAATATGGTGATCTCACCAAGTTGAAAGGAAGACCATTGGCATAAATGCAACGTGCAATTTTTTCATCTGCAATATCTCTCGTTTCATTTTGAAATGCCTTTGCCAATGGACCTCTTTTGCAGGAAGAAGAGGGTTCATCATCTTGGTTTACATCCAAGTCCAAGAAAGGATGTTGTGGCCTGGAACAAGGAGCTTCTGTAGGTGGATTCATTGATGTTTTCTTTGTTAAAGGATGAGCTCTTGATTTTGCTCTTGCACTCTTTTCATCAGCTTCTTCTTGTTCTTTAATGTATGCCATAATTTGTGCTTTTGGCAACCCCCTCTTGTTTGGCCCTTCACATATTTTTATTCCTTTTCCACTTATGGCACATAAGTGAGCTTTCAATCGAGTATATGAGCTCTTAAATGTGACTTTGCACTCATTACAAACCCAAACAAAAGCCCCACCTCCTGCTAGTTGTTCAATCATGTTGACATGTCTCCAAAGAGGAGATCCTTGATCATATTTTAATTGTTTACTCTTCTCAAGACCCACCGAACTTGAACTAGTAGGCGTAGCCATTTCACTTTCAAATAGATTGTTGTTTAAGAAATTACAAAATTTATATTAAAATAATAAAAATTAAAATATAATAAAAATATTCCAACCCTACACACTAATAAAACACCTAAACATTCAAGAGAAACAATAAAATATGTTTAAAAAATGTTCAAACTTGTTTTTTTTTTTTCAAAAAAAAAGTTGAAATTTTTGAAAAAAATTTGAAAAAATTTAAAAATCCATAAAAAACTTGAACAAATTCAACAAAAACTAGAAAAAATAGGTTAAACTACTTACCTCAAATCAATAGACGACCTTTGTGCAAGCTACAATCCTTCCTTGGTGCTTTGCAATCGATTCCGGATTCCCTCCACAATGCAAAAATGAACAAAATGTGAAAAACCCTTGTGAAATGGAGGAGTTGTTGCAAAAATAAGAAATGAATAGGGGCGTTTTTGTTATATTGACCTTTTTAGGGTTTTTGTTTTTGTTTTTTTTCATTAATAAATGAGTTTTAAATTCGTTTTTTTTAATTTTTAACATTAAAAAAAAAAAATTCCGCCCGCGGGAGCGTCTGGGAGCGGGTGGGAGCGGCCGAGTGCGGGCAGGGAGCACCCCCCGGGTTCTCTGTGGGTTCGCCATAGGCGAACCCACAGAGAACCAGGGGCGGGCGGGGCGCTCCCTGCCCGCACCCGGCGCCGCTCCCGAGCCCGCTCCCGTCGGGTACCGTACCCGCACCCTGCACTGGCGTATCTGGTAACATAGTAGCTGAACCAATGTTGCAGCTCAAAGGAAAAATATCCAATATCAAATGACAAATACACTAATGAAATATGACCTCCAATGCCTTCTTTTATAATGCCCAAGTGGAGTGCCCAATATCATTTTATTTTATTTTTATTTCATGTCCACCTCCATAATAAACTAATGTTTTATTTATTTTTTCCCTTCCTCAACTTGGGTAGCCAATCTGACAAAAATAATATTATTTTATTTTCCCTTCTCCAAGTGGGACACAACACTTGGCATTAAATTTTTTTTTTTTTGGTCATTTTATTTTGTTTTTCTCTTTTTCCTTTTGTAAAGTGACTTTTGTTTCTCCAAGCTTTAAATTGTTTGCCAATTTTCCAAATATTGAGTCTTTTTATCAACTTTCCAAATTCCAAGTCACTTTACCAACTTTCCAAATTTCAAGTTGCTTTGGCTACAACAACTCAACTTAATTTCTAAGGAGAACAAAAAGGGGACATTACAAGTCCTCCCACCCTGAGATTGCTTGTCCTCAAGCAATCGAATGAGACAAATCTCCATTAGGCCCAAACATTCCAACCAATTCCTGGATTCCAAATCAATCTAGGATTTTGATATGAGTTATCATGTGATATGCTATGCTGCACAAGGTTTGCAAAAGAGACCTCAACCATAGTTGGAAAACTCGAACTTGGCAAAAACTCGACTCGGCAAAAACTCAGCAACTTAAAAGATTGCTTAAATTCATTAGAAACACATGTTTCTTGCAAAATTCAATGACAAGATGTATCTAATGAGTACAAAAGTGTTTTCTATTAAATTTGATTGATATGAATGCAAATTGAGTACAAAATCGCATCCTCATATGGAATCCTGATGATTGATAGCCTGATACAATAGATAGCTGACAAAATGAAAATAGTAAAATTAAAAGTAAATACAACATTTAACGTCTTCCTCTTCCCTAATCTACTAAAAACTAGGGGAGAGGTAGAGGTTCTAGTCCTTGGAGTCCATTGTGGCTCCTCACTTGGCATGGAAGGCAGTGGCTCGACCTCCATCCTAGTAGTAGATGGCAATGACTCCTACTCAACCTCATCAATGTCATCCAATCCTAGATCTCCTCCTGCACCCACCTCCTCCAATGTCTGCCTCTCAAAATCAAGAATCTCATCTTCAATAAACAATGGAGGCTACTCATCCCGCCTTGTCCAATCACTCTATCTCATCCAAATCAATGGGATCATCTGATCTGTCCTCTACCCTTCTTGTGCGCAGCCGAAGGTTGTATTGCACAAAGACAAGGTCCTGTGCTTCAAATTTCCCTTCCGAATTTGCAAAAAAATCCTTTCAAATCTTCAAACGTTGATGTTGGACTGTTGTGTGCAAAGTGGGAGGGGTGTTGAGGGTTTTGGTAAGCAAAAGTCATAAAATTAAGAAAAAAGGCATTGAAATGGCGTTTTAAAACATTGCACCTTCACTTTTTGACGCAGGCGAGTCCGTGCCAAAAACTCTGTTGTACCCATACAAAAATTTTCGTCTATGCATACAAACACCCCAAAAAGCAATGCCAAAACACACCTTCCAAGCACAGTGTCGCCTTGTCATTATTTTCTAACCCCACAGGTACAAGATATATCTAAGGAGATCGAAGGAAGGCCCAAATGAAGAGAAATTTCAAAGAACCAAATTGGCTACAGGCTATGAAAGATCGTTTGGAAGCGGAGGTCAAAAGTGACGAATTGAAGACCAAAACACTGCAAAGGAATGGCGAAAGGAGCAAAGGAGAGACCTAGCAACTGAAAAACCAATTTTGAAAATTTCAAAAAAAATGAAAATTTTCAAAAAAATTTGGCACACCTTTCCCTTGGCGCATGCGCCAAGGCAAAAGCACGCCTAGGGAAAAAGTGAAAAATTCAAGTGCAAGGGGGATTCATTTGTCAATTGATGATCATTTTGAAATTCGATTCGAAAGTGCAAGACAAAAGAGCACTTTTCTCATGGAGCGCGCTCCAACTCCAAAGCGCTCCAAAGTCGAAAAAACGCCTAAGGCATGAAGAAAAGAGCACCTTCAAGGTGAAGCACGCTCCAACTCCAAAACGCTCCAAGACGAAGGTAGAAATTCCAAGGCGAAGAATCTAAGTGATTTTGTCAAAAATTCTCCTAAGGCAAAAATTCTGAAAACATTTGCAAAGTGACAAAAGGCACCAAAGCACCAAGGGAAAAGTTGCCAAGAGATGGCGTGCTTTTCCCAAGGCGTGCACGCCACCAAGGGAAAAAGGCACCTCTCTTAGGCATCGGCGCCAAGCCAAAAGTAAGCGCCAAAATCAAAACCAAAGGCTATTTTTAGAGCTTGGCCAACCAAGGCTAATTAGAGCGCCACTTTATGGAGATAACTCATGATTTTTGAAGGCTATAAATAGGAGACTCCACTTCTAACTCCACCCTTCATGTTTGCATGTCAAAGGCAAATAAAAAAGCATTCTAAAAATAATACAAGGCAGATTGGAAACCCTAGAGGCAGCGCTCCATTATAAAGGGGCCATTTATTCATTGTTTGTATCATTTACAAAGGTAGATTGGAGGTTTGAAGGTAGCGCTCAAGTAGAAGGAAGCATTTGTGCATAGTTTTCATCATTTGCAAGGCAGATTGGGAGCTTTCTAGGGCAGCGCTCTATTTTATGGAGCTGGTTTCCACATAAACCCCTACTTTTATTCACCGTTGATGATGTTAGAACATAAATATGCAACTTGAGGGCACATTATTGGCATTGAAGAGCATCTAGAAGGAGAAATTGGAAGAATTTTATGCAGGTCCATATCATGAAGAGACAAAAATCATCATTCCCAGCCATATAAAGGAGATTTTTGAAGACATTTTTCATCCATTTTTGTGCAGGCCCAGCTTGAAAGAAAGCGATTTTGATTGTTTTAGAGCATCTAGAGGCCGAATTCCAAGAGATTTTTTAAGGAATAATTCAGAATTTTCACTTTTCAAGGCAAATTATACACTTTTTTCATGAAATTCTGAGTTGAACAGAGAAGAAAAAGGTCCAACTTTTTTGGGACAGTGAGCTTAAAGAGGTCTGATTTTGCATTTTTTAGTGCGGGCCAGCGAAGAGGAAAGCTTCACCAAATCACAAAATCATCATGCAATATTCTTTCGTCACTATTGAGGCTAAATCGGCACTCATCCATGATTATTCAAAAGGTTAAAGAGTACATGGATATGTCGAAGACAATTGAAGATACGAGTGTCATCCTACAGATGAAGACTATTCACCTCGACTCCATTATCATTCTAGATGAGGCTAAAGTTGATGAATTTGAGAGAAATCTCAATTCTTAGACTTAACTATTTATCAGTATCTGCAGGAGAATCTATTTTGGGCGGTTGGATGGATTTCCAAAGCAATTTTTATTTTGAAAACTGACTTTGCTTTTCAAAGATAAATTTATTTTTGGATTTGTTTTGGAAATCATGCAAAATATATTTTTGTGGAACTCAAATTGTAATAACATGCAAGTTTAGTTAACTAAACTGTATGAGACTTATTTTATATTTTTAAATGCTAATAAGCTCGCATGCTTGTGTGCACCATTAGGGTTAGGTTGGAGAGTATTAGTTAACTCTTCTTTTTATTTCCTTGCACCTTTTGTTTTAGAGTATAAATAAGTGTATTCTACAAACTTAATTTCTTAATGGTAAATGCTGAAACTTTTATTGCTCACATATTATTGTTCAATGGTGTTGCGTATTTTTATTACTTTGAGAATAAATGTATGCTTTTTCTTTGTGAAAGCTTTGTGTTGTTGAGGATTCGAAGCAAGTGTTTACAATTTTATGCTTAAACATTTGTTTTAGATATTCCTTGTTCTTAAGTGTTTTTATGTCAATTCAACTCACCAATGTTCCTTTGATTTCTTTGTGCTCTGGATTTACTCAAGGAAATCAAAAGTATGCTTTTTAGATTAGTTATCTTTTGCAATACTTAGAAAACTTCTTATAGGATTACAGAAGAGCTTGAATTGCCTTGTGCTCGTGCCTTGAGAAAACAAAAAGATAGGTTAATTGTATTGTCTTTTTAAAATTTCTTGTCTGAGGGAGCTTCCCCTTCTAATTTGAAGAACAGTTCTACTATACACATTCCGTTTAGAGTTGCACCAAAAGGTGCGAATTTAAACGCTAACAAACTCGTCGAGTTTCTGGTGAGTACTCGCTAGAAACTCGATGAGTTTTCTAGAGTGTAAACATTGCTCTTACTCGCTGCAGTGAAAAACTCATGAGTTTTTCAAGATTCCCCGAGTACTTAGAGAGTCTTCCATCTATGACATCAACCATCTCCTTACCCCAAATGCTACAATCCTCCAAAGGCTTTGCCATTTTCCACCAACTTCCCATTGGGCCACTCTGATACAATCATCATCACTAATCCACGAGTTGTGAAGCAACTCACCATGACACCAATGAAATGATACACCAAACATGCCAGCAGGATCCCAAACCATCATGCTATCACATCCATCAAATATGAGGAGATAGATATATCTCAAAGAGCTATCGACACCAACCAACTCTCCAACTCCTAATGATCTCCCATGGATGTGCAAAAAACCCATCATAGGTGCATGAAAAGCATATCAGCCCATCCTAGGCTGTTGATGTAGATCAGAACAGCACTCATAAATCTGAAAATCAGACCTATAATGATGCAAGAAGTACCTCTAATGACATATGATGATAGTGCCTCATCATTATGCCAACCTCTAATGATAAAGAGATGATCCCTATCTCTCCAAATCACCCAAACAGTGCCACTGTCCTCCAAGTACTCCCTAGGAAATCCATGTATAACAATGTAGAGCAGCCATCTCTCAGCAATACATGAGGTAGTGACCCATGAATTAGGGTTGGAACATCCATGCCCTTATGCTCATATCCGTACCATCCACTATAGTCCAGCTGAAACACAAACATTAGCAACTCAAAGCCAAGTATCATGACAATATCTCCATACCTAGGATCATAGATCAGCTGAAACTTCATTCCTCCAAGTCCATGCCAATCGAAAGCAACTGCCTCCATGACATGTGCCCTAAATCCTGAAAGTAGGGCAGCCACATACTCTACCAAAGAGTCTTCAACATGAAGGGATTGTAACTCATCACAAGTAAGCTCCTCAAGCTCTCCATGAATGACCAAAGGCCCAAGCAAATTTGAATCACTCATATCTCCCTCCACATGTGTAGGCATAACAATAGTAACTGGTCCACCAAGTGTGTGATCAACTATCCCATCCACATCTATGATGTAAGCCTTCAATGGATTCTCTAAAAGAGGTAGCACATGATCCTCATGATATAAACTGTGTACAAACAATTTTTTTTGAATCATACCTCTTCTCATGTCCACCTAAATCTAAGTGTTCCTTTTGCTTGCTCACCTCAAGAAGCTTCTCCCTTGTATGTTCAACCTCCATACCTTCTTCCCTTGGAAAAAATAGAGATCTAAGATATGTCTCCCTTTGTTGCCTTGCATGATCTAGCTGATTCCAACGTTCCTTGGCCTCCTGTAGGTGCTGTCTTGCTTAGGCAGCCAACAACTTTGTCTTCCTAGCTCTCTGTAGCCACCCATCACACGTCTTGTGTCTTCTTTACATCCTCCATGGTGTGATGTACAAAATCAGAAACTTGATGGCTTGAATCCATAATGCATTCCTCATGTTTAACACCAAAAACTTGAGTGCCAACATTAGGAGACTCCACACCATCATCCCCATGTGAAGTAGTTGCTTTCTCATAGTTATGTAAGTATGACTGCTGTTATAAAACAGAAAATCAAAACTTTCATCATACCTTTTTGTAGGGCATTCATATGTATGAACAATGTCTCTTTTCAATGGCTCTTCTTCTTTCTCAATGATCTCCTTGATAACTTCTGATTTTTCTTTGACTATATCAACACTCTACTGAAATGAACCTATAATCACCGATTCATCTTCTTTCCTCAACCGATTTTTGCTCTTCCTTTCTTCTTCTTGTGCAAGTGGTCCAATGGTTGTCATGAATTGTTGTTGGTATTGCATATAGGTGTCCATCATTTGTTGTTGAGAGACAATCATTTGTTGTTGACACTTTACCAAATTATTCATACCATTCCTAAGCTCTTTCATATGTCGATCATTTCTTTGTGGACTCATAATATTCCTTCTATCATCCATTGTGCTAGCTGTCCTAAAACCTGTTTGTCTTACAACTTAATTTCCAAACTGAATTCTACCCTCCAAACTGGCAAGATACACTACTCTGATACCACTGTAAAATCCCCTACCAAAATTTTGCTCAAAACACCAAAAAATTTCTTATTTTAGTGTGCAGAATGCTAAGTTCTAATACCACTGTAAGAACCCTGTCTAGTTCTACTGTAATCTCCCCTTTTTCAGAGTGATCATAGGAGAAGACCTAATGGGCTCATTTCCACACTTCACGATTTTTGGAAGGCATTTTTAGTGTTGGAGATGACTTGATATAATTTTCTGATATGTTTGATATCTTTATTCCATACAAAATAATTTTCCATCTAGTGGAGCGAACCTTATGGAGGTGGCATAAGTGTGGAAATTGGTCTTTTCGAAGGGTGACATGGAAAAGAAAATTCAAATCTTTAATTTCACATTTTGGCACTCTAGACTTCTTGTGTTGGTCGGCCAAAATGAAAGGGCGGTTATTACTTTGGATAGGCCGGCCTAGTTGAGGGGTGTAAATAAAATAAAACTAATTTATTTGGGCGTCAAGAAAAGATGTGCATTAGGTCAGCCTAAGCTTGGAGAAACCTCTTCCTTGGTCGGCTAGAAAAGGAGTCAAAACAAATATATTTAAATTACTTTTGGGCGCCAAGTTTTGCTTATGTTGGGTCAGCCCTCTTTAGAGAGGAAATAATTAATAAAAGGTATTTAATCTGCCAAGGTCGGCCTCTTTGTGAGGAAATAAAACAATAAAAATAATAAATTTCTCCTAGGTCGGCCAGCTTTGGGTGAGAAGGTGAAATATATATAAATAAAAGTTCTTTTGTGGCATTTCAAATCATCATTCAGACTTGCCTTTTTATTCCTTTTGGGCTGCACTTTTAAGCAGCATATTCCAAGGACGAAAACCCTTGAGAATAAAGGGTGAGTTGGACGAATACCCAACCTCATCTTGGGAAGACTTCATAATGGAGGTCTACTTGCACTTCATTGGAGAATTTCGAGTTTTGGAGCAGAATTTGCATATCATTTTGGAGCAGACTTGGATCAGAGTTTTGGGGCAGATTTTTTATCATTTTGGAGCAGGTTTTTGGATCAGATTTGAGGGCCAAATTTGGAGGGTTATGTGCAGACTTTCAAATCAGAATTGAGCGCCATCGTTCAAGGAGGTCAATCTCACATTTGTTGGTGAATCAAACCCTAGCCGCCACCATTTTTGCATGCCATTTGTCATCAGCTGTGAGAGCCGCCGTCTATGGAGGGTTTGAGGAGGAATCGTGGGTCACGGTGGAGTTCATAATTGCAAGATCAAACACAAAACCAAGATAGCCAACAAGGGTTTGCAGTTAGACATCATTCTTCGCCCTCATTGGTATGTTGAAGCCTAGAATTCAGATCTGATTTGTAACAGTGGTAATTAGGGAAATGTTTGGCCATGTTTGGGCCTATGAACTTGATGTAATTGCATGTTTGATAATCTGATTTATAACCAGTGTAACGAAACTCGCCAAAACTCGGCGAGTCCGAGGCAAGGCACCTTGGCTGAGTCTAGGGGACTCGGACCCAGATTCGGCGAATTTTTTGAAAAAACTCGCTAGACTCGCAGACTCGTCGGACTCGGCGAGTCCCGATGGGAAAACTCGGCTGAAACTAGTGAAAAAATCAAGAACAGGGTGGTAATATATTTCAAAATATATTTAAGTATAAGAAATTCCTTATACTTTAAATATTTTGAAATATAATGTCAGGATGTTTGAGATAGGTTCCGGATCCATGGGATTTAACATGCAGATTCTAGATTTTGGAGGATCCATCAGATTTCAGACTTAACCAATATTTCAGGGTTTCAGGGTTTCAGACTTAGTCAAATTCAGGGTTTCGATTTTGCACAAAAAGAGTAGAGGACAAATCATTGGATCCTATTGATTTGGATGAGATAGATCACATTGATTTGTCGAGTTTTTGCCGAGTTTTCTCCAAGTTTTTGTTCACTCGTCAATTTTGGCATCATTTAAGACCTACCATTTATGCCTTCATAGGAAGGCGAAGGATGCAGGCTCCTCTGAGCCATAGACTTCTAGACTTTAGTTATTGTTTTGATATTTCATATTTGTTTGGAACATTTGATGTCATGGATTCCATATTCCATGAGTTTTGTATACTTTTGACTATATTTATATATCTAAGTGTGCTATTTCCTTCAGCAGCCTGGCTACAATTTGCATTTATACTTATGTGATCGATGTATACTTGTGTATGTGATCAAATTAGCTTCTATTTGATGATGTTATTGTGTCTTTAAGGTTTATTTATTAAAGGCTGCATGAAACAAGTTTTAAATCCTTAAAATCTCTGAATTTCTTGGGTTTTTCAATTTGCTGAGTCTTTGCCGAGTTTTTGCCAAGTCTAGGTGTCATGTCCCCATTTCCGGCTTGATCATCAAGTAAAGATTGGATTAGCCTATTCCTCATTCCCGGAGGCTAATTCTAAATGATGAGGGAATGAATTGGTTTTTGACTAACTTAACTTTACTGTTTTGCAGGAACAAGTCAAAAACTTGAAATATTGGCTAAGTCTGGAAGCCAAGAAGGCGGGAAGTTGACTCTTGGAGACTAGGCGTTAATCCTATATCAAATTTCACAAATGAGCGCCTAACCAAGGGACATCAAGCTATCAAGCTATTCATTCATTTCAACTAGGGCGCCTTGGAAGAAAAAGATGTTTGGATCTTCAAAATGACTTAGACATTGCAAATTTTCAGAGGATATGGCTAAGTAGGTACTGGGCGCCCTTCTCTGTCCAAAATGACCCTAATGTGCGCCTAGGGTGTTGAAAGCTCACAACAAGGTGGAAAGACCCTTTGAGTCAAGGCACTTATTCAAGCATGGTTGTTTGATACTCCAAATGCCATAGAATTGAAGACTTGACAAGGTAATCCTTCAAGTTTCTCAAGGCGCAACTTGATCCTTGCAAAAACCATAGCATGTGCCTAATGGTAGTCACCCAGATTTGCGCCTAAAATGAGAAATGGCCTCTAATTACTTCTTTCAAACAAGGTGCCCACTTGGGTTGATTTTCTAAGTTCAAAATGTGTGGAGAATGATCATTCAAGTCTAGGCGCAAATTCCTTCTTCCTATGGCTCTGGATTGGCGCTTCATTAAGGAATTGAAGATAAGCTGTCACTTCAAGATGAAAAGTTGATAAGTATCCAGAATGAAGTCTTCTGAGTGAATTGAATAGTGAAGAAGGCCTATTCACTTTAGGCGCTAGTGTCAAGTTGTAGCATCCAAAATGAGCGCCTAGAGCAACAAGGCCCCCATATATGATTCCAGGGATTCTCCATTTGAGCGCCTAACCCTGGATGGGTGTAGATTGAAAAGTTTTGAAGTTAAGAGTTTGAGAGCATCAAACTTCACGAGGCACACATCCAAGCTTTTGCCACCTCAAAATGGCGCCTAGGATTCAGACACTTCCTTAAGGCACAGTTCTACTTCTCTATGACCCTGTTTTGGCGCCTTAAGTTGGGAGCACTTTGTAGAGTTGAATTGAGTTAGGATTCACCTCCAGAATGTTAGGCGCAATCTCATGATTCCAGAACCATGAATATGCTCCTAGAGCTAGACTTGGATGTTGAAGATCCAATTGATTATTCATCTTGATTAGGAGATAGACTGTTGTCTAAGGATTCACTTATCTAAAGTAGATCAAATGACAAGGAAGAGCATCAAATTGCCTAAGGTGCACTTTGCCTCCTGTACCACCTTGGATATGCACCCCACCTAAATTCTTCATTCACCTGCAAGTAAACATCACAGGAAGAGCATTCTAGTTTGCACCAGTATTGGGTAAGTGGTTAAGTGCCAAAAGACAAGTTTCATTGATGAGGCGCACTTTCTGAGTCTTTGCCACCTCAAGCGCCTAGCATGGGAAGGCGCCTATCTTGGTCTCTACTCCCTTCAGTTGGCGCCTAGCATTGAGAATCTTGCAATTATAGCGCCTAGAGTCTAAAAGTTCTTCACTGAATATTGTTAAGTATTTTGGCGCCTATCCGTGACTCTACTACCTCAGTTGGGCGCCTAGGTCTACATTGGGCGCCTAGTCAGAAGATAAGGTAGTTGTAACTACCTGAGCTCTCATTGGTTGGCAGGAAGACTTCGGGATCCGTGTCAAGGTCTTTAGATAAGTTTGCCAACTCAGAATGAGTCATCAAGTTGGAATATTCCCTTGGATATGCTTCTTGGGAAACGTGCCTTGGTTCCTCTTTGTGCATTAAAAAACGTGCCTTCATTGCCTTTGGAAGGCCTATAAAAGGAGGAGCTCTCTCATTCATTTGTATCTAATCTTTTGGCGAATTTCTCTCTGCAAAGCTTGTAAGCTTGTAATCTTGAGGCCTGCGAGTTTCAAGTGTTGGGGTGATGCTCCCTCAACTGACAAGGTGATGCTCCCTTGTTGTATTGTGAGCTGTTAACATTCAGTTGACATCATTGAGTTCAATTGAGTTGATCAAGTGAGGAAGTCATTGTAAACATCAAGGCTTCAAGGCCTTCTTTTGTATTTCCATTTGAATAAGTTTGTAACTTCATGCTATTGAAAGCATTATCTCTGTGATAAGACATTTGCATTGAATCAAGTAATAAGACAAGTACCCAGCTTCAAGATTGATTCATCCAAGTTATTATGTTTGATATATATGATTCAGTTGTTGAGTAGTTGATTTCTCTAAGTTAAGGAAAATTTTTAGTAGAACTAGTTGAGTATCTTACACTAGGCGCCGAGTCCGAGTCCAAGTCCAAAATCAGCTTGCCGAGTCCGAGTCTCGTAACTATGTTTATAACAGTGTTGTACCAAATCAAAATGTTTTTCTTCATTAAGGCATTTTGAGAAAGTCTAGAAAAAAAATTTCATCAAAAGAGTCAAAAAGTCAAAATTTCTAAAAATAGACGTCAAATTAGGTTTTCTGGGTTTCTTGAGATACGGATGCCAGCAAAATTTTCTAAAAAAAGAAAGTTTCTAAAAATAGAATCTCCAATACAGGTGTCCTGCTTGATTCTAATTGGTTGATTTTGCTTCACGATCGGCGTAGTCCAGACAGAATCTGTAAAAGGTCAAGTTTTCTCTACTGGGTCAATTCTGCTTTTTCATATGGCAAAGCACAAGCTCCGGAGCCAGCGATGGAGGACGTTCATCTGCCAAAGCTCATTTTCAAGTTTTCAACGTTGTTCCGACAACGCAGAACTGACGAACAGTCGTCGATTTGGCAAGGAACGCAAAATGGAGCAAGATGGATCCGGGGTGAGGAGGAAAAGTTGGAAATCTTCAAATTTGACTAAGGCATGGATTTCCAAGCGCCCCTGGAGGCTAGGAGCGACCAACTTTTCATGTTCTAGATTTTTTTTCGCATTTTTCAAGAAAATGCTAAAAATATCTCCATTTGTCAATTCCGGGGTTGACAAAAGCAGTAGTTTTGGTCAACAGGCCCTCAAAAGCTGGAATTCATGTCAGATGTTCCCAGGCTATCCAGTTGATTCATCATCCAGTGGCAGTTGGCTGACAAATTGTCGAAATTGACATCAGAAAGTAGTTGTCGGCACACGAAACGGAGCAAATTGCAAATAGAGGTTGGATATCATAAATTTGGTTAAGGCACAAAAAACCAGGCGCCCCTGGAGGATAGGGGCGCCCAACTTTTCACGCCTTAGATTTTTTTCGCGTTTTTCCAAAAAACGTCAAAAAGCCTCCATCAGCCCGTTTTCGGGTGGTCAAACTTAGTCAAACACCGATAGAAGCTGGGTTTTCATCACAAGTGTGTTCAAGCTACACAAATCACCTTCCGTTCTGCCTCAGCAGTCATCCGAACGACAGAAACGAAGATCAAATAGGACCTGTTGGCACGGAAATCAAGAAATGGAAAGAAAATTTGAAAATATCAAAATTTGACTAAGGCACAAATTCCTAGGCGCCCGTGGAGCCCAGGGGCACCCACTTTTTCATGCCTCAGAATATTTTTTAGTTTTTCCGGAAAACGACAAATCCTCCTCCGTCAGCCCGGTCAGATTCACTGCAAATCAGTTTGGCGCATTTTCTGAGGCAGATAAAGGGTACAATCAGCTCAGTTTTCATCAGACTTGCCTGTTTGCCAGATCATCAGACTCAGTTTTACTCCGATAGACAAAAATCGACAGCCAAACAGGGGCCCACAGTCACCGGAACGCGCGCAGAAGTCAGAAAGATTGAAAAGTTGAAATATTCAAAAAAATGGTTAAGGCACAAAAAACCATGCCTTGTAAAATTTTCATGTTTGATAGTGTTTCTCAACAGCCATTTCCAAATCTTCGTCCGGCGACAGTTACCAGAAGTCAAATTTGCAGTCAAACGTCATCATATCGTCAATTCGAGGCTGGAGATGGGATCACGGTTGATAAGTCTTCAAGGTGCCATGATCAGTCTGTTTTTTCAGTCAACGGTGACAGTTTGTCATCTTGTTGAAGTCAGGGACAAGCCATACTGAAGTCAAAACGAGTGCAAAAGTGGCGAAATGAAGGAAAAATTGGCTAACACTTTTGCAGCCTCGCATGTTTGATGACATCATCAAAGAAGATATTTTTCATCATCTCACACATGAAGCCATAGGAAGCTATAAAATAGGGATTCTTCCTATTCAAAGACATCTATTTGGATTTGTGCTTTAAAAGATGCTTTCTTCATGGATAAGATTGAAGCTTTATTCTTTCACAAAGAAAGCTGCTTTTTTGCCCTAAAGTTCTATAAAGACAAAACTTTTGGCTTCTTTTATTAATTACTTTTGTAGGTTGCATCCAGAGGAAAAAGACATATTTTTCTTTCCACGAAGATTCGAAGGTTCAAACAAAGTGTTTTTTCAGCGTTCTTTATAGTTTCGGGATGAGGAAGCAAGGAGGCACGTTTTTTCAAGGTCTTTTTTCTAGGAGATCGTTTTTTAGAAATAGGACCGAAGCTTTTTCAATTTTCATCGAGATAGGTCCATCCAGAATTTCATCCTCTTGAAGATTGGGAAACTTTATTTTTCTGGGAATCTGCTTTTTTGCCGCTTTTTCAAAATCCAACAATCTAGGTTGCTTCAAAACAGAATTATCTACAAAACCCATGTGTCATCTTTTTCGGTCAGAATCTGCTTTTTAGAAGATATTATTTCTCAAAAAGACCAATGGATGACATCACCAAAAAGCAAGAATGTAGATGAGGATGTGACTCAAAAGAAAGCAGTTTTAACTCAAATGCTTTTTGTTTTAAAGCATTTGCTTTCATCTAAAGCTCATCCATTCTTTATTTAGAAAGAAATCACTTTGTATTAGTTGGAGTTTTCTTTGCTTTAAAGCAAATTGTTTTAAAGCGTTTGTTAGTTGTAATATTTGTCTTAGAATTGAAATAAAGCTTGCAAGTTGGCAAGTTAGTTAAGATAAATCAAGGAGATTTTAGGGTTCCCTACTCCTTTGATTTAGTATAAATAAGGGCAGCCTTGCCCATTGTAAGTAATGGTAATTGTGATAGCAAATTTGTTGTGCCTATTCTAGCCTGTAGAACTTGTTATTTCAGCTACTTGTTCACTCTGTGTATCTGTCTCCAGTGTGTTTGATCACTTATTGTATGCCTACCTTTTGCTACAATATTGTTGTCCTGGAGTTGTAACAACTTTATGATATTGGAATAAAAGTCTCATGCCTGCCTTTGCTTTGATTTTCTATCTCACTAATCATCAAGTTTGTCGTCAGATGTGTGACTTATGTGAATTTCATTTCCATTTTCATCATTAAAGTACAATGGGTCTTATGATGTGAATCTAGGAGAAATTTATTTAAGTTTTTGTGTTAAAACAAATCATTCCTTGTCCACTTTTGATTTATGTGCTTTGTGTTTACTCAGACAATCAAAAGCGTCATTTAGCTTAGGCCTAGCTGTAGTTAGAAGTTTATTAAAAAGGAAAAACCTCTTTTGCAGCGAAATAGAGTTTTATAACTTTGTGCTCGCAGCTGAGAATCAAAAAGAAGATAGGCAAATTTGGTTTTATTTATCTTTCAAGTGAACATCAACAAAAAGGGAACTCCCGGAGAGAAGTTTATCTGTGAATAGCTGTCCGTTTCCAAATCGCATTCCAAAGGTGCGAATTGAAATGCCAACAGTTTTCTGGCGCCCACCATGGGGCACGAGGCATAAAACTTCAAGAAAGCTTAGGCTTATGTCACGGGAATGACTCTCTGGCGTCCTACTGCTCCAGTTCAACAACCAAACCTTGTATGTGTGGAAGGAGAGCAAACGGACATCATTAGTAGCCTAAGGAGTTTCATATTTGCGCAAAAGGAAAGTCCTGATCAGTGGAGAAACGTGGCTACTATTCTTGACGAAGAAGAACACAAAGCGGATCTTGCGGCAAGAAAACCAGTATTACCACCTCCTGCGTGGCAGTAGATAATCCTGGCTCACAGGGTTTATTCAAGAAGGGGAAAAGGCGGTGCTATAGATCCTTTGTTCCAAGATCTTGTTGCTACAAAAGTTGGAGAGGCATCCAACATAGTTCCTAAAGGTCAGTCAATTCCTGAAGTCAAGCAAGAAGAATCTCAAGAGGAACCAGTAATTCAGCCTAGAGCAATGGGTGATTCAAATAATAACAATCGCAATGATGCAAATCTAAGGCGACCACCCCCATTGCCTTGGGGTGATAACATTGGACCTTTGGCCCTGCAAGCACATCATGAGTTACCAAAGGGGTCAAGGAAGCACTTTCCCCGATTCCATGGCGATGGAATTCAACATCCCGATGAACACATCTTTGCATTCACAACAGCTTGCGCTGTTTTGCATGTATCACATGAAGATGTTGTTGTGCATCTCTTCGTCAAGACTCTTGTGCGAAATGCTGTTGATTGGTTCAATCATCTAGAACCGAGCATCATTACAAACTGGGCAACTATGAGCGAGAAATTCTTGGCAAGATTCAAGCCTGCCGAAGATGGTCACAGATTGTTTGCCCAACTCTCAAACTCAAAGATGGAAAACAATGAACCAATGAGGGAGTTCGTAGCAAGGTTTAATCGCCTAGTTACACGCCTTTCTCATACTCTTAATCCATCTCCGCAAATTTTGTTGAGCAGTTTCATTAACGCTCTTCCTTCTGAGATAGCCTTCTTTTTGAGATCAGCTGATGAGACAGAATTGTCCAGTGCACAAGAAAATGCCATCAAGTTGGAGGATAACATGATTACCTTTGGCGCCGATGATGGCATGGTTCGGTGGTTAAGTCGCTCAGGATGTAGTGGCGGCCACCAGAGTTCAAACCCCCGCTAGGCCAACGAGCTTGCAAGGCTTTACGCCTTCGCTGGGCCAATGAGCTCGCGGGTTTGAAGTGTTCTTCCTGGGGGATGAGGTCCCCCAGTTGTGGCCTCACCGGTTCATTGCTCCGGGCAAAAGCATTCGCATGGAGCCGGAGGGCGTGTTGCACCAGCGTCGCCGGTCACGTTAAAAAGTTTACCAAGCACATTTAAAAAAAAAAAAACATGATTACCTTTGGCAAGATGAAGACGGATTCAATCAGGCCTCTTGTTCAGAGTTCTGCAGATCCACTGCTACAGAAGGTAGCAAATGAAGTGACTATTATGAAGAGACAGTTGCCTACTCAAGGGCAACCTGCACAACAGCCATATCAATCACCACAGCAACAATACCAACTGCAGCAACAGTACCAACCACAACAACCATATCAGCCCAAGAGGAACAATTTTCAGCCTTTTAATAACTACAGGCCCAGGTTGCCAGCACCTCCACCAATACAAGCAATTGATGCTACTCAAAATGCAGTGTTTTGTTCCTTTCATGAAACCGATGCACATACCAGAGCCACGTGTCCTGAAAATCTAAGAATGAATCAGATTATGGGATATGTTGATGCTTCACCCATTTCCAACATTGTCCCTTCCCCAAGTGCGAATGTTGTTTTACCACAGACGGACAACTTCGATGGTGACTACTTCTGGATACTTCCAAAAAGAACCCGTTTTAATAAAGGAAGGACAAGAAGATCTTCATCAATATTCTCTTGCGGTGAATCATGAAAATCTTTCTACACCTGTGTTTACACGTGCTCAACATTTCAAGGCACAGAAAGAAGAAGAGGATAAACTAAGATCAAAAGAAAAGGGGAAGGAAGTGGCTTCCACTTCCAATGTTAAGCCACCACATGACAATGTCAAGGCTGCTCAAGATTCGTCTTCGGCGAATTTTGATATAGTAGATTCTATGATGAAGACAAAAGTGCAGATTTCCCAGTTAGAGTATCTTCAGGACCATCCAGATCAGCTAGATAGAATTGTTAAGTATGTTAAAAAGGAGACTGTCGTACAACCTACATTGCTTGAATCTTCCGTTCCAGCAGAAGAGAAGCCCAAGCCTTTCTATATCTCTCTGTATATAGGAGGCTATAAATTGAGCAATTGTATCATTGATTCAGGAGCCTCGGACAATGTCATGCCTTTACAAGTGATGAATGCATTAGGACTCTTGTGTACCAAGACACATGACAAATGTTATTCGCTTGAGTCAAAGTCAGTACCGTTGGTTGGACAATTGAAGGATGCTCAAGTACGATTGGCAGCTTATCCCAAAAAGAAAATAATGATGACTATCTTGGTAGCTAACATTCGAGCTAGTTACGGGATGCTGTTGAGTAAAAGCTTCTGCAAAGATCTTGGAGGAGAAATACAATTGGATTGGTCATCTGCGACCATTCCATTAAAGAAAGGCAGTTTCAAATTGGAACCAGAAACCAAGTCACGGTTCACAGTGGTGAAATCTCAGGATCCTCAAGCACAAGTGCTATATCAAGAAACGAGTCCTGGTACATATGTTATGCTATCAAAAATAACTGAAGAAAATCAGGAGTTTGTCTATACGGTTGGCAAATCAAAGGAAGAATCAGAAGAAATGTACAACTTGAAAACCTTCTTTGAGGAAGAAGTGCGACAATCTTCTCAAGAGCAAAATTACGGGGAAGAAGCCAAATATACTACAGAGAGCAATGATGAATTAAATTTGTTCTCATCTTTTGAAGGTTGGTTTGAAGAACCTGTGTCAGATACATCCAAAGAAGAGGTCAAAGAAATGTTGCAATTGGAACAAGAACATGATCTTCATTTTGAAGATGATTTCTTCCTGGAAGAGTTTTTCAGAGCTAGAGATCATATGGAAGATTCATCATTGGATCTAAATTGTTTTCTATATCACTGGGAAAGTGATTCTTCAACAAAAGATATTGCAAATTTTCCTTTACAATATAGCTTGCTTTCACCTTTGTCCCAAGAATCCTTCATACGCAATAGTGAAGAAGACGACGCTAAATCCGTCTATGAACTTGTACAAGATGCAACATATGAAGAGGTTGATGGAGAAGAAGAGTTCATGGAATATTCAGTTTTGGTTACTAAAGAGGATGATATTGAAAAGTCAGAAATTCTCGACAAATGTTTTGTGAGATACGCCATATGTGAGATTGATCAAGAAGATGAAGAAAAAACATATAGCTTAGATGAATCTGTCTTTGATTCCGCTTACTTACTTGAAGAAGAAAGATACATGAATGCTGAAGATGAGACGATGCCAGATATCTGCATTGAAGAAGATTATTCTATGGAGGTTGACGAGGCTCAAAATAATGAATGGCAAAGTGAGCTGTCAGGTGAAGATGTTGCCCATCAAGTGTACTTTGACAATGATCGAGAGCTCGAGCATTCAGACCTGGATGACCTATCAGACTCTAAAGATTGGATGGACGAAAACATAACCAATGAAGAAGAAGAAGCACCTGAAGCACTAGAAAAATGGGTGACGACAATTGTGGATCCAATAAGCCAAGAATCAGTAATGAGAGTTGTGCATGAGCAACTTAGACCATTTCCAGAAGATGATACATTGACCGAGTTCAAGGTTGCGTATGTTCAAGATATAAACGAAAGTCAAGTTCTATACATGGTGACTACCATTCCCACAAATATACTTTGGCCACACGACATTCCTACATACCTTCAGAAGGAGGTTTTGTACCTTCACCTATTGCAGAGGTTGCTTTCTTTAGAAGAAGATGCTCCACCTGATCTCTGGCGTATCAACCAGTTCCTCATGAACTTCTCATGGCCTGAACGTGAATACCCTCCTGAACCGTGGCTCTTTGAGGAGATGTTGCAGAGAAAGAAAAATTTTGTGTTGCCAAGACAATTTACACAGCTAAGGAGAGATGGTTCTTACTTTTTTGAGTCGGTTGATGGTTTTATGTGACAGTCTTGTTCTTCTCGTCCTCGCTCAGGAAAAAGAGCGTTTGTGAACACCTTTTTGTTCTCGTGATGTGTTTTCCCTTTCTGTGATGTGATCGTTATGTCATAATGTTTTTCCCCTTTCTATAATGTGATAGTTGTGTTCTTTGTGTTCTGGGAAGTTCCAACTTTTAGGTGATTTTAGGAAGTCCGATTTTAGTGATGTAGGGAAAAGTCTTGTTCTAAGTGATTAGGAAAGTGACCTGACTCTATTGCCCAATTGATAAGACATTGGTCCAAGCTAGTAAAATCTAGAGATTCTCCGTTCTCCTATGCCATAAGTATCCAACATGGTCCCCAGACAGAGCCAATTGTTGTACCCAATCAAAAATTTTGCTTCATTAAGGCATTTTGAGAAAGTCTATAAAAAACATTTCCATCAAAAAAGTCAAAAAGTCAAAATTTCTAAAAATAGACGTCAAATTAGGTTTTCTGGGTTTCTTGAGATACAAATGCTGGCAAAATTTTCTATAAATAGAATCTCTGATTCAGGTGTCATGCCTGATTCTGATTGGCTAATTTTGCTTCACGATCTGCGTGGTCTAGACGGAATCTGCAAAAGGTCAAGTTTTCTCCACTGGGTCAATTCTGCCTTTTTAGATGGCAAAGCACAAGCTCCGGAGACAGTGATGGAGGACGTTCATCTGCCAGAGCTCATTTTGAACTTTTCAACATTGTTCCGACGACGTAGAACTGACGAACAGTCGTCAATTTGGCGAAGAATGCAAAACGGAGCAGGATGGATCCGGGGGGAGGAGGAAAAGTTGGAAATCTTCAAATTTGACTAAGGCATGGATTTCCAGGTGCCCCTGGAGGCTAGGGGCGCCCAACTTTTCATGCTCTAGATTTTTTTTCACGCTTTTCAAGAAAATGCTAAAAATATCTCCATTGGTCAGTTCCGGGGTGGACAAAAGCAGTAGTTTTGGTCAACAGGCCCTAAAAGCTGGAATTCATGTCAGATGTTCCCAGGCTATCCAGTTCATTCATCATCTAGTGGCAGTTGACTGACAAATCGTCGAAATTGACATCACGAAGCAGCTTCTGGCATGCGAAACGGAGCAAATTGCAAACAAAGGTTGGAAATCATAAATTTGGCTAAGGCACAAAAAACCATGCGCCCCTAGAGGCTAGGGGCGCCCAACTTTTCATGCCTTAAATTTTTTCCACGTTTTTCCAGGAAACATCAAAAAGCCTCCGTCATCCCGTTTCAAGGTGGTCAAACTTAGTCAAACTAAGTCAAACGCTGGTAAAAGTTGGGATTTCATCACAAGTGTGTTCAGGCTACACAGATCACCTTCCGTCCTACCTTAGCAGTCATCCGGACGACAAAAAACAAAGATCAAACAGGACCTGTTGGCATGGAAATCGAGAAATGGAATGAAAATTTGAAAATATCAAAATTTGACTAAGGCACAAATTCCTAGGCGCCCCTGGAGGCCAGGGGCGCCCACTTTTTCATGCCTTAGAATATTTTTCAGTTTCTCTGGAAAACGACAAATCCTCCTCCGTCAGCCCAGTCAGATTCACTACAAATCAGTTTGGCGCATTTTTCGAGGCAGACAGAGGGTACAATCAGCTCAATTTTCATCAGGCTTGCCTGTTTGCCAGATCATCAGACTCAGTTTTACTCTAATAGACAGAAATCGACAACCAAACAGGGGCCCACAGTCACCAGAACGCGCGCAGAAGTCAGAAAGTTTGAAAAGTTAAAATTTTCAAAAAAATGGTGAAGGCACAAAAAACAAGGAGCCCTTGGAGGCTAGGGGCGCCCAAGTTTTCATGCCTTGTAAAATTTTCATGTTTGAAAGTGTTTCTCAACAACCATTTCCAAATCTTCGTCCGGCGACAGTTATCGGAAGTCAAATTTGTGGTCAAACGTCATCACATCGTCAATTCGAGGCTGGAGATGGGATCACAGTTGATAAGTCTTCAAGGTGCCATGATCAATCTGCTTTTTCAGTCAACGGTGACAATTTGTCATCTTGTTGAAGTCAGGGACAGGCCATACTGGAGTCAAAACGAGTGCAAAAGTGGCGAAATGAAGGAAAAATTGGCTAACACTTTTGTAGCCTCACGTGTCTGATGACATCATCAAAGAAGATATTTTTCATCATCTCACACATGAAGCCATAGGCAGCTATAAAATAGGGATTCTTCTTATTCGAAGACATCTACTGGATTTGTGCTTTAAAAGATGCTTTCTTCATGGATAAGATTGAAGTTTTATTCTTTCACAAAGAAAACTGTTTTTTTGCCCTAAAGTTCTATAAAGACAAAACATTTGGCTTTTTTTATTAATTACTTTTGCAGGTTGCATCCAGAGGAAGAAGACATATTTTTCTTTCCACGAAAATTCGAAGGTTCAAACAAAGTGTTTTTTCAGTGTTCTTTATAGTTTCGAGATGAGGAAGCAAGGAGGCACGCTTTTTCAAGGTCCTTTTTTCTAGGGGATCGTTTTTCAGAAACAGGACCGAAGCTTTTTCAATTTTCATCGAGATAAGTCCATCCAGAATTTCATCCTCTTGAAGATTGGAAAATTTTATTTTTCCGGGAATCTGCTTTTTCGGGAAATCCTCCGCTTTTTCAAAATCCGACAATCTGGGTTGCTTCAAAACGGAATTGTCTACAAAACCCATGTGCCAGCTTTTTCGGTCAGAATCTGCTTTTTAGAAGATATTATTTCCCAAAAATACCAGTGGATGACATCACCAAAAAGCAAGAATGTAGATGAGGATGTGACTCAAAAGAAAGCAGTTTTAACTCAAATGCTTTTTGTTTTAAAACATTTTCTTTCATCTAAAGCTCATCCATTCTTTATTTAGAAAGAAATCACTTTGTATTAGTTGGAGTTTTCTTTGCTTTAAAGCGTTTGTTAGTTGTAATCTTTGTCTTAGAATAGAAATAAAGTTTGCGAGTTGGCAAGTTAGTTAGGGTAAATCAAGGAGATTTTAGGGTTCCCTACTCCTTTGATTTAGTATAAATAAGGGTAGCCTTGCCCATTGTAAGTAATGGTAATTGTGATAGCAAATTTGTTGTGCCTATTCTAGCCTACAAAACTTGTTATTCCAACTATTTGTTCACTCTGTGTTTCTGTCTCCAGTGTTTGATCGCTTATTGTATGCCTGCCTTTTGCTACAATATTGCTGTCCTGGAGTTGTATCAACTTTATGATATTGGAATAGAAGTCTCATGTCTGCCTTTGCTTTGATTTTCTATCTCACTAATCATCAAGTTTGTCGTCAGATGTGTGGCTTATGTGAATTTCATTTCTGTTTTCATCATTAAAGTACAATGGGTCTTATGGTGTGAATATGGGAGAAATTTATTTAAGTTTTTGTGTTAAAACAAATCATTCCTTGTCCACTTTTGATTTCTGTGCTCTGTGTTTACTCAGACAATCAAAAGTGTCATTTAGCTTAGGCCTAGCTGTAGTTAGAAATTTATTAAAAAAGAAAAACCTCTTCTACAGTGAAATAGAGTTTTATAACCTTGTGCTCGCAGCTGAGAATCAAAAAGAAGATAGGCAAATTTGGTTTTATTTATCTTTCAAGCGAACATCAGCAAAAAGGGAACTCCCCCTCATAATAGGAGAGCAATTTATCTGTGCATAGTTGTCCATTTCCAAATTGCATTCCAAAGGTGCAAATTGAAACGCCAACAAACAATAGCCATTCATGTTCAGAAAATCAGAATTAAATGTCATTGGTTTGCATTTTTTATGAACATTTTATGTGTTGAATTCATCTTTGATGTTATCTCCATAAGGACTCATAATCGCCATGTTTATTTGGAGCATTTTGACATTCAGTGTTCACTGCCATAATCATTTGTAATTCAGAAAACAAAAATCAGATTTCAAATCTAGGGTTTGTGCAGAAAGGAAAGGAAAATATTCAGAATTTCAAGTGCAGAAAATATAATCAGAACCTAGTATTTTGAGCAGAAAACTAAAGTGCAGAAAACCAGGGCAGAATTCAGAATTTTTAAATCAGAATTTCAGGCCAATATCCATTAGGGATATTACATCTGCTCTAAATTTTCAGTTTGAATGGTTTGACATTTTGTCAAATACTTGTCATGCAAGGTGACTGATTTCTGAATGTTTGTTGTTTTGTGATGTTTGTTTGAATGATTTTTCAATGCCAATACATATGCAAATATATAGAAAAGATAACCAAATACTTGCATAAACAAATATCAATGATTCAACACCCAAATCATGCTTTATTTATTGTTGTTACAAGTCTAATTACATTGATAATCAGGTCTAATACAAAGTACATCTGACTGATTAAAACTATAGGAAACGTTTGCAAAGCCTCTTCAAATTAAATATTTGAATATGAAATTCATGTACAACATACCTGATTGAATAGCACTTCTAGGCACAAAATGAAACCATACAAAGCAAATAGATGTTTGATATATAACTATTGTCCACAAATGAACTCTGATATGAAATCTGCTGATGTAAACAATGATGAACAGTTCCTTAATAGCCACGATTTCACCTTCAATGAGGTAGTGCTAGACCTCCAAAGTGAGTGTTGAAACCCTAAATGGAAGATGTTGCCAAATGGATGAAAATTCTGCCTTCAAACCCTAGGTCTGTCAATCTGATATTTTTGCAGAAGTCTGAGTGAAATCTGATTACAAATTTATGATGATCAAAGCCCACAATCACTCCAAAATCAAGTGCCAATTCCTCCAAACCCTAGGCGATGGAAAATAGATGATTGCGGAGGATTGTTGCTCTTTTGGTGAGAAGATTGTATGAGGTCTTCTTGGCAAGTGTGTTGCAGCGTAGCTTATCAAATGGAAAGCCACACAGGTGTCCTAGATTGATTTGGGATCCTGGAATTCTTTTGGAGTATTGGATTATGATGCAAGATTTTCATCTCAGATGGAGTTTTATTGCTTAAGAACAAGCAATCTCTTGGGAGGGAGGATTTGTAATGTCCCTTTTGCTGACAAGTAAATAAAATAATTAATTAAATAAATAAAATAAGTTGTCTTGAAATATTTTAAAAAGCAACTTATATTTATTTAATTATTTTATTTAAGAAGTTGTAAAGTACCCTACTTAAATGACTGAAATTTTTCTCTTTGCTGTTCCAAATTTTAGATAAGACTTATTGCATCAATTCACCACATAAACATCAAATATGAACAATAAACAAGTGAAGCATCAAACCCTCAAAAAGCATACTTTATTGAAGCCTTCAAATGAAAGATATACAGATGTCCAATGGTTGGAAATTATTACAGTCAGAGTCTGATTTTATATCAGACCTTATTATATGTACAAAAATGCATGCAATGGTTCAAATCTTGCCTATGGTTAATGACAAAACCCTCTAGAATGTTCAACACTTCAATTCAGCTTAATTGGGCCTTTGAAATAGGCCGTAACCTTGACTGATTATGACTGTAATTTCACTGTTGCAGCAGCTGTAAGGACTGTTTTAACCCAGTAATGCAAAATATGACAAAATCCTCCAAAAACACCACTTCCCAAGCAAGTGATTGGCTCCTAGATGAAGATATAGTCTTGTATTGTCTTCTAATGATGTCAATCTTCAATCACCTTCATGAAAACAAGATGTAAAACCCTGTGGATGAAGATATCAGCTGACTGTCATAAAATTCAGTCAATGCAAATATGCCAAAAACCATAATATCACTCCAAAACTCAGTTCAGCTACCTTGGCTCAACTCCGCAATCACCAAGGGTTTCCTAAAGATATGCAATCTCACTCCAGCATCACAAATTTAACCTGCAATTCAAGAACAAATGGTGAAATCTGAATGATATCAACTCACAAATGGATACAGGGACATCACCATATCAAACAAGGGGTCATCACCTTGTCAATTTGACTGAAAATACAATTCTCAGACAACAAAACACAAAGTAGAAAGCTTACCAAATGATCAATAGATCCAAATTGAGATTGGAAGGCTCTATTTATCCTCCTCAAGGCTGGACGTCCCTCCCCTTCGCAAATTTGAAAGAATTTTGAAGTCCACCAATAGAAATCCTTCCTTTTGATCAATTCTAAATGCACTGGGTCAATAAACATCAGCATTTAAAATCTTCTTTGTTTTTATTGAATTTCCTTGTCATCCTCAATCGATCCACCTTGCAAATTATCCTTTCTTCCTTGGCTAATGGCCATCATAGCATCAATTTATTTAATAATTTCCTTGTCATCCTCAATCAATCCACCTTGCAAATTATCCTTTCTTCCTTGGCTAGTGGCCATCATAGCATCAATTTATTTAATAAAATTACTCCTCACAACTAGGCGAATCCATCCATATCAGCATATGTATTTTATTTAATAAAAATCCTCTTCTACCACCTTGGGCAAATGGTCCTTTTGAGCATTTGGCTTGGGCGATCCTCAACAAACTTGATAAAAGCATTTAAAATCTTTCTTCTTGGCTGGAGCGATTCATAACAAACTATATTTTGCATTTAAAATCCATGCAAGTCGTTGGCACAAGGAACAAGAACGAATAGGTCTCACCTCCATTCGTTGGCCCAATAAACAATGCAAATGCACCTCTTTGATGTGTATCGATCCTCCTTGATAGACGTGGCTCCTCACTCAATGAAAACCCAATGCAAATTACCAATCGGTTCCACATGAGCCCATGCAATCCACATACATAGGTCCTATCCTCCAATCAATGGCACATGATCCAATAATTTAGCTCTCACCGTGTACATTTTTTCCTTAGCCGTTTTAGCTTGGACCTATCTCCATTGGGCGAATACTCCTTAGGCATTGGCATCTTTTCAAAGCACATTCAGCTATGCAAACAAATACAACTCATCCTTGGCGTTAGCAATAGATATAGGAAATTTAATTAAAAATTTCATTTCCCTTGTCCACATGGCATGAGTCAATCTAAAAAACACTAGTTGAGCCAACATTCCAGTTCTAGATGTATAGAAACAAGCTCAAACTAGAAATCATTCCCTTACCAAAACATTAGCCTATGGGAATGGATGATAGGCTAATCATCGACTCCATGTGAAGTCACTCCGGAAGTGGGGACATGACAAAAGTAAATTTTAGTCAAACAGAAAATAAAATTTAAAATTTAAAAAAAAGTTACTTTTGTGGAAAAATAATAAAAGCTTTCCAATGTCGGCCAAAAAGGAGGATTCTAAAAAAAGCCAAGAGATTATTTAAAAGTGGCTTGGAGTAAAGGTTTGTATATGCATTTGATTATCTATCTTTTGATATTTTCCATTGTGGGAAAAAACTTTGAACAGTTGGTTCGACGGTATTGAGGTGAATTTCGACGGTATTGAGGTGAATTCATTTCAAAGTTCACATTTGAGCATAACAATTTGTGCCATTTTGTTCTCTAGTGTTCGGTTAGTATTTTGTGGAGACTTCTAGGTGTGCAGATTTATATTTTGTGCGGAAGGATATATCATTTTTACAGGTTTATTTATTTGCTTCAGGAGGATTCATTTTAGCAAATTTGATATTTGTGTGAAGATTTATTGAAGAGTTTTGTGCAGTGTGTGGAAGTGAAAGTGTTTTAGATTAAACAAAAGATATTAATTAATGAGAGGGTTTATACCCTATCCATACCAGTGTGCACTCTAAACGATGGTCGTACAAGCCCAAATAGTGATACGATTCATTAGGAGTTTTAATTGAATGATATGCTTGTTGAAGTGGAATGTGGGGCCCATAATACCTAGGCGCACCCTTTGGAAGCTGACTTTCATTATTCTTGAGCACTCTTAAGACTTGTGTGAGCTTCTTGTGACCTCACGTGAGGAAAGGGCAATGAGGCGCTGCCTCAAATAAATCTGTTTGGGTAATTTGGTGCTGGCCGTTCATTATTGGCATGTTTGAAATGATCTTTGGGAGGTATAAGGGGCTGATTTATAGTTCAATACTTCCGTCCAGCAATATGCAGATCTGAAGACTTATTACAGCTGCTCCAACATTTACTGGAAATCATCTTACTCAACAAATTTGTTTCTACAAGCTTCCCAGCGTCATGTGAGCAGGTTCGTACAGTTTCAAGGAAGGGATTCGGCATGTTTTATCAATGATTTCAGTCTGAGAAAGAGGGTGTCAACAGCTGCAGCAGTCATCAGATATTCAAGGATAGAATTCAATGATATTTGTAATGTATTTTATTGTTGTTGTTAACTGGAGTATGGCATGGCAGTATGGAGGTTAGTAGTGTAATACATCTCTATTCTGTTTTAATTCATTGCAGTGGTCATAATCAATGTTAAATGTTGCAAACTGAGTGAAATGTTGATGTGGAATAATCTTAATTAAGGGATAATATCATAATACTGTTCCAGTTTTTGTTGTGCAATTGATTCCTATTCATTCATCAAAAATTTGCAAGTTGTCTACCAACTGTTTGACAGAATGTGCATTGTTATCCTTGACTATTGAAATGCAATTGGGAATGTTTCATGTTCTAACCCAATAAACAAGCTGTTCTATGTCGTGTCCCCATATCAACAATTTATAATTAATCGATTATGTACTATTCATTCAATCAAAGATATGAATGACATTAAATCAATAGTAAATACATTTAAATAATAAATTAAATATTATATTATAAATATTAAATATTGTTATCAATATAAATATAAATATTAATTATTATTATAATTATCCATATTGATAAATAATAGATATTATTATTATTATTATACAATAATATAAATATAATAATAAATATATGTAATAAAATATAAATATTAAATATCATTATTATCATTTATAATAATATAATATTAATGAAGATATTATATAGTAACAATATATAATTATAAATATAAGTAATATAAATATAAATATTTATATAAAGTGCAGCATATAAGTCAAGTAATATAAATATTAATATTTATGTAAGAGCCAACGATGACTTTCATATAAAACAAGTCATATTAAAAGAGAGACTAAAAAGAAGTAATAGCTTACGTGGTATGTAAGAAGCACTTCATACATCTTAAGGCAGCACTTGAAAATTAAAGGTAACAATTGTAATAACAAGTAATTGCTGTTGAGGACCAGCGAACCAATTAAAAGGGTCAGTCACGTCTCACGGGAAGGGCATGACCGATTGGTAAGTAAAGGATATAAGGGAGGAAGCAACGGAAATACATGGCAGCATGGAACACAGCAATCAATCAAGGAATCTCATATCATAAGTGCAGTGATCAAGGATCTCACTAGACCAGCCTTAAAAACAAGCACATCCAATATGAATAAATACAAGTTATATCCACATCTATCCATCAGCAATCTCATTGACTTGCAAATATGATCATCATCAGCAAGCAAAATAATTCATTGAATTATCATTCCACAATCTCTGAGCAGTATCATCTCATGACACACGGCATCTCATCTCATATCATTCGAATCATCATTGAGCATCAAACATTCTTATCCTCCTGTCAGCGACATCCTCATGATCAGCAGTGAATAATATATCAATTGCAGCAGATACTTCAACCATTCATATAGTCGATTAGCGATCAGCAAATTGAATTCGCCATTCAATACTTATAACTGCCATCAGCACGACTTGTTCCATTTCGCTAGCATAAAGAAACATTGGAAACAGTCTATACTCATTCATTGTTGCAAGTCTGAGCAGCGCAAGTATTGTACCACATAGAAGGTATGTTCCTATCTCAAATTCTAATGATTTCATAATCAATCACCAGCTAATCATAATAATGCATCTGACTGTGATAGAATGCTTGTAAGCTAGAACGAATGTATCATCACAGCAGGTTCACAATAGCATGGTAATATAGATAGAATGGATATGAACATAAGGTAGAAACTAATGCTTTCATAGAATGAATATGAATAAAAATAATTTATAATCAGAATAGCATGATAATGATACTCATATAGGATATAAAGGATATGTGAATACAATGAAATGAAAATACTATCATGGAATATCACAAGCATAGTTGAAATAGAATAGTGTAAGGATGTTTATAATAGAATGAAATGTCATCATAGAATGAAATGTATACCATATGATAAGAATGCCTATCATCAAGAATGTCTATAACATGTGATATAAGAATGCTCAGTAGAATGATGAAATGTATATGATGCCAAAGAATGGCAATCAATGAGATAGTACAAGTAAATGGCCAATTGTACCATCTCGTGATCCATGAGAATCACGAGATAGTAAGGATAATTATTATAAGTTGTAATTCATAACATGGAATACCCGGGATGAGAATAAGAGCCTCATCATTAATCTATCTACACACCCTATAAGTGTGGGAGTGGGGGTTAGGGAAAGGTGGTTAGGATCTAGCACCAAGGCGACTCTCAAGTGGGTGAAGTATCGCCGGATGAATAGCGTGAAGCCCCTTGAGCCAAGAGGTGAAGTATCGCCAGGTGTAGCGTGAAGCCCTTGGGCCTATGGTTGCGAAGACCTAGATATTATTAATGGCTTAACGGTAGGTGACTCTCAAGAGGGTGAAGTATCACCTGGTGCATACCGTGAAGCCTCCTTGAGCCAAGTGGTGAAGAATTGTCGGGTGTAGCAATGAAACCCTTGGGCCTATGGCAGTGGGTCTTGTTTTACCAATGCCTTAACGCACCCTCTCATATTGGGTGAGTGGCGTAGAATAGATTAACGTTCAGGCTCAGGAATGACTCTCCTGAGGTAAACCATGGAACCTCTATATGATAGGAATGAGGAACGAAATGCATATATGAAATGAATTTGATATTGATTATGAATGTGGTTACTAACTCTAATTGCTATTTTATGATATTATAAGGATTTATTGGTTACTAATGTTCTCTTTTACAAGTCAAAATTGTGTGCAAGGTTAAGAAATTTTGAACTTCCAAAAAGAGGGCATTACATTCTAGAACAAACATACTCAGAAATACAGTCTGATAGTCACAATGCAAAGTGTTTGACGAAATGCCAGCAAGGGAAAAATCAGAAAATTTATGGTTTTAAGAAAAAATCTTTGTAGGGGATTTTACAATAACTCCTTGAAAGATTATCTCCTGATTTAGACTGTAACCCCTACTCCTAGATGTTGGCACCCAAGTTTTCAGCCTCATATTTGCACCATCTTGTCAAATTTCTCAAAATTTTCCTAAGGGGTCCTTGTGCCTTTACCCTGATGCATGTTGTTGAAACCGTGATTTTGGCTAAGTCTGAAACCCTGAAACCCTAAAAATTTGGCTAAGTTTGAAATCTGATGGATCCTCCAAATTCTAGAATCTGCAGTTTAACTCCTATAGATCCAAAACCACTCTCGAACATCCTGTCAGTATATACATAAAATATAAATAAAGTATAAGAAATTCAGTATTACAACTTATATTTCATATTTTATATATATACTATCCTCAACCTCTTTCTGTATCGAGCTCTTTTGTTCTTACGGGATTTTGGGACCCGTCGGGACTTTTGGAGTTTTTCCAAAAGTTCCAAACTACCTCCGCAACCCTGCGACTCTTCCAGACCCCCTGATTTTTCAAGACGAATTTGGAGGTGCAAAAAACTGAATTTTCAAATAAATTTTTGAGGAAAGGGTAAGTATTTTATGGAGTTTCGGGTCAAACTTTCAATTTTGACTTTCGCCACTTTTGGTTCCACTAGGGTTTTGGGACCCACTGGGACTTTTGGACTTTTTCCAAAAGTCCAACAATTTCGTTCTCCCACCGACACGACACCCGCCGAAGGCCCTAAAACATGGGAAAATGCGTCGCCAACTCTCTAGATCACCATTAATGCAAAGTGGGTGGTTGAATTTGATGTTTTAAATGCAGTTGGAGTTATTGGAGTTTTCCCTCCCATTTTTCCATCAAATACGAGTTGCAAGTGATATAAATAGAAGATTGAAAATCATTTTGAGGGGTTAGTTCTTTCGTGGTGGCTGGAGGCTGTGCAGATTCAGTAACGTCTCTAGGGCTCCAAATTATGTCATGTCCAGTTGCACAGAAGTAATGGAGTGTTGACATAGATGAAAAATAGTGTGCTGTAGGGGTTGTGCAAATAATGTCTCCATGTTCGTTTGTATGTATTTAGTGTTTTCCTCTTATCACATTTGCTGATAAGTTTGTATTGGACATTTGAAAATGTGAGCATTTTAAATATATTACATTATTTGTTATTGTCATTTGTTCTCTCCATTTGAATGCATTCAGTTCATATTGGATAATTAAGTATGTTTGAAACACAAAACTTGCATCTAATACAACATATGCTTAGATCACATTTCTTTGTTTTCTTTCCATTGTTTTCTTTTTTGTCACCTGAGACTCTGTAGCCCAGTTGGATTGGCACCGGTCTTGGCTCCATCAGGCCAATCTCATATCATTTAAAATAAACATTTGCCAGTGGTTTAGGGGAAGGACCATCACTCTTGTGCATGTATACTTGCACAGTTTGTATCAACTATATAGGGGTTTTGTGACAGCCAGTTGTTCTTGGTTCAGTGACAGTTTTGGGATCAAGATAACGAGTTGGGTTTGGTAGTTCATTGGTTTTTAGTTGTTTATTTGGTTTGAACTCAATAATATCCCTCTAGAGCCTAGTTGAGTTCAAAGTGTAGAGGAGTCTACCCACTCCTGTTAGTTGGTCAAAATCACCCTTAACCTATTGACAAACCTCTTTCAATCACCTTGATGACACCCCTAGCCTAGGTGATTGTGAAATGTTTTAGGGTTTCGAGTTGTAGTTATTTTAGGAACCAACATTTTGGCGCCATTGCCAAGGATAGATTATTGCTGGGTTGGAAAAAATTTGATGACTCTACTGGTTGGAATAGCCGGAATTATTTTTCAGCCTTGAAGATTGTCATGTTTCAAGGATTTCCTCTTTTTTGGAAGAGGTGGCGACTCTGCTATCAAAGAGAACAAAGTGTTGAGTCTGTATGCATGTGTTCATGTGCGTGATTCAAAGAGACTACAACTAGTTAAGGTATATGTTCTTTCTTTCAGCTTTGATCCATGGTTTCTTTCTCAGTAAAGGAACATGTATTATTTGCTCTCCTTTCTCCCTACACAGGTGATTTGTAATCAGCCATGGCTGAGTGGAATGGACAAGTTTACCCTAGGAATTTTTTTTAAATGTATCATATGATGAAAGCCCTAGATACTATGATAGAGCAAGTGTCCATGAGTATGATGGCGATGAAGGTCCCTATTGTTCATACAGCCCAACACCAATTGAAAACTCACATTCAAGCATGCAAGCATCAATACATGAAAACATGTTTAGGATAGATGCCCTCAATGAGATTGAAAGACAATGCGAAGAGAGGGGAGTCAGGGCCCTACAATCAAGTAAACACCCTACTGTTACAGAAAAACAGATATCTCCACCCCCAGTAGTTCCACTTGATCCCATTACAAGCAACTTGACCTTTCTTGGGTCAACTATGATAGGCAAACAATGAAACCTAAGATTTTCAGATTAATGCCAAGGTATGATAAGTATAGCCTTCAAGCAGGGGATGCACATGTAGGAATGTTTTCTAGTTTTATGGAAGAACATCTATTCAATGATGAAGACATGTGAATGAGGTTCTTTGTTAGGCCATTTTATAGAAAAGCAAGAGACTGGTACCAAAATTTTCCTAAACATTTCTTTGCTTCATGGAATGCATTTGTTGCTGCATTTGAAGATGTGTTTGTGTTGCATCTAGACCCTGCTGATCTCGTCCAAGAGTTAGAAGACATCAGATGGCAAGAGGGAGAGTCCAATATGGAGCTCAGCCACAAATTTGCAATTGCCCTATCCCACATCCCAGAAGATTTCAGACCTGATTCACCTGCTTGTATCGACATGTACCTTGGAGCCTACGATGTTACCTTAGGCACGGATTCTATATGGGAGGAGTTCAATCTATTGAGTATGCAACAAGCGTACTTGTTCATTGATTATGTTGAGAGGACTAAGAGGGATATGATTGCAAAATCCTTATCCTTAGATGTAGAAGTGGTTGGTAATGAATAGACTGTTGTAGGCAGCAAGGATAGGGATGCTTTACGTGATTCATACACAATGTCAAGTGATGATTGTGTGTGCGAGAGGGTAGAGGAAGGTGCTAGTGCAATGCATGACAGTGATACAGATGAAAATAGTAGTATTTGCACCTACCTTAAATTGGATCAATCATCAGTGGGTGATGAAAATGAGAAAATTACTGATGATTCCCAATTTGGTGAAGAGAATTATGACCCTGATGTTTGTTGTAGTATTGTGGACTGCCAAGAGGATATGTATGCAAATAAAAAATTGAATAAATCAGCTCAGGTAATTGATTATATAGAGTGTGCATATATTGATGATATAAATAATGATGAAGGGATGAGCATAAAGCACAATGTCCTCTATGAAGCCAATGCAAATCCATCCAGTAGCATAATTCTTGATTATCATTGGTGCATGGATAATCCTCTTTTTGAAAGTGACTTAGAGTTTAATGGGTTTGAAGAGCTATCAACTTTGAAAAGGGAGAATCAAATGCCTTATTATCAATATGACCCTGCTGCCTATGGCAACCAAGTGGACAAAGAGGGGTATGTACACAATGATGAAGAGCTCACTCAATCAGTTCTTAAGGCTGGTTATGCAAAGTGTATGCATGTAAATGATATTCAGAATGAGCAAGAGGCCGGTCTCTTGTTTGGTGTGTCGTCTTCTTTTATCCCTAATAATGACATTGAAGCCATTAACATCTGTTTGTATGAGGATGATGTAGATGTGGTTGCACTAGATGATAGGGTTGCAGAGATGAATGATGGTGCAGCCAGTGAGGTTCAAATTGAAGACCTTGCCTATGAGAGTTGTCAAGATGAGGAGCATGCAAGTGTATGTAAGAACTTTTCCCAACCATGTAAGCGTCATTTTCATTCTCATATAAATTATGCTTCAGCTGAACTTTATGGAGGATATACTACAATTACCAAGGATGTTGAGGTAACGGTTTCCAGCTATGTGTTGGCGTTTCAATTCGCACCTCTGGAATGCAAGTTGGAAATGGACAGCTATGCACAGATAAACTGCTCCCCTATTGGAAGGGGGGGTTCCCTTTTTGCTAATGTTCGCTGAAAAGATAAATAAAACAAATTTCGCCTATCTTCTTTTAGATTCTCAGCTGCGAGCACAAGGTTATAAAACTCTAAACGCTGTAGAAAAGGTTTTTTCCTTTTTAAAACTTCTACTACAACTAGGCTTAAACTAATGACGCTTTTAATCTCCTAAGTAAATTCAGAGCAAAAGAAATTAAAAGTGGACAAGGAATGATTGTTTTAACACAAATACTTAAGTAAATTTCTCCCAGATTTTCATCACAAGACTCAATACTTTAATGAGGAAAGCTGAAATAAAAGTTACAGAAGCCACACATCTGATGATGAAACTTGATGATCTGAGATAGAATATCATAGCAAAATAGGCATGAGATTTCTATTCCAACATCACAAAGTTGATACAACTCCAGGACAGCAATACTGTAGCAAAAGGCAGGCATACAGCAAGCGATCAAACATCGGAGAACAGGTTACATAGAGTGAACAAACACTTGAAATAACAAAATCTGCAGGCTAGAATAGACACAGCAAATTTGCTATCACAAAAGTAGCTCCATTACAATGGGCAAGGCTGCCCTTATTTATACTAAATCAAAGGAGTAGGGAACCCTAAAATCTCCTTGATTAACCCTAACTTGCCAACTCGCAAGCTTTATTTCTATTCTAAGACAAAGATACAACTAACAAACGCTTTAAAGCAAAGAAAATTCCAACTATTACAAAGTGATTTATTTCTAAATATAGAATGGATGAGCTTAGGATGAAAGCAAATGCTTTAAAACAAAAAGCATCTGATTTAAAGATGCTTTATTTTGAGTCACATTCTCATCTGCATTCTTGCTTTATGGTGATGCCATCCATTGATATTTTTTTTTGTTCATTTCTTCTAAAAAGCAGATTCTGAGCGAGAAAAGCTAGCACATGGGTTTTGTAGATAATTTCGTTCTGAAGCAACCCAAATTGTCGGATTCTAAAAAGCGGAGGATTTCTCAAAGAAGCAGCAAAAAAGCAGATTCCTAAAAAAAGCAAATTTCCCAATCTTCAAGAGGATGAAATTCTAGATGGACCCATCTCGATGAAATTTGAAAATGCTTCGGCCATGTTTCTAAAAAACGATCCCCTAGAAAAAAGGACCCTGAAAAAGCGTGCTCCCCTACTTCCTCATCCTGAAACTATGAAGAATGCTGAAAAAGCACTTCATTTGAGCCTTTGAATCTTCGTGGAAAGAAAAATAAAAATCCTTCCTCTGGACGCAACCTGCAAAAATAATGAATAAAAGCGGCCAAAAGCTTGTCTTTATAGAACTTTAGGGCAAAAAAACAGCTTTCTTTGTGAAGAAATAAAGCTTCAATCTTATCTATGAAGAAAGCAACTTTTAAAGCGCAAATACAAGTAGATGTTTTCAAATAAGAGGAATCCCTATTTTATAGCTGCCTATGGCTTCACGTGTGAGATGATGAAAATATCTTCTTTGATGATGTCATCAAACATGCGAGATTGCAAAAGTGTTAGCCAATTTTCCTCCATTTTCGACACTTCTGCACTCCTTTTGACTCCAAAATGGCCTGTCTCTAACTTCAACAAGATGGAAAACTGTCACCATTGACTGAAAAAGCTGACTGATCATGGCATCTTAGAAGTTTTATCAATTTTGATTTCATCCCCAGTCTCGGACTGACGATCTGACAACGTCTAACTGCAAATCTGACCTCTGGAACCTGTCGCCGAATGAAAATCGGGAAATGGCTGGAAGGGAACACTGTCGTGACAAGAAAAATTCTAACACTGGATAACCCAGGCGCCCCTAGCCTCCAAGGGCGCTTGGAATCTCATGCCTTAGCCATTTTTCGAGATTTTAAATTTTCATTTTTCAAGATTTGCAACTTTTCTTCGTTCCCAGAAAAACATGAAAAATAAACTAAGTCTGGAGAAGATGGGCACCCCTAGCCTCCTGGGGCGCCTGAGATTCCATGCCTTAGAAAATTTTTGGAATTTTTCTATTTCTGCCACAAATCTTGAATTCCGCTAGATTTTGAAAGTCCTGCCTCACGTATATTTCAAAATATATTTAAGTATATGCTTAGATATTGAATTTCCTATACTTTAAATATTTTGAAATATACTTTCAGGATGTTTGAGATAGGTCTCAGATCCATGGGATTTGACATGCAGATTCTAGATTTTTGAGGATCCACCAGATTTCAGACTTCGTCAAATTTTCATGGCTTCAAGACGTCAAACTTAGTCATTTTCAGGATTCCAGGGACAGGCATCAGGATGAGGGTAGACTGGATAGCCTGAGCATATCTGAGATGAATCTTCTGCTTTTACGGGCCTTTTGACTGAGTTTGACTGTTTTTATCCACCTGGAAGCGGGCTAACAAAAACATTTTGACATTTCTCGAAAAACACGAAAAAAATTCTAACACTGGAAAAGATGGGTGGCCCCAGCCTCCAGGGGCGCCTGAAAATCTGTGCCTTAGTCAATTTCCATGATTTTCAACTTTTGCTTGCAGTTTGCTCTGTTTCACGTGCCGACAACTGCTTCCCATTACTAATTTCGATGATTTTGTCTGTAATATCCCTTGCTAGATCTGACCTCAAACTGCTGAATAGAGGCTCAAGGAATATTGTCAAACACTTTGTATGCAAGGTCTGATTTTGCTTGGTATTAATTTCTGTTTGTTTGGCTATGAGTTTTGATGCTGCAAATGGGGTCTTGGAACACTCCTAATGATGTAAGATGGATTGACAATGCAATAGGAATGATATACTAACTGATTTTGACCTTTTTACATACATATAAGTGACTGAAATTAACTTATACAGCCAATTGACATTTTGTCAAACACTTTCAATGCATCCTAAGATGGTTGGTGTGCACCTACAACAATAGGACATTAATGCAAACACTTGGCATGCATCTATTGTAATGTCCCCTTGTCACAAGTCAACATTTTCAAAATTTTGAACACATTTCCAACTTGTAAAGAGAACGTTATTATACCAAACTTTCTTAATTTCAATTATAGCAATAGATAAATGATATATTCAATCACATAAGAACATTGCCTTTAGATTTTCAATAATTAACATCAATTATCATTTTCTATCTTGTATCCATAATCTTTGTGATTACTTTCAATACGCATTCTCTATCACTTATATTTCATATATTCCTCTTAAGTTCACTACGATATTCTTTATCATTAATGTCATGATCTCTATCAGTATATATATATTTATCATCACTATCCATGCATTAACTCTTAACTTCATATGAGATGAGGTGAAAGGATGCCCTTTGGCCAATCATGGGTCCACTATTAATCCTTTGGCACGAGGGGTGACTTCTTCACCAACTGGAGCCAAAGGCCACTTCCACTTGTCCAAGGGGTACCTTTTGTACCTACTGAGACAAGGGCCATATCCACTTGTCCAAGGGGTGCTATTGCACCTACTGAGACAAGGGCCACTTCCACTTGTCCAAGGGGTACCTTTTTTGTACCTACTGAGACAAGGGCCATATCCACTTGTCCAAGGGGTGCCATTGCACCTACTGAGACAAGGGACAAAACATACCCATGTTGGCTACTATACATCTCAGACTCACCATCTCATATGAGGTTATATGTTAATCTTATATGTTTCATCAACAATATTTCTCATCTTATGTAACATCTAACATTGTATTTCCTAAGAGTTTATACTTATCATATCATGAAGTTTAAACAACATATAATACAGTAATAACATATTGCATAACTTGAAATTACTCTAATATGCGATTCAACTTTAAGATCATAACATTCCTATATATGTAATATAATGAGCCAATTTAGAGTACTAAATCATGAAATGCAATTACTAATCCTAATGCCTATTTGAAACTGAATCAAGACATCTTTTACACAGTTATTATCAGAAATCAGAATATATTATTCATTAGATGCAAAGGCATATGCATACCAATTAGATCAAGTATTTATTAATGGAGTAAGAGCATCATGGCGTACCTTACTGTGTATTGTGTCTCCTTAATGATTGGGGATATATTAACACTGTTACGGAATGATAGATATCTGCTGCTCCTGTTGTGTTTCTCTTTTTTTTTTGCAGAGAAAAATGTATGTTGATCGATGCTTTTGGAGGAGGGAAAAGTTCCCCTTTAAAAACCCACGAGGGAGTTTTAACTGCCCAAGAGATGTGGCGATTGGAGACATCCGTTGAATATGATCGGGGGAATATGACAGTCCCCCCTACTCAAGATTGCTTGTCCTCAAGCAATTAAGATTTGGATGATCAAGAATATCCTCTTCTTCCCAAGTAGCATCACTTATGGTTAATCCTTTCCATTTGATGAGATACTCTATGCTAGTTCGACCCCTTAATTTTCTCTCTCTTTTGCTTAATATTTTTTCTGGTTCTAGGACTAATTGTCCTTCATCATCGAGAGGAGGCAATTCCTCACTTGGGGTGATCTTTTGACCAAGTACTTTCTTAAGTTGGGAGACGTGAAATACATTGTGGATCTTGCTACTCAAAGGCAAATCTAATTCATATGCTACCTCTCCAACTTTCCTTAGTACCTTATAAGGCCCATAGAATCGGGGTTTAAGCTTCTCGGCACCACTAGATTTTATGGAAGATTGTTTATAGGGTTGCAATCTTAGAAATACTCTATCTCCTATCTCAAATGTCCTTTCTATTCGTTTCCGGTCGGCATATATTTTCTGCTGATTTTGAGCATGATGTAAATTATCTTTGAGAACTCTCATAATGTCTTCATGTTGCTGAACAAAATCCTTGGCTTTTGGAACTCTACTTTCTTGGAGAATTAGGCTTCCAAATGAAGTAGCTTCATATCCGTATAGAGCTTTGAAAGGGCTCATACCGATTGACATGTGATGTGTTGTATTATAACAATATTCACCCAGATGTAACCACTTAATCCACGCCTTCTGGTGCCCGGTGACATAGTTTCGTAAGTATCCCTCAATCCATTTATTCACAATTTCGGTTTGACCATCCGTTTGTGGATGATAACTAGTACTGGGGGTCAATTCCGTTCCGGATAATCTGAACAATTCTTGCCAGAAGGAACTCATGAAACGGCTATCACGATCACTGATTATGGTGTCGGGTAAACCATGGAGTCTAAAAATTTCTCTAAAGAACATATCTGCTACTTGAGGGGCTTTATATTCAGAAGTGATAGCCATGAAATGTGCATACTTTGTGAGTCTATCTACGACCACATATATACAATCTTTGCCCTGTGCTCTTGGCAGGCCGGTTATGAAGTCCATGGATATACTACTCCATTTTTGTTGCGGAATGGGTAAGGGTTGTAGTAGCCCTGCTGGATGGGTTTGTTCCACCTTGTTCCTTTGACAAGTATCACACTCTTGCACATGTTTCAACACATCCTTCTTTAGTCCTTTCCACGCAAACCTTTCTCTAACCTGCTTGTAGGTTTTGTAATAACCCTGATGTCCGGCTAGAGGTTGATCATGGAATTCTCTAAGGATTTTTCCTTTTATCTTAGATTCAGCTGTCACATAAACCCGATTCTTATAGAGTAAAAGTTCATCTTGGACTTTGAATTCATCGTTTGGTAAGTTACCCTCAAGTATACTTATGGTGAGAGGATCCTTAGCATAGTCGGCTATGAGGATGTTTTTCCAATCTGGTGAAATGCTTGTCATGGCACATATGAAAGGTCTTCGAGAGAGTGCGTCGGCAACCACATTATTTTTCCCCTTCACATAAGTGATGTCAAAGTTATAGGCTTGGATTTTACTCACCCATTTTTGTTGCCTATCATTAAGATCACGCTGTTTTAGAAAATGCTGCAAGCTGTTATGATCCGTCCGGACTGTAAACTTTCCACATACTAGGTACTGTCGGAATTTGGCTAAAGCATGCATGATTGCCAACATTTCTTTGTCGTAAGTAGAGTAAAGTCTCTCTGCGATTGTTAGCTTGCGGCTCTCGAATGCTATGGGATGCTTATTTTGCATTAGTACCGCCCCAATTCCTTCACCAGAGGCATCACATTCCAACTCAAAGGGCAGGGAGAAGTTAGGTATAGCTAAAACCGGACATGTACTCATGATATGTTTCAACTCCTCAAATGTTCTCCCTGCTGCATCATTCCACTGAAATAATCCCCTTTTTGTTAGGTCTGACAAGGGAGCTGCTATCCGGGAGAAATTCTTTACAAATCTCCTATAGTAACTGCAGAGCCCTAGAAATCCTCGCAGTTGGGTTAGAGTTTTTGGTCTAGGCCATGCCTTTATGGCTTTAATTTTTTCTTCGTCAACCTTGACACCTTCTGCACTAATCTTGTGCCCTAAATACAAGATTTCTTCCATCCCAAACTCGCACTTGGAGATTTTGGCATAAAGGGACTTTTGCTCAAGTATGGATAATACTTCCTCTATGTGCTTAAGGTGCTCCTCCCACGTCTTGCTGTAAATTAGTATGTCATCAAAGAAAATTAGGAGGAATTTTCGGAGTTGTTTTCGGAAGGTATGGTTCATACAAGACTGGAAGGTGGCCGGGGCGTTGGTTAGCCCAAATGGTAGAACCAGGAACTCAAAGTGACCATAATGACATCGGAACGCTGTTTTGGGTATGTCCTCTTCCCTCATTCTTATTTGATGATACCCGGAGCGAAGATCAATCTTAGAGAAGTACTTAGCCCCGTGTAACTCATCAATTAGTTCATCTACTCTTGGGATTGGATAGCGATTTTTTATGGTTTGTTTATTTAGGGCTCTATAATCAATGCACATCCTCATAGTGCCATCTTTCTTTTTCACAAGTACTACGGATGAGGCAAAAGGGCTAGAACTTGGTTGTATATGGCCCATTGCTAGGAGTTCATTAATGGTCTTCTCTATTTCTTCTTTGAATTTTTGGGGGTGTCGATAAGGGGTAGTAATAACAGGTTTTGCATTTCTTTCCATTTCAATTATGTGTTCAAAACCCCGCTTGGGAGGCAAACCCGGTGGTATGTCATCGAATACCTTCTTATGTTTTCTTAGGATAGGTTGAATATCTATGTGAATGTTTTGCCCTAATGGAGTTGACTTGTCTAGGATCATGCATTGGGCTGCCCATTCTATTTGATTATGTCTAAAAGTTCTCGCCATTCGTTTGCATGAGATAACTCTAGGTGACCCATCAGATAGCCCATGAAGGGTGATCCTTTCTCCTTGCTTTTCAAAAGAGAGTTCTAATTTTGGAAAATCTATGGTGACTTTACCTAGGGAGTGCAGCCATGGCATGCCTAAAATCATATCCGTGTTTCCCATGTTTACCACATAGAAGTCATCTTGGAAGGGGTGTCTCCCTATGGATAATCCTAATTGTGGTAGCATTCTTGAGCATTCTTTTGTGGAATCATCTGCTAGGGATACCATAAATCCTTCAAATTCTTGGGGGTTTAGCTTCATTCTTTTGGTTAAAGTCTCATCTATAAAGTTGTGAGTAGCTCCGCTATCTACTAAAGCTATAATTTTGTTACCATTTAGGTGGCACCTAATTCTAAATGGATGATGTTTAGATACCTTAGATATAGCAGCTAGGGTGACTTTCTCTTCAGGTTCATACCTTCTCCTTTTTGTCGGATTTTCTTCCTCCTCTTCATAGGTTAAGGCTTCAATGATGCGAGCTTGCCCGCATTTGTGACCTCGTTCCCATTTATCTTTACATTTGAAACATAGCCCTTTCTCTTTTAAATCTTGTAGCTTGTGACATAGGTGTCCTAGTGTCCATGGTGCTCCGCATGTAAAACATAGCTTTTTATCCTTCCTCTCATCTTTGCGGTGGTATGTCTTATCAAACCTTCCTTTCTTATGGAAGGGTTTAGTAAATGGTTGAGGGGTTTGGTTTTGTTCTAGTTGGGTGGCCATTTCTATGGCATCATCAAGTGTAGTGGGTTTAAGTGCGCCCACTAATCCTCTTAGTTTTTCATTCAAGCCTTGGATGAATAGAAATGTAAGCCTCCCCTTCTCCATCCCTGAAACTCGAAGGGCTATTTCCTCAAATTCATTCACATATTCGTCCACCGTCCCTCTTTGCCTTACTTGGGTTAAGTCCTTAAAATCTTGCTCAGGATGCCTGCGTTCAAATTTCTTAAGGAACCTTTTAGAAAATTCCTCATAGGATTTAACGGTTTCATGATCTTGTGTGTGCTTTCCATGATGCCACCATTCGTACGCCAAACCCTCTAAGTGTAGAATGGCGAATTGAAGGGCATCTTTTTCGGTCATGGGACTAAGTTGAAAATAATCATTTAATTTTTCTAGCCATGCACGCGGAGTGATTTTACTTGTCCCATCAAAGTTGGGAAGGATTACTTTATTAGTCTTTTGCTTCAAATCTTTGTTGATGGGTCTCTTTTCCTTTCTTGCTAGTTCATTCCTTTTGGAGTTGCTAAATTCACTGAAGGATACAAGATTTCTTAGTTCGGGATCTAAGTTTGCATAGGCTCTAATCATGTCTTCAGTGCTCATCTCTTGGATGATGTCATTTGTCGTTATTGGATTGTCTTCGCTTGGTAAGAAGGGTGGTAGTGGAACTCGTGTGCTTGATGAAGAATTACTGTTTTCAGCTTGGTTAGAGGCTACTTCCTTTCCATTGGTTGAGTGGGTTTTTGGATGATCCGTAGTGTCACCCACCTTTTGGAGTGCCTCTAAAATCATTTGGGTTGTCTTTTCACCTTGATCCATCATGGCTTTGGTGATTCTTTCATTTTGTTCCATCATGGCCTTGGTAGTGGCTTCCATGAAGGCCCTCATTTCGTTGTTCATTTTTTCTTCTAGTAGTTGGTGGTTCCTTCTAGTGTATGCTTGCATAAGATTACTTCACAGGATGGCAGGAAGACCGCTCTGATACCACTGTAATGTCCCCTTGTCACAAGTCAACATTTTCAAAATTTTGAACACATTTCCAACTTGTAAAGAGAACGTTATTATACCAAACTTTCTTAATTTCAATTATAGCAATAGATAAATGATATATTCAATCACATAAGAACATTGCCTTTAGATTTTCAATAATTAACATCAATTATCATTTTCTATCTTGTATCCATAATCTTTGTGATTACTTTCAATACGCATTCTCTATCACTTATATTTCATATATTCCTCTTAAGTTCACTACGATATTCTTTATCATTAATGTCATGATCTCTATCAGTATATATATATTTATCATCACTATCCATGCATTAACTCTTAACTTCATATGAGATGAGGTGAAAGGATGCCCTTTGGCCAATCATGGGTCCACTATTAATCCTTTGGCACGAGGGGTGACTTCTTCACCAACTGGAGCCAAAGGCCACTTCCACTTGTCCAAGGGGTACCTTTTGTACCTACTGAGACAAGGGCCATATCCACTTGTCCAAGGGGTGCTATTGCACCTACTGAGACAAGGGCCACTTCCACTTGTCCAAGGGGTACCTTTTTTGTACCTACTGAGACAAGGGCCATATCCACTTGTCCAAGGGGTGCCATTGCACCTACTGAGACAAGGGACAAAACATACCCATGTTGGCTACTATACATCTCAGACTCACCATCTCATATGAGGTTATATGTTAATCTTATATGTTTCATCAACAATATTTCTCATCTTATGTAACATCTAACATTGTATTTCCTAAGAGTTTATACTTATCATATCATGAAGTTTAAACAACATATAATACAGTAATAACATATTGCATAACTTGAAATTACTCTAATATGCGATTCAACTTTAAGATCATAACATTCCTATATATGTAATATAATGAGCCAATTTAGAGTACTAAATCATGAAATGCAATTACTAATCCTAATGCCTATTTGAAACTGAATCAAGACATCTTTTACACAGTTATTATCAGAAATCAGAATATATTATTCATTAGATGCAAAGGCATATGCATACCAATTAGATCAAGTATTTATTAATGGAGTAAGAGCATCATGGCGTACCTTACTGTGTATTGTGTCTCCTTAATGATTGGGGATATATTAACACTGTTACGGAATGATAGATATCTGCTGCTCCTGTTGTGTTTCTCTTTTTTTTTTGCAGAGAAAAATGTATGTTGATCGATGCTTTTGGAGGAGGGAAAAGTTCCCCTTTAAAAACCCACGAGGGAGTTTTAACTGCCCAAGAGATGTGGCGATTGGAGACATCCGTTGAATATGATCGGGGGAATATGACATCTATTCCATCTCCAATGAAAGTTACATATAAATCTCTATGCAAATGTATGCTTACAGCCAATAGGCATTTCGTCAAACATATGGCATGCAAACTAGTACACTAATCAAGAGCAATATAGATATGAACATTACATCAAACAATTGGCATGCAACTTATTTCCCCTTTGATTGGAGTACAATGCTGATATGATTAGCCAAGACTCTTGGCTTTACAATGAATGTTCAATGCAATGCCAAAATCTGATATTAATGATCACCTACAGCAACACCTAAATGCAAATTGATATAACAATGCAAAATACATCAAAGAACCTAATTATGAAGCCTAGAATGTCACGGCACTGTTCACGTCACTGTAGCGTTTCACTATTCACAGGTACTGTAGCAGCCAGCAATAAATGTATTCCACAATGAATCCTTAATACCCTTACAATCTGCAAATAGATATGCATCAACCCCTTGTATTCTTTGTATTTCTTCTCCAATTTATGCACAGATTGGACTCCTAGATGAAGCCCACACTTTGGCAATAATCTCAGTTGATATTTCACAACCTCAAAATTGCATAACCAATGAGAGTTTTCGTTCCCAATGGCTGGAAATGTCAGAAACCCTAGCTGGCTTCCTCACCAAACAACAACATCAAAGCAAATATCAATTCCTAGATGATATGAAGCTTGGGTGACCCTCTTAATAGACTTTTTTTCTCCTCATGAAGTTGGCCCATCTAGAAGCTTCCTCTTTATTAAAATAATATTTTATTTGCACTTTTAATAATATTAAAATATGACCTTATAAATAATAAATTGAATTGGCCCCCTTTTTAAATGCCACATGACCCTTCAAGTCATAAAGTGCAAATATAACGTTAAAATATAATATTAAAATATTAATTATTATTAAAGTGACCTTTAGTAATAATTAAACATCATAACTTAGGCAAATCACCTTATTTCTCCAAGCCAACTGAATACTAGAATCGACACTGCCGAAATATCCCATTCAGGTGCCCTGCTATAAATAGTAACCATGACTGAATGACTTACTCTAAATAGTAAGTATGAAAAACTGAGTTCTGAAACCTCTGCAAAGGCCAAGCTTGAACCTCATTGAATCCTAAAGAAGAAACCACACTGATATCCACCCAACAAGGCCCTCTAACCACCTACATTAGCCTACGAGGGCCAGGAATAGGCTAAACCACCCAAAAACCACAACTGCCTAAAATGGGGACATTACATTGTCGGACGACTGCCGCTGGATGAAGGATGAACTGGATAACCTGGGTATATTTGATGTGATTGCCGGCTTTTTAGAAACTGTTGACCAGAATGACTGCTTTTATTCACCCCGGAACTGACCAACGGAGACATTTCTCGCATTTTCTTGAAAAACGCAAAAAAAAATTCCAACACTGGTGCAACTAGGCACCCCTAGCCTCCAAGGGCGCCTAGATTTCCCAAACTTAGTCAAATTTGATGGTTTTCAAATTTTCACCTCACTCCGGATTGACCTTGCTCCGTTTTGTATTCTTCGTCAAATTGACGACTATTCGTCAATTCTGCGTCATCAGAACAACGTTGAAAACTTGAAAACGAGCTCTGGCAGATGAGCTTCCTCCATTGATGACATCAGAGCTCATGCTTCGTCTTCTGAAAAAGCATAATTGACCCGGTAGAGAAAACTTGACCTTTTGCAGATTTCGTCTAGACCACGCTGATCATGAAGCAAAATCAGCCAATGAGAATCAAGCGCGACACCTGAATCGAAGATTCTATTTTTAGAAACTTTCTATTTTTAGAAAATTTTGCTAGCATCCGTATCTCAAGAAACCCAGAAAACCTAATTTGACGTCTATTTTTAGAAACTTTCTAAAAATAGCAATTTCTATTTTTAGAAATTTTGACTTTTTGACTTTTTTGACGAAAATGTTTCTAGACTTGCTCAAAATGCCTTAATGAAGCAAAAAAATTTGATTGGGTACAACACTATGAAGACTCTGTCACAGATACATTTTTAGAGCTTTGTTTAGGGCAGTTATTTCTTATTGATATGGATCGTGTTGAGAGCACATTTTTTAGCTCATAGGTTGGGCTTGATAACATTGAAGTTGAGTGTTCTCAAGTGGGTCAAGTTGTTGATCTGTAGAGTGAGGAAGAGCCGATCATGAGTGATTTTCTTAACAACAATTTTTACACAACAGAGTGTGTCAAAGAATACGAAACAAACAGGCAACTTGAAGAATGTGAGTCTTCACAGAAAATGCCTCAGAGTTCTAGTTTGCATGTTGATGGTAAGGAGTTAGATTTAGATCAAGTTTTTGATTCAACTATAAAAAACTACATCAGCATTGGTGATACAATTGAGTTACCAGAATTTGAGAAATCATGACACAACCCAAGTTGGGGTCACATTAGAGCAAGGCACACTCCAGGTTGATGCTCAAGAAAGTTATTTTCTTCATACAGATTTGTGTGCCGGTTTGAACACGTATCATTCTCCCAATGAGCTTGAAGTTGAAAGTTGCCATATGGATGAGGATGACAATGGCTCTTATTGTTTCTAGTTGCCTTATCCGATTGACTGTCAGTTTCATTTCTAGTATGATGATACCAACACTGGTAGCTTGCAGGTGCATGAGTGGAAGAAATAATATCTGTTGTTGCTAGGCAATCAATGCAACTTCAATTTGATAGAGATCAGCTCCATTCAGCTTGTCTTCGACAGGGGCAAGTAGCTTCATCAATTTTTTGCAGGGTTGGCTTGCAATGTTCTGAAATTTTTCTTACAGTCATCCTTCCTTCTGTGTCACCCATGCCTATGACTGTATACCTTGTAAATACGTCTTGCATTGTTCCCCCCTTGTTTGTTTTTTCCTTTTTGTTCTACCCGAAAATGTTCTAGATTCTTGTTGTGTCACTGCTTGGCACACATCCCCAACCAAAGCCAGTGTTGGCACCCAGGTTTTCAGCCTCATATTTCCATCATCTTGTCAAATTTCTCAAAATTTCCCTAAGGGGACCCTATGCCTTTACCCTGATGCATGTTGTTGAACCCCTGATTTTGGCTGTCTGAAATCTTGAAACCATGAAAATTTGGCTAAGTCTGAAATCTAATGGATCCTCCAAATTCTAGAATCTGCATTTTAACTCCTACGAATCCAAACCCACTCTCAAACATCTTGACAGTATATACATAAAATATTACCACTTATACTTATATTTCATATTTTACGTATATGATGTCCTCAACCTCTTTCTATTTTGGGCTCTTTTGTTCCTGTGAGATTTCAGGACCCGCAGGGACTTTTGGACTTGGTTCTTGCGAGATTTCAAGACCCACAGGAACTTTTGGACTTGGTTCTTGTGAGACTTCGGGACCCGCCAAGACTTTTGGATTTTTTCCAAAAGTCCAAAAGTTCCAAGCTCTCCCTCCAACCCGACACCTACTGAAGGCCCATAAACATGGGAAAACGTGCTGCCAACACTCTAATTCACCATTAATGCAAAGTGGGTGGTTGAACTTGATGTTTTTAATGCAGTTGGTGGAGTTGTTGGGGTTTTCCCTCCCATTTTCCATCAAATACAAGTTGCAAGTGATATAAATAGAAGATTGAAATCATTTTGAGGGGTTGGTTCTTTGGTGGTGGTTAGAGGTTGTGCAGGTTCAGTAACCTTCTAGGGCTCCAAATCATGCCATGTCTAGTTGTAGAGAAGTAATGGAGTGGTGACATAGATGAAAGTGTGTTGTAGGGGTTGTGCAAATAGTGTCTCCATGTTCATTTGTATGTATCTAGGGTTTTCCTCTTATCACATTTGCTGATAAGTTTGTATTGGACATTTGAAAATGTGACAGCATTTTAAATATATTATAATCTTTGTAATTGTCATTTGTTATCTTCCATTTGAATGCATGTAGTTCATATTGGATAATTAAGTATATTTGAAGCACAAAACTTGCAATCTAATACAGCATATGCTTAGATCACTTTTCTTTGTTTCCTTTCCATTGTTTCCTTTTCTATCACCTGAGACTCTGTAGCCCAGTTGGACAGGCACCAGTCTTGGCTCCATCAGATCAATCTCATATCATTTAAAACAAACATTTACAAGTGGTTTAGGGGAAGGACCATCACTCTTGTGCATGTATACTTGCACAATTTGTATCAACTATATAGGGGTTTTGTGATAGTCAATTGTTCTTGGTTCAATGACAGTTTTGGGATCAAGATAACGAGTTTGGTTTGGTTGTTCATTGGTTTTTAGTTGTTCATCTGGTTTGAACTCAATACCTGCTAAAGTATAGCCCTTGGAATATCCCTCCAAATCTTAGCTGAGCTCGAAATGTAGAGTCTACCCACTCCTATTAGTTGGCCAAAATTGCCTTGAACCTATTGACAAACCTCTTTCAATCACCTTGATGACACCCTTGGCCTAGGTGATTGTGAAATGTTTTAGGGTTTCAGGTTGTTATTTTGGGAACCAACACTAGAGAAATAATTAAAATATTTCGAGGAGTTACAAAAACCATAATTGCCCCATTTAGGTGGCCCACTTTCTCCTTAAAATAATAATAAATAAATTGTCCTTAACAATTTTTAAAATAATATGATGACCAACTTATTAATATTATTCTATTAGAATTATTTTCCTACATAAAATAAACTAATACCTTAGAGGAAAAAGGGACATCACATTTTTCAATTAAGCTAAAGAAATAATTAAAATAATTTCTTAAGTTGTCTCAACGACTTTATTTTATAAAAAGGGCAACTTAATATTATTTTATTTAAAAAGAAAAGTCTAATATAATGTTAAAAAGGTGTTTTAAAAAGTGGTCCTAATAAACTGTCATTAGGAAAGGGGGCCAAAAGCAATGTTTAATTAAAAGGGCTCTCTAGACACTTCTGGAATAAGTTGTGGGGAAAAAGGAAAAAAAGAAAATATTATTCAAATATTCCCCTCAAAAGAATCTATAAAAATGGAGTCAAGACTCAAACAGATGGCCCTGCCATTTTGAAATAAAACCCTTATTTCTGAGATTGAGCTTAAGTGTTCAACTTTCTGCCTAGGGATGAAAACCCTTTTGGCAAATGGATTCGAGGAGAAAACCCTCTTGTCCATATAAATAATTCCGTCCAAGGATTACTTGTGTGTTGCAAAGACTGGGTTTGGGGACAAAAACCTCATCTCCATTAGAGTCATTCCATTTAGGGGTCACCAATGTGTGGAAAAGTTGCATTTTATTTCTAGTTTCATTTGGTTAAAAAGGATTTTGGAAATTTTTGGTTTGCTTCCGTACCGCCGCTATAGTACTTCCATATTGCCGCTACAATAGTTTTGTACCGCCGATACAATACTTTTGTATTGCTGCGACATTGTTGCACTATAGTACCTCTATAGTTGCATATTTGTTGAAGGGTTTCAATGATATTTCATGTTTATTTATGAAGGAATCAATATTATTATGAAGGGTTTCAATGTATTATCTAGTGTGAAAGACTTAGTTGTTATATCAAGAGTATGGGCATAGGGTTTTCAGCTGAATATCTATGATATTTCATTGTATCCTACTATGAACCTATTATACAACTCGTTGGCTTAAGGGTTTGATATGCTAACCATATTATATCGCTGCTATGTCTTATCTAATTCTAAGTGTTTCCCGCCGTATCATCTAAGAAGAGGTCATACCAGTTTAAGAACTAATGTACTTTTATTGGCTTTGCTGCTGGACAGCGAATACTACTGTTGTTTATGATTGTTGTACATGTTGAACGTTGGATGTAGCTGATTCCTCAACCAGTCATACAACCCCAAGAAAGGGAAAATACATATTTGCATCAAACCAAATCACCTAGACACCCATCCACCTGCATCTACAAGTCCAACCATATTGCTTTGACTGTTGCCACCTTAATATTGAAGTTTGCTATACCATTGTAGCCGTATAGCCCTACATTCAGCCTATTGCACCCTTCCAACAAAGGCATTCAGTGCTATAACAGTCGTACAAGGGTTAAAGACAGCATTACCTTGTTAATGCTCTGATCATAGATTTAGTAAGTATTTTGCATGCTAATTATTATGACATACAATGCTGAATTGATGCTGATTGTGTTAGGTTATGAGGGTTTTCCAGAAGGTTTCTACTAACACTCTAGATCAGTTGTTGCATCTGTTGGCGTTTCAATTCGCACCTCTGGAATGCGAGTTGGAAACGGATAGCTATGCATAGATAAACTGCTCTCCTATTGGAAGGGGGAGTTCCCTTTTCGTTGATGTTCGCTGAAAAGATAAATAAATTAAACTTCACCTATCTTCTTTTTTGATTCTCAGCTGCGAGCACAAGGTTATAAAACTCTAAACGCTGCAGAAGAGGTTTTTTCCTTTTTTAAAACTTCTACTACAACTAGGCTTAAACTAATGACACTTTTAATCTCCTAAGTAAATTCAGAGCAAAGGGGATTAAAAGTGGACGAGGAATGATTGTTTTAACACAAAAACATAAGCAATTTTCTCCCAGATTTACATCACAAAACTCATAGTACTTTAATGATGAAAGCTGAAATAAAAGTTACATAAGCCACACATCTAACTACAAAACTTGATGATTCGAGATAGAATATCAGAGCAAAATAGGCATGAGACTTCTATTCAATATCATAAAGTTAACACAACTCCAGGACAACAATACTGTAGCAAAAGGCAGGCATACAGCAAGCGATCAAACACCGAAGAACAGGTTACACAGAGTGAACAAACACTTGAAATAACAAAATTTACAGGCTAGAATAGGCACAACAAATTTGCTATCACAAAAGTAGCTCCCTTTACATGGGCAAGGCTGCCCTTATTTATACTAAATCAAAGGAGTAGGGAACCCTAAAATCTCCTTGATTAACCCTAACTAACTTGCCAACTTGCAAGCTTTATTTCTATTCTAAGACAAAGATACAACTAACAAACGCTTTAAAGCAATTTAAAGCAAAGAAAACTCCAACTAATACAAACTGAGTTCTTTCTAAATAAAGAATGGATGAGCTTAGGATGAAAGCAAATGCTTTAAAACAAAAAGCATCTGATTTAAAACTGTTTTCTTTTGAATCACATCCTCATCAACATTCTTGTTTTTTTGGTGATGTCATCCATTGATATTCTAGGAAACAATATCTTCTAAAAAGTAGATTCTGACCAAAAAAGCTGGCACATGGGTTTTGTAGACAATCTCATTCTGAAGCAACCCAGATCGTCGGATTTTGAAAAAGCGGAGACTTTCCCGAAAAAGCAGCAAAAAACCAGATTCCCGAAAAAAGCAAAATTCCCAATCTTCAAGAGGATGAAATTCTAGATGGACCCATCTCGATGAAAACTGAAAAAGCCTCGGTCCAATTTCTGAAAAATGATCCCCTAGAAAAAAGGACCCTGAAAAAGCATGTGTCCTTGCTTCCTCAACCCAAAACTATAAAAACGCTAAAAAAGCACTTCGTTTGAGCCTTCGAATCTTCGTGGAAAGAAAAATATGTCTTCTTCCTCTGGATGCAACCTGCAAAAGTAATGAATGATGGAGACCAAAAGCTTGTCTTTATAAAACTTTAGGGTGAAAAAGCAATTTTCTTTGTGAAAGAAATAAAGCTTCAATCTTATCCATGAAGAAAGCATCTTCTAAAGCACAAATCCAAGTGGATGTCTTCGAATAGGAAGAATCCCTATTTTATAGCTGCCTATAGCTTCATGTGTAAGATGATGAAAATATCTTCTTTTATGATGTCATCAAACACGCGAGTTGCCAAAAGTATTAGCCAATTTTCTTTCGTTTTCGACACTTTTGCACTCATTCTGACTCCAATATGGCATGTCTCTGACTTCAACAAAATGGCAAACTATCACTGTTGACTGAAAAAGCTGACTAATCCTGGCATTTTGGAGACCTATCAACTGTGATTTCATTCCTAGTCTCGGACTGACGATTTGACGTCTAACTACAAATCTGACCTCTGGAACCTGTCGCCAGACGAAGATTGGGAAATGGCTGGAAGGAAACACTGTTGTGACAAGAAAAATTCTAACACTGGATAACCCAGGCATCCCTAGCCTCTAGGGGTGCTTAGAATCTCATGCCTTAGCCATTTTTCAAGATTTTAAATTTTCATTTTTGAAGATTTGCAACTTTTCTTCGTTCCCGGAAAAACATGAAAAATAAACTAAGTCTGGAGAAGACTGGTGCCCCTAGCCTCCTAGGGCGCTTGAGATTCCATGCCTTAGAAATTTTTTTGAATTTTTTAATTTCTGCCACAAATCTTGAATTCCACCAAATTTCGAAGGTCCAACATGATGTATATTTCAAAATATATTTAAGTATATGTTTATACTTTAAATATTTTGAAATATACTTACAGGATGTTTGAGATAGGTCTCAAATCCATGAGATTTGACATGCAGATTCTAGATTTTTGAAGATCCACCAGATTTCAAACTTAGTCAATTTTTCAGGGCTTCAGGACATCAGACTTAGTCAATTTCAGGATTCCAGGGACAGGCATCAAGATGAGGGTAGACTGGATAGCCTGAGCATATCTGAGATGAATCCCCTGCTTTTAGGGGGCCTTTTAACTGAGTTTGACTGCTTTTATCCACCTGGAAGCGAGATGACGAAAACTTTTTAACGTTTCTCGAAAAACGCAAAAAAAAATTCTAGCACTGGAAAAGATGGGCGCCCCCAACCTCCAAGGGCACCTGAAAATCTGTGCCTTAGCCAATTTCCATGATTTTCAACTTTTGCTTGCAGTTTGCTCCGTTTCACGTGCTGACAACTACTTCCCGTTACTGATTTTGATGATATTGTCGGACGACTGCCACTGGATGAAGGATGTACTAGATAACCTGGGTATATTTGACATGATTCCCGACTTTTTAGAAATTGTTGACCAAAATGACTACTTTTATTCACCTCGAAACTGACCGACGGAGACATTTCTCGCATTTTCTTGAAAAACGCAAAAAAATTCTAACACTGGTGCAACCGGGCGCCCCTAGCCTCGAGGGGCACCTGGATTTCCCAAACTTAGTCAAATTTGATGATTTTCAAATTTTCACCTCACTCCGGATTGACCCTGCTCTGTTTTGCATTCTTCGTCGAATCAACGACTGTTCGTCAGTTCTGCGTCGTCGGAAGAGCGTTGAAAACTCGAAAACAAGCTCTGGTAGATGAGCTTCCTCTATTGATGACTTCAGAGCTCATGCTTCGTCTTCTGAAAAAGCAGAAATTGACCCAGTAGAGAAAACTTGACCTTTTGCAGATTTCGTCTGGACCACGCTGATCGTGAAGCAAAATCAGCCAATGAGAATCAAGCGTGACACCTGAATCGGAGATTCTATTTTTAGAAAATTTTGCCAGCATCCGTATCTCAAGAAACCTAGAAAACCTAATTTGACATCTAGTTTTAGAAACTTTCTAAAAAGAAATTTTGACTTTTTGACTTTTTTGACGAAAAATTTTTTAGACTTGCTCAAAATGCCTTAATGAAGCAAAAATATTTGATTGGGTACAACAGCATCAAGATTCATGGATTATCTCTGAAGATTATTGCAGCTGGATTAATTTTTGCTCATGAGGGTTTAGCCAAACATATTGGTGTGTTCTCATATTTCAATAACTTGTTGTTTGATTGAGAACTCTGTGCAGTTTTCCAGCAGGGTAAAATAATATTGTTATTGTAAATGTTTAATGGACTTTGGAAGGCACTACCGACAAATCCCTTCATGTATATTGCATTGATATTGTGACAGAATTTGGAAGGCTTAGCTGCCAAGACCTGCATTCAGGATTTGTATTTTGCATGCACTGTAAACTGTGGCCTGCCGCCAGTTAGTATAATAAATTTACATATTTTTTGCATTCTCGTCACTGTATGCTCTCACCCTGCCCTTTCCGAGATCTTGGTGATCAAAAGGTTCTGGAATTTGAACACTGACATTGACAATTTGAAAAGTTGTCAAAACATCCAGTTTGGGACATTACAACATGCATGCAATCAAAATGTCGTTTATGTATTTCTATGTAATGTTAAATCAGTTCTTGTAAAATTTTAAAATATATCCTATGCATTACTCCCTTAAAGAAGTAATAGGAGATGGTCCCCAAGAAGGGAGAAAAAAGAAGATAATCAAGATATCAAAATTATGTTTTAAATATTTTGGCGCTTTCAAAGAATCAAATTAAAATAATTACAATCCTTGTGAAACTTGTGGGTAACTCATAATGTCCTAATGTTTGTTACATTAACAAAAATCCTGTAGTAACATAGATTGCTTAATAACACTGTCTGAAAAAAGTACAATAAATTTGAAACTCAAACAAGTGATTAAAATTCAACAGGGCAGGGAAACTCATGGTTCTTTTCCACAAAGTTTAGTCCGTGTAACTTATTTACAAGTTTAAATTGTCTCAACCATTACAGCAAATTACCTCAAGACAGAAAATAGCATATATATCAAAATAAAAACAAAAAAGTGAGATTATCAGTCATAAAAGTGCTTTCCTTGTAATTAACAAAGTTTTGAACTGTTCATCCTGAAATGCAGTTTGAAAAGACAATCTTCCCTAATTAATACAAAGGAGACAGAAAACAATTCCTCTATTGTGTGACCAAAAGTACCTCTGAAATAGAAGCCCCTGTTAACTGAAACATCCCTGAACTTGAAGACTGAAGACAGCATGCAAGAACAATGGCAAATATGTGCAACTCCAATTTATCCTCTGGCTGCATATTCTCATAATGATGGCAAAGGTTCTGCAAGTTCAATACAAGTTAAAGGCATTCTTCATGGTCTGTCTACCATAAGGACCAGAGCCCCAGTGGAGGTGATTACAATGATGCAACTTAAATGATCTTCAAGAAAATAAGGATATAATACCATGCTTATTGAACGATCCTGTAAATACCACTGTGACTCCTTATCTATAGATTTGATCAACATGCGAGCAGCCAAAATAGCTTCTGTTGGTAGCACTGCAGCCCAACTCATCCCTCCACATTCATGTTTGTGCTCAGGCCAATTCCTATCCTTTATATTCATTTGTGATATTTTGAACAAATCATTCTCAGACAAACATGTCATCGCAGTCCCGTGATCAGAACCATCTGAGATTTGTGCAGAAAATGAAATGTTCTCAGAATGTTTACTCCAGTCTAGACTTCCTCCAGCATGCTCTCTGCAATTTTCAGAACAATATAAAGGTACTGTGCAAGATTCACAGGGCACAGGATCCCCTGGAAGCTCCTTGAAGCAGAAGTGGCAGTGTGTATCACGAAACTGCTTCAAAATGACCTATATAATATACAACAAAGTAACAAAATAAACATCATACAAGAAGCAGATTATATCTACAATCTACATCTTAGTTTATTCATCAAAAATGATACCTTTACAATTAGCATCACTGGCATATCTGATGCTGTGAAATCCTTAAAACAAACTAAATGATTTCACTTAAACCCTTTGATCAAAAAAATATTTTTCACCCACAACCATGTCTTATCATTAATAATTTAATTGTGAACTTAACAACAGCGTAAGGATGGAAATACAACTCAACAGTTTACAGTTGCTCTAAGTAACTACAGTTAACATAGGAATAGAGGTGCAGAAAGAAAATGTATAATATCTATAAAGATTACAGCATGTAGATCAGCATATGCAGCATCTCCCCAGAACCTATTTATCAATGATATTAGTCTCACATAAACCCTCATAGTTTCTCTACAGTTATAACACATTGGGTAGTTGAACTTGAGACAGCTACAACCTGTAAACAGTAGCTCCAATTGTTACAATCATCAACCAGTCACAATGTCACCTTAACTATTTTGGCCTCAAAAAAAGTTGAACTTCTACCTATTGTAATGAGACATTTTAAAGCAATGAAGCACAGAATTTTAATTAAATTATATATGATTATGTTTCATTCTGTAGAAGTTACAAGGTTTCCCATGAGGGTTTCCCAAAACATTTTCCAAGGGTTTCTCAGAAGGTTTCCCCGAGGGATTTCTAGGAGTCCCCTGGGATTGTTCACTTAATTATGGATAGCATAGAATGCTATTGTAACGAGTGATTGTGATTAATCAGCAAATGTAATGAAGTAGCAAATAATTTTCCCCAAGGTATAATGAACCACCTAACTACAGCCTACTTTGTTGTGTATATCAGTCCCCTACTCAATTTTGTTGTTAATGTTCAGAGGAGACAAATACCCAATAGAAAGACCAATCTTAGACTCGTCTAGTACATGGTTGAGAATACCACTTGGTGATCCTTGTAAACATGCATCTGTTTCACTCTGAATACTTACATATTCACTATATATTCTTGTTATGTTGTGTGCCTATTTAATGGGATTGAGTGTAGCTCTCTCTCTCTCTCTCTCTCTCTCTCTCTCTCTCTCTCTCTCACACACACACACACAGCCCAGCCAAGTGCCAACCCTACTGAATTAGACTAGAGATGTTTGAACAAAATGCAAAAAAATTACATAGTACGGTTATACTGAGTCTTAACTAACTACACCATTAAACTTGTATTAAATATTTGATTCATACAGAAGTGCAACTCCAAAGGCATGCAATTGCTCTCTCTCTCTCTCTCTCTCTCTCTCTCTCTCTCTCTGACACACACAGCCAAGTGCCAGCCCTACTGAATTAGACTAGAGATGTTTGAACAAAATGCAAAAAAAATTACATAGTACGGTTATACTGAGTCTTAACTAACTACACTACTAAACTTGTATTAAATATTTGATTCATACAGAAGTGCAACTCCAAAGGCATGCAATTGCTTTCCTTCACATTAAATAATTTCATGCGCAATCTATTAAATTGCAGAAAAAACATGCTTCTAAAATGATCAGTAAAATAAATTATTGAGGAAACTAGCAAATTAGTGCTAGATAAGCTATAGGCCAAACAAGCTATCTATAATGACCTGTGATAAACCTCACTAGTTGCAGATCGACATGTGTGTTAACCAAAACATCTACAATTGAGAGCACAGTGCCCAAGAAATAAAAGGAAATAGGCTATAAACATTGCTCATCCACTTCATTCTGTCTATTCACATTTGTCTTCTCCTTCACCTGCTAGGAAATAATTTCCTTTGGTTTGCATATTGCACTTAATGGATGTAATTTATTATGCTTGGTATGCCAATCATATAAGTGAAGGGCCAACTAGCTTCAAGAGGGGGCACTACAGTTGGAAAAGCAATTCATGCCTTACCTAACTTGACTTCAGGAAACTCCAATAAGAGTGCTCATGAACTTTTCCTACATAATTCTGAAGGTATAGAAGTTTATTGAATTTTGATAGCCATCTATGAGCTGGAGAGAGAGTACGTGAAAGATTTTATTTGTTATGCTGATTTTGGACTCAAAAGAATTTGAATGGTGGAATATAATGAATCAATGGTGGTTGAGTAAGCATGTACATTCTTGCAGATGAATTTTCAGGTTAAAATTTATCCCAGGTGTGTGTAGCTTAGGAGGTGCACACTTAAACAAAGGAAAAAATACAAAATTGAAATCATGCATATATGTGCACGCCAAGGGTATAGTGGCACACCTCAAAAGGGTAGAAACAGGCATTCAAAAATTAGATTTGCATTCTGCTATTAGGCATGCACCTCAAAAGGGCAGAAATAGGCATTCAAAAATAAGATTTGCATTCTGCTATTTAGGCACGCACCTTAGAAGGGCAAAATTTGATTCATAAAAAAATGTGTTTAAACCAAGGTAGCAGGGAGATGCATTTCCAACCCCTCAAGACGCATCTCAAAAACTAGGATGCATTTCTCATACTGCAGACAGGTACTGTAATATCCCAAATGGGGATATTTTGCCCTAGTCTGGATTTTCGGGCTTTCCCAACTTCTAATCCTTGGAGACTCTTATTTTGAATTCTGCCCTAGATTTCTGTTCTTTAGTTTTCTGCTGAAACCCTAAGTCTGATCCACTTTTCTGCTCTTAAACAATCATTCCCAGCAAGCATGAAACATATCCAAACATGGCTAGAATTGATAGCAAATGGTACTACATATTGATATTCATTAAAGACATGAATTTCACCATGAATTACACAATGTGAATGCACAAACCAATCTGGTTTTCTGAACTGGAAGAAAGCCATAGATTAAATATTTAGGGCAGACTTCTGCTGCTATAAATCAGACCTCCAAATGGATTAATACATACCACAAATACATTGAATGATGTATGCCAATACAAGCCCTAGCTGGGCGAATTGTACCAGCTTGGTTATGATGACAAACAAAGGCAATGGCTGATGAAAATGACCTAGGTCTGCTCCTCCAATCTGCTCTAAGTCTACTGCTCCAAATGGTGATGACGGATGATGCCAAGGATGTCACAAATCACCTGAAACAATCCTCCAAGGTGGCGCTCAAGAGATAGGGTCAAACCCTAGGTAAAGGTGAATCAAACCACCAATGAAATCACCTCCAATTAGGGCAAAACAGGTCTGCTCTGCTGCTGCTACAAAATCTGCTCTTCCCAAACCCTAATCAGCAACACAACTCCCAAATGTGCATGAAATCTCCCTCCAAGAGGTGGCGCTCCAAGTTAGGGCAATTCTCCTTGCAAATGATGAACTATCCACACCAAGAATGCCTCCAAAGATGATCCTTAGAATCTGATTTGTAATCTGCTCTTCTTCTCCAATGATGCACAAGTAGATCCCCATCACGGAATCCTTCAAATGGATGAGCTAGGGTTTCGTCCAACTACTCCTAGGATGCTTGAGGTTTTCGTCCCAAGATCCTTATGCTAGAGATAATCTCCAATGAATGAATGAGTGATGAATTGATGATTGCAAATGCCAATTCCATTTTGTATTTATACATGTTCTATGCTCAATCTCCCTCTAGGCCGACCTAGGGAGAATAATCTTTTGTTTTTATGTTTTGTGTCTTCTAGGTAGGCCGACCCACCTTAGTGCATCATGGCGCCCAAATAAAAGATATAATTTTATTTATTTTTATCCCTCCTCAAGCACCAAGGTAAGATACTAATTATTATTTATTTCTCCATTAAAGTGCAAGGATAATCTCCTTAATGTTGGCGCATACTTGCATAGGGCCCATATCTCAACATCAATGTAGGAATATGACAAGTCTTCCATATTTGTGACCTCTCCAAGTGGTTCGCTCCAAGGTGGAATTGTGATTGTAAATGAAAAAGTCATATCGTCATTAGGAGAATACCTCAATATGATTCGTTCCTGTAGAAAGGAACATGTCCATGCCAAACTATACCCAAAGTGCATCATCCAAACATCTCAGAGAGTGTAAACCAACTCCAATGGCAACCGTTCCAAAACTGGGGACATTACAGGTACAAAGATGTCCCCAATCATAGGAGATGTCTTGTCCATGTCTCCTAGTGTCTCCCCCCAAAAAAGTAAAAGTTAAAAACGATAAAAAAACCCAAAAAAGTTTTTTAAATGTGTCACATATTGTTGTTCTATTCAAAGCAAACACAAGAAACTTCGAAAGAGCAACGGAAATTGCAAGAGACAAAGGGATGAGTTCAATAGTTTGCAAAGCTACAACCACTGACAAAATTTAGGTAGTGTTGGCGTTTCAAATCGCACCTCTGGAATGCGATTTGGAAACGGACAGCTATGCACAGATAAACTACTCTCCTATTGGAAGGGGGAGTTCCCTTTCTTGCTGATGTTCGCTGAAAAGATAACTTGAATGAAACTTCGCCTATCTTCTTTTTGATTCTCAGCTGCAGAGCACAAGGTTATAAAACTCTAAACGCTGCAGAAGAGGTTTTTTCCTTTTTAATAAAACTTCTACTACAACTAGCATAGACTAATGACGCTTTCAACCTCCTGAGTAAATTCAGAGCAAAAGAAGTTGAAAGTGAACGAGGAATGATTGTTAGCACAAAAACTTAAGCAATTTTCTTCCAGATTAACACCACAAGACTAAAAGTACTTTAATGATGAAAGCTGAAAATGAAAGCTACAGAAGCTACACATCTGACAACAATAACTTAATGAATCGAGATAGAATATCAGAGCAAAATAGGCATGAGACTTCTATTCAATATCATAGAGTTTACACAACTCCAGGACAGCAATATTGCAGCAAAAGGTAGGCATACAGTAAGCGATCAAACACTGGAGAACAATGAACAAAAAGTGAACAAACACCTGGAATAACAATGTTTGCAGGCTAGAATAGGCACAGCAAATTTGCTATCACAAAAGTCATTACCAACAATAAGCAAGGATGCCTTTATTTATACTAAAATCAAAGGAGTAGGGAACCCTAAAATCTCCTTGATTAACCCTAACTTGCCAACTCGCAAGCTTTATTACTATTCTAAGACAAAGATACAATAAACAAATGCTTTAAAGCAAAGAAGATTCCTTCTATCACAAGGTGATTTCTTTCTAAATATAGAATGGATGAGCTTAGGATGAAAGCACATGCTTTAAAACAAAAAGCATATGTTTTAAAGCTGCTTTATTTTGAAATGTATCCTCATCAACATTCTAGCTTTTTGGTGATGTCATCCGTTGATATTCTGGGAAACAATATCTTCTAAAAAGCGAGTGACCGCATCTCTGCCAGGAACACTGATACTCTCTAGAACGATATTCTGATTCTCTAACATTTCTTCACCATTGGCAACCATCTGAAGAAATTCGTGAACTTCACCCGCAGCCTTGTCAAATTTCACTGTCATTGCGGTAAGACGACTCATCTTGCTGGCATTGATATCATCATTAAAGTTGTTGCGGACAAGAGTCTAGAACTCTGCTTGCACTTCCCCGAGATCATACAGGGTACCATCTTCTTTCTCATATGAACACGGGATCTGAGAGACAAAGGATCTGACGAACTTGAGGATGCCAACTACCTTTTCTTTCCATTATATCAACTCTGAACTCATACTGTCATAAGTTTTTACTGTGAAAAGATATTGCGCTTTCCAAGTAGAAACTGTCTTCTTATCTTTAGCTGAATCAACAGTATCAAGTGCAATCTTCAAGTCGGAGATAACGATCTCAAACACCGGCCTATTTTCTGCCATGATCTGCTGCGACCCCTGTATGCCTTGGCGTAAATCATGAGCGTTGTACTTCAACTGATAAAGCTCTGCAAGTACAACTCTCCCTTTGGTCACAAATTCTTCTACCCAACTGTCCATGTGCCTCCCATAGAGGACCAACTTACTGAAATGCCGCTGATCGGCTGGTGATCCAAGATTTGGTGGAAGAAGCAAATCAGCCTGTGAAGTGCCATGGAAAAGGTTTGAAATGTATCGCTGCAGCTGTCGAATTTCAGCTTTGAGAGCTACCTTGTCTTCTCCATCTCTCAACACCCTTTCCTTCAAGCTATCTGCTGCAACCTCGAAGAGATTGACGTCTGTATGGCGAGTACTTCTGCCAAGGTTAGTTTTGACAACTGTGAAGTCATCAACCTCGACATCATTAGCACTTCTATTTTCCGGAGGTGTTGCAGTCTCAAGAATTATTTCTCCATCCGCATTCTTCTCAATGTGAATCTGCTTCTTCAGCTGCTTATCTGGTGTGTCTTGATAGACGCTTTTCAACTCTATTAAATCCAGCTGATATGAGGGCTTTCTTCTCTTCCTTTCCAGAATGTTTTCAAGCCAGGATGAGCTATTTTCTTTTGGAAACTCGATTCTCACCTCATCAACTCCTGATGAATCAATGTTTGCATCAAAGTTACAAACCGATGAATCTGGCTCTGAATCTATGTGAATAGGAGAAGGGATCGGTGAAGAAGGTGGAGATACATGATCTGAAGGTAGCACTTCAACATGCGGCGTTGTTTCATGAGGAACTTCTGGTTCAACTGGTGGATGTTCTTGTTGGACATGAGCTGGAGACTCGTCTTTTTTCCTCTTTAACTTTGCCATTTTTGTTCCCTCTGGGAGAACACTCATAGCTTTTACTCTTTGTTTTGGCTTGGAAGTGGAAGGCTCTGATGGTTGCACAACTGGCGGCTCTGCTAATGGAATATCATCCTTCTGCTTAGTCTTCAAAAATATCAAACTGTTTTTAACCACTCGACTTGTTCTCTCCTCAATGGAAGTGCTTTCTTTTACTGACCAATTAACTGGCAGCAACGGTTGTTGCTTAATTTGGTCTCTGAAATACGTGGGAAGTAGAACTTCACCACTCTCTGTCAAACCCTCTATGTCTTCTGATAGGATATCAAACATTTGCTGAAAAGTGACCCTGTTGTAACTACGTCCTCGCACTTCATACTCATCAGCACAATTAGCCCAGAAGTCTTCAACTGCAAACTTGTGCGTACAATTCTGACCAAGATGTAATGCATAAACACCACGGGGATCATATGAAGATCTCCTGTCGAAAAACTTAAGACCATATCTGGATGATTCATTACCGATTGCCTTGGCATCTGCTCCAGATCTACATCTGTAAATACTCATCCCAAGTGGAAAATTGAAGGTAGTCTTGCGTCTGCTACGCAAAAATGTATGCACTTCATAAGCTTGCCTCAAAAATTCTATAATGCTATTTCGTCTGTAGGATATCGCGGCAACATGGCTGGCTCTCCTGAGAAGCCATATACTCTGATGTAGGAAAAAGTAGGAAATTGGATAAACCAATCAGCCCATCCTGCCATTGCTATTCTAGCCTCTGCGGAAAACCGTATATGCAACTCGTTGTCCATATCTCGCACTGCATGCATCAAGAATGCATCATTCACCCACCTGTAATGTCGTTCAGCTTGAGAGATCTCTAACTGCGGAAAATGATGATACACATGCTGAGTACCCAGAGTTCCAACAACATTCAAACCTCTGAATTGACCCTGAAAAGCCATCAAATACACAAGGTATGATATCATATGGAATTCATGAGCCCTTTGAAAATCAACTATTTGTTGATGGAGACTGTCACTGATTAGTGCCGACCAATCATAGAATTCGGTTCCGTCAACAATCTGGGACATGATGTAAAACATCCAAAGCTGAAATTTGTTTGCATCTGCTTGACCCGTGATACGACTTAGCAGAGTAATCATTATTGCATGCTCCTCGAATTCTCCACGTCCAACGTTCTTTGGCATAATATTCTGCTTTTCTTTCAACCACCTCTGACCAATCTTTTTTCTGTATTTTTCCTTATCATTGTTCCAAACCCTCTTGCATTCTTCAAGTGAAACAGTTAAGTTCTCTCTCCAAATAAGTATTGTAAAACACTTTTCAATGTCGTTTGGCCTCAAGCTGCAGAGCACACATCCATCTTCTGACTGAATTTCTCTTGTGACCGAGTTGTAATGCGTCATGCAAGCAATCACAAACTCGATACTTTGCACGGTGATAGGAAAGGATGCCGTTGCAAGCAAACCAGAGTGTCCAAGATTCCTGATAGCATTATTTCCTGCATCCTCCAAGGAGTGTAAATTGATTACTGGAAGTACTTTATGCAAGTCTGTTTCACAAGTTTTCAGGTAATCATGAACCAATGCTGTTTTGTGCCTGATTTGTGTTGGAGAGTACTGCATATTGGAAGATTTGAAAATCGACTGTGAACACACCTATGTTGGAAAAAGAATTGGACAGATGGCTGAAAATTATTTGCTGATTTTTAGAAAAAGCAGAGTGTGAGCTAAAAAAGCTGGCACATGGGTTTTGTAGATGACTCTGTTTCTAAGCAACCCAGATTGTCGGATTTTGAAAAAGCAGAGATTTTCTCGAAAAAGCAGGAAAAAAACAGTTTCCCGAAAAAAAGCACAACTCCCAATCTTCAAGAGAATGATAATCTGGATGGACCCATCTCGACGAAAACTGAAAAAGCTCTGGTCGGATTTCTGAAAAATGATCTCCTTGAAACAAGGACCTTGAAAAAGCAAGCCTCTCTTCTTCCTCAACCCGAATCTATGAAGAACACTGAAAAAGCACCTGGTTTGGGTTTTCGAATCCTCGTTGAAAGAAAAATAAAATCTTTCCTCTGGATGCAACCTGCAAAAGATAATGAAATAAAGAAGCCCAAAGCTTGTCTTTATAAATCTTTTGGTCGAAAAAGCAGCTTTATTTGTGTGAGAAGAAAACTTCTCCCTTATCCATGAAGAAAGCATCTTTTAAAGCATAAATCCAAGTGGATGTCTTCGAATAGGAAGAATCCTTATTTTGTAGGAGCCTATGGCTTCATGTCCAAGATGACGAAAAATATCTTCTTTGATGATGTCATCGAACACGCGAGTTGAAAGAAGTGCTAACAAAATTTTCTTTATTTTCGACACTTCAACACTCGTTTTGACTTAAATATGGCCTGTCTCCGACTTCAACAAGGCGGAAAATGTCGTCATGAACTGAAAAAGCTAACTGATCCTGACATTTTGGAGATTGATCAACTGAGATTCCATCCCCTGCCTCCGTTCGACGATCTGACATCGTTTGACCAAGTTTGACCTCCCGGAAACTGCCAACGGGAGAAGATTGGTAACAAAGCATGTCAGAAAACACTGAAAACATGAAAATATTCTAACAATGCTCAAGTTAGGCGCCCCAAGCCTCCTGGGGCGCCTGGTTTCCCAACACTTAGCCATTTTTTCAATTTTTTCAACTTTTTCAATTTCTTGGTTTGCATGCGCGTTCCGGAGGCACAAGACCCCTGTTTGGCTGTCAATTTCTATCAACTGGGATGGAAATGAGTCTGATGATCTGGCAAATATGCAGGCCTGATGAAAAATGAGCTGATTGTACCTTCCGTTTGCCTCGAAAAACGTGTCAAACTGATCAACACTGAACCGGACCGGGCTGACGGAAGGAGATTCACGTTTTTCGAGAAAAACATCAAAAATAATCTAACTCTGGAGAGTTTGGGCGCCCCAAGCCTCCTGGGGCCCCTGGTTTCTCAACACTTAGAAAATTTTTCAAAAATTTTCAATTTTGTACCTTTTCTCGATTTCCATGCCCACGACTCCTATTTGATCTTCGATTTCGGTCGTTCTGACGACTGTTGAGGCGGGACGGAGGGTGATCTGAGTAGTCTGAACATATCTGTGATGAAATCCTGGCTTTGACTGACTTATGACCAAGTTTGACCAAGTTTGACCCACCGGAAAAGAGCTGACGAAAGCATTTTCGACGTTTCTCAAAAAATGTGAAAAAAACTAACACAGGAGAAGATGGGCGCCCCAAGCCCCCTGGGGCACCCAGTTTCACCAGACTTAGCCAAATTTTTGATTTTGCAACTTTTCAATTCACCTTGGATCCATCTTGCATCGTTTTGCGTGCATCGTCGAGTCGACGGCCGTTTGTCGGTTTTGCGTCGTTGGAAACTCGTCGAAGAGTTTTGGCAGGTGAACTTTTCTGTGTTGATGACTTTTGAGCTCATGCTTCGCCTTCTGAAAAAGCAAAAATGACCCAGTAAAGAAAACTTGGTCGTTTGAAGATTCCGTCTAAACCGTGCCGATCGTGAAGGAAAATTGACCAATGATAATCGAGCACGACACCTGATTCGGAGATTCTATTTTTAGAAAGTTTTGCCAACATCCATATCTCAAGAAACCCAAAAAACTGAACTCGACATCTATTTTTAAAAATTTCTAACAATAGAAATTTCTATTTTTAGAAATTTTGCTTTTTTGACTTTTTGACGAAAAATTTTCTAGACTTGTTTCAAAATGCCTTAATGAAGCAAAAATTTTGGTTGGGTACAACAGGTAGGTTCTACAATGCTTATATGTTCTTTGTAATTCCTCAATTTCTATTCCCATCTATTGGGACTCCTATTTTCCATGCCTCAAAATTACAAAATCTTGCCAAATCCATCAAATTTTCCTAAGGGGTCCCTATGCTTTTACCCTAGAGCATGTTGTTGAAACCCTGATTTTGGCTAAGTCTGAAACCCTGAAAACCCTGAAAATTTGGCTAAGTCTAAAATCTGATGGATCCTCCAAGTTCTAGAATCTACATTTTAATTCCTATGGATCCGAAACCTATCTCAAACATCTTGACAGTATATTTTAAAATAACTTTTAAAATAACATTTAAGTATAAGAAAGGTAAATACAAATTTATACTTAAATGTTATTTTAAAATATACTGTCCTGTTGGGATTTCGGGGCCTAAGGCAATTTCGGGACTTGAGGGGATTTTGAGACTTGAGTGGGATTTTGGACCTTTTCCAAAAAGGTCAAAAAGTTCTCGATCCTCCTGTGAACTTGATTCCCACTTTCTCTCACCCCCCGCGGTATACTAAAAAGGTCCCGACGAGACTCTGGGGCCCAATGGGACTTTTGGTCCTGGTCCAAAATCCCTTTGCGACCCCAGGACCCACCAAAAGGTCCCAAATCTTCTCGGACCCCTTGTTTTTTCAAGGCAAAATTGGAGATGCAAAAAATTGATCTTTCAAATAATTTTTTGAGGAAAGGGCTAAGTATTTTATGCAGTTTCAGGTCAAACTTTCAGTTTTGGCTTTCAACACTTTTGGTCCCATAGGGATTTCAGGACCCATTGGGACTTTTGGACTTTTTCCAAGAGGGTCCAAAAGTCCTAAGTCCTCCCGCCAACCCGACACCCATTGAAGGTCCAATAATGCCCAGAAATGCGTAGGAACATGTCAACAACTTCCAAGATCACCATTAATGCAAAGTGGGTGGTTGAATTTGATGTTTTTAATACAGTTGGTGGGGTTGGTGGGGTTTTCCCTCCCATTTTTTCATCTAATCCGAGTTGCAAGTGATATATGTAATGTCCCCTTTTTCAAAGTGATCACCCATCATATGTAGGCTAGCCTATTTTGTTCCCGTAGGCTAGGTCAAAGTAGCAAGGGAATACTCTGAGTAGTTAAATCATGCATTTAACTATTTTTGCTTGGCAAAACAATGTTCGATTATGACTTGGAGTAATTTTGTAGTAATTATGGTGAAGTCAAAATTAATTAATTTGCCTTGTAGAGGAGTGACCCACTTGGAGGTTGGAAGGTGGGAAAAATGAAGAGTAAAATAAAATAATATTTTATTCCATGTTGAGCGCTCAAGGAGAACATGTTAATTCAAATCCTTAATTTGAATTTGGGCGCCCAAAGTCACTTAAGGATGGTCGGCTTACTTGGACGAAAAAAGAGGATTTTAAAATAAAGAAATATCTTTCCTAGGTTGGCTAGGAGAAAGTATGAAAAGATTGTATAAATAAGAGTTCGTTTGTGGCATTCGATCATATCATTCATACATCTTTTTATTTGAGTTTTTATTCTCTTGGTTGTAATGGAAGTTGGGCTTTGGAACCAAGGACGAAAACCCTTGTGTTTCGTGGTGAGTTGGACAAAATCCTAGCTCATCAAGTGTAGGTTTTGCGACAGGGATCTAATTGGACTTCATTGTTGATTGATTGTGAAGAAGCGCAGAATTGAAAGATCAGATTTGCAGATCAGATTTGAAGACATCATCATTTGGCAAGTTTGTGTTGTATTTTGGCTAGGGTTTCACCCTAGATCTTGAGCGCCACATCCTAGAGAAGGAACGACTTGCATTTGAGGGCGAATTTGGTGTTTGTGTGGAATTAGGGTTTGATTTCATTTTCAGTTTTGGAGTAGCAGCAGATCAGACTTGTTCGCCATTGTTTGAGCAGTGATTTTGATGCTTGGAATCATCGAGTTACGGTTTTGCGGCTTTTGCCCTACAATTGGAGCGCCATCAATTGGAGGAGATTTAAGGAGGGTTGTGGTGTCATTTCTCATCATTTGGAGCAGCAAAACCTAGCAGATATATAGCAGACCTGAGCGCATCATTTTGGAGCAGCTACTTGGTGTGATTGAAGATCATTTGCATTAGGGTTTCATACCCTAACCTAGACACCACACCTTGGAGGGCAATTCCACCTTTTGGAGGTCATTTTGTGATGTTTGGTATGTATAAACCCTAGAGTTTATTTCTGTTTTGTAGACAGCAGATATCTGGGCATGTTTGGCATTTGTTTGCCCATGATTTGATGTAATTTTCAGACTTCATTCATCTGATTTATATCAGCAGAGATCTGATCCAAAATTTCAGTGATTGTGGTTGCATTTGATTGCTTTCTCTGTGTAATTCAACTATGATGATTGGCAAACCTATTGGCATGATTATATGATGTTTTGGTATGTTTAATTGGCCATTATAAGTGTTTGTTCAAGTCTGATATCAGAAGTTCAGAAATTAGGTTTTTTGAAGCAGATTCAGAAAATCAGAAATTAGGTTGAAAATCAAAACCCTAAAATCAGAAAATTCAGTTAATATCTTATTTGGGATATTACAATATAAATAGAAGATTGAAAATCATTTTGAGGGTTTGTTTTTGGTGGTGGTTGGAGGCTGTATAGGTTCAATAATGTCTCTAGGGCTCCAAATCACGCCATGTCCAATTGCAGAGAAGTAATGGAGTGGTAACATAGATGAAAGATAGTGTGCTGCAGGGGTTGTGCAAATAATGTCTCTATGTTTGTTTGTATGTATTTAGGGTTTTCCTCTTATCACATTTGTTGATAAGTTTGTATTGGACATTTGAAAATGTGACAACATTTTAAATATACTACAGGCTTTGTAATTGTCATTTGTTCTCTCCATTTGAATGCATACAGTTCATTCTAGATAACTAAGTATGTTTGAAGCACAAAACTTGCAATCTGATACAACATATGCTTAGATCAATTTCCTTGGTTTCCTTTCCATTGTTTTCTTTTTTGTTACCTGAGACTATGTAGCCCAGTTGGATTGGCACCGGTCTTGGCTCCATCAGACCAATCTCATATCATTTAAAACAAACATTTACCATTGGTTTAGGGGAAGGACCATCGCTCCTATGCATGTATACTTGCACAGTTTGTATCAACAATATAGGGGTTTTGTCATAGCCAGTTGTTCTAGGTTCAGTGACAGTTTTGGGATCAAAATAACACGTTGGGTTTGGTTGTTCATTGGCTTTTAATTTTTCATCTGGTTTGAACTCAATATCTGTTAAGGTATACCCCTTGGAATATCCCTCTAGAGTTTAGCTAAACTCGAAGTGCAGGAGATGAAACCAACTCCCAAAGAGTTGACCTTCAACCCTCCACATTTTGTTGATGGACCGATTATGCTTGCATGACAATAGCCCTAGCCTTGTGACTGTGATTCTGTCCTAGGAAGTGGAGTTGTGGTTTTGGGACTAAACAGATTGGCGTCGTTGCTGGGGAACAAATTACTTTTGGTTGAATTGTCATTGTCCTTTGACATAGGGAAATTTCTAGTATTTCTTCCCAACAGGGAAGTGGCAACTCTATTTAGTCAAACCCAGAAATCAGTTTTAGAATTAAAAGAAATTAAGATGGATCGTAGGACAAGACCCGAAGATATGTCAGTACCTGAGAGTTCTTCTGACCATTCAAGAAGCCAAAAGAATAGGTGGAGAACAAGAAATCCTAATGCCCAAGGTTAGGTAGGTACTTCTGGTAGAGATGATGCATTTGATGATTGCAGAAGTCAATATGAGTATACTTCTGAGGACTCTGCTGATAATATACTCAAGACAAATAGGAGAATGAATAGAGATGAGTATGAGGTTCGAAGAAATCAGAATATTATTGCCAGGGGAAGAAGAGACAGGTCTCATAATGCAGACATGAGAACATTTGGCATACCTAGTGAAAATGAAGAGGCCAACCAAAATAATCAGCATCATATTTCGTCCACAAGGTCACTTAGAGGTTGCCGATAAGGGCGTGGTTCGGTGGTTAAGTCGCTCGGTTGTAGTGGCGGCCACCAGAGTTCAAACCCCCGCAGGGCCAACAAGCTCACAGGCTTTACACCTTCGCTGGGCCAATGAGCTCGTGGGTTTGAAGTGTTCTTGCTAGGGGATGAGGTCCCCCGTGTTGTGGCCTCACCAGTTCATTGCTCCGGGCAAAAGCATTCGCGTGGAGCCGGAGGGCGTGTCGCACCAGCGTCGCCCGTCACATTAAAAAGTTTACCAAGCGCATTAAAACAAAAAAAAAGGTCACTTAGAGGTCAGCAAGACAATGTCCATGATAAGAATGATCAGCAGGAACAACCTGATGCTAAGGAAAGGGAAAGGATCCTTTATGATAAGTTAGACTTGATCACATCAGTAGGCAGAGAGAAGTGCAGGCCCAGCTTGATTTGCACCAGGCCCAACTTGCTCAAAATGCACACAATTGGCCTCATTAAAATGTCCAAAACCTCACACATGCAACAAATCAGAGACAACCTCAGCAAATAGGCCAACAAGGTAGGAATCAAAATCAAAATCAGCAAAACAATTAGTTCCAAATCAACCACCTCGGCAGTAGGTAAATCAACAGTATGTAAATGCCCTGAATTCTAGACTTGTAGTTCAAAGGCAAGCTCAGAGGTTTGCTCCTCCTAGACAGCCCTTGGGTGCGGAAAGATACAAGTAGTTGAACTATTTTGGTATTCCTAATTTTCCCAACCCAATTCCAAATGAGATCAGGCGAAAATTTCCAAGGTTTCAAGGCAACAATGCAGTCACAGGTGAGGAACACTTGAGACACTTCATTAATATCACTGATGAGTACAAGATTGAGGACGAAGATGTGATGATGAAGTTGTTTGTACACTCATTGGAAGAAAGTGTCAAGGAATGGTATAAGGCTCTCCCTGATAATAGTATTGACTCTTGGGAAGAATTCATGAGGGTGTTCAAAATGCAATATGGAGACAAGATTGACCCCAAGTTTGCCATCCACGAGCTCACTACAATCAAGAATGGAATCAATGAGACTATTGTAGACTTCAACAACAGATTTATCATGACAATGAGAAAGGTACCCACTAATCTCAAACCTAATGAATCAATGTGCTTAGTGTTGTACTGTGGTGCATTTGATTCAAAGATAGGTTATTGCTTGAGGGACAAAAGTCCTGAAACACTAAGAGAGGCTTATGTTGTAGCCATAAATATAGAAAGTAATATGACAGCTTCTAGAAAGCATGTGAAGAGGTCTGATGTGAAGATTTCCCAGCCAGACAGGGCGCCTCGAGCAAACCCCTCACGACAGAAGACAATTGGACAAACTTATGGGAGTCATGAAAGATGTCTTATAAGATAGCATGAAATGAAAAAGGGTTGCCTCCACAAGGTGTTGCAACACATGTCAACGAAGGTCAAAGGTCGCCTAACAGATCTTATGAGACAGATTGGTCTAAAAGCCCACAACAACAAAATGATAGAGAAGCTATCCCTAGGCAGGTCAGTTTCAAGCAGCCTGAAAGAGCTACACCTGATCCATTGAGGAAGGATCAAATAAATTACTGAGATGCCTTGCCTTTGTAATGTCCCCATTTTCGGAATGGTCGCCGTTGGAGAGCAGAGGGGTTGGTTTTCACACTCCAAGATTTTTTGAAGGAGAATCGAGGTTTGGAGATGACTTAACATATTTTTCTAATGGTCTTGATATGTTCATTTCATTTAATATATTTCTCTTTCCATGGAGCGAACCATTCTTGAGGAGAGTTGAGTATGGAGACTTGTCATATTGAAGGGTTTCCGTATGTGAATGGACTTGCTAACATCTAATGCCACCTTGGATAAATGATACTGCTTGATCATATGAATGCATCTTGGATTTGGACGACCTATGGAAGAGAAACAAAGAAATAAAATAATATTCCCTAGGTGCTTGGGAAAAAAGAATAAAAAATAATAAATTCATATCTTCTATTTTGAATTTCTTGGGCACCAACATTACTAGTTTCTAGTCGGCCCTCTTGGAGGGAAAAACTAATAAAAATAAGAGGATATTCTTTTAGGTCGGCCAAGAGGGAAAGTTGAGTTAGATCATGTATTTATACAAGGTGGAGATTGGCATTTCAAGCATCATTCAATCATTCATTCATTCACCTTTTGGGAGTTTATCTCTTGGAGAAGATCTTGGGACGAAAACCTCAAGCATCTTGGAGGAGTTGGACGAAAACCTAGCTCTTCTTGTGGAGGATTCTGTGACGGGAGTTCATTTTCACTTCATTGTTTTGGAGCAGAATTGCAGATCAGATTTGAAGATCATTTTGGAGGACTTTGCTATCATTATTTTGCATTGTTTTTAGTATGTACAACCTTAGGGTTTAGAGCAGATTTGAGTTGGGCTTGTTTGTCTTGTTGCTCATGCTTTTGGATGTAATTGAAGACTTATTCAATTCTGATTTTTATAGCAGCAGACTTCTGAATTATATTTCAGTCATTTGTGATTGCAATTTGAAGTGGTTTGATTGCATATTTTGTGGTGGAATTCAAATATGATATTGGCAGTATTGTTGGCAATGATATTATGGTGATTTGTCATATTTTATGGAAGTTGTATGCAATTGATTAAGTCTGATTTAAAGTGCAGAAGTTAGGGTTAGAGCAGAAAATTGTGATTGGGAAACTTACCTCACATATACCAATATATGAAGTATTATCATAACCCTAAGTGTATCTTGTTAGGGAATCTATCACCTATAGACTCTCATGGGAATGCCAAACACTAACTATTTTGTTTTATATTGCAGTGCCCATTGCCCATGACATATTTCATAATCTCTTCCATTAATGGAAGATTGATGTGCTCACTTCATTGTTCACCTCATATCAAATCTCTTAGTAGAATTGCTAGAATCTTCTTTCTTTAAAACCAAGTTTAAGGTTGGAATTTTATGTAGATATCCAAAAGCAACCTTAATTCTAGATGCTCATATCAAAATAGACAAGCCTGTTGAATTTGAAACAGATCAGATCACTATACCGCAACATATGGTTCTTCACGAAGCACTAAATCACCGGGTAAAACAATATTCGTGGCCTGAATTTCCCGGCCTTTATCCTCTGTTGAAACTACACAAATCTCAGCTACTTCCTCTAAGCCAATGTCATTATCTGCCACAACAATTAAAACTTCCACATGATCCATTCGCATAAATGTAAGTTCTAAACAACATTACTACTCATTTTCCATTTCAAAAAATAGATACACCTCTTAATGAAGAGCCAAAAGTTTTATATACCATATATGAAAGATATCTCTTGCATATTAAAGAAACAAGCATTTTTCACATGCAATAGTTTCTAAATAGAAGCTAGGCAAACATTAAACAATTAACCACAAGATATGTCACAATAAGATTCACTAATGAAAGGAACAAAACATATCTCTTCTTCCAATGAATTTTTTTAAATCTCCCCTTTGTGAATAGATTGAAATTATGAGAATATAAGAGACAACTAGAATCAATTAGTAACCTTTCATACTCTGTTATCTAAATATCCTTCAAAGCAATTTTTGCAATAAAAGAACAAACTCAATGGAAAAGAAACTTGTGCTTGGACCATCCTGCATTTAGCTTGTCCAGTATATATATTACAACATCAATACTCATAAGATATTGATGTTTTCATCTGTATCAAAATCATTTAGTAATTGTTGTGGCTTATTCCCACAACATGCCCCAGTTTTGTAAGAAACTCAGGGCCTCTTGAAATTTTCATACTTACCTTCATTTCCACATGTTTCTTTGATTACAGTTCAGGGTTTTTTGTGTATCTAACTAGGAGATCTGTATAAATCTGTGTTTCCCAAGTTTATTTAATTTTGGTTTGATTTTGAATGAATTACTATAATCCCCAAGTTATAATACAATTGAATTATGTATCGCGATTATCTTGTTCAAAATCCCGGATCCAAAAGGTTTATAATCCTGGTTTAATAAGGATATCACATTTGAGAACCCGATGCAAACAATGTCAATTGTTTAAACTTTTGTCTCCAATATTGGGTTGGATCTGATATGATACATGGTTTGACTTTAACATGTTTGAAATATGGGGTTAGACATGGAGTAAATTTAAATAGTGAATGATTTTTTATTATTACCAAGTGTTTCCTAATACACAATTTAACTAGTGTTCGTAGGGGTAAGACACAAGTTCAAACAATTAAGACCCAAAAGTTTATATATATGGGTTTACCATGAGATCGCACCTGTTTATCCCTCAGAGGAGAAATTGGGTAAATTGTTACTTTCATCCGCCAAGTTCAAAGAGCATCCAATAGTTTATTCACTCAATTTTTTAAAAAAATTTGCATCTGGAGAGTCAAAAGATCCAAGACATCAAGGCAAGTAGACCCAAAATATTTACATGTTGCGATTTAAAGGAGATTCACATCTGAAATCTCGCACCCAAAATTCTATACTTTGGTCTTAATTGCCTCCAACGTAAAGCCAAACCTGATTTGGGTTTACAATAGGCTTTAATTTGTTTTAGTCTAAGTATGGTGAGGTTGTAACATGTAGCAAGGATATAGTATGAGGTCATGCCACGAGGCTCACTCACGATTTCGTTCATTTGTTATCTAGAGGAATCATTAGTTAAAAGAAATCAATAGAGCAAACCCAAGATTTTATATACTCCAATTTTCTAGATTTTTGCATCCAAAATCTTCTCACACCCCAAATTGTACATTTTGTTCTCATTAGTCTCCAAGGATTCAACAAGTGTGAGAGGATGAAATGTGCTTTTCAAGAGTTTTGAATACCTAGGATTACAATAAAGAAAAGTGCAACTAATGGTTTATTAGGGTGATACAAAGGTTAGTAGGTGGCTACCCTCTGAAAAAACCTTGCAAATCTGTAAAGTCCCCATTTTCGAGTTCTCTTGCAGCACAGTCAGAGCTGACTTTCTGGGTTGGTGATAGCATAATCAGAGGAGTATTTTGATGTCACCAAGGTGTTTGGGTGATCCAGTGGAGCTATATGACATTTTCCAGAGAAATTTCGAACTTGTCCATACTCACTATTTATAGTAAGTGCTTGCATGGCGATAATCTTTCTGGGTTTGTTCTCTTTGGTCCTCAGAGAACACTGCTATTTATAGTAAGTGTCAGTCTGGCGCTGTTTTGGTGACTTGGCAGTCAATCGTTGGCTATCTCAGATGTTGCATTGAGCTCGGTGATATCAAATGGTTTGCAGTGATGTCTTTCCAGGCGATTTCAGACGTTGGGCCTGGACCTTCTATTTTTAGCAAATTAAGGTTTATGTCCGTTTCGGGATTTTCAGTGTTGGAGATGAAGCGTCTTGGCGAGACCTTTCCAACGGTCTATAGATCACTGGATTCCGAGTTCATTTGGGCCTCTATTTTAAAGTCCGTAAATTATTAATATTAAATTAATATTTAATATTAGACTTTGGGTTATAATGGTTAAGTGATGGAAAATAAAATATTTAAAAGACGCTTAAGTCATTTTGTGGAGCGCTCACCTTTGAAAATATTAAAAGTGAAATTAAAAGAAATATTTCCCTCCAAAGTGAATTGAACCCTTTTGAGGAATAATAAAAAGAGGTGAACGGAAGTCATTGGTTATACTTGGATTATGATTTTTCTCTTATTGTGATATTCTCGTGCATTGGCTTTGGAGCTTGGCTTCAAGGGTTGATATTGACTTTCTAAGACAAAACTCTCCACAAGATCACCTTTCTTCCTGTGTGAAAGACCACATCAGGAGAGGATATTGGGAGCTTCACTTTAGGAGCTTCATTTGAGCTTTCATTTGAACTATTTTGGTGAAGTATTGGTGCTAGAATGAACATCTTTCAATCAGATTTGTGTACATAGTGTGAGATCATATCAGCAGAGTAGATTTGGACAGATTTGAGGGTTTTATTGACTGATTTCCTGCTCTATTGCTGGGCCGTACCACTCACAAAACTAGTCGTACTGCTGCTAAGGAAGGTCGTACCAGTTAGGGAGGCATTTGGAGTTGTTTGGTGTTGATTCTTCATCCTCTAAGGTCGCCTCAAGTCTGAAACCAGGTGCAAATCGAAACAGTGACAGTTTGGAGTCCTCATTGATATTTTGGCTGGAAACTCACCCCATAGGGCTGTACCATCAGCTGGAATAGGATGTGAGACTGCTGGGAGCTACATCTTTGCATTTGTTAGTCTTTATTCACCTCATTTGTGGCGTCTAGGGCTATATTTATTGCTGCAGCTATAAGATTGATGAATAACAACCATTGCAAGTGATTGTTGATGATATTCTATTGCATTGTAAGCTGACCCAAGTACGGCAGCCAAACAAAGTTGAAGATCCTAACGTGGGTATGTCACTGCAATTCATATTTTGCTATAATACAATCTGGGTCTTCATTAGCTTGTTCATATCGATCTTAGTTTTTTTGGGTTTTCAATATATGCTTTATATTCCATGTTATCAATGCAAAATCAAAACATCAATATCAAAACATGCAATAAAACCCTAAACCATAAACCATCAGAAAAGCAAAAAAAATTGGCACAGAACAAACATATATCCAAGGGTGTATGTTACATAATCTACTCATACATCCCTCCTTTGTATAGGCGCATCCCTGCTAGCAAGTGTGTGCCTAAACATTGAAATCAAAACTTTCTTTGTTGAAGTGTGCATGTTATATTCCATACGCACCTAACCTTTGGATACCTTTGTTGAAGCACATGTCGCAAGTTCTTGGTGCGCTTGAACAAAATATTGCGATTTGAACATACCTACTTTGTATCGGCGATTCGACACACATCTGCTTAGGCACACACTTGAGCATTGGGGGCGAAATTTCAATTTTTTAAACAAACTATTGATCCTTTGTATTGGCACGTGCCTAAATTCTAGCATGTACCTAAACATTGTGAAAGGTGCCTAAAACATATGGCCATCATTTGACTCAAGTCACTGTGTTAGGGATTGCATGCAAAAGATATCAATTAAATGCAAATAAAGATTAAAGAGAGGAATGAAAATACACAAAAATAATAACAGCGAGAGACAAGTTTTAACGTGGTTCACCCAAACTCAAGTTACATCCACCAACAAAGAGTCCAATATTATTATCCAATAAATCAAACCGATTACAACCAGCAATCCTTGCAACTCAATACAGCTGCAAAATGCTACAATACATCAACAGAAACCCTAACCCTTAGCCGCTTTTATCAAGCCTTATGTTGGTTACAAAAATAGGGTTTTTTTATGTCGGCCAATAGAAAAAATAACTCTCGATGCCTTTATAAAATAATAAAAATCATTTGAGGTTTCGGAGGCGCTGCCCCCGAGCCCCCGGCACTGCCCCTCAACCCCGCCCTGTATCACGATAGGGAGCGCGCCAGGGGCACTGCCCATTGACCCTGTTAAATAATTTGGGGGGCAACTGCGCCGATAAAAGTGGGGTAAATTTAACCTCCAAGTCTGATTAGGCTCCATATAACAACACTATGAAGAATGTCAAAGATATCAACTGTCCTGCCAGCCTGTCCTATAGAAAAAGAGTCCTTGTGTTGTTTCACAAGTACTCAACCTTTGCAGACACCATTCTGAGATTTCATAATAGGAGATATTGAGCCAAATGAAGCTTCCTTAGAAACTGATTGCACCTGTAATTCAATTGACCTAACCTTTCATACCACAACTTATTGTGTTCGTTAGTCCCAGTTAGGAGAGCAAGACATTCAAAATCGATTCCTGGTTCATGAAAATATTTAGCTAGAAAGATCTTGGAGATCATATTCTTGTAGCTACAATCTTCAAATCGTCCTATTGATCAAACAAAATTTGTAAACACATTGATATTTCCAGCCATTTGAAAAGGAACAATCATGTATGCATAGCATGTATCTTAAGAGGATGGAAAATGAGTAAAAAATCCTTCTTGATTCTTTTGATATGATTTATTTTGGTCCAAAACGGAATGATCCAAACTCATCTGAAACTCGACCCACATAGCAGAGCTCTTTCCATGCTTTCTAGCAATATAAACTTTTCCATAAATGGACTCCAAATACTGAAGTCACATCTCCTAAAATATTGTATTATAAACCTTAATAATTGCAGAAATGAACCATAAAATTTTCAGATCTCACTTGATCATAACAAGATTGTCTTATAAGCCTTCTGATGTATGTTGATTTTTTTCTGACTCTGCCTCCTATATAATTTTTAATTTCCAGCCAATCCCATCTCAACATGTCAGCCTATTTGAAAAAAAATAGGTTTGTTTTGGAGTTTTTCCGTATAGTTGTATCACCCAATCTGCAGCTCACACATGATAATGTCACAAACAGTATGAAGAAAGGGGCTCAAGGGAGTCGTCAATCTCTTGATCTCCAGGGGGATTGGCACCTTTGGAAGGGTGGGCAATCCCACTAGCTTGAATAGAGGGGGGCCAACAATTTTTTAGAGTAGTTCACACTAACAATTGAATGTTATTAATGGCTGGCACCATTGCTGCTTGTTACACACAAAACATGCTGGATAGGGGTTATCTAATCAAACATGAAGCCATCTGAACCCTACAAAGTCCCTTCAACCTATTCCATGTCGCATCATTGCCATGTAGCACCACACAATTTGTCAGACCACTGCTCATCACTGTGTTGCTTCTGATCTGATGCCTTGAAATCATATTCTCTGCTAACTTCACTTGCAAGATTCAAATTTGGTTGCAGGTGAAGTTGCCATCACTGAATAACACTTCCATAATAAGAAATAAAGAAAGAAGGCTACTGCTAACTACTATAGGTATTGCACATAATTAGGCAATCATTTCCCTTGGAAACTTTTCTATTCAGGATTGTCTTTCCATGCAACATTTAACAGTAGTAAATACCAATCCTAGAAAGAAAAAGGTGGCCATTTAAATCTCTTATAAATCCATGCTTCAAGAATCATTAAAAGCTAATATACATAGAGCCTCTAAATATATGCTAGTAGTAGACTATAAGCTTTCTTTGTTTTTGCAATTAAAGTCCAATGGAAAAATAAACTATGGAAATGCCTATGTACTTTAGTCTTTAACTAAATTTACCTCCAATGTGAGTATCATCTTGATCAATTGTCCTCCGATGTTCTAGTACTTCCTTGGCTCTTTTGGACTGTTCCATAACACGTTCAAGTTCACATTTGACTTGTTTCTTTCCTAGAGAAGATTCCTCAAATGCAAGGGCTGTATGCATATCATTGATGGCATCTTCAAAATTCTGTAAACCAGCATTTGCCTGCCCTTTACAATACCACGCCTGTCATGGTCAAAAAAATTATAGTTAAAACATAATATGATTCTAATTATCAATAAAATAAAAATTCTCAAGATTTGGATAAATTTGAATGATATTTTAAATCTCATAAAGTTAAAATTCACTTGAAATGAACTAAGACATTTTTAAGTATTTATAGTTATTAGAATTGTAGTTTAACTACTTGCTGAGTACTCAGCAAATAATTACGATTTTTTTTGAGCCCCAGGTTTTTCCAATGTTTATTTGCCAGGTTTTTCCAATGTTCATTTGCCAAGTTTTTGGCGAGTTTCATCCTTTGATTTGTGCGAGTACTCACAAGGACTCAATGAGCCTAAGGGCGAATCTCGTGTGAGTACTCACGAGTACTAGGCGAGTCCAAGGGCAAAATTCATGCCACTCTAAAAATGGAAACCTAGCTGCAGAAAAACATGTTCTCAACATTGAAAATACATAGTTTTTTTCCTTGATACGCCCTACATGCCCAAGGGGAAAGATCACACAAGCATTTGAGCATTTTTTAGCGAATTAGAGTGAGTTTATAGCCAATTCCAAGAGCAAATTTGAAGAATTTTGGGTTTCCAGGTTAGTTATTTTATATCTTATTTTTCTTTTTTTCATAAGCATGTAAAATCTTTCTACCATGTTAAATACTTTATAACATGTAAATTTTAAGATTTTAAATGCATTTAATTCAATTTTTTGCAAATTTTATTGCTGATTTACACAAGTTTTTTTAAATGAAATTGCTGTTTTTTTTACCTAAACATAGGGTTTACACTTTATGGTAAAAAATTGTTATTTTCATTAAATTAATTAACGCTATTGCTATTCAATTACAGTATTGCATTTGAAATGAATTTACATGATATATTTTAAATCTTTTGTGGTGAAATTGTTGTATTTTTTAAACTTAATTTTTTAATCCTTAAAAATACTACAAGTTAGCATACAATGGCATCCAACTTCGCATCAAGCTCAGAATCAACAAATGGAAGCTATCCCATTGGAAGTAAACCCACTCGAAGCCATGACCCTATTTGGAAATATGCCATAATGGGAATGACATCAAGGAGTGTGATTTGTCTCTTGTGCAGGAAGCAGCTTAATGGAGGCATCAATTGCCTCAAATACCATATTGCAAGCATTCAACCGCTATGTCAAACCTTGTGAAAATGCCACAGCAGAGGCCAAATGAGAGAGGCAAGATGTCCTTGCACTGTTTGATGAAAAGAGAAGCAAGCGTGAGGACAAAGGCAGCCATAAAAACAGCCATTAATCCCAACTTTGTAGAGGAAATGGAGGTAAATATGATCAATTTTGTGAGCTCTAGTCATGGTCCACGCATACATGGCACATCCACCTCATCTAACTCAAGCAGATCCCATTCCTAAGGCTTTTTGTGCCTAGAAACATACCTGGAGCACAACCTTTGCTACAAGGTACAAGGTGGAATAAGGAGGTGCACAAAGAAGCAAATAAAGCATGTGCACATTTTTGGTATTACAACCACCTTCCCTTCAATGCAACAAAGAGCCCATACTGGAAATATTTGATGACATCATTGGCAGTTGCATGGAAAGGGTACAAGACGCCCCTCTCCAAAGAGTTAAGTGGGAGGTTGCTCCAAGATGTTGTAGATGCAAAGACAACTATGGAAGATCAAAAGGACTGGCCAAAGTTTAGATGCACCATTCTTTCAGATGGGTGGAACGATGGAAGCCCTTGCATAGCCCATTGCCTTGAATTTCTTTTGGAGGACAAGTGTAAAATTGATTGGGTAAGGTCAATTGTAGGAGTTGCATGGAGCATCACAAAATACATTTATAATCACCCTTGGGTTCTCAACTTGATGAGAGATCACACCAAAGGGAAAGATCTCGTGTGACTAGGTGTCAAAAGGTTTGCAACTAACTTTCTAATGTTGCAAAGCATTTGTAGTTCAATGACATTCTTGCAACAGACGTTTGTGAGTCACGCATGGATAAACTCAACATATTCAAAGGTTGATGGAGACAGGCTCACAAAGATAGTTTTTGATGATGCCTTTGTGAAGAGAGTTGTAGAGATTATCAAGGTAACTTCAAACTTCAATTTAAATTTTAAATTGAATCTTTTATTTTCAATTTTTACAAGGCATTTAGTTTAATTGTAACTTGTAAGTTTGTAACATTAATTTGTTTGTACTTTGTAGGTTGTGGAGCCTTTGGTGAAGGTTTTGCATTCGGTGGATGGGAAGAAAAAGTCAATCAAATGCATTTATGAGGCCGTGGATAAAGCCAAAGAGGCCATCCAAAACTATTATAGAGGAATAGAGGCAAATTTGATCCCATTTGGAAGATCATTGATTGGAGGTGGAACAATCAACTCCACCAACCCATTCATGCTGTGGAGTACTACCTCAACCCAAGTTTTTCTTCTCCAATAGCTTTGCAGATGGTAATGGAGAGGCTATGGAGGGCATCTCAACATGCATTGAGAGGATGACACTAGAGGTTGAGGTGAGAGACCTCATTATTTCAAAGAATTACAAGCAAGCTAGGGGGAGGCTCTTTTCTTCACCACTAGCTATTTGAGGGAGATCCACCCAAACACCAAGTAACAAAAAATTTACTTATATCTTACCAGTTACAAATTACAATTAGTAACTATGTTCCATGGAGTCTCGAGATAGGGGACATGGGATGGGTCTTAGGGACGAGGGGAGCAAGGGCCTAGATTTGGGGATGGTGAAGGGACAAGGGAACGACAATGTGATGACAATGGGATGGCGGTGGGATGGCAGTGGGCGAGGGTTCGAGGGTGAAGTCTCCAACGGGATCAAGGGGCAATGCCCCTAACATGTTCCTTGTTTCCATACAGAGCAGGGTCGAGAGGTAGAGCTCCCACCACCAAGCCAAATTAAGCCCTTTAAAAACACATAAACCTTCATGGCGCATGCCATTTTCACACTTTTATCACTATGTTTTCTAAAACATCAACTCCTTACTATTTCTAACCAAATCTTCATTCTTCAAAAAACTAACAATGAAGCTAAAGAATCTAACCAATCTAAATGATGAGGGCTATGCAATTATAACTTTTTTATGACTGCTTACGATATGGGTGGGGCCCATAGATGTAATGTCCCCATTTTGAGCTAAGTTATATTTTCTAGTTGAGCTTGTTTCTATACATGGAGAACCGGAAAGTTGGTATATGTCTATACATGGAAAACCGAAAAGTTGGTATATGTCTATACATGGAAAACCGAAAAGTTGGCTCAACTAGGATTTTGCTTGAATTTTATTATATAAATAATGACAAATGGAATCTTTAATTGCATTTGTCTAATATCTATGATGGGATCACATTGTTCATTGTGCCAAATCAATGGGTGAAGTATGGCTCCAGGTGGGACCTATCGGTAACACATTTGTTATAGGTCCAAGCTTATAAAGATAAGATTCCAAACGACTATCCTTGAGGTTGTTTGAATTGCATATGATGTGGCGATTCATTGAACAAAACAATTTGCATTGGATGAGGATCCCAACGGCTCCATAAAAGTATTCGCCCAAGGTAAATGCATTCAAAATTGTATTTGATCATTGTATGGAGAGCCAAGAGCTATGTGGGTCAATCGATCCCAATGAAAAGCATTTAAAATAAGCATTTGAAGTTATTAAATGATTGCTGTCAATCAAGGGATCGGCAGACAAGGTAGAGAAGGAATGTTGCAAATGCAAAATAACAATATTAAATATTTGCATATGGATCGGTTGAGGAATTCCAATGCCAACGCCAATGTGGTTGTGATCGCCCAAGCCTATGAATGATATTTGTTGTGACCAAATCACACATCACCCCATCAGACTGGGGACCCCCCTCTTTTGAGCTCAGATGCTTTGCACAGGAAGTTGTTATGTGTCATTTTGGTTAAGGTATTCCGAGGCAGTGAAGACGTTAGGAAGGAGATGATCGTTTGGATGGTTTTGAATGCTTTATCTCTCCTTGTTTAAACTAGGCATCACGTCAATCAGTGTTTCAGAGGCAATTGTAGTATAGGAAGATATGTGCCTTTGAGAAGAGTCCCCAGAGGGTACCTAGTGTAGTCTGGCGCCTAGTGGTGCAGGTAAGTCCAATGGAGCGCCTTAGAGGGAAAGATTCAGTGAATGCCTTAGAGAAAATTGAACCTTCACAGTTTGAGCGCCTAAAGACAATATGCGCCTTATGTTGTTGAAATGGCAGAGAGCATGGAGGGCGCCTAGGAGGTCTTGAAGATGTTTGAGCGCCTTGGTGAGGTGAGAATGTTTGAAGCACCTAGGTGAGTTTGAGTTATAAGTTTAAGTGTCTTGGAGAGTTCACTTCAATATGCGCCTTAGAGTCTTGGAGGGACAAATTACGCCTTGGGATCACTGAGCACCTTTGGGATGTTGAGATTGTTAAGGTAAGATAGAGCGCCTTGATGCAATGCGCCTTTAGAAGTCAGAATGCGCCCTACTGTGGATGAGCGCCTTGGTGAGGAAAGAGTAAATGAGCGCCCAGGTCTCCTTTTGCGCCTAAGGTCATGTTTTGCGCCTTGAGTTGGTGTTGGCACCTAGAAGAGGAGTTAAGCGCCTTAGTGAAAAGTTTGGAGCGCCTTTCAAGTAATCATCAAGTATGAGCGCCTAGGACCCAATGTTTAGCGCCTTGAAGGAGTATAAAGGTTAGATGAGCGCCTAAACAATGAAGTAAGTTTGCAATCACCTGCTTTAGCACCTTCATGACAATTGAGTTGGTTTTGGCGCCCTGAAGTAAGTTAGCGCCTAAGGTTAAGGGAATTGAACACCTTTTACCTCCAAAATCACTTTAAACTGGCGCCTTGTGGGGAGAAGTAGTTTGTGGTATCCTTCATATGGATTCTCACTCATTTTTGCGCCCTATGTTTGATTGATCACCCTAATGTGCTTAAGTCTTGAAGTGATACCTTGATAAAGATGTTTGGACTATAGAATGGTGAAGGGCAAGTTAGGGTGTGTTCCATTGATTGAAATCCTAAAGTGGCAAGTATAAGGATCAATAAAAGTAGGCGCTAATTCTCACTCAAGCCATCTCAGATGGTGTCTTGGAAGGCAATCATGATATAGAGTGAATAATAGAGTGGATGATGAAGCTTATCAGAGTAGAAGTCTCTCTTGGACTTGAAAGGGAAAACACTTGAAGTTGAATGGTGAATGTATTGACTTTGCTTGATGACATAATGAGGATGAAGTGATTCTTCAAGATGATTTTTGAAGTTCTTCCAAGTGAGAATAGCACGATGACATTTTCTTTGACTGACCTCTTAGGGAGACTTGAACATGATGCCTTTGAATATGATGCCATCCCATAGGATGATTCCTTGGCTTCACCAACACTCCTTTCAATGATGCAAGTAGGCGCATATCCTCACTCCTCCCATCCAATCCTACCGCCTTGAGTGAGAGAGTATGGAAAACTTGAAATGTGGCATATGAAGGATGATTAGATAAATTAAGAAATGCATTTGAAGAAGTTAGGCACATTTTAGGCCTCTTTCTAACACCTTCTGGCGCCTTCATGTGGGAGGCTGTTCATTATAGGCGCCTTGTGGGGAGAGGTTGAATGAATCAATAGGAAGAAGCAACCTCATCTAGGCGCTCTTTGTGTGGGTTCTGAGTTGGTTTTGGCGCCCTGAGCAGGACTTAAAAACCTTAGGTAAGTGAAATCATTAACTTAAGCGCCTTGAAGTGAGCGCCCTCTATAGAACTTTTGGTTTTGGCGCCTTTAATGAAATTTAAATTTCAAAATTTCAAAATTCAAGGTGAGGCCGACCTCCTTCACCCTTGGCCGCTAGCATTAAATGCTAAAGAATTTGCTATAAAAGAGGGCGCTACCTCCTTATTTCCACAATTCACTTTGCAAATATCATCAAGGAGCAGCGAATTTACCTTTGGGGCAGCGAATTTTTATAAAAGGAGCAGCGATTTCTTCATAAGGAGCAGCATTTTTTTAGAGAAGTGAAATTTTTTTTGAAGAAAAGGCAGAATTGCTAGGCAGATCTGAGTTGAAGAAGGCTAATTTGTTTCTAAATTCTGCCATGTTATACTGATTTGTATCATTTAATCCAGAAAATTACATTTTCTAAGGCAGAAAATTGAACACAAGGTACGTTTTTGTCACTTCTACTTTATCAAATTTCCTTGTATTTGTCTAACTTTACAGATTTATATTCAGAAATCAGGTTGTAAAATGACTTAGAGTATGTTGCTCTTCATTTCTAAAACTTCTTTATACTTGAAAAATTGAATTAGGATATGATAACTTGATAATAGTGATATAGAAGACTCATAGAATCTATTGTTTCAATCCACTCATTCAAGTCTAGTCCTGCAGATAGATGGGAATGATGGCCAAAGAAAGACAAGTACTTATCAAGATGGATGCCAAGTCCAGCATACCGGAGTCCAAGCTAGAAACGCAGTGGAAGGACGTCGGCGACACCAACATGGGACACGTCAACTTGGAGGAAGTGAAAGACTTCTTGCTTGCGATCACCAGGAACAAAGATATCAAAGCCATCGCGAAGAGCGGGATTGTACAAGCGGCTTGCTTTCCACCTACCTTGCCAAGCGCCGAGCTCGTGTTGGAGTGTGTTCAGCATTATGACAAAGAAAAAAGACAGATTATAGCAAAGGATGGAACTGTTCTCGCCTACCTACAGAGGGAAGCTATCCAAGAGATCTTCAAGATCCCGAAGGCGAAAGGAGTCTTCATCTGCCCTACAACTGCTCAGATGACGTTCGAAGGCAACTCAAAGGTCTACATGCAAGAAATCAGGAAGAAGTGGATTAATGATTCGTCGATGAAAATATACAACTCGGAAGACCCCAAGTATCACAAAGCTGACTTCAAGCAGGAGATAAGTTACTTGATCATGTTCCTGAATCGAGTAACAGGTAGGCCACAATCATCTACTTTTGAGGGATGGATGTATACTTATTTTGATCATATGTTTACAAAGAACAAGATGATTGATTGGGCTGGCCTTATAAGCCACTGTTTGGATGAACAACTTGAAAACTTTGATGAAACGAAGTCTTTCTTCATGACTTCATACCTTGTCTACATCTTGGTGAGAAATGTAGTTTATAAAGGACTAACAGCTAAAGGGCAAGTAGGTACAAAGCCAGGACAGATTCTCTCTCATCAGTGTTATCCTCAGCTCCACCTGAAAAACATCAATCACTATAAGAGATTCAATGATGCCTTCGCCATGTTCATAGTGAGGAGGTTAAGAGGTGAATTGCATAGGAGACTAACAGGTGCTGCCAGGAACTTCATCAAGCAGTATGGAAGGTACTACATCCAGTATGATAAGTTCACCTACATCAGGATTCAAGGATTTGATATCCTTCAAACAGGATGGTGTTGCTAGAGGTTTCCAGACAACTGTTGGAGTTTCATAAGATGCAGAAAGCAAGGAAGAAAGCAGGAGTTCAGTTTCCTCTTCAGCTAGGTAGATACTATTCTTGTCCATCCTTACAGGCAGCTGAGCATTCAGAAATTGAGCTTCAGGCTTATCATTTGCATCCACATGATTCGAAGAGGGAAAACTTTGATCCACATGGAGCCATCAAGCAGTCTTACTCTTCTTATAGGCATAAAGAACAACTAGAGGATCACTGGGCTGATGCTATAGATGATGACGACATCAGGATGCAAAAGTGTTCAAGACTGAAATGGGACATGATAAGAGCTACAAAGGTACTAAGAATTCCTGATCAGCTAGAAGGTGATAGAGCTCTTCTTGGTGATGAATATGATAAAATCCGCAATTTGCCTTATGAAGTTAATTGGGCAGATAGAGAAAAGGTCGATGATGAAGGATTGATAAGGCCTGTTATTGCTATCACTGAAGAGCAAATAGACAAACAAGTACAAGCTTTGCTTGATGAAGGTAAGAAACTCACTTATACTAAGATGGGAGAAATAGATCAGCAAGAACAACATAAAGCACCTAGTAAGGATTCACGAAGCAAAGGAAGTGAGAGAGATTCAGGACAGGGAAAGAAAAGGAAACAGCTTGAGATTGTTCAAGGAGAATCCAGTAGAAAGAAGAAAAGGATAAGCATTGAGACTGCTTCTTCTAGACAGCCAGGTGATATCCCACCGAATCAAGACTTAGTGATTCCTGCCGAGAATGTAGTTCCAGAAACTCCAATGGAAGAAGTACCTTCTATCCCACATGATACTGAAATCATCGATGAAGCTAATACCGAGGATAAGGATGATGCCGAAGAGGAGTCATTACCTGCACAAGGAAGACAATTACAACAGCAGCAGGATCTTTCATCACTGCCAGAATGGTTACAGGAAAGAATCAGAGAGAATTCTGAACTTGAAAGCTGTCCTCCCCTTCCAGTAGGTGAGTTACTCTTGGATATGTCGAAGGAGAAACCAAAAAAGAAGGCAAATATCCTTTCTAAAATCACTAAAGATGAAACAGGAGTAAGGAAAGTACATGTAGCCGTTCCTAGGCTTGAAAAGAATATAGAGGATGTAACACCTGATGATTATGACATCAATACAATCAATCTGGGTCCTTTGACTGGAATGCAAGTTGAAGAAGAGCTTCAGGATTCAATTGATAATGCTCGAGCTATCATAAGACAAGAAACAAAAGGCAGAATCAAGGCTGAGCAAAGATGTCGTGCCTTGGAACAATACATTCAGCATTTGGTGCATCCTATTCATCAGCAAGAAAGGGTTGCTACACCTCCATCTCTCCTTCCTCCCGAAACAGTTGAACATCTAGAAGAGTTGAAGTCTTCATCTCATAGAATGAAAGATTGGATGAAAAGATCAAAAGAGACTACATTCAGACATCTAAGAGACATTATGCAGGTAAATGATAAGATTACTAGCCTTAAGGACAGGGTACTTGTGCTAATGACAGCTTGTGTTGAGTTCAAAGACTTCAAGGATCAATATCTACCACACCTGAAGAGCTTGATGGAAACATCAGTGGATGATTTATTACATGCTGAAGTTATTGAAGAAGGTAGAACATACAACTTTTCCTCCTGGTATTTTAGTCTTCGCATCAAAGGACAGTTGCTGGATAAGATAGAACTAGATATGTCCAAAATTAGAAGTGTGCTTCAAAGGCTTCAGGATGGAATACATGTTTCTTTGATGGAGATCTGCAATCCTTTTGGGGAGATGACTCTTGAGAATCTGAAAGAACAAGTTCAAGTTTTCTATTTTCAAGAAAATGATGTTACAGATGACAGACTTGATAGTATATTCTCACTTGCTGTCCACCTTGGCGACAACAAAGCAAGAATAACTGATTGGGAAAGGACACTTGGCCTTTATTCAGTTGATGTACTTGAAGCCGAAGGAACCATTCAAAATGCGCCAAGTGTACCTGTGGAGGAAGTCAAGCAAATAGTGTCCAAATTCATTGAATGCCAAGCTTCTAGTGATGGATATTCACATGGGGATTCTTCATAAGACAATGATATATCATTCTTATCTTCTTGCAAGGCGTGCCTTTGTTCTTTTCTTCATAGCCTCCGTCATTTAATACAGATAACCTCCTTCATTTAATAAAGAGAAGTTTGTTATAACTACTTGTGATGTGGCTTGATCTGGTCCGCTGACTTGGCTGATCGATCTTGACCCTTCATTCTTTTGAGGTCTATAAAAGAGCTCTTGTTGCTCTCATTTGTACGGTTGAAATTTCTGAAATTGTTGCAAGAGCTCTCTGAGATAATAAAAAGATTCATTGCCTTGGTGATTCTATTTGTGTTTCTGAGTGTTGCATGGTTTCAATTTTCAAGCGAACATTAAGTTACAAGTTTTCTTTAAGTTTATGTTAGTTAATGGAAGGTTTCTTTATTGCTTTCTGGTGAAATCTATAAGTTCATACCATTTGTAGTTTGTGGCTTGCAAATTGCAGTGCATGGTTAGTCTGAACAATTGGACATCAATTTGATCTTTATGCTTGTTGAATCTTTCATGAGCATAACTGATTTAAACATCTTGTATACCCTAGAAGATTGCACCTATCTTGTGTAGTTGTTTGTCTTGGCGAAGCAGGATTTGGTTGGATTTCACCTAAGTAGTAAATCTCCTTACATCTAGGATTAGTTTAGTGTTTCTAAACCTTATATCTTTTGCCTTTTGTTTATCCATTCAGTTAGAATTAGGATCAAGAACATCCATTGCTAAATCATACGCCATCAGTTGCAGTACTTAGACCCTCTAGTATCCACTTCCGTAGTCCTTGAAACAACAAGTTAACTTGAACAATTGCGTAAGTCCCTTTGTGTTTGAACAGCAAAATCATACTTAGTCGCTGAGCTGTCTCTAACCAAAATCATCAAAAGGAACCTTGGAGTCATCTTGTTTGATCACCTAGTTCAGCATTCAAGAGGCTTTGCTCAAGAGGGAGTCAGATACTTTGTATTTCACTCTAATTGTTGACTTGTCCAAAAACAATCATCAACAATATTCAATGCTAAATGAAGATATTAAATTAATGTATGCAAGCAGCCGCCTATGCAAGAAGAACTCATTGCTAAAGGATCGATTCATATAGAATGAGTTGTATTTCATTTAAAATAATTAAAGATTGTTTTAAATGAATGAGTTTTGGTTGCAACTCATTTACAATTGTTCAAGTCTCTTGTTCATCATTGGTGGATTCCAAAATTCATCTAAATTGCAAAAGAGGAGGATTGCTCATCCAAGGAGAAGTTAAATAGAGACTTCCATCTTCATTTGAGGGATATGTTGAATCTAGTATGTTTTCTTATTATATTATTTTGACTGAGAATTCCGATTTTCATGTCATTTTGCAAGGTGATGACCCCTTGTGTTTGTATGGTGATGACCCCATACTTTATGTGAGGTGATATTATTTAGATATTCACCATTGAGCTTAAATTTGCAGGTTGTTGAAGTGTTTTGGAGAGATAAGATATCATTGAGAACCCTTGGTTTCATTGCTTCCAAGCCAAGGTAGCATTAGTAGGGTTTGGAGACATTATTGGAAGCTTATATTAAATTCATGAGATCTGATTTTCCATTACAGTTACCTGATAAACCTTTGTTCCAGGGTTTTATGAAGATTGAAGCATTTGTGATGATCATACAAGTCAATATCATTCATTAGAGATCCATCGCTTGATTGGAGAGGAGATATTTTGTTAATTTTGTGAAATCTGGGCATGCTACAGCAACTACAGGCCTGCTACAGTCATCTACAGAGCTGGAATCAGTTAGTGTTGAAGTCAATCTTTGAATAGAGACATTGGGAGATCAATTCAGTCTAATCGCTCAAGACTAGAAGCCTATCGCTAGACTTTTGAGGAGAGTTTTATTATGATTTTGTGTCATCCTTCTTGCTGAGTATACACAGTGATATCAGCATTCATATCAGTCATATATACAGTGATATCAGATGTATTTGATGATGATTCAAAGCCATAACTAAGCAAAGATGTTAAGTTAATCAGTCGTCATTGGATTGACATTGTTGTTTAGGATTTTGGAAGTCATTTTGCTCTCATTTCATGTATGTAGTTAAGTCTGATATGAAACAGTACCATATTGCCCTAGAGGACAGCCAATAAGCATTTGTATCTATCTTCATTGAAGGAGCTAATAAAGCATTGGAAGTTGGCATTCATTTGTTCATATGTTTGATGTTATTGTGTTTCATTTGAAGTTGATCAATTGGTGCGAGAAATCTTTTAGTGTTTTGAGAGCAATATAATAACGTCTCTTAGAATAGACCATTAGGGTTAGGGTTAATTGCATGAAGATCCAAAAAAATCTGATTTTTTCAAATGAACTTTTTGGGGGATGTCTGGGTGTCTCGAGTGTGGTTAAGAGATGCAAGGGAGTCCCCTGAGGACCTCAGGGACGTCCTAGTGTCTCTGCAGGGTTTCCAAAACAAGGGGACGTCCTAGAAACATCTAGTTTTTTTGGGGGTGATGTGTCCCCGTGGAACATTGATATTTATTAATTAAATATTGCTTACTTACAAATTTTTGAATACTTTGTTCACAGTTCTTAATAGGAAGATTATGGTGGAAATACTACAAATCTTCAAAAGCTAGCCCTATGAATTGTCTCAACCTTGTAGTGCTTTTGGTTGTGAGTGCATTTAGAGTTTGTTTGATGTCATTCAACAAAGAAGTGTAATAAGTTGACTCAACAACGCCTCAATGACCTAGTTTTTGAGCAATACAACCTTCAATTTCCCATAAGAAAGGTGAAGGACAAATCACAAAAGCTTATTGATTGGGATGAGATTGATCCCTATAGTGATTGGACTGTGCAAGGATGAGGGGCCCTCCTTGTTTACAAAGGACGAGATTGTTGATTTTGAGAGGCAGGCTACGAAGGGTGTAGATGCAACAAAAGAAAGAGACATTGGATTGGATGACATCAATGTAGATGATATTGAACATGAGGCAGAGGAGGAATCACTACCGTCTAGCAACAAGGTGGAGCCACAAGCGCAACCTTCTAGGTCAAGCAAGGAGTCGTATCAAAGTATGAAAACTAGACCTTCTCCCTAATTTTTCATTAGAATGGGGAAAAGGAAATTGTAAAATTGTAAAATATTGTAATTTGTAACTTGCCTGGGTATGCAATTTATGATGATTTTCAAAGACAATCATCCTAAATTCATAATAGTATTGGCTAGCCATTGTATTCACATTTGTATTCAAATCTAATAGAAAACACTTCCCCAACATTTTATACTTATTTGATACATTTTGTAATTGTATTTTACATAAAATTTGAGTTTTTAAAAAAAAATCGGTATTTTTTAAGTTGTCAAGTTTTTTTCCAGTCAGAAATTTTTGGTCTATCGAGTCCAAGTATGTGAACCATGATCAAAATGATTACTCTCAAAGATAGCATAAGAACAAAGAACAATGTAGAGTGAACAAATACTCAGTAAACTAATATAGGGTGAGATATAATGCTTCTAGATTTAATTGCATAGTTATTTTTAGTATTGAGAAGCACTATATCTTACTATCATGGATTGTGGAAATATCATGTCTCTTACTAATATAGGGTGTTAATACTAATAAAATAGTTAGTCTATGCAAATGGTTATCATCAACCATGATGACGACTCAAATATCCCTTTTGATTGTTATAAAAGCTAAATAATATTGGATTGTAAATCATAACTTGTAATAGAGTCAGCTCCACAAAAATAGAGTTTTGTACTTCTTGATGTCACAAACAAATGTAAATTGTCTAGTTGATCCATTTATAACTACATTTTTTCCCTTGAGGAAGAGAATCCCAACAACCAAGTCTCATTCTTTATTAAAACATAATATTCATCTAGCGTAGTACTCTCTCATTCTTTCTTACCCAAGCCTCATAATGTGTTTGGGAATCACATGTTCATAACTTGTGCCATGAGTGCACAATTGGCACACTTATATAATCAAGCCTTCCTAGTGTCAGCCACATCACCAACATCTACACTAGCAGTTTAAAGGGTCTAGCAAGCCCATAATAGAAGATGAAGTCCACTTGTAGTAGGAGGAAAATAATTTTCAATGGAGCAAGTGCTCCAAGAGTAGGCAATGTCTCTTTACAGGAATATAATTGAACATCATAACTAACTACAACTTGAACATTAAGTGATGATTTAATAGATGAGTGAGAAGATGATTGATTTTTAAAATACAAATCCTCTTGAGTACGTAATGAGTTGTGAAAAATCGGAATCGTACAATTGATATGATGATATCCCTTCAACTGCTCAATATATCCAACAAAAATGCATTTGTGGCTCTTGAGATCTGACTATTTTCTATTTTAACAAGGATATGAGCCCATACATCACAACCAAAATTCATCTCTCCTCCAAGATTTTTTGGGAGTAAAGTTTCAACCCAATAAGTGTCTAATTGAGAATGTTCGATTCTTCAGCTCAACCACACCATTTTATTGAGATGTAATATTATTACGTGCAATCACACCTTTGTTTGCAGAAGTTCTTAAATAATTTGTTCCAGTCTCAAGTTGAAGAGTTCTAATGAACTTGCTAATTTATTATTGACATAAGCTTTAAACTATCTAATTTTCTTGTGGACTTGATATTTAGACTTTAGAAAATAAACTTAATTTTATCTAGAAAATCCACAACAACCACATACTTTGAACATGCAAAAAATGCTTTGTCCATTAGTCATACAAGGTTGCTATGCATAAATTGTATCAGTGTTCCCAAACTTGCCAAGTACTCAACAAACTTGGCAAGTCCGAAGCCAAGCTAGATCATTCAAGGCCTGTAGTCAGCTGCAAGTCTCGGCGGGTTTTTGCCAAACTCGACAAACTCATTGGGTCTCAAGAATCTCGAGGATCAAACCTGGGTGCAAAAACAACTTTAAATTAAAACAAAATTCAAAAATGTGAATTTCTAAACCCTAAAAAGTCAAAAAAAACATTGTTAGGGCCTAATTACTGCTCTATGGCTTCAACACTCGCATTTTTTCAAGGGTTTGGATTCTAGACTCTTGGAACTTGGTTAAATGAAATATACCCAATAGGATCTGCCCTAAAATTTCTGATTTCTGCCCTAGTTTTCTGATTTAGTTTTCTGCTCAAACTCTAGGACTGAATTCTGATTTTTATTTCTGATTCATAAACAAATATAGCAGCGAAGATACAAGTGCCAATAATGTCAAATAAACATGCCAAATAATGCTTCTAAATTATGATCACATCAAACATGCATTCCACCATTAAAATCACAAGATATAGCCATCCAAATACAACACAAGTCTGATTTTCTGAATATAAGTCTGCTGCTACAAATCAGATTATGATGACTGAAAATTACATCAAATCATGGGCTCAAACATGATCAACATATGCTGCTGTCCAAATCAAACCTAATACATAGGTTTGTACATACCAAATGATGGAAATTGATGCTCAACAAACCCTCCAAAATGGCGGCACATGCAAGAATGAAGAAGGCTGCTAGGGTTTAGGACTCCAAAGCCCACCAATGATGAAATCGCCTCACAATTGCCAAAATCGCCCTTCTCCAAAGGTGGCACTCCAATCTAAGGCAAAACCCTAGTGCAATGTCAACACAAAATGCCACAATGAATGATCCTCCAATGTTGATCTGAAAATCTGAATATGCAATCAAGCTCCAAGTTTCCAATGTCTCCAATGAAGTGCAAATTGAACTCCGTGATGAGTCCACCACAAGATAAGCTAGGGTTTCATCCAACTCACCAATATTCACAAGGGTTTCCGTCCTTGGAATAGTGCTCAACAAAAGTTGCAGCCAAGAGAGAAAATCTCAATATAAACATATGAATGAATCGATGATGAAAATGGCTTGTTTGATCCTCCTTTTATACCCATCAATTGACACTCCTCAAGGCCAACCTCCTTTTGACAAAAATCTTTTATTTTATTTTATTCTTCCTTTCCTCCTAGCCGACCTCCCTCTAGGCACTCCGCTTTATGTTATTTTATTTCTTTCTTATTTTCTTCCTAGCTGACCTCCTCCTAGGCACCCACTTCAATTTATTATTCTTTATTCTTCTTTCTTGGTCGCCCTCCTTGGCTATTTTCTTTATTCATTTTTAATTCATCAATAGGCTCACAAAAATACCAGAAATCATTTCACATCTCAATTTGGCCTAATAAAATAGGTTAAATATAGAATTTTACCAATTAGATTATTCCCTAGCCCTTCCGGCTTAGCCTACAGAAATAGAATAGGCTAACCATCTCAAATAGGTGATCACTCGAAAAAAAGGACATTACAATCCTCCCTTCCCAAAATTGCTTGCCCTCAAGCAATTGCAAACCTGGATGTTGCAGAGCATCCTCAAGTGGCAAGTCTCTCCATGTAATCAAGTACTCCTTGATCACCCTACTCCTCAATGTTGAATACACAAATATACTGAGAGGGGGGGTGAATGAGTACATATTCAAATTTTTGCCTTTTAGATGCATTCAATCCAAAGTAAACATTTAAACCAAATGAAGCATAAGAACGCATACACACATAACACCAAATTTAGGTGGAAACCTAAGATGGGAATGTTGCAAGTATGTGCCTAATCGGTGTTGTCATTCATGTCAACATATCTTTGTTGTCATTGGTGTCAACTGTATCCTATTTTGTTATTTGTTTAGAAGCTTTATATGTTGCGGATATTGAGAAAATTTGCCTCTCCTAAAGAGACTATGAGTTGCAGTAAATTGCAGTGAAGACAGTGAGTTGCATGCTGAAGAACAGTCCAAAAGATTGCTCCGCATTTCTTGTTGATTGAAGATCTTGGTCTGCGGATTGGAAGTTATTCAGAGGCATGTCTGAAGATGCTAAATCCTGAGTTTGAGCCTTCGGTGTGAAGAATTGAGTGAGTTACATTCACCAGAGTAAAAACTGTTTTTTCTGATTATTCATTGGTGCCAGAAAGAAAGTATTTTGCTCCCCATTCCTCCGCATTTAAGTATTTTGCTCTGCAGTTCTAGAGGGAAGTCTGGGATGATGATAAGTGCCTACAATTGGAATGGTTCATGTTTTGGTGGTCCGCAAGCTATCTTTCCTTTATGACAGTTGAAGACCATGAAATTGTGCTCCGGTGTGAAGAATCTCATGGATATAGTGGTTTGAGTTTGTGCGATTACTTTTGGTGATTTCAACGTTCTTGTGGATGCCTCCTAATCATGTTCCTACCTTTACATTGGTCCACGTTAAGGAATTGACATCGTGTTTGAAGATTATTCCCAGATAACATAACGTGTAACCAGTCTTGGCCGACTTGGTTAATTCCAATGATTGCGGAGATCCCTTGAAGATTATAGAAGTGTGTTGTGGCGTGGAAGATCGTGTTTGAGTCCCAGCTAAGGCGTGGTGTGATCCGCATACATCTATACTACATTTCCTTAGAGTAATTTTGTATTAGGTCAAGACCTATTTTGTAAATGTTTGTAATGCCGACCTTGGAGATTGTTCCAATGGTTGATGACTGTAATGCCGACCTTGATGATCATTCCAAGGTTGATTGAGTGTATAAATACTTGTAATTGAGTCGCGGAAAAGATGTCCTAGAACAAAGATGCGAAGAAAAAGAAAAGGATGAAAAGGCAGAGCAGAACAGAGGAATTATTGTGCTTCAATGAATTAATCTCAGACATGAAGAAGATGTTGATCTTGGCAGTGAGCCACCAGTAGGGTTTAACAGCCCTTAGGGTTTACCAGCCCTCATTGTAATCTTTCTAGGTTTAGGGTTGAGGCAGTGAGCCTGCTAGACCTAGTTGTACTTCATGGCAGTGAGCCAGCATGTTCTAGGCCCGTGGAGTGACCAAGCCTAAACATCATTATTCAAAGATTGCAATATATATTGAGAGCTAATCCTCTCCATGGTTTTTCCCTTAACAGGGTTTTCCACGTAAAAATCTAGTGTCTCTTGTGTTTGATGTTGCAATTGTGTTTGAGTTTCTAATTTTATGCATTCATTGTTTAATCATAATAACTGTGTACAAGTGATTAATGTTTAAAGTGCAGAAGCGGTTAAGTTTTTGTGACAACTGATTCACCCCCCCTCTTAGTTGTCCGGCGCATTTCAACAATTGGTCTCAAAGCAAGGTTCCTCAAAAGAAAGTCTAACAGCTTGAGGAAGATCCAGGATGTCATATAAGAAGGAAGCTCCACATTTTGATGGAACAAATTATGCGCTTTGGAAGGTACGGATGAAAAGCCATCTCCTCAGTCTTGGTTATAAAGTATGGTTAGCTACACAATCGCAATTTGTCATGCCTGAAGGTGGTTTGACAACTGAAGATGATATAAAAGAATGAGTTGGATATCAAAGCAAAGGATGCTCTGTTGAGTTCCTTATGTGACTCAGTGCTGACAAAAGTTGTGGATCTTGAAACCACAAATGAGGTATGGGAGAAGCTAAAAAATCTGTATGAAGGAGATGATTCTATAAAAGAAGCGAAGCTTCAGAGCCTGAAAGTGAGATATGAAGGTTTGAAGATGAATGAAGATGAGAACATAACAGCCTTTATGCAAAGAGTTGATGAACTTGTTACTAGAATAAAAGGTATGGGAGGAACTCTCAGTGAAAAGGAAGTTGTGATGAAAATTCTTAAATCACTACTGTTGATGATTATTTTTAGACAAGTCAACAATAGAGTAAAACACTAGAGTATCCCACTCTCTCTTGAATAAAGCTCTTCAAAGGCTGAACTATGTGATCCAGTGAAGTAACTCCAAGGTTCCTTTGCTTATGGCTTATGGTGGATAGACTCAATGATTACATGTGATCTTGCTAATAATCACAAAGGGACTTACGTTAGACTTCTTCTTCATTCATTTAGCTTATTTCTCCTTTCCGTGTGGATGAAGTATGTACAATGCATCAATGATAAAAAAGAAAAAAAGGTAAGGGTTTAGAAACTAATCTAAAGCCAATGAGGCAATGATGATGCTTGAATAGACAAACTCCTAAATAAACCTAACTCCACTTCGCCAAGGATGCCTACAACTACATGGAGTTGGTGCAATCTCCTAAGGTATGCGAATGGTTTTCAAATCATGAAGGCTTATACAAGCACCCATCGGATGGAGCAGCTCAAACAAGTATCCACAATCGAGCTTAAGCAAATGATGAAACTCAGACTAGCTTTACACAACACTTCATCAGCGATAAATGTTAAAAGCATGAGCTAGAAGTTGATCAAATATTCAAATACAACATACATTACATCAATGAGCTCTAATCTATTTTGAAACATCTCTTCATTCAATTCAAGATACAAGAAACCATGTTACTCCACAAGATAACACTTAACACCAAATGAATTCCAATGTCTTTGCATTAATCTTGAGAAATATTTACAACTTCAAGTCCTCTCAGAGAATTTCTCGAGTCTTCTATTCTACCCTAATTTTTCCTATCAATAACTACTACTTTACAAATGAGGCAACAAGGCCTTTATATAGAGTCCAGAATACAATGAATGGCTTGGATTAATCCAGATAGCCAAGGGCTCAGATCATGCCACCTCAGTAGGTAGTTACAACAATTTGCTATTTTTAGTACAAAAGAGAGGCAATGAAGGCACGTTTTCCAAGAAGATAGGATAAGATGGAATCTTTCAAAGCATCTTCCACATGGACGTCCTCTTTGTCTTCTTGCTTGTTGAATGATGTGGCGACTTGTGATTGGCTTGATGATGATGTACATGCCACGTAGGTGCCACCTTAGCATATTCGCAAATTGTATCATCTTGTATGAGTTCTTCGATGTGATTGTTTTGATACTTGAATGCTTGGGATGTATCTTGTAGATCTTGCCTTGTTCTTGACTTGTAAACTAGATGAGTACATGTTGTTTCATTTGACTAACTTTGTGATGTTTCTTCTCCTCTTGCAGGTAAGATACATGATGATCTCCTTTGGATGCATCTTCTTGAAACTCATTATAAACTATAAACTCATCCCCTCCTAATGGCGCATTAGATCAAGAATCTGATCTCTTGATTTTTTTAACATCTTGACAACTTTCTCTTCACCAAATTTAATCTTTCCTTATGGCAGATTAGATGGAGTTTTCATGCTCTTCATGACTTTGGCGCATTACTTAATCATTTTGGATCTTCATCAAACTTAAAGGATTGCTTTGTGACTTGGAGCTCATTGGATTGAGTTTTAGACTTCCCTTAAAAGACTTCACATTACCCTTGGCTCATTAGATGAAACTTTTAGGATCTCCTTGTAAGCACATTTGGAAGGTGGCGCATTGGATCAGACCTTAGGTTCCTTTTGAAATGAGGGCATTGGATAAAGGAATTAAACCACTCTTTAAGAGTCATTAAGGCAGTGCATTGGATGAAGCTTGAGGATCCTTCTTAAAAGGTTTTAAAACTTGATTTCATGCAATATCTATCCCATCTTTGGAGGGGCGTAGTAGTTGAGGAATTTGGATCCTCTTTGAGACTCTTAAAATGTTTTCAACCCTTTTACTTGGGTGGCGCATCACTTGATCATGTTGGGATCTCCTTGATTTGGATTTGAAATCATCATCAAAACAGCCAATAGGCGAACGCACTAGATGAAAGGCTTGGATCCCCTTTGAAGACACATTTAGAAGGTTTCGCATTAGATAATCAGGTTAGGATCTCTTTCTTAAATCAGATCAATATACAAGACTCTCCTCTTGAAAGGTTTCCAAAGTTTGCAACTTACATACTTTAGATCAAGATTTGGCACATCACTTGAAACTTTTAGATCCTAGTTTGCCAAATGCTTTGATGGTAGATCAAACTCCCCTACAAGGTGGCGCAGCAGACTGAAATCTTGATCTTCCTTCTTGAAAAGGCTTTTAAAACTTCTATTAAACTTGCAATTATCTCCACCTAAAGTGAGCGCAGCAGTTAGGAGTTTTAGTTCTTCTTGAAAGTGGGTCACAAACCAATCAGCAACCTCTCCACATGGGGCGCATTGGATAAAAGGTTTGAATCCTCGTTGAAAATATGTTCAAAACTTGCAAGAGTTAAGGGTTTTCACTTCTTCTTGAAGAGTGTAGTAGGAGAGAGTAAATGATGATACTTGATTCATGATTAGAAGTAGGATCTCTCTTGGACTTAAAGATTTGAAGAGTCTTGAAGTTGAATGGATGAAGTGTCTTCGAACATGATGCAACGGATGATGAAGTGCTCCAATTTGATAAGATCCTTTGGAGTGTAGATATAGATAATAACATCTTCCTTATATGTGGAGTAGCTGATTTCTCATAGAGACTTTACAGATGCCTTCAGAACACTTGATGATGATGAGAAGTTCCTTTGGAGCAGCTCCATGCCGATCTTGAAGCGAAGGTTTGATGAAGAATCTAGTTGATACTTGAAGTGATCCAATATGATATCATTGAAGTGACTTCTTAGGACAGCTACATGATGCCTTATCCTTCTCTCATTCCTTGCTTGTCAAAGGTTCCAATCACTTTTCCTTAGATAATCCCTCGGCTCCAACCTTATTGCTGCAACATAAATAAAGAAGAAACATTAATCCTTTAAACAGTTGATTTCATAACACATAAGAACCAGATAAACAATTCAACCTTTACTTATTTTTATTTAACTTGAATCCAACCACATATCAACCATAGCACATTAGTTAAGGACTTTGATGTTAAGTTTGAATGATGTCAAAACTTGAATTGAACTTCACACCAAGATGACGCACTAGATGTAGAATTAGGATCCTGGTTGAACAGCCCTCTCAAATTTTGAACTAATCCCACATGAAATGGCGTAGCAGATCAGCATTGTGATTTCTCCTTACTTTTAGCACATTAGATAGCTTTATTTGAGTTTCTCCTTGATATGAATTTGAAGAGTCAAATCTTGTCTTTTCATGGAAGGCGCATCAGCTAAGGGGATCTGAATTCATCTTAAACTTATGATATTTAGTGCTTTGACACTTGAAATCAGCCTGTCCCTCTTAGAGCATTGGATAAAGAACTTCAATCTTCTTTGAAAACAGATCAAGAAACTATCAACAATGACACATGAGATGATGATCTTAATGCTTGCTGGATATACCTTTGACAAAACTTAGATTCAACCTCATTCTAAGGTGTCGCAATGGTTAAAGATATTGAGTTCTTGAAATTTAAACTTTTACCTTACCTTTACCTTCTTCATTGAAATGGTGCTTTGGTTTGGGCGCATTAGATTAAGGTTTTGGATCCTTATTTGAAAGATGCCTTGATGTTGGATCAAACTTCCCCACAAGTGGCGCATTGGTTCTAGATATTGATCACTCTTCATCTCAATGGCGCATTAGATGAGGATTTGGAATCCTCTTGCCACATATCTTCAAGACAAGTATCTTTTCCTCCTTGAGCGCAATGAATGAAGCGCATTGCTTTGGGCGCAAGAGATCACCATTCTGTTCTCTAATTGAAGTAGCGCATTTCACCAAGATTTTGCGCCACATCCAAGCCTTGGCGCACTGGATCAACCTTTTGCACTCCCTTCAGTACTTGGTCATTTTTTCAGTGTCCTCAAAGCAAGGTATATTGAAAAATATATTTAAGTATAAGATTGAATTTCTTATACTTTAAATATTTTTCAATATACCTTTCAGGATGTTTGAGATAGGTCTCGAATCCACCGGATTTAACATGCAAAATATAGAATTTGGAGGATCCACCAGATTTCAGACTTAGTCAATTTTTCAAGATTTCAGGATATCAGGCTACCAGACTTAGTCATTTTCAGGGTCTCAAACATACATCAAGATTGATTTCAATGTTCATTATTTGGATGGAATTTGATCAAGACTCTTCATTACTGCAAGTTCATGTTCCAGATGAGACCTCTAGTTATGAAGCAAAACCTTCTAGGAGAGGGACTTATTGTTGGATTGGCAAAGGAAACGAACCCAAGACATCATCCAAAACTAAATGCAAAGCATCAAAGCTCAAAAAAAAAAGGGGGTCCCCATTTGCAATGGGGCGATGTGTGATTTGGTCACAACTACCAAAATCATACAGTCACAAGGTAGTTGCAATTGAAGAATTTATGATTGTAAAAACTATTGACAGAGATCGGTTACTTGGTAAGCTTAAAGCCTTTGAGATGAGAGAATTTGGTGATGCCCTGCCTAAAGTTGAATCAGCTTTTAAAGCTAGTACTTCAACAGAGATCTCCAGAGCCGAGAAATACAGATTGGATGATGAACTTGAACTTGAAGCCAACTTTGTCAACAGGGTTCAAAGAGGCTCTAGTAAGTTCAAAAGCAAATTACCTTTCAAATGTTTCTCTTGTGGTAAAGTAGGCCATTATGCTTCTAGATGCCTTGAAAGAATTGAAAGGAATAAGAAGATATATGAGGGCAAGCTTAGAGTTCCAAAGAAGTGTTACTATGTTAGAGATTTTGATGATGGAGTGACTGATGATGAATCTGATGATGCTAGTACTAGTGCAAATGAATGCCCGTTTATTGCTATTAAAGAAGATCATGTGTCTACTAATTCTGCTAGTTATGTGAAGGATGAAAAACTAGTAGAGGAAAGTGCCTTGGCTGTTTAGGTTAAGAAAGATAAGGATGAATGGATTATTGACAGTGGATGCTCACATCACATGACCGGTGACAAAAGTAAGTTTGTAAATTTTGAAAAGTATGATGGTGGACTGGTTAGGTTTGGGGATAATGCAGCTGGTAAGATTTGTGGAAAAGGATTCATTTCATTTGATGGAAAGCATAATACTGACAATGTCCTGTATGTGAAGGGTTTGAAGCATAACCTTTTGAGTGTTGGACAGATGTGTGACAAAGGATATGATCTGAGATTCAAAGATAATGGGTGCAAGATCATGGAGAGTTCTAGAATTGTGATTGCTACCGGTAAGAAGACAAAAGGTAACATCTATCAATTGAGAGGAACTAATGATTATTGTTTGTTGGCACAAACAGATGAAAGTTGGTTGTGGCATAGAAGGATGTGTCATATAAATTTTGATAGTCTGATAAAGATAAGTTCAAATCAAGTTGTGAAAGACTTACCAAAACTTGTGAAACCCTCCAATTCAATTTGCAAGGAATGTCAGTTGGGAAAGCAGATAAGGACAAGTTTCAAGAGCAAAGAACAATTTTCTACAGGTTTGCTGGATCTAGTGCATACAGATCTCTGTGGTCCTACAAGAGTGAGAAATCTACAAGGTGATAGGTACTTCATGTTGTTTATTGATGATTATTCTAGAATGACTTGGGTGACCTTTCTGAGAGAAAAAGCAGAAGCCCTAGATAAGTTCAAGGCATTCAAGGCAATGGTTGAAAATGAGATGGATTTGAAGATCAAATGTTTGAGGTCTGATAGAGGAGAGTTTACATCAAATGTATTCAATTTCTTTTGTGAAGAACATGGGATAAAGAGACAGTTATCTGCACCTAGAACTCCACAACAAAATGGAGTTGTTGAAAGGAAAAACAGAACAGTTCAAGAGGCTGCTAGAACCATGATGAAGGAAGCTGACCTTCCAGAAGTATATTGGACAGAGGCAATTCACACTGATGTATACATCCTAAACAGAGTCCATGTCAAAGGTAACAGTTCTAATACTCCTTATGAATTGTGGTATGGTAAAGTTCCTACTGTGAAATATCTCAAAGTTTTTGGTAGCAAATGTTCTATCAAAAGAAAAGAAGATCTCGGCAAGTTTGATGCTAGATGTGATGAAGGAATCTTCCTTGGTTACTCCACCAAGAGCAAGGCCTACCGGTGCTATAATAAGACGCTGAATAAAATTATTGAGAGTGCAAATGTCAAAGTTGATGAAAGTAAGGAGAGGTGTTCAGAACCAAGTGGATGTGAAGAAGATGAACCAGATGTTTCAGCAAGCAAAGAAGTGGTGTAGCATGAAGACAGTTCAGATGAAGAGGAACAAGCTCCGGAAAGTGTTACCAAGACACCAAGGTATGTAAAACTTAATCATTCTGAAGATCAAATCATAGGAGATAAGAGCAAAGGAATCCTGACCAGAAGAAGAGCTGCAAAAGAACAAGTAAATTTCTGTCTGATTTCCAAGATTGAACCTAAGACAATGAATGAAGCTTGCAATGATGAGAATTGGGTAAAGGCTATGAAAGAAGTACTAATGCAGATAGAGAAGAATTAGCCTTGGGATCTTGTTCCTAGACCAGCATATAATAATGTAATTGGCACCAAGTGGGTCTTCAGAAACAAGATGAATGAGAATGGTGAAGTGGTAAGAAACAAAGCAAGGTTGGTATGCAAAGGATATTCTCAAGTTGAAGGAATAGATTTTGAGGAAACATTTGCACCAGCGGCAAGGATTGAAGCTATAAGAATGTTTTTGGCATTTGCAGCCTACAAAGATTTTAAGGTATATCAAATGGATGTGGAGTCTGCATTCTTGAATGGAGAATTGGAAGAAGTTTATATTGAACAACTGAAAGGATTCTGATCATCAGATCAGGGTAACATGGTATGCAGATTGAAGAAGGCATTGTATGGATTAAAACAAGCCCCCAGGGCCTGGTATGCAAGGTTGGATAAGTATCTGATACAGTTAGGGTTCAATAAGGGTACTACTAACAACAATCTCTATTTCAAGATCAATGATGAACAATTCCTAATCGTTGCAATCTTTGTTGATGACATTATCTTTGGAGGAAATGAAGGTATGTGCACGGTTTTTGCTGGAGAAATGCAAAGTGAATTTGAAATGTCCATGTTTGGTGAGATGAATTTCTTTTTAGGTTTGCAAATCAATCAATCAGATAAAGGTATCTTCATTTCTCAGTCTAAGTATGTGAAAGAGTTGTTAAAGAAGTTTGGGATGGAAAACTCTAAACTGGTAGATACTCCCATGGTAACTGGTTGTAAGTTGAGCAAAAATGATGATTCACCTATGGCATATCAGAAAAGGTATAGATCTATGATTGGAGGATTACTTTATCTGACTCAAACCAGACCTAACATAATGCATGCAGTTTGTCTTGTGGCAAGATTTCAAGCAAAACCTAAGGAGTCACATGTGATGGCAGTCAAAAGAATTATGAGATATTTGAAACGCACAATGGATTATGGCTTGTGGTATCCAAAGGATAATGATTTCACTCTTAGTGCATACACTGATGTAGATTGGGCCAGAGATGTGGATGACAGAAAAAATACAAGTGGAGGTGCATTCTTCTTGGGAAAAAGGCTGGTATCTTGGTTAAGCAAGAAACAAGATTCAATATCTCTGTCCACTGCAGAAGTAGAATATATTGCAGCAACATGCAATTGCACTCAAGTGTTATGAATGAAGCAGACATTGAAGGACATCAGAGTTGTGTATGAAGATGCAATTGCAATCTTTTGTGACAATACAAGTGCCATAAACATATCAAAGAATCCAGTAATGCATTCAAGGACAAAGCATATATCCATAAGATATCACTTTCTGAGAGAAAAAGTGATAGAGAATGAAGTCAAGTTGGAGTATGTATCTACAAAAGCCCAGATTGCAGACATTTTCACCAAGCCTCTGCCTAAAGATACTTTTGAGTATCTCAGGGAAAAGTTAGGGGTTATCACCCCTCCTGCTCTAAACTAAGATGCACAAGAGTGCATCAGTCCGGTGGTGCTTAGAGTTCTGCCTCTAGATCCGAATTGATGCTTGTAAGGGATACTTCTCAGGGGGAGTAGTCAGATGAAGAGAGTTCAGAAGAGAGATTGGATCAGAGCAGCAGAGTGCAAATATGTGCCCTTTTCCATTGAGGTTAAAGGGGGAGAGAAATCATGTGAAAAACTTAGAGAGAAAGAGTGCATATGTGTAAAGAGATAGGGGGAGAATCTTGTCTTGATGACTGTTGCAGTTTTTCACATCATATGTTGCCATCAATGACAAAGGGGGAGATTGTTGCAAGTATGTGCCTAATCGGTGTTGTCATTGATGTCAACATATCTTCGTTGTCATTGGTGTCAACTGTATCCTATTTTGTTATTTGTTTAGAAGCTTTATATGTTGAGGATATTGAGAAAATTTGCCTCTCCAAAAGAAACTGAGTTGCAATAAATTGCAGTGAAGATAGTGAGTTGCATGCTAAAGAACAGTCAAGAAGATTGCTCCACATTTCTTGCCGATTGAAGATCTTGGTCTGCGGATTGGAAGTTATTCAAAGGCATGTCTAAATATGCTAAATCCTGAGTTTGAGCCTCCGGTGTGAAGAATTGAGTGAGTTACATTCACCAGAGTAAAAATTGTTTTTTCTGATTATTCACTAGTGTCAGAGAGAGTATTTTGCTCCGCATTCCTCCGCATTGAAGTATTTTGCTCTACGGTTCTAGAGGGAAATCTGGGATGATGATAAGTGCCTACAATTGCAATGGTTCATGTTTTGGTGCTCTGCAAGCTATCTTTCCTTTATGACAGTTGAAGACAGTGAAGTTGTGCTCCGGTGTGAAGAATCTCATGGATAAAGTGGTTTGAGTTTGTGTGGTTGCTTCTGGTGATTTCAACGTGCTTGTGGATGCCTTCTGATCATGTTCGTACCTTTACATTGGTCCGTGTTAAGGAATTGAGATCGTGTTTGAAGATTATTCCCAGATAACATAGTGTGTAACCAGTCTTGGCCGACTTGGTTAATTCTAGTGATTGCGGAGATCCCTTGATGATTATAGAAGTGTGTTGTGGCATGGAAGATTGTGTTTGAGTCTCAACTAAGGCATGGCAAGATCCGCATACATCTATACTACATTTCCTTAGCGTAATTTTGTATTAGGTCAAGACCTATTTTGTAAATGTTTGTAATGCCAACCTTGGAGATTGTTCCAATGGTTGATGATTGTAATGCCGACCTTGATGATCATTCCAAGGTTGATGTAGTGTATAAATACTTGTAATTAAGTCGCAAAAAAGATGTCCTGGAACAAAGATGCGAAAAAAAAGAAGAGGGTGAAAAGACAAAGCAGAACAGAGGAATTATTGTGCTTCAATGAATTAATCTCAGACATGAAGAAGATGCTGATCTTGGCAGTGAGCATGGCAGTGAGCCACCAGTAGAGTTTAACAGCCCTTAGGGTTTAACAGCCCTCATTGTAATCTTTCTAGGTTTAGCGTTGAGGCAGTGAGCCTGCTAGACCTAGTTTTACTTCATGAAAGTGAGCCAACATGTTCTAGGCCCGTGGAGTGACCAAGCCTAAACATCATTATTCAAATATTGCAATATATATTGAGAGCTAATCCTCTCCGTGGTTTTTCCCTTAACAGAGTTTTCCACGTAAAAATCTGGTGTCTCTTGTGTTTGATGTTGCAATTGTGTTTGACTTTCTGATTTCATGCATTCATTGTTTAATCATAATAACTGTGAACAAGTGATTAATGTTTAAAGTGCAGAAGTGGTTAAGTTTTTGTGACAACTGATTCCCCCCCCCTTCTCAGTTGTCCGGCACATTTCAACAGGGAAAACCACAATGAGTCAGATGCTTGGATCTACTATCCAAATTCAACCTCACAAATAAAAATGAAGTATACAATGAGCTTTATGGGCCCCAACCCAAAGGAAATATAAATCCACTGTTTTATGAGCACCAACTCAAAGGAAGCAACAACTCCCTGATATGATGTTGGAGCATTTACCAGTGAGGATAAAAGGCATATTTGTGGAATGTGGAAAGAAAATTAAATATCAAAAGAACACATAGTTTTGCATAAGAAGGAAGAGGTATAAGCAGATATAAAGAAGACTATGCCGTGTTAAAGAGGGAGAGTTTGAGCAGATATAGAAGAAGAAGGTTATGCAGTTATAAAAGAAAAGATAGAGCAGATCCCAAGTTAGCCAAGGTTGGTGCCTTGAAAGAGGGAGTTGGTGCTCCTTGTAGGTTGGTGCCTACTAAACCAAGTTAGGGAGTTGGTGCCTATTGTAGGTTGGTGCCTACTAAACAGTTTAAGAGGTTGGTGCCTCTAGTAGGTTGGTGCCTACAATCATTGTAAACTTATATAAATATAAAGTACATTATTTGTACTGTGGTTTTCTCCCGGAAGGGTTTCCACATAAAATCTTCGTGTCAACTTGTTCATATTGTTATATTCTTGCATAGTTGTCATTGTGATTAAAAAGTTTAAATTGGCAAAAAATGTAATATACTAATTCACCCCCCCCCCTCTTAGTATATTTGTGTGCTCATCAATTGGTATCAAAGCGGGCCCTTCGAATAAGTCTAACAAACTTGGAGGGAGATCCATATAGCACACATCATGAGTGGAGAAGGATTCTCTTCCAACAAGGCTCCATTGTTTGATGGGACAAATTATGCATTTTGGATTATGAGAATGGAGGCCTATATAAATGCTATAGGATATGACGTTTGGCAATCAATGGTGAATGGATATAAAGATCCTTCAACACCTCCAACGGATTCAGCAGGAAAGAAGGCAAGTGAAAATAATGCTAGAGCCAAGAATGCAATCCTATGTGGATTAAATGAATCTGAACTTGTGAAGATAATGCATTGCAAATCTGCCAAAGAGATTTGGGACAAGTTGAAGCACACTTATGAAGGAGACAAGATAGTGAAGGGAGCCAAATTGCGAACACATAGAAGCAATTTGAAAGTCTTAGAATGGGTGAAGAGGAAAATATTGCTGGATTTTCCTTGCGTGTGGATGAAATTGTCAACACCATTCGAGGCCTTGGAGAAGAAGTAAAGGAACCAGCCAAAGTGCAAAAAGTGTTGAGATCACTTCCACCAAGATTTGACTCTAAAGTATCGGCAATAGAAGAAATGAAGGACTTGGACACCCTAACCATGGATGAACTACATGGAATCCTACCTGTTTATGAGATGAGGACCGGAAGATATACATCAATACAAAAGGAAGTTGCATTCAAAGCATCTAAGAATTCAAAAGGGAAGGAAGTGGAAGATAATAATTCAATAAATGAGGAAGAAGCAAATTTTGTGAGAAAGCTAAAGAAAGGATCAGGAAAATACAAGGGTAAAATACCCTTCAAATGCTTTACATGTGGTAAAATTGGACATTATGCAAAAGCATGTCCTTATTCTTATAGTAGTGATAGTGAAGAAGAAAAGGAGTATTAGCCAAAGAAGGGAGGCAAAAATAATAAGTATCACAGAAACAATAAAAACTTTAAGAAGAGTTTATACTCTTATAGAGACAATGATTCTTCCAGTGACTATGAGGTGGAAAGTTGTGAAGACGAAATGCTATTCATGGCCGTAGAATTAAAGGATATTGAAGACAAGGACGAAAATCAAAAGGAGGAGATAGATCATTTGGAAGAAGAGTTGGAATTTGCTATAAGCGAAATTGAAAGGCTGAAAAGGAAAAATCAAAGAAGAAAGACTAGATTTGAAGAAGAAAAGAAGAAATTTATGGAAACTAAGAAATTAATTTCAGACCTGAAGCTTCAAGTTGAGGAAAGTAAAAGGATAGAAGATTCAACTAAAACCCGATTGGAAGAACAAGAAAAAGAATGTGAGAAGTTGGAATGTGAAATTGTCACATTGAGGAAAGAGCTAGAAAAGACATCAAACAAACTCAACAAGAACCTGAAAAATGAGAAAAGTACAGGGATATTGGATAACATTATCAATTCTCAAAGGCCAATATTCGATAAGAGTGGTATTGGCTATGAAGAAGGCCAAAGTTCTATGGCCATTCAATCATCGAAGAAGAATGTAAAGCCGAATGCTCTCAAAAGCTCCATTACTAATAGCAACAAGAAGGAAAATTATGCTCAGCAAAAAACCAGCACTTCTCTCAAGGGCAACAATGGTAAATTCAAAAGATCCTTTCCTCCAAGGCAGATACAAATAACAAGGTTATATCATTCTTTCTATGGTTATTGTTATTCTTGTAATAACTTTGGACACAAAGCAAGAGATTGTAGAAATCAAGCAAGACATGTTGGTTGGAACAAGAATAGGTGTTCTTATGGGTTCTCAAGAAGGAACTATAACTCCTTTGCACCGTTAGTAAATTATAATGTCATATGCTACAATTGCAACAACTATGGGCATAAAGCAAGATTTTGTAGTACTTTTGTGAAACCATCTCGACAACTCAAGATGGAGGATACCATAACCAAACAAGAGGGAGAGTCTATAAAAGTATGGAGAAGGAAACAAGAGCTAGATAACGAGAAGAAGGAAGAATCTATACTTGTGCCAACTACACTTCATGCACAAGAGGTATCGCTAAGTTCATGAGAAGAAGCACGAGTTTAGGGGGAGCTAACCATTACAATATCCTTAGCTCCACGGAGAAGACATGATTAAAGAAAAGAAAGACTAAACAATGGCTAGGCATACAACAAGACTATTGAGCTATGTTCTTAAGATGATGGAGGTTAATGACATGATGGTTGACAAATGATGCTGGCAAAAATTTGAAGGACAAAGAACAATGGGAATGGTGACAATATAGTCATCACAAGCATAAGAAGTATGACACATTGAGAATGGTGATAGTCTTCAGGTCAGAAATTGCAATCTCCGGTGATAAAGAGATAATGTACTTCTCATAGAACATTAAAGAGGAAGAATCATATCATGAAGGAAAGTAGTATACCAAGTGTCCCTTTGCCATTGATGTCAAAGGGGGAGATTGTTAGGCATGCAAAAAAAGAGGATTATGTTTGTGTTACCATCAATGACAAAGGGGGAGATTGTTAGACATGTTGTCATTGATGTCAAGAAGGTAGTCATGGTTGTTATCATTAATGAATAGACAAGAGTATAGGAAATGTTTGTCATTGATGTCAACATAGAAATATGATTGAATGCAATTTGTTTGTAAGATGATGAAAGTGATTTGTTTGATAGAGTGATTTGTTTATAAGACAAAGTGACTTGTAAATAAGACAAAGTTACATATCGTGTGGTTAAGGAAAAAAAAATATAGACTGATCAATATATAACAAGGTGGCTATGTGATTTACACAGAGTATAAGACAAAATGCCTTAATTAAATAATATAACGTGTGAAGCAATTACAAAAATGAAAAAGTACGATCAGTTTTTTTTTTTTTGTGGAATAAAAAAGGCAACACATAAGACAAAATTCAGATACAAAATTGTCTTATCCATAAAAGACCAAAAAAAGGAAATAAGACAAAAAGAGAATATCAAACGATTTGAAAATAAAACAAAGTCTCATAATATACAAAGGAAAAGTCAGCGATCAAAAATGATAGAATAAGACAAAATCATATGAGATAACATGAATGAGACAAAATCATATGAGACAATTTGCTAGAAGACAAAGTATTCATTAAGGCAGAAACATCAAATTGCTAAGAGCTGCAATTTATTTTAGAAAGCAGTGATTCTTTTTCGAGGAAGTATATCCCTTGGGAAGGGACAGCAAGGTTACAAAAGTCATATTTATTCACCAAAGAAGCATCTTTTGAAAAGGTATAAGTGAGAGTTGATAGAATCATTTGAAGACAAGCATCCAATGAAATATTTCTGAGTAATAAAGAGAATGTAGAGCAGAAGTATGAAATAAGTGTGGAAATAAAAAGAAATACCTATTAGACACTTTCAGATCTGTATAAAAAGAAGATCATTGAAAGGACAAAAATGAAAGGGAATGAGATATGATGTTGGAGCATTTACCAGTGAGGATAAAAGGCATATTTGTGGAGTGTGGAGAGCAAATTAAATGTCAAAAGAACACATACAGTTCTGCATAAAAAGGAAGAGGTATATGCAGATATAAAGAAGGCTATGTTGTGTTAAAGAGGGAGAGTTTGAGCAGATATAGAAGAAGGAGGTTATGCAGTTATAAAAGAAAAGATAAAGCAGATCTCAAGTTAGCCAAGGTTGGTGCCTTGAAAGAGGGAGTTAATGCTCCTTGTAGGTTGGTGCCTACTAAACCAAGTTAGGGAGTTGGTGCTCCTTGTAGGTTCGTGCCTCTAGTAGGTTGGTGCCTACAATCATTGTAAACTTATATAAATATAAAGTACATTATTTGTACCGTGATTTTCTCCCGTAAGGGTTTCCACATAAAATCTTGGTGTCAACTTGTTCATATTGTTATATTCTTACATAGTTGCCATTGTGATTAAAAAGTTTAAATTGGCAAAAATTGTAATATACTGATTCAGCCCCCCCCCCCCCTCTCAGTATATCTGTGTGCTCATCAATTGGTATCAAAGTGGGCCCTTCGAATAAGTCTAACAAACTTGGAGGGAGATCCATACTTCCAACAAGGCTCCATTGTTTGATGGGACAAATTATGCATTTTGGAGTATGAGAATGGAAGCCTGTATAAATGCTATAAGATATGACGTTTGGCAATCAATGGTGAATGGATATAAAGATCCTTCAACACCTCCAACGGATTTAGCAGGAAAGAAGGCAAGTGAAAATAATGCTAGAGCCAAGAATGCAATCCTATGTGGATTAAATGAATCTGAACTTGTGAAGATAATGCATTGCAAATCTGCCAAAGAGATTTGGGACAAGTTGAAGCACACTTATGAAGGAGACAAGAAAGTGAAGGGAGCCAAATTGCAAACACATAGAAGCAATTTTTAAAGTCTTGGAATGGGTGAAGAGGAAAATATTGCTGGATTTTCCTTGCGTGTGGATGAAGTTGTCAACACCATTCAAGGCCTTGGAGAAGAAGTTTTCTCCCATAAGGGTTTCCACGTAAAATCTTGGTGTCAACTTGTTCATATTGTTATATTCTTGCATAGTTGCCATTGTGATTAAAAAGTTTAAATTAGCAAAAAATGTAATATATTGATTCACCACCCCCCCCCCCCCCCCCTCTCAGTATATTTGTGTGCTCATCAAACCATCCAGTTTTACAATATGAAATGCATAATTAAACAATCCTCCGGCGGTACTACCATCCAAGGTTGCAACAAGTATGAAATGCAATTCAATATGACAAATTCTAATAATTAGGAGCTGTAACAATTGAAATATATGATCATAAAACAAGCTGCTGCAACAAATATATCAGACCATACATACTCAGTAAACTAAAGATAGAATGCTCACAATGATGGTCATCACAGACACAAGGAAGAACCCACTCCTTAAGCTGATGCAGATAATAAACACAGACTGAATTCACTTGCAAACTCTGAAAACTCAGACAAGTCTGAATTGAACATGTTGCAACTACATACCCAAATTGTACGGCCCCATATTACTCCTTAAATCACAAAAAAGCACACCACAAAGTTGGGCGGTTAGCAAGGAAACAACAGATGTGTTTGTTTACACCCACAAGCACTTCAAAACAGGCAGCACTTCAACAAGGAAAGACCATGCCTCAGCCCAAGAATGGCATACAACAAGTACCCATAGTACGGCTCCCACAAATATGTGATTGTTTGTTGAGTCTAAGACAAGGTTTGAATAGTCAAATAAGAATCATCAAATGGAAGCGCCTAAGTAATGGAATTGAGGTGGCCCCACCAAAGCATCCCAATAAGACAAAATATATGATATGCTTCCCTCTTATTCACTCCCATGTCCTTTTCTTGCCATCCGTACAATCACCAAGGGAGTCCGGCAAGTCAATAACAGTCCAAAAAAAATTCTCTAAAGTAATCGCTTCTTAGAGAGTGTGGATCTTGGAAAACATAATCTTCAGGCTCATAGAATATCAAGCACCTAGCACAAAGGAATGAAACGGCTTGAGCGACATAGTACGGCCTATTTATCAGAACTCCCAAAAATCACACTCCAAATTTCAACATGAAATAAACTGAAATCATCAAGAAACAATAGAAATATCAATTCATAATAACTTCTTCCATTTCAACTCAATAAACATCAAATACTTCCATGATTAACAACAGCAGGGAAAAAACTTCACTTTCAACACAGATGTGACTTCGGTTGAAAATCACCAAATCCAACTAGGAGGGTTTTAACTTTTCGTCCTCGAAACTAGTATTCCAAGAGAGTTTTCGTCCTCAAGAAATATAGAGAAACTCAGGTTCTCATTCAGAGCAATAGCAAAATGCAAATTGATAGTCTAACCCTCTTTCTAAGCTCAACTCCTTATAAAGGCACTTTTAGGGCAACTCTTGGGAGAATAAAATATTAATTTCCATTTTTTTCCATATTCTCCTCAAAATAATAAAAATACACCTTTTATTATGTGCCAAAGTCCCTTTTGTCGCCTTGAGCCTTGTCCCACTTAACTGCACAAATTAAAGCCACTTTTATTAAATAATTGTTGTACCCATACAAAAAACATTTCTATATATACATCATTCGCCAAACGGTATCAAACCCATGTCCCCAAGCATTGTGTTGCCTTGTCGTTTTCTTCTAACCCTACAGGATCAAGATATTTCAAAGTACGTCAAAGGAAGGCGAGATCAAATTGAAGTCTCAAAGAGCCAAAAATAACTAAGGCTATGGAAGGTCATCGAAAGGTGAAGGTCCAAATCGTCAAGTCGAAGATCAAAGGATTGAAAAAGCTCGGCAAAAGGCACAAACGGAAGGCAAAACAAGTCAAAGTCTTAAGTGAAAATTTCACTAGTGACAAAATTTCAAAAAAAACCTAAGGCATTTTGGCACGCCTAGCTCATGGCACGCATACCTGAGCCTAGGTGTGCCTAGGGAAAATAGACAAGGCTCAAGAAAACACTTCAAAAAGGCCAAGTCTCACACTCTTCAAAGCACTCTTTAAACACATGAAAATCTTACTGAAAAAAAAAGTGCGCTTCTAAAGGAGAAAGCGCGCCATTTCAAGTGCGCCTCCGCCTTGACCATAAAGGAGCATTCCAATTCATTTTTCCAAAACACAAAGTTGTTTTCATCTTGAACAAAAGAAGGAAGCGCACTTTGACTCATGCGGCCGCGCCATTTTTGAGGAAAAGTTGCCAAAGTAAAAAGTCTTCAAGACGGCAGAAGGAAAAGACGCTGAGCGCGCATGCCACAAGGAGATTTTGCCATGTGCAAAAAATCATCATTCAAAAGTTAGATGCCAAAGGCATAAAAGGGAACGTGTTTTCAAGTGCGAGAAGGGACGCCTAGAGAAGGAGCGCGCCTTGTCATGAGCATGCCCGCCACTCCTAAAGCGAGCCAATTTTGGCGCTTTTTACCTCAAAACAATGCCAAATTTAAATTTAGCCTCTAAATTTGGCCGACCAGCTATGGGAAGGGATGCCACACTTGGAGTCTTGCATGAGTTTCTTGCAATAAATATAGAATGCAACTTCACTTCCAACTCAAATTGATTTTTGCATGCCTAGGGCAGAAAAAAGCACTCTTATTTTTAGAATAGAAGCAGATTTGAAAGCTTATAAGGGCAACACTTCATTTGTGAAGGCATGATTATCATAGAGGCTCATATTTTTGGAGATTGGAGCTGGTTTTGCATTGCTACAGAAAAGAAGAAGGTATTTTTGATCATTCCCAGCCATATAGAGGTTGATTTCGATCTATTTTGGAGAAAAACTTCCATTTTTATGCAGGTCCAGCTTGAAAGACGGCAAATTTTATTGATTTAGAGCATCAACAGGTCAAGTTTCAAGCGATTTTTGAAGGAAATTCATCACAAAGTGCAAGGGCACTGTTCAAAAGGTCAAAAAATCAGACTTTTCAGTCACTTTTCTTCCATTTTAGTGCAGTTCCAGCCACCTTCTAGGGCAAAATCTTGACCTAAAAGTGTCATTTTTAGTGTTTTTGTGCTTTCCTAGCACCTAAAAACACTTCAAATCAACCTTTGCATCCATTTCTAGGGGCAAAATTGAAGAAGAAACTCAGAAATTTTGCTTCCCAAGGGCAAAATATTCATTTTTTTCCAAAATTTCTGAGTTGGACAGTGAAGAAAAGGGTCTGGTTTTTCATTACAGTAGAGCAGAGATCTACAATCTTTTCATGGACGCATCAGTATTCCTTTTTGGTTTAGATCTCTAAGGACATAGCCTCAAATTTGGCTACATGGAAGCAAAAGCTTCTCAATGTGGAGAAGTATGTGATTGACTTCATTTAGCACATCCCTTGCAGGTATTTCACAAACGAAAGCGTAAATTACCTTTTACACGACTTGCAGAATGAGTTTATACGGCTGATCCGTGAGAGGTTTTGTGGAGATCCTCATTTAGCGAAGATGTACCTTTTGGCTGAAATCACTATAAAATTTGATAAGGCGGAAAAGGATTATTTGGATCTCTCAAAAACAATAGAAGATGTGAATGTCATCCTGCAGATGAAGACTATGCACCCTGATTCTATCATTATTCCAGAGGAGGCTAAAGTTGATGAATTTGAGCAAAATCTCAATTCTCAGACTTAGTCATTTTTCAGTGTTCATAGGAAAATCCATTTTGAGCAGCTGGAGGGATTTCCAAAGCAGATTCTATTTTAAGAACTAATTTTGCTTTTCAAAGATATATTTATTTTTAGATCTGTTTTGGAAATCATGCAAATCATGCATTTGTGGAACTCTTTTTGTAATAACATGCAAATTCAGTTAGCTGAATTGCATGAGACATATTTTTATATTTTTAATATGCTAATAAGCTTGCATGCTTGTGTGCAGCATTATGGTTAGTTTGAAGAGTATTAGTTCAACTATTCTTTTCTCTTTCATGTGCCTTTTGTTTTAGAGTATAAATAAGTGTATTCTACACTTAATTTCATAATGGTAAATGCTGAAGCTTTTATTTCTCTCATTTTATTGTTCAAACGTGTGTTGCGTAATTTATTGCTTTAAGGATAGATGTATGCTTTAACTTTATGCAAGCTTTGTATTGTTGAGGTTGGAAGTGAATGTTTGTGATTTTATGCATAATCATTTGTCTTTAATCTTCCTTTGTTCTTTGTGTTTTCCTTTTAAAATTTCTTGTCTAAGGGAGCTTCCCCTCCTAATTCGAAGAACAGTTTTACTATACACACTGTTCCATTTTGTGTTGCATTGAAAGGTGCAAATTAAAATGCTAACAATAATTAAATAAGTTGTCAAAAGGAAAATATAAAGTAAAGTTACTTTATGACAACTTATAATAATTATTTAATCTATTTTCCCTTCATCCAACCAATTAGCCTACGAGAAAACTTAGGAAAATAGGCTAATGGTCATCAAACTGCTCACGAACTAGAACGGGACATTACATGGATAATCATAATTGTTGTTGAACCATATGGTTATGTTACATGCATTGGATACACCCTGTCGAGTTATGTTTACACTATTTTATAATTTGTGCTTAGTTACTTTGCCAAAATTTTAGGGTCATTCTTACCAAAGTAATTTTCTATTTTAATTTGATGTATTTTTTAGGAACACTAACCTACTTTGGTCAATTGTGGACATTGATATTATTTCTTTCTAAGAGATTTGAAGCTTCCACAATCCCTGATAATGGAATGCAAGATTTCTCAATACAAACCATGTATAGAAGAAATAAATATCAACATTTTGGACCAGTCAAGTGGTCCACCATCAAAATGGAAACAAAGATTGAGCTGCTTATACAAATAAGTCTTTTCAAGTACATGATGCCAAAAAGGAATTGCTACAAAAATTGCTAAATTCAGCTAGCCATTAGAAAACTTATTAGATGCAAGTGACTGTCAAAACTAATATTGTATACGACTTTTTGTTGCAAAAATATATAGTTGTGACCACTATTTAATCACAATCAGGCTTAGTTTTTTACTTCATTCATTTTTTCCTATGTTACCAAATCGAGTCATTTACAGGCCGATTCCGGGTACAAAACATCCTGGAATTGAATCTTGGTTCGAATCACCTATGGCTTCAACCAAGACACGTGTTCTTCTGCTCAAAACGTTTGAGAGTTTCACCTGTCAAATTTGTTGGACCCGAGTGACAACATGGCAATTCCAGACCATTTTGACCAACGGTCCCCGAGGACGTGGCCCCCCCACATTTTTCCCACACCCATCTATCAAAACGCCCTAGGTATGCGGAGTCGAGCAAAACGCCCCCTCACTGTTCCAATTTAATGGTTGAAATTAGGGACATCCTAGGGATGCCCCCTCCACAAGGGGAATGTCCCATCGATTTGGGACGCACAAACATCCTGAGGATGCCCTGCGGTTCCTTGCAGGTCAACAAAAATTCGTCAATCAAAGATAGAAAGCGCGACTTTAACATGCGACTATTAAAACCCTAAAAAATGCAATTTAAATTTCATTTGATTTCATTATGATTTCTAACTAGCAATAAAACGAAACCCTAGCACCAACAAAGTTGAAGGAGACCGATGAACTACAACTCAATAGCAAATCGCATTTGTAGGTAAGAATGTTTTATAACATGAAAAAGTTTTAAATTAACCTTCCAAATCTGTGGCGGCTTCTATTGCTTGATCCATTTGAAAATGATAATGTGAGCTCATTCCAAATCTTGGAATTTCCATATGATTAAACTTAAAGAGCTTCAAAAAAAATTTATAATGAATCCATTCACGATTCAAGATTGCTGAAAACATTCTTTTACAATATGAAAATATCCACGATTTGACACCCCCACCCACAAAAACATTATTTTGTCTTCATACATGCTAAGTTTGTTTATGAAATCAGAAATCCTTGGAATTTCTTCAAATTGTCAATTTTGACATATACAGGTGGTAATTTTTAAGTATTTATATTTTATGCAGAGTTTCGACAATTTAAGTATTTAACTTGTTTAAGTTCATATAAATAATTTAATAAAATAATAACAATATAACATCATAAATATTAAAATTAGAATTTTACAGCTAGTACCTACTTATGAAATCATAAATCCTTGAAATTTCTTCAAATTGTCAATTTCGACATATACAGGTGGTAATTTTTAATTATTTATAATTTGTGCAGAGTTTCTACAATTTAAGTATTTAACTTATTTAAGTTCATATAAATTATTTAATAAAATAATAACAATAAAACAACATAAATATTAAAACTAAAATTTTACAGCTAGTACCTCAATGCTCATACATTATTGCATATTGATAATGATTAACTTAAGAGTTCAAAATCAGTCATAAATGACTGCATTTATTAGAGATAAACTAGACAAATAATATATTACACTTTAATAAGCATAGGTAATATATTACTAATAGGTCATTTTAATAAAAATTATAAAACTAAAAACACACCTAGATCAGTATTCAGAACTATCAATTCAAAATTGAATGATTGCAAATTGTTGCCCTTGACCCATCAAAATTTTTATTTCCCTAATATCTGAAATCTGGTAGGCTTTAGACAGCTTGGTTTTTGTTTTATCATGAACTATTAAGATATTGTTCTATTGTTAGATTGAACTTTATCCTGATAAAAGTTTAATTTTAGTTTTTAACTTTTATATTGTTGCATTGCATCAAGGTTCAGATTTGCTGACTGAAACTGAAGATGGATACATTCAATGTAAATGCTGATTTGGATTTGGTGAACGAAATTAATGAGGAATCAAGCAACCAAATGGAAACCCCAAGCAAAACCACGGACAGTTCAAGAATTGCAAGTGTATTAAAATCCAATTGCCCTTCAAAGTTGTAGTCACAAAATGCCAAAGGACCATTTAGCAAGAATAAACCTTTACAGCAGTTTGCTACAATAGTGGACACAAATAAAGCAGCTAATTCAGGGGGAAGTCGAATATGGAAACAGAACATTTGCCCAAATAGTTCTTGGAATGACAGCATAACGAGGACCAGTACACGTTTTTTGCGTATCCCTAGTAAAGTTGGGGGTTGTGACAAGCTCACACTTGAAATGAGGGCTGAGACAATCAAATTATATACAGGGGAAATCACTACACCAGCAGTTTCTAGTACACCAACACGAGAAGGTTCAAGTATACCACCCTCATATCCATCATTTGGGGTGAGTGCAGTGGAGTCAAGGGCGAAATGAAAAGCTATAGGTCCATCCCCATCAAACCCAATCATAGATATGTTCAATGTGCAAGGAAGGGAAGCTGTAGATGAGGCCATTGCCAATTTCTACTTTGGCAACGACATTCCTTTCCATGTTGCTCAATCTCCTTTGTACAAGGAAATGCTTGAGAACATATGCAAAGCTGGTCCTAGTTATGTGGGTTCTAGTGAGACTAGATTGAGAATCACACTCTTGGAAAAACGTTATTCCAAGGTTAACTTGTTGACGGAGGAGAGGAAGGCCAAATGGGAGACACATGGCCACAGCATAATCATGGATGGGTTGACAAATATTAGACATCCTCCACGCATCGATGTTATAGTTTCATGCATTGATGGACCTTACTTCTTGCAAGCAATTGATTGCTCAAGAAAACACAAAGATGCCAAGTTTAGTTTCAGATCCTCCAAGAGGCCATTGAGGAGGCTGGTCCTCAAAATGTGGTGCAAGTGATTACTGATGCAGCAATTTTTTGTAGGACAGCAGGTATGTTGATTCAATCTACATATAAGCACATCTATTGGACCCCTTGTTGTGTGTGTGCAATGAACAACACACTCAAAGACATTGGAAAGATAGGGTGGGTGAAACAAGTGGTGGGGGGTGCAAGGGAAGTGGAAATGTTTATTTGCAACCACCACATTTCATTGGCATTATTTCGGACCTTTGCAAAGAAAGAATTCCTCAAACTAGTTGAGACTCAATTTGCTTCCTATTTCATTCTACTAGAGAGGATGCTTGAGTTGCAAGAGCCATTGCAACTGATGGTGATGACACAAGATTAAAACAAGTGAATGGAATCAAAGACTAAGCAGGGGAAGAGGGTGAAGGAGATTGTAATCAGTGATACTTTTTGGTCGAATGTGAGATGCATCACATCTTTTCTACAACCTATTTTCACTATCATCAAATTTGGGGATTTTGATAGTCCTAGTCTTGGGCAGATGTACGAGTGCATTGATAGCATGCTTGGCCAAATGAAAGTCACCATTTGTGCGAAAGACTAGAGTTCTACAATGAGCATATTCACCCCATCATCCAGAAAAGGTGGAACAAGTTGAACACTCCTTTACACATGCTTGCATATGCTTTGAATACAAAATGGTATATGGAAATAGTTGGTAGAATTCTTCCTATTAATGATCACGAGGTGAGGAATGGCCTTATGAAAGCCTTCAAAAAATGTATAGTTCAGAGGAAGCTTCATTGATCAGAATTGAGTGGATTGATTTCACAAAACTAGATGGTTGTTAACACCTTGTCTTTCAGCTCTAAATTTTGCTCGTGGATTCATTAATTTTTTCCTATGGAGGTCGTCTATGTTTACCTCGTTATGTCTAACTTCTGTTGAATCCCCTAAAATTTGACTAAGTCTGAGATTTCACCTGAAACCCTAAAAATTTGGCTAAGTCTAAAAATTTTATGATCCTCCAAATTCTAAATTTTGCATTTTAATTCCTAGAAGTCTGAAACCACTTTCAAACATCCTGACAGTACATACATAAAATATAACTTAAAGTATAAGAAAGAAAATACAAAGAGGAAAATACCGACTTATTTTGCATTTATTTTATGTATATAATGTCTGGGGCGAGACTTTTCCCCGACCCAGACCTCTTTCTTTTTTAGGCCCTTTTGGTTTTTGCGGGTTTTCAGGTCCTATCGGAACCCAAGAACCAAGAGCCAAAGTGTCGAGTTCCTTTGTGACCCCAATCCCTGCCAGTAGAGGAAAGTTTCCAAGTCCAAAATCCTTTCGGACCCCGTGATTTTTCATGTAAAATTTGAAGGGGCAATTAATTAAATTTTCAAATGATATTTTGGGATAATCAATGACTTTTTCATGAAGATTCAGGTCAATTTTTCATTTTGCACCCTGCCCTATTTTGATTCCAACGGGACTTCATGTCCCACTGGCAACTTGGCACCAGTTCCTAAGTGCTAAGTTCTCTCGCGAACCCAACTCTCGGCAAACACCCAAAATCACACGAAAACGCGCCGCAACTCTCTAGACCGCCATTAATGCAAAATGGGTAGGTTGAAAATGAAGTTTTTATTGCAATAGGTGGAGTTGTTGGGGTTTTCCGGCCCTTTTCCCCTCAGATCCGAGTTGTGAAAGCTATAAATGATGAATTGGAATTCATTTCAAAGTGGGGACTTTGGCATTTTTTCAGGCAACTGGTGCAGTGCAACTAAGGTTTCTATCACTATGAAAATTTCAGATCTTTAGGGGCAGCTTTTTGTAAATCATATGGATGAATCAATGCAAAATTTGTGAGTAGAATCATTTGTCTCCATTGTTGCAGATGTTCATTTAGGGAATTTTTTATTTTTTACAGGATTCCTCTTGCCATGATTTGTGGTGTGATTGTAATCTTGATTTGAAGGATTTGACAGGTCCATAATATATTACATGTAATAGTCATTTTAAGATTGCATACAACTGAATGTTGTGTGGGAAGGGATTAATAAGTATGTCTGGTTATGTTTCCAAGTTTCATGCATCTAGGTGTTCCAGTTAGACAACTCAATATCATTTCATTGCTTTTCTCCCCTTGGATAGTCTGTAGACTCTGTAACCAATTGAAGGCACCAATCTGAGAGGTGTTTTGATCACCCAAACACTTTATAAATCAAACAAATCAATCTAGTGTGAGGTAAAAGTAATCAAATTTGTATGCCTTGTGTGATTAGCATTATAACCATGGAATATAAATTGTGAACCATTTTCAAATGTCTTTAAAACAAATCACATATGCATATCGGCAACTTGCAGTCATGCAAAGTTGCTTTCATCAGCTTAAATAGAGGTTGTTTTATGCAACAAGTGTGTTTTAATCCAGTGATGTGTAATGTCCCCTTTCTAGTGGAAACACTTAAACCTGAATCTACATTCAAAGTGATTCTCAAGGAGACATTAGAAACATTATAGATTAATAATTTTCGATGATAAGATCAATGATAATATAATTATATCATTCCTTGTTGACGGATTATTCATTTCACAATTGTTACTTATTATTGATAACTATTCTATAATACATTCCATAATTCAACATTCATATTTCTTATTACTTTCCCTCATGGAACTAGGCTTTACATGTATAGGGCACGCTGAAACCATCTCTTGACCCAGCCTACGGGAGACATTGTCCCAGCCTACGGGAGACATTGTCCCAGCCTACGGCCTTATTACGGATGGGATTACTCCGCCTCTCCCCACAATACCTATCATTCCTTAAAGGATGAAGTAATAGAGAAATATATATAGAAATACAACTACGTTTATCTCTCCATGTCATCTTCCTTCTATTCCTTAACAATGGATGGGGAAATTATATGTCTAGGGTGCGTTGAACCCTCTCCAGTGCATTATGAATGGAATTACTTCGCCTTTCCCTAGTATTCTTGTCTAGGGCGCGTTAAACCCTCTCTAATGCATTGTGATGGAATTACCTCGCCTTTCCCTAACAAGACCGCCTCTCCTATAGTTATAGGAAATGGAAGTGATGGGATGGTTATGTTTTTCTCAAGTTTCATAATGTATATATATGTTCATATATGTCTCAATCATGTACTTTCAATTAACTATTTGTTCACATAGTATAGTTCTATTTTGATATAGGGATCGCATACATATATATATTTATTCTTTTATATATAATAATCTTACCATTTATTTTTACCAATTATAGATTGAACAAATTAAATATAAATACTTACTTGCCTCCTGTAGCTTTACCTGGAATTCTACCTATGCTGCTGTAATATAATTTTTGTTGTTTTGCTGTTGTCGTTTATATATTTTATAATATATATTTCACTCCCTTTTACTGCTGATGTACTTATGAAATCTTTCCTACTTATGACTCAAACATATATATATATATATATATATATATATATATATATATATATATATTGCAAATCTACATCTTTCCTATATATAATGCAGATCTAAATATATGTATTTATCCGATACTCTTTTTATATTTTCTTCAGATGATGTTTTCCTTCTATCTCACAACCTGTTGATGATTGTTTTTGAACAAGTCAACAATAGAGTAAAACGCTAGAGTATCCCACTCTCTCTTGAATAAAGTCCTTCAAAGGCTGCACTATGTGATCCAGTGAAGTAACTCCAAGGTTCCTTTCCCTATGACTTATGATGGATTAACTCAGTGATTACATGTGATCTTGCTGATAATCACAAAGGGACTTACGCAGATTCTTCTTCATACTTGTTTAGCTTATTCCTCCTTTCAATGTGGATGATGTATTCAGGGTCTCAATGATAAATAAAATGAAAAGGGTTAAGGGTTCAGAAAGCTAATCTAAGGTCAATGTAGCAATGATGATGTATTGAATAGACAAACTCCCTGATTAACCTAACTTCACTTCGCCAAGGATGCCTACAACTACATGAAGTTGGTGCAATCTCCTAAGGTTACGCAAATGGTTTTCAAATCATGAAGACTCATATGAGCACCCATTAAACAGCGCAACTCAAACAAGCATCCACAATCGAACTTATACAAACATGGCTCAGACTAGCTTTACACAACACTTCATCAGCGATGAATGTTAAAAGCATCAGCTAGGAGTTGATCAAATATCCAACACATACATACATTACATCAATGAGCTTCTAATCTACTTCTAATCTATTCTGAAACATCTCTCCATTCCATTGAAGTACAGGAAACCAAGTTACTCCACAAGATAACACTTAACACCAAATAAACTTCCAATGTTTTGCATTACTCTTGAGAAATATTTACAACAATTCCAAGTCCTCTCAGAAATTTTGAGAGTCTCTCCTATTTTACTCCTAAAATCTAATATTTAGTCTCCTCCTCTATGAACTACTGATCTTACAAATGAGGCAACAAGGCCTTTATATAGAAGTCCAAATTACAATGAATGGCTAAGATCAATTTGATAGCCAAGGGTCTAGATCGTGCCACCTCACAGGGAGTTACAACAACTTGCTATCTTTAGCACAAAAGAGAGAGGCAATGAAGGCACGTTTTCCAATGTGATAAGGTAAGGCGAAAGCATTTAAAATATTCCTCCACATAGGAATCCCTTTGGCTTCTTTCATTAAATGATACATTTATGCATTTAAAATAATGTGTACTCGCCACATAGATGCCACCTCAGCATACTTTGAAAATTGTATCATCTTGTAGTGATGTATTCAATGTGATTGCTTGATACTTGAATGTTTAGGAATACATCTTGTAGATCTTGCCTTGTTCATTCTTCTTGTAGACTGGATGTAAGATACTTGTTGCTTCACTTGATTAACTTCATGATTCTTTCTTCTTCTTGTAGGTAAGTTGATGTGATGATCTTCTTTGATGCATCTTTCTTGAAGAATGAGTAGATGATGAAGCTAATGATGTTTCCTTGGACTTGAAAGTAGAAGACTCTTTCTTGGACTTGAAGTTTACTGGAACTTGAAATTGAATAGATGAAGTGTCTTTGCTTGATGTAGAAGTTGATGAAGTGATCTTGCACGATGATCTTCGAAGGTTGGAAGAACTTGACTTGAAGCTTGGATGAGTGAATGCCTTGTCTTTGAACATGATGCCACTTGATGAGGAGTTCCAACACAAGGATGATGAAGGATACCCTTGAAACAGCTACATGAGGTTCTTCTTTGAAGTAGAGTGGATGCCTTCGGAAAGTCTTGATGAAGATGATGTCCTTTGGATGGACGTTTTCTTGTCTTCCCTTCTAGCATGAAGGTGGTTCCAGACTTTTACTCCTCTAACAGACTCCTTAGCTCCTACAACACAAAGGAAGAAATAATATCAATCCTTAATCTTACAACACAAAATAATCATTATAAATCAATTTCTAACCTTTCCAACCTTAAGTGCATTGGATGTAGATTTTAACTTTTGATCAAAAGATATTTTACTTAAACAAAACCCTGCTCTATAAAGTTGGCGCACTAGTTGATAATTCAGGTTTCTCACTGATTTAAGTGCCTTGAATCAACTTTCAAATCTTATAAGGGCTAGCGCATCGGTTGAGGGGTTTGGAATCCTCTAGAAATCACTTCAAACTTGAGTTAAATCATCCTCCAAGCGCATTAGATAAGATTTTTGAAATCTCCTTCAAAGTGTATCAAAGCCTTCCCATATGTGGCGCAGTGGATGAGAGGTTTGATTTCTTCTTGATCTTTTCTTACAAACCTGAATTCTTCTCCTCCTTCTAGGCGCATTGGATGGGGACTTCAAGATCTTCCTGAAAATGTATATTATATTCTTGCAAATTAGTCTTGAATCACTTCTAACTTGGTCGCTTTGGTTGAGGGTTGTGATATCCTCTGGAAACATTCTAAAATTTGCATTCTAATACTTAGAAGCTGCCTCTCCATCTTGGCGCATTGCTTCAAGATTTCAAATCCTCTGGAAAGGTGTTGAGCACATTAGATCAAGGTTGTTGAATTCCCCTTTGATTTGTCTTTAAAATCTTCTCACTTACCTTCCATCAAGCGCATTAGATGGGGTATAGAGAATCCTCTAGGAACTTAACACCTTTCAATGATAAACCCTTCCCCAATCGTATTAGATCTTGATATTGAATCCTCTTAGAAGTGGTCGCATTGGATGAAGGGTGTGATTTCCTCTGAAATTTTCGCATTGGTTTACACCTTCGATTTCTTCCTTGTGTTTGGCACATTAGATAGGGTATAGAAGATCCTCTAGGAATTCGCATTGGATAAAGATTTGAAAATCCTCTTGATTTTGCCTTAAAACTTGAAAAGAATCACCTCCTTCTTTGGCGCATTGGACCAAGGGATTGAGATCCTCTAAAATTTGCATTGTGTAACAATCCCAACCAAAATCCCTCCTTTACCTTTGGTCGCATTGGATGAAGGGTTTGAAATCCTCTAAAATTCGCATTGGATGAAGGTTTTGAAATCCCCTAGCATTGGCGCACTTGATCTATTTTTTGGAATCCCCTTACCTTCTCCCTTCACTAGCGCATTGGTTTGAGAGCTGAAAATCTTCTAGATATTGGCGCATTTGATCAAGGAGGTGAATTCTTCTTGAAATTTCGCATTAGATAGGCCTTTCAAAATCCTCTATAATATGGCGCAATGGATGGAGGTTTCGAAATCCTCTTGATTTGAGCGCATTGGTTGGAGGGTTCGGAATCCTCTTCTATCCTCTATCCTTGGCGCATTTGTTCAAGCGCAAGGGATCATCAACTTGAAATCCTCTTGAAAGCGGCTTGATTTATGAAGATTTTGCGCCAAGATTTTGCGCCACTTTGATATCCCGTTGCATTGGATCAGCTTTTTGAATCCTCTGGAAACTTAGGCGTTTTTCAGGGTTCATGAGGTAAAGGTATATTGAAAAATAATTTCTTATACTTTAAATATTTTTCAATATACCTTTCAGGATGTTTGAGATAGGTCTCGAATCCACCGGATTTAACATGCAAAATCTAGAATTTGGAGGATTCACCAGCTTTCAGACTTAGCCATTTTTTCAGGATTTCAGGGTTTCAGGCTCCAGACTCAGTCTTTCAGGATCTCAAACATACATCAAGAAGGGTCTCAATATTCATTATTTGGATGGAAATTTGATCAAGAGTCTTCATTACTACAAGTTCATGTTTCAGTTGAGACCTCCAGTTATGACAAAAATCTTTTAGGAGAAAGACTTCTTATTGGATTGACAGAGGAAACGAACCCAAGGCATCGTCAGAACTAAATGCAAAGTATCAAAGCTCAAAAAAAAGGGGGTCCCCATTTGCAATGGGGCGATGTGTGATTTGGTCACAACACAACCTTTATTTATTTCCCTATGTTCGAAGAGGCACATCTCTTATTATGCTTGGTGGTAAAAGACATACTTACTCTCTTATAATTTTTATTATTTTATATTAATTCCCTTTTGTGGTAAAACTAGTTCTACCCATACGTAACTCCCTTATCATAATATTGTTCATTTATATTATTTGTATTTATATTATATCATTATAATAAATGATATATTATTTATTTTATATTATCTATATTATATCAATTATATCATAATAAATGATATATGGTTTATATTATATTATTTATATTTATATTACAATATAAGATAATAATAATATTTGTATTTATATTATTAGATATATTTATAATATATTATTTATTTATGTGATCGCTGGTGTCAACCAACTTAATTGCTGCACTTATAAATATCCTCCTTCGGCCTCCCTTTAATCTTTTTAAAGTACATTATTTATATAATATATATATAGTATAAAATTTAAATAAATACATTTGTTATTAAGAATGGGAGCTCTTTTATCTTATTTTATTCACAAGCATATAATAGGGTGGGATAATATTTTTGTCTTATAAGACTTTTATCTTTATATGATTTTATTCCAAATTACTTTACTTTCTAGTTTTAATGGGTAAGACTCTTCGTAATATTTATTTTTATATATAATAATATATCTTATTAATTATTCACATAAATATTATATTAAAATATTTATATTTATAATATATCTAGTTAATTAAATATATATATTTGATATAGTTTATAATATTTATATTATATTAAATTAATAATATTATTTATTAAATAATACATATTAATAATATATTTTAAATAAATATATTATATATTTAGTTTATATAAGGTTAACTTATTATTTAAATAGCCGATTCAATTATAAATCATTATAGGGACATGACATGACAGTATTTGGGATTAGAACAGCGATTTGGGTATTGTTGCAAAGTTACAAATTTGAAGATGTATATTGTGTAGTTTTCAATCCCCGTTAAGGGATACCTCCAGGATCACCCTACTAAGCCTAGCTGAGCTTGAAGTGCAAACGAGTCTACCCACTCTTATAAGTTAACTAAAATCGGCCTTAACCTATTGATAAACCTCTTTCAATCACCTTGATGACACCCCTGCCCTGGGTGATTGTGAAATGTTTTAGGGTTTTGGGTTGTCATTTTGGGAACCAACAATGGCTATAAGACTTGGGCAAGGATTGACATGCACACTTTAGCACAAGAGAAGCCAAGTAGTTGGTGGACAATCTATAGACCTCCAGGACCACTGCGCACACTTGCCATTCGTCTTCTCTCATAGGTTTCTAGTTCCTTAGTTGTTGAGAGGAACTGGTCCACATAACTTTTTCACTCTCTAAAGAGGAACAAACTCACCACTGCAAGAGCAAAAAAGCTCGTTGCAGTGCATAGTGCTTTGCATCTGGTTGATTACAAGACACCTCAGTATAGGCAGAGCCCAGCACAGAGGTGAGATGTAGAGCCCGAGGAGCCACAACTTGATGATGACCACGATATGCAAATGGCATTGGAGGATCCACTTCCTTCCAACAGTTCCAGTGATGAGGAGTTTCCTACATACGGAGCTATCGATGATGATGATTCTGATGTTTAAGCTTTTTGGCATTTTGCTCAAACAAAAACAACTATAGATATCGTTTTTGGCAATTTAATTTTGACATTTTGATGCTTGTCACTTGTATAATAAGATTATGAAACACTACTTGGTACTTTGAACTTTCAAACTACTTATAACTTACTTGAATATTTCAATTTGAAATGGATTTCGATTTTCAACTACTATGAAGTATGATGATTCATGAATGATCATTGATATTCAATTGTTCAATGGTTATTGTTAATGTTTAAGTTACTAGTATCTCGTTTTAGTTTTTAACTTTTTTAACCTATATATATTTTAATTAAAATATATTATATTGCCATCCCCTAAATTTTGGAAAAAATTTGCCATCCTCGAAAACTCGTCTCCCCGACCCCTCGTCTTGGAAACTCAAAGAAACATTGATTTCAACCTACAAACACAAGTTATGAAGAGTTTTTTTTGACTTTTTTGACCCAAAAAGCACTAAACATTGACATTTTGTTTATGTCACAACTTTTATCCACTGCAAGAGGAAAAACAATAAGAAAAGTATGCCGATGTGATTTCCTAACAGGGAGTGCAATTTGACTTCATTTGTCTGTGAGTTACGTTGATGTCCTACTAGGTGTTGCTCCCTCATACCTGTTGGTTGTTAGCATTCCAGATGAGTTCAAACTTCATTTGAATCATTTCATAGCTCTACATTTGCCACCAAAAATTGAAGCTCGAACCAGCAAATTTGAGGTTTTCTTTCATTTAAATTTTGAATTATTTAATACTAGTTACCAGGTTGAACTATATAGCTATGAAATGGCCCAATTCAGTAACATAGATAACAAGGTTGTCTTTCTCACTGAAAGCATCAAATGTGTTATGCCTACTACTTATTCATGCATGGTAGTGTCATAGATTTTCATTTTTAATCAAAAGGGCCACCCCCACCACTAAACTAGTAAACACAACATCCATAAACTAGATAACATTACCCTAAGCAACTTGAGTACAATAAATTCCAATGCAAGACCAAATAACAAAAAAAATTAACCCAGTCCTTGTTTCATCATAATTGATTTGCAATAGGATTAATTTATTAAGTCATACAAGCATTCATAGATCAATATCAATAACAAGTAACAAATATACAATCAGAAAATTTAAATGAAACTATTAAATATTCCATTATTTGGCTAGTGACATATTGTTCAATGTTTGTTTTTCTAATTTTCAAACTTGTTGTAGCTTCGCCGTCCATCCATTATCTGGCTAGTGACATAATACAATGGCAATGAGTTCGAGCTTTGTTGGCCAGCTCTCCTTCAAACTTGACTGAAGTTCACCTTTGTGGAGGCATGTACAAATGATACAACAGTTACCAGGTGACGGGACATATGTTTGGATGTGCAGCAGGTGTGATCAAAGGTATACAAGTTCATACAGTTAGGTGAAGGCCTATTTATGTGCCTTTCCCAGAAAGGGAATCAAACCCTATCTAGGAAAGAATGGTGCACTTGTACGACCTCATAAAATAGCAGAATTTATCAAAGAGCAAGAGGAAGGAAATGTAAGAGTTCTCCCTAGAATAGGGCATCCTTTGATGAGAGGAAGGGGGTCATAGAGGCCACCTACTTCTCCATATCACAATGTCATCCTTGATGTTGTAGTAGAGAGCCACCCGTTTTTGGGTAGGGATGAAGAAGAGCCTACTAATGTGAAGAGAGCAAAGGAGCCATTAGAGAGGGCATTTAAAAATTATGCTAGAGAGATTGCTAATCAAATTGTTGCAAGATGCCTCTATGCAATTGGTTTGTCCTTCAATATTGTTCAATCATTGTATTGGCAGGGTATGAGAAATGTAAAAGAAGCCCCAAAAGGGTACACGAGACCAATTTATGAGAAAATTGACAACACCTAATTGTCCAATGAGGGCAAACATATAGAAACTTCATTGGCTCCCATTAGGACCTCATGGAAAGAAATAGGGGTGTCCATCATTTCTGATGGATGGAAAGATACAAGAAATAGGCCATTAATCAATGTGCTTGCACTGTGCCCTAAAGGGGCAATGTTTTTGAAAGCCATGGATTGTGAGGGGTAGGTGTAATTTCCCTTTTCTAGTCCATTCCAACATTCTTGGAAAGTTCCAAGATTCTTGGAGAAGTCCATCCTCCTTGGAGAGCGCCAATTTTCTATTGTCGAGAAACATGTTTTCAAAATGTTGGCAGAGTTGTCCAAAAAGTTTAATTGGCTTATTTTAATATAATCCGCAACTTTGGTGGTTTTGTGGTAAATAATTAAGATATTAAATTTTAATAAAAGGTACTTTAAGTTGTGCAGATAAGTGGCATTAGGCGCAAGGGGGCAAAAAGGTGGACTTATGCACACATAAATATGTTTTATTATATTTTGAGGAGATAATGGAGGAAAAAGGGAAATTAATATTTTATTCCTTCAAAATGTTATAAAAGGAGGTGTTGTGCACAGAGAAAGGGTTAGACTGAATATTGCTATTTTGCTATTGCTCTAAGAGAGAACATGAGTTTCTCCATATTTCTTGAGGACGAAAACCCTCTCGGAATACCAGTTTCATGGACGAAAACCCTCTTAGCTGGATATAGTGATTTCACCCAAAAATCACGTTGGTGTTGATTAATTGTGATTTTATCAATTTTTCAGTCTTGCTTGAAATGGGAGTTTTTTTATGTTTTCTAAGCTGAGTAGTATGAAGTTATTATGGACTGATGTTTCATTGTTTCCATGGAGTTTGTATATGATGCTTCCCTAGCTCAATCATAGGGGCTACTAAGGCCATGATTCATAACCTAGACTTGCCTATGTTTCTTTGGGTAGAAGCATGTCTTACAACAGTTTATATCCAGAATAGGTGTCCTCACAGGATTTTGGAGGACAAGACACTAGAGGAGGCATATAGTGGTGTGAAGCCATAGGTGAGTCATTTCCAGATCTTTGGTTGTCCAACGTATATCCATATACCTGTAGAGAAGAGGACAAAATTGGAACCTTCCAGCAGGAAAGGTTTATTTGTAGGGTACAACAAGACTTCAAAGGCCTACAGAGTCTATATTCCAGAGTTCAAGAAAGTTGTAGTCCGTAGGGATGTCAAGTTTGAGGAAGACTTGCATCCAGAAAATCTCAAGAATTCATTCTAGTAGTAGAAGATGAGGAGCAGGAGGCTCCGAAGGTTGAATATTCACATATTCCAGTTGCTTCCAATTTAGGGCAGCAACCTTCAAGTGAGGAGTGAGAAACTTCAGTCTCTTCTTCTTCTTCTTCTTCTATTAGGAGACCTCGATGGTTTGAACAGACATTGAGGGATGCTTAAAAGCATGTTGAGGCTCCTAGCAGCACATTCAAGAAGAGTAAGCCTCCAAAGAAGTTTCTTAACTACATAGCATTGATGAGTACCATCATTGAGTCTTCCAACCTCCAAGAAGCAGTAGATCAGCATGTAGCTGATGCAAACTTCCTTCTTCGCTAAGAGGGAGTGTTGAGTTTTTTAGCTCAGTTCGAAACTTCTGCACAGATTCAATGTGAATATGCAGATAGTTCAAGTTATTCTATTTTGTAATAATTCGCTTTAATGATTAAAGTGAATTCTTTTATTTATTTAATTAAGTATAATAAAGCGTGAAAGCACTAATGATTTAGACTTATCTTCCAAGTCATCTCCTGCATGAGATAAGGTTGCTTTCTTTTTGAGAGATAAGATCACTCTATTGGAAGATTAGATTTTTAACTGAATATTATAAAGGTAGAGGCAAGATAAGAAATTAATAACTTAGTATAGTGTAATAATTCCATGTGAGTAACATCAATTGTGGAGGTTCCCTAATAAGTTTCCGAAGGAATGTGAAGCAAGTTACAGGTGTAAATTGTTTGTACTTGTGTTCATCATTTCCACTGTTTAATTTCAATGATTTGTATGTTTAATTCAATGTTGTTCAGCATTAGGAAATTATGCATCGTGATTGAAATTTGAACACCAACTGGCTGAGTTTATTTTTTCAGATGAGTCTCAATGTTGATAGAATGAATAAGTCTTGATTCTTACCACTTGCAGGTAGAAGATTTTATTAGTCATCTCATCTTGCTCTATCCCAACTCATATCAAATCTAAAATGGGAGAAAAAAACATATGGACAAAAACTATATATAGGAAGTAAGAATTAAAGGCAAAAGGGACTGAGGAACTATCCATGTTTTCAAAATGAATGTGAGTTCCATGCCAATAAACTCGCTAAGATATTAGCATACATATCCATTTTGTTATAAACAGTGTTCCACGAGGACTTGTCGCCCCCCAAAATCCAGTCGTCCCCCCACCGTCGCCGAGACGTGAGAAACGTGGAGGAAACAGCAAGGACACCTGGACATCTCCGAGACGTCTCGGGAATGCCTAGCCGTCCCTCAAGCGTCTCCCGCGCTGGGACATGGAAAAAGTGGTTTTTATTTTTAAATTTCTTTTTTTTGGGGAATTTGAGCCTTGGGCCAAACCCTAAAGATTTGTGGGACCCTTCTAAAAGCTATAAGCTAAACAAAAGACTCTCATTCTACATTTTTTTGCTCACATATGCCATTTGATGTTTTGCAACAGCTAGGTGAAGAAAAGGAAAACTAGTGAGAAGAGACTGAAAGAGTGAGTTTGAGGTGCTGCAAGTGCAAGAGGGGTGAGAAGGAGAAAGAAGAGGAGCATTCTACACCAACTTTGAAGGATTTTTCAAGCACAAGGTAGGTTTTTATGACTGTTTTTTGAAGTTTTTTCAATTTTTTTTTTTAAAGTTTTTAAATTCATTTTGAAAATGTAGTTTGATGTTGAATTTTACAATGGGCATTGAAATGAACACATGAATATGCATTTGCAGCCATGTCTATGAAATTATGATTAAAAATTTAATCATAATTTCATAAACGTCGCTGCAAATGCATATTCATATTTTCATTTCAAGGCTCATTGTTCTTTTTTCATCTTTCCATCAAGATTCAACATCAAATTTTAAAATTTTATTTTCAAATTTGTTAAACTAGACTGAAACTAGGCACTTACAGAATTTATTTGTTTATTGCAGTGTCACAATGAGCTCTCATGACATGAGTGGGGATGAGGTTCATTCTCATAGTGATACTGATACTGAATATGCTCCTGAGGCTGAGGGGAGTGACCATGGGGCTGAGCTTGAAGCCCAAACTAGTGCCATGCCAAGTGAAGCAAGTACTTTTGAGTGCCCTTCTACAGTACTGGCAGAGTATGCTAAGGGTCCTTTTGATCGCAAATCCCCTCTCAAATAGTTTCCAACAAAAATACTAAAGAGGCAAGAGGCACCAATTGGTGGCACAAGGAGGTGGAAGTGCAACTTTTGTGGTCTAGAGTGGTTTGGGAGCATCACTAGAGTTAATTCACACCTTCTTTTCATTAGAGGAAAAGGTGTGGACATATGTTCTTTTTTGGCAAAACCGGAAAACATCAAATACAAAGTTGAAATAAATAAGTTATGGGTTGTTCCTGATGATACTCCAGTTGCACCTGTGCCTACTACTTTGCATCATAGGACACGTCTTCAGCATACCCAGCCACAGAGTTCCAGGCCCAGCCATACTTTGCAGACGAGAGTAGGAGGGACACCAGGTTCTTCTTCTAGTGCCTATGCAGGAGAGGGGAGGGGGAAATGGAAATTGCAAAGTAACCCCATAGCAGATTTGTTTAATGCGCAGCTCAAGGATGACATAGATGATGCCATTGGCAAGTTCTTTGCCAATGGCATCCCATTTCATGTTGCCCGATCTCCTTATTATAAGCAAATGATATTGATGGTGGCAAGGGGATGGCCATCATATGTGCCACCAGGTAAGACGAAATTGAGGACCGCAATCTTGGATAAGAACTATTCCAAGATCAATTTGTTGATGGAGAAGATGGAGTGTTGGGTTAAGACAAGATGCAAAACAGTCATGGATGGGTGGACGAACATTAGCCATCGTCCACTCATTAATATCATGGTTACATGTATTGAGGGCCCATATTTTTTTAAGGTAGTTGATTGTTCAGGGCATCGCAAAGATGCTGATTTTCAGTTTCAGGTCCTCAAGGAGGCTATTGAGGAGGTTGGGCCACAAAATGTGGTTCAAATAGTGACAGATGCAGCACATGTGTGCAAAGCTGTGGGGATACTTGTTGAGGCAGCTTATAGGCATATTTGGTGGACTCCATGTTGTGTGCATGGCATGAACAATGCACTCAAGGACATAGGGAAGATTTGTTGGATTAGAGCAGTGGTAAATGATGCGAGAGATGTGTAGATGTTTATCTGCAACCACCACACATCACATGCACTCTTCAGGACCTTCGCTAAGGAGTTCCTGAAACCTACTGATACGAGATATGCTTCCTATTTCATTCTCTTGGATAGAATGATTGAGTTGCAAGAGGCACTGTAACTCATGGTTATGACAACAGATTGGAATAGGTGGGCCGAGTCTACGACAGAGCAGGGGATGAGGGTGAAGGATACAATGAAGAGTGATGTGTTCTGGGGTGATGCAAAATATATTGTCTCCATCATTAAACCAGTTTTCCAGGTTATCAAGTATGGGGATGCGGATGCACCTAACCTTGGAGAGGTGTATGAGTGCATCGATTCTATGCTTGATCAGATGAGGGTTGTTGTGCGAGAGAGGGAACCCACATTAGCATTCTACCACAAGCACATTCAACCAAGCATTCACAGGAGATGGGAGAAGCTCAACACTCCCTTGCACATGGCAGCCTATGCACTGAATCCTAAGTGGTACTTGACTAGGCCTGGTAGAGTGACATCGATAGAGGATGCAGAGGTGAAGGGAAGGTTCTTCAGGTGCATTAAGAGGATGTATGATGTTGTAGAAGCCAGCATGATTCGCACTGAGTGGACCAAATTTGCCACTCTTAGGGGTTATTCAGATGCGGCCAAGATGGATATGGCAACTATGGCGCAAGATGACCCAATTTTGTGGTGGACTTGCCATGGATCGGGATCTTTGACTACCACTCTAGCCATCCGATTGTTATCTCAAGTTTCTAGTTCTTCAGCTGCTGAGAGGAATTGGTCTACATATAGCTTCATCCACTCTCTTAAGAGGAACAGACTTACCTCTAGGAGAGAAGAGAAGCTTGTGGCTATACATAGTGCTTTGCGTCTCATTGACCGCAAAACACTTGTGTACAAAGAGAGTCCAGCAGTACGATGGTATGTAGAGCCAGAGGAACCAGCACAAATTGATGAGGATGCTTCAGTTTTGGCTTCAGATGCAGGGTTGGTTGGTGTTAGTTTGGCAGAGCTTGACCACGAGGATTCCAATAGTTTGAGTGATAAGGAATTTGGGGATGATTAGAGGCCTCCCTTCACTACATTTTTGCATTTTGTACTTATTTTGATATCAATGTATCATGCTACTCATTGTAATCATCTTTATGATATGATATTAAGATGTGTCATGTCATATTTTCCAATTTTCGATATAATAGAAACTAAGAAATCTTAAAATTCGACAATTTCATTTGTTAAATTTTAATATTTTATTTACTTTAGTCTTTTAGTAATAGTATTCAAGTATTTAAAATGTTAGTATTTGCAATTTTGCTATTTTACTAATTTGCCAAAGTTTAATTTGAAATGTTATTCTTAAACATCTTTTTATAACTAGTTATTCAAGTACCATATGTACATCAGCACCGCCCCCCCCCCCCCCCCCCTCCCCGCCACCGTCCCCCCGCCATCCCCAAACTTAGACCCTTTGTCCCTCCGTCCCCAACGCGTCCCCATCAGGAACTCCGTGGAACACTGGTTATAAATAAATGTTAGCTTCCTAAACTTACCTATAAGATGTGTCAAGCACTCAATTAGTTCACATTCCAAATATGGCTAAGATGATTTTTCATGCACAAGAGCTATATCAAAAAATAACATTACCTTTGAGTGCGATGGATGGAACTTAGTAGCACGGCTGCAGTCTCTGATAGATTCCTTCAACATGCCCATTTTCTGTAGAGTTGAATGACAGTATTAGGTTTAAAGGCACAATAACAACCAAATGATATGATGAAGAAACAAAGGAGGATAAGGAATATGCTTTGTGCTTGGAGTCATTTGTATTACATATAATGATATATGTAAACATGTAAATAGTACCATATGAATACTGATGTTAATGTTGCTTATTGTTATGACTACAACTAGTTACAGTTACTTGACAGTACTGTCAGTCCAACCATGACAGAAATAACATTATATCCTATGCATTAACACAGCATAAGATTCATAATAATATTTTGCATAAACATTTGCACAAGAGATTGAACTCAATTTGTATATTTGCACGTGCTTTTGAGTTAAGATGGCTTTATCAATGCAATTCCATTGTATGTGCCTTCTTTTGAAGGTTGAATGTTCTGATAGCAATGCAATTGCATTGCATATGCCTTGTTTTTAAGGCTTAATGCTTTGGGATTTGTCCATGCAGTTTAGGCTTGGAGCATATTATAAATAAAAGGATACATCATTCTATGTTTAGCATTGCTTCCATGGTTCAATGTTTCAATGGTCGCCTACAAAATCTACATACATTTTTCCCATGATATCATTTGTGTTAGTTAATTTGTGACAGTTTGCTAGACAATAAAATTGGATTGGACAGGACGTACAAGAATGAATACATGAAGAGAATTATTATGACTATCAGCACAAAGTAGACCAATGAAAATCCCATATCATCTTGAATTGCTTACAGTTAGGTAAATGCTGCACCTGAAATCTGAAAATTTTGTGGAAATCTGAATAAAAAATGTAAAACAACTTCAGATAATTAGAACTGAAATGCTATATAATTGTGAAAGTGATGTAATGTCTGAAATCTAAAATCTGTTATGTACGCGAATCTGATACTGCTAAAAAATATGAAACTTTTGGTTTTAAAAGTAGAAAGTCAACAAACTCGTAACATTGGTCGAAAATGAATGTTCAAAAGAAGAGGAAATAAATTTCCTAAGAGGGTATGAACACCAACTCAGGCCCAAATATCCAGCATGCTATAGATGCTGTCCTTGGCTCAGAATACAGTAGTTGTAGACATGTGCATTACATCCATCCTAAAAATATAAAGACACTTCTAAAGTATAAGGCCCTATTTGTAACTACTTTCCCTTCATAACTTGTTCCCTTTATGCATATGGGCTAATTACTTTATACACAAGTATCATTTCCTATCAAGAAGATTCATTAGATATGAACACATTAACCAAAATGTGGATTGGGACCCACTTTGTTACTAGGTTTGCCATGAACCATGGATGAACCTGGACCGGCCTAAGCTGGGTTCTAGTCCCAATCTAGGTTCAGATTAGGTTAGGCTAGGGTCTAGCCTTGGCTTGGCCATTCAAACTAAGTGCATCTCAAACATACCTAGGCCAAATGGCCAGGCCCAAGCCACAACCTAGGTGAACCTGTATGGATGCAAAAAAAAAAAAGTGCATTTAAAAAAAATAAAAAAATAAAAAAATCAGAATCTAACTTACCCTAAAAATGCATTTTCTGAAGGTTTTGGAGCTTGGTTAGAAGTAGTAAAACTATGAAAAATGGCATTGCCATGAAGGTCCCTAGTGCAGTCTAGATCAAGACGCCTAATTAAAGACAGCCTAACAAACCTCAAACAACACTCACACATGCCAGATGGAATAACAATCAAACTAACTTGCATTACAATGGAAAAGTCAGCCTTCAATGGCTTACAAACATGCCAAGAATGAAAACTCTAGCTATTACAAACTGAGAAATGACATAAATCTGCTCTGTACATGGATGGATGAACTCTTTACTTAATTTTTATTTATCTGGTTATTCTCTTTTTCATCCCTTGTTTCCCTCTAATTCCTATTTTGAATGGTCGACCTCTCCTCATGATCTACTATTGACGTTTTGCCTTCCTTGCATGAATATTCTCTGTTGCTCACAAACTAGGGCATATTTTTTTGCCAAGAACAGCCTGCCCTCTTTTCTTCTCTCCACATTTTCAGTTTGCAGAGGGTTTTGGATCTAGTTATCTACCCTTATCGCCACATGAAGACTACTACACACAATTTGGCAGCCAAAAATAATAGCTTTGAGTTGTTGGAGCTGGTTTTGTTTAAGAAATATTTTTGTTTGAGACTCTTCGTCTGCTCTGTTCGATCCCAATTGAAATCATGCTAAAGTCTTAATCCCTGTAATGTCCCCATCTTTGGAATGGTCGGCATTAGGGATTGATTTGGGTCCTTCACTCAGCTCAGAGACATTTGGAGGATATCATGAGCCATGAAGATGACTTGTCCTACCTATGTTACCTTTGGTGCACTCTCCAAGGATATTATTGATCAAATTGATGTCTTAGTCCTATACATGTATGCACTAACCTTGAGGAGATCATCTTGGCACTTGGATTTGGGACGACTTGTGACGGAAGAATGAATAATAGCTAACACTCTACCTTGGCGCTTGGAGATACTATAGAGCCTGGGGAATAAATTATAATAAATTCATATCTTTAATTTGAATTTATTATGGGCGCTTGTGAGGCTTGAGGCTGGTTGCCCTACCTAGTTGGAAAAGATTATTAAAACAAAAGAATACTCTACCTAGGTCGGCCAAGAAGGAAATAGGGATAAGTTGTGTATATATACAAGTTCATTTGGCATTGCAAACACATCATTCAAGCATTCATTCATTCATACTTGGAGAGCAATCTCAACTAGGAGCTTGGGACGAAAACCTAAAGTGACTAAGGAGGAGTTGGGTGCCAATCTAGCTTCTCTTGTGGATTCCGTGACGGGAATTCAAGTAAGGTGTTGTGCCAAATCAAATTTTTTTGCTTCATTAAAGCATTTTGTGAGAGTCTAGAAAATTTGTCGTCAAAAGTCAAAATTTCTAAAAATAGAAAGTTTCTATTTTTAGAAAGTTTCTATTTTTAAAAGGTTTCTAAAAATAGATGTCAATTTAGATTTTCTGGGTTTCTTGAGATACAGATGCTGGCAAAATTTTCTAAAAATAGAATCTCTGATTCAAGAGTCCTGCCTGATTCTGATTGGCTGATATTGCTTCACGATCAAGGTGGTCCAGACGAAATCTGCAAAAGGTCGAGTTTTCTCTACTAGGTCAATTCTGTTTTTTCAAAAGGCGAAGCACAAACGCCAAGGCCATTAATGGAGGAAATTTATCTGCCAGGGGTCAATTTCAAGTTTTCAATGTTGTTCAGAAGGTGAAGAACTGCTAAGCAATAGACAATTGATGAAGAACGGAGAACGGAGCAGGATGAATCCAGAAAATGAGGAAAAGATGGAAATCATCAAAAATTGACTAAGTCTGGGAAATCCAAGCACCCCTGGAGGCTGGGGGTGCCCAAGCAACCCAGTGCTATTTTTTTTCGTTTTTCGAAAAACGTCAAAAATGCCTCGTCAGCCCACTTTCAGATGGTCAAAATCAATTGAACTCGGTCAAAACGCCCGTAAAAGCAAGGGATTCATCTTAGATATGCTTAGGCTATCCAGTCTACCCTCATCCTGATGCCTATCCCTGAAATCCTGATATTGACTAAGTCTGATGTCCTGAAGCCCTGAAAAACTAACTCTGAAATCTGGTGGATCCTCAAAAATCTAGAATCTGCATGTTAAATCCCATGGATCCGAGACCTATCTCAAACATCCTGACAGTATATCTAAACATATACTTAAATATATTTTGAAATATACGTCAGGCAGGGACCTTCAAAATCTGGCGGAATTCCACTTGCCATTAAGATTTGTGGAAGAAAATGAAAATCATCAAAAAATTTGTAAGGCATGGAACCTCAGGCGCCCCAAGAGGCTAGGGGTGCCCATCCTCTCCAAACTTAGTTTATTTTTCATGTTTTTCCGGGAACGAAGAAAAGTTGAAAAATCTCAAAAATTTGGCTAAGGCATGAAATCCCAAGTGCCCCTGGAGGCTAGGGGCGCCTAGGATCTCCAGAGATAGTTTTTTTCATGTTCCGCTGATGTCATCCATCAGCCGCTTCCCGATCTTCCTCCGACAACGGTATCCAAAAGTCAAATTTGCAATCGAACATCGTCAGATCATCAATTCGAGGCTGGGGATCAAATCAGAATTGATAAAACTTTAAGATGCCATGATCAGTCAGCTTTTTCAGTCAATGGTGACAGTTTGCCATCTTGTTGAAGTCAAAGGCAAGTCACACTAGAGTCAGAACGAATGCAAAAGTTTCAAATACAAAAAGAAAATTTGGCTAACACTTTTGCAACTTCGCATGTTTGATAACATCATCAAAGAAGCAATTTTTCATCATCCTCACACATGAAGCTATAGGCAGCTATAAAATAGGGATTCTTCCTATTCGAGCATATCAAATTGGATGTGCTTTAAAAGTTGCTATCTTCATGGATAAGCTTCAAGTTTTATACTTTCACAAAGAAAGCTTCTTTTTTGCCCTAAAGTTCTACAAAAACAAGCCTTTGGCCTCCTTTATTCATTATTTTTGCAGGTTGCATACAGAGGAAAAACATCGTTTTCTTCTCATGAAGATTTGAGAACCCAAACGGAGTGCTTTTTCAATGTTCTTCGTAGTTTCGGGATTGGGAAGCACAGAGGCACGCTTTTCAAGGTCCATTTTTCTAGGGCAATATTTTCCAGAAACAGAGCCTAAGCTTTTTTAGTTTTCATCAAAATGGGTTCATCTGGAATCACGTCCTCTTAAAGATTGGAAAATTTTAGTTTTTCGGAAATCTTCTTTTTTGCCGCTTTTTCGGGAAATCCTCTACTTTTTCAGAATCCGACGATCTAGGTTGTTTCAGAACAAGATTGTCTACAAAACCCACGTGCCAACTTTTTCGCTCAAAAGCTGCTTTTTAAAATAAATCAGCAAACAGTTTTCAGTCTTTTGTGCAAAATATTTCCAAATATAGGCGTGTTCACAGGTATTCTTCAAGTTTTTCAGTATGCAATACTCTCCAATAGAAATCAGGCCTAAAATGGTGTTGGTTCATGATTACCTGAGAACCGTCGAGACAGATTTACATAAGGTGCTTCCAACATTTAATTTGCATGCTTTAGAAGATGCAAGAAACATCGCCATCAGGAATCTAAGTCACTCCGGGTTGCTTGCAGTAGCTTCATTCCCTGTCACAGTGCAAAGCATTGAATTCGTAATCGCTTATACTAAGCATTACAATTCAATTACAAGGGAAATCCAATCAGCAGATGGGCGTGTACTCTATAGCCTCAGGACTAATGACATTGAGAAATGTTTTTCAATACCATCGTGGAAGGAAAACTTCGTCATTTCTATTGAAGAATGCAAGAGGGTGTGGCACAATGACAAGGAAAAATATCAAAAAAGAATTGCTCAAAAGTGTTTGAAAAAGAAAGCAGAATATTTTGCTGCTATAACAATAAAGTTTGATAAAGTTTGATAAAGTTGTGGACGAAGTTCGTGAATTCCTCCAGATGGTTGCAGATGGTGAAGAGATGTTAGAAAATCAGAATATCATACTGGAAAGTATTAGTGCTCCTGGCAAGGATACGGTCACTAGCTTTTTAGAAGATATTATTTCCCAAAATACCAGTGGATGACGTCACCAATAAGCAGCAATATAGATGAGGATGTGACTCAAAAGAAAGTAGCTTTAACTCAATGCTTTTCAATTTAAAGCATTTGCTTTCATTCAAAGCTTATCCATCCTTTAAATAAAAAATCACTTTGTAATAGTTGGAGCTTTCTTTGTTTTAAAGCAAATTGTTTTAAAGCGGGTGTTAGTTGTAATCTTTGCTTAGAATAGAAATAAAGCTTGCGAGTTGGCAAGTTAGTTAGCTAGGATCAAGTAGATTTTAGGGTTCCCTACTCCTTTGATTTATGTATAAATAAGGGCAGCCTTGCCCATTGTTGAGGAACTGTAATTGAGATAGCATAATTTGTTGTGCCTATTCTAGCCTGCAAAATTGTTATTCAAGTGCTTGTTCACTTTGTGCCCATTGTAATCCAGTGTTTGATCGCATGTTGCATGTCTGTCTTTGCTGCAATACTGTTGTCCTCAAGTTGTAACAGCTTTTTGAATATTGAGAATAGAAATCTTACGCCTTTCGTTGCTTTGATTCTCTACCTCAAGTTCATTTAGTTTATCGTTTATGTGTTGCTTGTATATTCTTAATTCAGTTTACATCTTTAAAGTACAATAAGTCTTGGGATGCGATCTGGAACAAGTTTATTTGAGCTTTTGTGTTGATAAATCTTTCCCTGTTTACTTTTGACTCCTAAGCTCTAAGTTTACTTAGGTGGTCAAAAGCGTCATTTAGTTTAGGCCTAGTTGTAGTTAGAAGTTAAAAGAAAAAACCTCTACTACAGCAATAGAGTTTTATAACCTTGTGCATACAGCTGAGAAACAAAAAGATAGGCAAATTTAGTTTATTTATCTTTTAAGTAATCATCAACAAAAAGGGAACTTCCCCTCCTAATAGAAGAGCAATTTATCTGTGCATAGCTGTCCGTTTTCAACTCGCATTCCAGAGGTGCGAATTGAAACGCCAACATAGGGCTTCATCATCACCAAGTGCAGAAATTATATCAGCTTTGGAGAGCATTCCTCATGGGCGAATTGGTCTAGGATTTATCCTAGCTTGGAGCACACCTCTTGGAGGTGGAAGGCTACTTCAATGGAGGCGAATTGGAGGGACACCTTGGCTGCTAGGGTTTCATATTTCATCAGTTCTGCTACAGCAGTAGGGCAGACTTCATTCGCCCTCATTCTAGGGCATATCTTGGTCTATTTGGTATGTAATGTGATGCTAAATACTTTGCTCGATGTTTTATGACTTGTGGCTGTTTGCCCTAGTCAATATATGTCATTGTGGACTGCACATTTCCAGTTTATAACAGCAGATCAGACCTCTTCTTTTATGAGTTGATTTCATGGTTACAATTGTGTGATTCATGGTGGATATCATTTGCATGATTGGGTAGATCATAGGATATGATTATATTGATGTTTGACATGATCTATGATAAATATATTGCAATTGTTTCAAGTCTGATTTTGGAGCAGAATTAGGGTTAGGGCAGAATACTAAAGTGCAGAAATCCTAGAGCAGAATTAGGGTTCCAAGCAGAAAAATCAGAACTATAGCGAATTATCCCATTGGGGACAGTACAAGTGGTATTAGAGCCTTGATCCTGCCAACCTGTGGAAGTTCATGCTAAGCTTGTCGGCACATGAGTTTTGAAGGAGAAAGATACATCACCTACAAGAGGAGACAGCAGAATATTGGGCCCAACGAGGAAGAAGGCAACATGAGTGAACATAGTCACGAAGAACCCCGACAAGATCAAAGTACAATGGCGGCACTCAATGATATTGCAAGAGGGCAACAGGAGCTATTTCTTTTGTTGAGCAATTTCATGAGGCAAACCCTTGGCAACAATGGAGGTGATAGAAGTGACCAACACAATGGACACAATGGTGCAAGCTCTTCCGGGAATCGAGGAGAAGCTCCAATGCGTACGTCTCATTCTTCCATACCAAGACCGCTCATGCCTACATTTTTGGATCAGCCACGGGTCACGGAAGAAGAACCACGAGCTCAAGGAGAAACTTTTAATGACTATTGGAGGGAATGGACGGCCTTAAGCGATGAGTGTAAAGAAGCATTGTCATGGGATGACTTCTACCAAATGAAATACAGGAACCGGGACCGGCCTCGAGAAGGGAGGACTCGCCATCATACCAATCATGAGTTGCAAAAGAAGCTAGGAAAGCTCAACATCACTCCATTTGACGACTCAAGGAAGATTCTGACGCGGGCTTAGATTCAAAAGTTGGACAACTATTTCACATTGAGCCCTATGGTTGGGAAGGATGCTATACAGTTTGCCACCCTAAACTTGGAGGGAGATGCACTCGATTGGTGGTACAACAGCTTGGTGACTCAAGGACATGACCGCATCACGACATACTTGGAATTCTCCCAAAGATTGATTGATAGGTTCGATGATGCGAACCCGGAACAGTTCTTCAAAGACTTGGCACAACTCAAACAAGATGGTCCGGTGGATACATATATTACGGAGTTTCAGAAGCTTGCCGTGTTGGTGTCAAATGTTTCGTAGACACAACTAACATTCCTATTCATTGAGGGACTTGAGGAGTCGATTCGTGGATGGGTAAGAGCCTCAGATCCTCCGACACTAAGGGAAGCAATCAAGAGGGCTTGAGGAATGAAGTTTTCAGCACCTGCTAAACCCAAGTATCAAAAAAAGCCATTTCAGAAGGAACCAAAGAAGACCTTTCCAAAGGAGGAGCAACGAAGGCCCATACTAGATTTTGAGACAAGGAATGAGATGAGGAGAAAGAAGTTGTGTTTCACCTGCAAGGAGCGGTGGGTGCCGAGAAATAAATGCCAAGGCAAGGCCAAGGCATACTACATTGAGGTCTTCTCTAACGATGAGGAAGAGGATGCTCACACTAGGATAGAAGAAGATAGGGAGGCACGACACGAGAAAATTGATGACACACAAGGTACTATTGCATTTCTTTCTAGTGTTCCGAAGCATTGTCCTTTTAGGCTTCGAGGTGTGATATAGGGACAGAGAGTATCTTGTTTGTGGATAGTAGTGCTACACATAATTTCATTGATGAAGGATTCGTGGTCAAGAGAGGGCTGCAAGTAGAGGAATTCCCAGGGTTTAATCTCCTATTGGCAGATGGGTTCAAGATGAATTGCACAAGGAAGATATCTCACCTTAGCATTCATTTGGAGCACTACACTTTTGAGGATGAGTGCTATGTGGTCGGCATTGGAGAGACAGAGGTTGTCTTGGGAATTCAGTGGCTCAAGTCTCTTGGGCGATACATACAGGACTTCAATAAGATGGAGCTAGAGTTCACTTCAAATGGCAAGCAAATCATACTAAAGGCCAATGGCGATAACAAACCAGTGAGCATGGCAGCTACAAGGATGGAGGTCCAATTCAGATTGGAGACACATGATTTTCAGCTAGAGGCCCCCCTTGAGTCTACCCACATTGGAGGATATGTGGCGAAGAAGATGGAGGAACTCAAGGACCGTGAAGGGAGGTATGATGATACATCTGATTTTCTAATTCATAGCAGCAATCCTGCCTCTTATATGACAGTTACTTCTCATGAGGAAAAGATTGCGGAAGAGGTCCCTGAGATAGATACTTGTAACCAAGGCATGGGGTTGTGCGAGGGTTGGTTGCAGAAGGCAAGAAGAGCAAAGGTATTAGCTGCCCAAGCAAGGTTACATTTGCAAGGAGTCAAGGAACAGTGCCGACAGTGGGACTAGGCAAGGGAGCAGAAGGGGACACATCTACGATCTCTACTTCTTCCAAGGGAAGATGTCACGTCTCAGACTTTGAAGCTTTCAAGAATTACTTTATGTGGAAATATTTCTTGAACAATTATGTGTGGTTAGATAAATAATATGTTATTTTGAAAGATGAATGATTATTTTAATATGGAAAAGATGAAATGAAATGAATATTATTTTCATGTTATTTTAGAATGACTAATTTTGATGCTTCGGCTATTGGGTTACTAACCTATTAATGGGAAATTTGAGTTTATCATGAGTTGTAGGTTGTCAAAGACAAAGGTGTGGTTAAGGTAGAGAAGGTTAGCAGCTTGGCAGGGTTAAGATGGAGGGTTTTCTCTCACACACAACACTTAGAGTCATGTAGATGCATTAAAATTGCAATATTTGATTTTTGTTAAATAGTTTTTATTTTATTGTGTTATAGATAGATTATTTAATTAATTGGCATTTAATATTATATGTTCATAGAAAAATAGATTAAATGGTTTAATTATTTATTTGATTTTTATTTGAAGAATGAAAATATTATTATTAATTGTTTATAGATAAATGAGATAATCATGCTTATTATTTAATAATAGTTGTGATAATTCAAAGAATAAAATTAGAAAATAAAAACAAGATTTTAGAAACAAAACAGCATCACAACAGGATCACTTGTCATGTCCCTATATTGATGATTTATAATTGAATCAATTATGTATTATTCTTTCAAATTAAAGATATGAATGACATTAAAATATTGTAATCGACTAAATAATATAGATTAAATATATTCAAATTAAAATATTAATAGAATATATCTTTAATATTTATTATAAATTAAATACTTAAATATTATAAATTAAATATTATTATTTATATTTGAATAAAAATCTATTATTAATACATTTAAATGGAAGTAATTGATATTATTAAAAGCAAAGATATTATTCTATATATTAATAAAGATATTATATTATATATATATATATATAAAATAAAGAAATTATTATAGAAGATATTATTCATTATATATATATATATATATATAAAGATATTAAATAATGCCTAAGATCAGCAATCTACTTTATATGTAAAAGGCAACAAATAATATTAAGGAAGGGCAGCAGTGGTCATAGTGGTCCACATGGAAGGTCAAATATTCACAAACATTGGTTGTAGACAAACTCAGTGATCTTGTTTTGGAATATACAGTGATCATTAAGAAATATAAATGGCAGCGATTATATAGAAGATGGCAGCATTGGCTATGATAAAAGGTGCGATCATGTAGAAAGACGTCACCTTTGAAAAAGGATGTATCCTTTCACAAAAACATGCAGATATATAGTTTTGTGATTGGCATTTGGGAATTCAATCAATCAATCAATCGTTCCATCAAGGAACAAGCAATCAAACATATATACATATCTGCTGAATGCACAGAAGGAAATAATACATTTTCAGATTTCTAAGAATATATAGATATTCTAAAGTGAATACATATTGCTGATATATTTGAGGGAGCATAGCAGCAAGCAAGAGGAAAGCATATATTCAGATTTATAATCAAGCTACCAAATTGAGGACTGCTTCATTAATCTATTGTGGTAGGGTACTCATATGGGAGTATAATGTCAATGTGGCTAATGGTTTATGCTTGTTATCATGAATTATTATTGATGTGATTTTTATTACTTCATTTTGCACACACCTTCACCATGACGGAGAAGGAGAATTACAAAGGGGAACGGCGCGAGGGCTCTCTTCTAGGTACGCCACCCAGGAGGGGACGCAACAAACCCACATGGATCAGAGGGGTTCTATCTTTTAGTTGAAGGGTTTTGCCTCTGGGCTGAGAGAGTGGCTACCAGGGCGCCTTCGTAACCTCACTCTCCTATCATGGTATGACAATATAAGGAGAGCAATCATGGGAAATGGAAAAGATGACAAGATGAGGATAACGGACTTCATATGAATGGGATGCGCCACATGAGTCCGGGGCGACCTCATATGAATGGCATGCGCCACATGAGGCCGAGGCGATCTTTTATGAATGGCATGCGCCACATTAGATCGAGAGCTCCTTATATGAATGGCATGCGCCACATAAGGAAGAGGACACCTCATATGAATGGCATGCGTCACATGAGGATTAGGGAGGGATGGTATAGCCACCCTAAGATCTAGGAAGATTAATTACACCCATCAAGTCACTCTAGTCCATGTTCCCCATGGTTGATCATCCCAAGGTAAGATTTAATTGAATTTATTAATTTGTTATGGACTTACAGATGTTTAAGATTTCTAACTTGTTGCAGGGATTAAGTCAGGACAAGGTATTCTCTAAACCCATTGTTTTCTTAGAAAGTTGATAGTTTAGAATAAAAATAGTATAATTCTTATTAAGGGCATTACATAAACTAGGGTTTATCTTGCTTATAGCATTTGATTGGTAAGATATAACCCTAACTTGTGATTCTAGGGTAAGATTTAGGGAAGTCCCAAAAGAGGACATTACATCACTTCATATGATGAGTTCACTAACAAACTCGTTACTAGGTTTGATAGGAAAGATGTAGAGGTCTACTATAGGGATTTAGCCCAATTGAGACAGATTGGTAGAGTAGACTCATATGTTAATGAGTTTCAAAAGATTGTAGTTATGGTTCCTGAGATGTCCGATAGGAGAGTGACTATACGCTTTGTTGAGGGTTTGAATGACAGGATAAGAGGATTGGTCAAAGCTCATAGGCCAAGGACACTTGATGAGGCTATTGAGCTTGCACTTGATTTAGACACTACTCCTACATTCACGCCACAAAAGAAGAGTTTCAAAGATGAGAATGCAAATCAAAAATCTTGTGAGCAGCCCACTCCAAAGAAAGTTGAAGGTATATCAAAGATGGATTTTGAGGAAAGGAATGAACTTCGTAGGAAGAAGTGTTTTTCTTGTAAAGAACCTTGGGAAGTTGGTCATAGGTGTCTTGGTAAAGGCAAGGTGCATTACATAGAGGTGATTGATGATGTGGATGATGATACTAGTTCAGAAAATAATCAAGGACAGCCAACTCTAGAACTTGAAAGTGATGGTAACAAAGGTTCTAGGATTGCTTATCTTTTAGGAGCTTCAAGGTATAATCCATTCATCTTTGAAGGCACTTTGTTTGGATGCAAAGTCATGGCACTTCTTGATAGTGGAGTTACGCATAATTACATTGATGATGGTTTGGTGAATAAAAAAGGTTTGTATTGTGTTGACTTTGAGGGCTTTGATGTGACTATAGCAGGTGGACTCACTATTCTTTGCAACAAGAAAGTGAACAAACTTAACATTTTATATGGTGAGTATACTCTTTGTGATGACTTCTATGTTCTTGATTTGAAGGATCAAGAAATTGTGTTTGGCATGCAATGGCTACATTCACTACAAAGAGTCATCCAAGATCTACAAGCTATGGAGTTGAGTTTCCAACATAATGGGAAACAAATTGTTATGAGAGCACTCAAGTACACATTGCCACATCAAATAGCAACCAAATCTATGATAGCTATGGGCCATGAATTGTCTCATGAAGACATGTGATTCGCATGGAGAGACTTGTATTGGATCAGCATTGGATGGAGAGCATTTGAGGTTTGAGATGGATGAAAACACCATAGAATGGCATGATATCATTCCTGACTTGTTTAACAGCAGTCCTACATCTTTGCATTTTTATGAGGTAGACACTTTAACACCTATGGATGATAGTCATTTGAGGTCTACTAATGCTAACATACAAAATTGGAGTGTTGAATATGGTGATTACGTTGAAAAACCTTGCACTACACATTCTGATTTTGTATATCAGACATTAGAAGATGTGGAAAGGACACAAGAAAAGTGTAAAAATTGGCTCGAAAGGGCAAGGAAAGCCAAATTGATTGCTGCTCAAACAAAACAGCACCTTAAAATGATCAAGGATAAGAGGCAATCAGCTTTGTTTACTCATTTTGGGCTAGCCAATGATGATATGCATGTATGTGAGAATGAAGATGAAGGAAAATCATATTTGCATGATGCATTAATCCCCATTGGAGAGCTAAATCAGCCTACTAGTGAGTTGACACAACATTATTTTGATGAGGCTTTCTTATTGGAGCATTTGGATGAGTTTGGGGCAGTTTGATATGGTGGAGATCACTATGTTCTTGTTGAGGATTGGTATAATGATGGTCTCCTATCATCATGTGTTATAGATGGCACTTTTTGCATCATTTTAGATGATATTTTCAGTTTGTATGTCATTGTTATGATTTATGACAACGATATAATAGGATTGGATACACTTTCATTTGCACTTGTGTTTGACATCCATCATTTGTTCATACTACACTTCCATGTTAGAGGGATTTCCAGCTTTGTTGGTTCATTGATTGGCATCGACATCTTCATTATTGGGTTCATTGATTACATCATGGTATGGATTTGTCACTACAGCCATTGGAGATTGAGTAACAATGAGTTTGCATCAGTTTATGACAGCAGAAGCATTCCTAGGATCTTTTACATCAGCAGCTTTGAGGAGGTATGTGTGAGTATATATGGAGAGCCTAGATGGATTTGGGATCTTGGTATTGATTGGTTCTAATTTGGTACTTGTGATTGCTTGGGGCAAGCAATCTTGGGGTGGGAGGACTTGTAATGTCCCCTTTTTGCGCTAGACTTGTGTATGGGTTGAGATAGAACCTTGGAGGCTTAGAAACTAGAAAATTGGCTCAACACTTTATTTTATTTGTATTTTTGGCTAGCAATATTATATTATATTTTTATAAAGCCAAAAATAATATGCCAAGGCAAAATTGAAGGATGGGAAAAATAAATGTTGGATAACTTGAAGATTGACCTTGGGAAATTTGATGGAGAAAATAAAATATAATATTATATTATATTTTATTATTTTAAAACCCACGAGAAAAGCGATTGCCAAGGAGAAAATAAAATAATAATAAAATATTATTTTATTGCAAAATTGACGCCAAAGGAGAAAAAAAAGAAAAATAAAACAATAAAATATTATTTTATTAGGGGAAATCAGTGCTCATAAAGGAAAATAGAAAAATAATAAATATTATTATTTTATTGTGGGCATCCAAATTGGAGGGATAAGGGAGAGATAAAAATAATAAAAAAATATATTTTATTTTTCCAAGGTAAATGGGGGCTTAGGGAGAAAAGAAGAAAAATAATAAAATACTATTATTTTATTATTTCATGGATTGGCGTCCAAGGTGGATGAGGAGAAATCATTTAATAAAATCAAATTAAAGATTTGATTTTGGAGGTGGATTTGAAAATTGTTTATATTTTGTCAAATTGAAAGAAAAATATAAAAAGAGGGCTTTGGCATCATTTTTGGATATCTTGATCATTTGGCAAATATTACATTTGAGTGTTTACTCTTAGCTGAAAAGTGAATTTCAGTTGTTCAAGGTGGTGTTCCTTCGGCATTTTTATGGTTTGGAGATAATCCCAATCCACCATGGGAGGTAAATTCGAATGGAGTTCATCATAGAGCTTAATTGGAGTGTTTTCATGGAGTTTCATTTGCAGATTTGGCTTTTGTTTGGAACTATTTTCATCAATAATTCCTTATAGAGGTTTACAAGTGAAGCGCTTGGCAAAGAGAGGGTTTTTTGGTGATTTCCAACTTGAATGCATATTCAGATTTTTGTAACAGCAGTCATCAAAGTGGTTTCAGTTTCAGATCTGAGGGTTATTTGGCATCTACAGGAGGGTTTCAACATCAATAGAGCTTCCTAACCCTAATCGCTCCACTTTGGTGCATGGCTGCTTGAATTTGGAGGGTTTTTATGGCATTCAGCATTAGGGTTTTATGATCAGCAGCTGGTATAGGTTTATAACGGCGATCAGTCATTGGTTTTGCTTCATATTCTTCATCAACAATCATCTGCAGCAAGGCATCAACCACTAAGTGTTATTATCTTTGCACTGTGCTAGGGTTTGATCACATAAAATCATTATTTGGGGCATTTTTGTACATCATTGAAGGACTAATATAAAATCAGTCATAGCTGATATGTAACCAGCACTCATCTATGTAATTGATTCATGCCATCTCATGATCCAGGTATGTGAATGAAGAAACCAATTTCATATCTTCAATCTGAAATTGCATTTCCAGCTATTCTATCTATTTTATAGTTATCTATTGTTGTTATATGAATGTTAGATGTTAGTTGTTGCAAAAGTGACTTGCAAATGGCTGATTAAGTGAAACCATGTTGCTACAAATATTAGTTGTTGTAGAAGTGAATTCGTGTTGTTGTAGAAGATGACAAGTTACTACAGAAGATGTAATTGAACTCTTAGATGCTACCGAAGATGCACTATATTTTTTGACTACTACTGAAGTTGGCTAGAACTTTCTTAGAGTCTCTAATTTGCCAAAAAAATATGCCATTCCACCAAAACACACACACAAAACCAAAATTTCATCTCAACCCACCTTATTCTATTGTTTTTGGGTGATGCGGGATTGCTTGTGAACCTAGATGCTCCTAGGCCAGTCCCTATGGCCTTGAATGCCCCAAAAGACCCCACTTTGGTTTTAAGAACCAAAAGATAAAAAATCATTTTGGATTGTGCCAAATGGGAAGCAATGGTTTTTCCATTTAATTGGCTTGAAATAACAAAAACAGCATTTTCTTCCCTATTTTTATTAATTTATTAGCATTTTTAAGTTTCTTGATTTTTTGATTGAATCCAAGGTAATTGAAGTCCATTTATACTTTTGGTTTGCGAGTTCAATCCCAACTCTGAGTAATAATACTATGATATAACCATTTTGATCTATCTTTAACATTTATGATTTGACAATTGACATTGAATTACCAATTATCACCCTATTCAATTTTGTACATTTGGTGGATATATATATTATACAACCATAATTTGCACACAATTTTATATATATAATTGTGTTCAAATTATGGTTGTTTTTATATATATAATTTGCACCAGATGTACAAAATTATGTATATAAGTTACCGGTTTGCTCACCCCAAGCCCTAGATCCTAGTCTGATTCACTCCAACTAGGGTACACAGATCAGTTCGCTACAGGTTCAATATGGGAGCATCATTTGCAGTCTAGATTCATCCGAGTACATCCGTGGACATGCCCAAATGAATCCCAACTACAAATCATGTTCCCATAACAAACCTATGGCAAATCCATGGGATTCTTAAATTTTTTTAAATTCTTTTTATTTTTTTTGTTTTGTAAGGACAAGAGGCAGAAATATGTTCATTATTATCTTGCATGTTCAAATGTAACTTCACAGATATGTTGTCTAGATTTTCAGTATTTTCAAGTTGGAATTCACAATACCTGAAGATTCAGAGCTAGTTGGATCATTTAGGAGTGTGAATTTTAATGGCATTGTCAAAGTTGTTGGATTTTGATTTATGTTCTTAATGAAACCACCTTTAAAATGGAGGAGAGGCAAATGAAAACTTTATGCGGCTAAGGAAGCTGTATTCTCCTGCTGGTGTAAGAAGCAACCTTAGCTGTAATGTGGCAAAAGGCTTTTTTATATGGCTAACAAATCAAAGGAAATGGCCTTCTTTGAAACTTGTGAAAGCGGTGACATAAACATTGCCAAAGACATGTACAAACTTGTTGATCTACCAATATTAGATGTAAAGAAGACATAAGAGGGAAGAACATGTCTATATATCATAGTAATCTGTGGGATTGTCAGTAATTTTATGATTGTTTTGTTTATTATATGCATGATATGTGGTTATCTAAACTTAATTCCTATTTTTAGAAATAAAATATGTATATACTTATGATTTCTATATGTTTTTTGTATGGATGTACACAAAACATACCCAACCCCCCCAAAAAAAAATTTGCCATACCAATGTACCCGAACCCAAACCAGTAACTTATATACACACTCACTCACACACACACACACACACGTATTGTACAACAAAACTGTAATGTCCCCTTTCCATCAATAAAGATGGAATATATAGATTAGCCTTTTTATTTCCCGAAGGCTTATTTATGTGGGTTAGGGAAATGATAAACTTAAAGGATTAAATAAGTCATCCAATATTTTATTATTCAGAACATTCATTTTGGGAAACTTATATTCCTTTTTATTTTATTCTTCCCACTCCTCTGTTGAGAGTTGATTTGTGGTGGGGCCCTCGTTAAGTGGACGCCAAAGTGGTGAAGGTAGGTGGAATGCTCAGAATATGGGCATTTATTAAATTTTCCTTGATTAGCCTGAGTGTAGGGTGATGGGAAAATCTGTTAAATATGCCATTCTCTCATAGTGGAGGGTTTCATGCAGAATTGATTATTCATCTTGGTGATAGACACCTTGTTGTTTAGCACAAGGCTTTGAGAGGTTGTTTAGTCTCAGAAACCTTCAGTTTCGGGTGTGAGAGACCATCCCTAGCTGAGGATACTAGTGATTTCACTCAAAAATCACACTAGAGCTTAATGGAGTTGTTTTGCAATTGCGGGATTTCATCCGTTTTTTATTTGTTTTTAATATCTTCAGTCAGAGTTTTGGATTTGTATTGAATTTTTGGTGTGTTTTATGTTGATTTTGTGATGAACGTCAAAGTATGTATCAAGGAATGCCTAAGCACAACTTCAGTGTGCAGCCGTACCTCCTATACGTGAGTCATACCATACATAAACATTCATATTAGTGCCAAAGTCAAAAAGGTAATTGAGTCTAGGATGGTTTTGTCTTGTAGTGATCAAATAAGACAAAACAATGATGAATGTGCAGCTTAGAGCCTCTGAATAGCTCCCAAACACTAGCCGTACGGACCCCTTGCTGCCGTACCTCAGAAAGGTACGTGATTATGAGGAAAAAGGAATCGCTGCATATTGGAGCTCTCAAAGACACTAAATAGTGATGCCTAGATTAGGGAAAGAGATTGCAACAAGTTTGATGAGAATATTTGGAGTTTTAGTGGAGTTATGAGTAAATTAGTGGGATTTCTGGGTACAGCCATGTCGTACCAGCAAGGACCTATTGTCAGATTTGCATAAAAATGCCTCAGATTTGGCTTGTTGCTCCAAAGCTTCTTGGTTGCCTATACATATAGACCATTTCTCAAGTGTTGATTGCTGGGGATTTGCACATATGCAGAAAACTAGGTTGATATGGGTATTTCTGGGTCGTTTTTGGGTGTTATCAGCCAACCTGTTTCATAGCAGTCCACAACAGTAATTGTTCTCAATCAACACTACCAGTGACTTTGTTGTATGAGGAGTTGGTTCAGCCTCTGCTAAATCCAATCAGCTTGTTCAATGGATTTTATAGGTAAAATTTTATTTGTTTGTCAATCCTATGCCCTGGTGCATTATAATAGCAGTGATAAATAATACGAAAATTTAGAAATAATCAGTTACATCAGTTTTTTTTATGAATTGTATTGAGTTTCTTATTGCAAACAAAGGGTGACCATTGCAGTGGTATCAGAGCTGGTCTCTTGCCAGCCTGTGTGTATTACCTAACTCTGCATGCAACAAACCAATGACAAAGAGAGAAGGTACCAGCAAAGGGAAGAGAGGAAGTTGAAAAGTGCCTGTAGCTCAGAGAATTCGGTGGTAGAGGATTTAGTCATGGCAAATAGAGATAAGGGAAATTGTCCACCTGATAGTCCAGGTAAAAGGATAGAAAGGAAGTTTGACCAGATGTTCGACATGATGGCCAAATTGATGAATAAAATGGATCAGAACTTATCTCAAGGCCCAAGAAATAACACTAAAGCCAGCAGCTCACAAAACAATGGTGCAAGAAATGATTATGTAAGAACACCCACTAGGACCTTAGTGGGAACAGCTGCGAGACCCCTTCAACCATTTGCAAACAGAAGGGAAGAAATGCCTCCTGATCATGAAGATAGAACTACATTCACTGATGATATCATGATATGTCATGATGAATATATGACACTGTAATGTCCCTTTTTTTGGCGCATAGGTTTTTGTGCACATCATGCTTGTTCCTAGTCTCTCGAAGGCTATCCAACATGTCTGGGAGAACTCCAATGTTCTTGGAGTGGCCGCGGTTCAGTCTGCGGAACAGATGAATGGGTTTCCTTTTGGAAATGAGCTATTTTTCTATGCCATTGAGCTCGGTGGATGTCTTGGGTTACAGTGATGGTTTCAGAAGTTTGATCGGGCTTCCAGATTGCTCTCCAAGATTCTTGGAGAAGTCGTCTATTTATAGTAAGTCACCCAGATGACATCGTTCTTCATCCCAAACATCATAGAAGGCAGTGGTATGATTTATTTTGCAGTTCGCCTTAGTTTGGGATTTTCCACAAAGTCGAGTGATTTAATGAGCTATTTAATTGTTATTTTCACTTAAGTTCCTAAAGGTGAAAATAATTAAAAAAGTGATTAAGTGTTATAACTCATTAGAGAGGGGAAAACATATTCTTTTATTTAGGCACTTAAAAAGTGAGCCTTAAGTGGAGAAAAATGAAATTATTTAAGTCGGAGGGAAAAGGTTATTATTTTCAAGAAACAATTCATTTCCTTTGTAACTCCTAAGTGCCTATATAAAGAGGTTGTGAGCTCATTGTTGGGGGTTATGCTTGGATTTCATAATGTTATGCTGCTGGGATTGAACCAGAAAGTTCATTCTCATAGTTCCACGGAGTTTCGGGGACGGGGACGGGGGGACGGCAGGGGACGCGTTTCGGGTTCGGGGACGGGGGGGGCCTAAATTTGGGGACGGCAGGGGACGGCAGGGGGACGGCGGCGAGGGAGCGGTGCACTGAAATACATATAGTACTTGAAAAATTAGTTATAAAAAGAGGTATAACTATAGAAGTCTATAAGATGTATAAATTAGTTATAAATTAGACATGTATGCAAAATGTGGAAGCATAGACAAGGCACATGAATTGTTTGACAGAATGCCTCAAAGAAATGTGGTCTCATGGACTGCAATGATTGCAGGATATGTACAAAATGGATTTGTTGAACAGGCTTTAGAAATTTTAAAGCAAATGCAATTGGCTGGTGTAAAGCCAAATACCACAACTAACATAGACATGTAGGCAAAATGTGGAAGCATAGACAAAGCACGTGAACTGTTTGACAGAATGCCTCAAAGAAATACATCGGCAAAACTGGGGGACGGCGGGGGACGGCGGGGGACGGCAGGGGACGGCAGGGGGACGGCGGGCGGATGGCGGGGGATGGTGGGGACGTTTCCCAGAAGTCTCCCCGTCTCGGAAACGGGGAGACGTGGAGACGGCTGTATTTTACGAGGGGGACGCGTCCCCGTGGAACTCGGTTCATTCTTCCTTCTTGAGGATGAAAACCCTCTCGAAGATGTCCAATTTCGATGGTGCAATATCCTTTGTAGCTGGAGTTTGGTGACTTCAAATTAGAAGTTGCACAGAGCTGATTTGAGATTGATAATTTCTTTGGAGTTTTGTTTGTTTTTCAGTTGGGCTTGCTTATGATAAATATTAGATGATGTTTGGAGTAATTGGGTGTATTGTTCTTGAAGTTTATGAATGTCCTCTTGCTTGGCCATACTCCATGGCCATCTCCTAGCAGCTGAGGGCAATTTTGATAGTAAATTCATGTTGACTTCTTTAATGTCTATGATGTATGGGAGTTGTTTGCTATGTCTGGGTGCCTCTTTTGAGATTCATTTGATGATGTTTGAGGCAGGTTTTATGGAGTTCTAAAACCATCTGTACCTTTCATGTTCGTACCCCTCTGGGATGATTTTTGATTATGGTATCATTTCTTATTGTTTGGAGCAAATGAAGATTTTAATGTGATTGTCTTATGTTGGTGTCAATTTTCTGAGCAGATTTTGCGTTGTTTAAAGTCAGTTTTAATATTTCTGGATTGCATCTGTACCATCCAGTGCCGTACAGCTACAGGGCATGATTTGATAGTCTTGGAACTGTTGTTCATTGTTTGATGCAAATATCTTATGGATTGTTATTGTTCAGTGTTGGCAAGTATTATTGATCACTTCTTTGAAAATTCTGGGCAGTTTTTAGAAATATTTATTGATTCATGATATTCCATGGCCGTACAGACCTGTAGGAGGACATTTGTATTCATGAGCAGATTGCTTACTGTTTTGACAGTCTTCTTTGTTCAGTGATAATGTTTAATGGATGATAACAGTTGGGGGGGGGCAGTTTGGTAATGTTTCATGATATTTGCGTGCACTCATGTGTAGATGGACATGCTCCAAGGGCCGTACAACACAGAAGGAGGTCTGGTTTGTATGACAATTCTGATCAGCAGTAAATCTCTGCCAATTATCAGCTATGAACAGTTATGACATGAGGTTCATTGATACTAAATCATATGCAGGGTTTTCTTGTGATTGCAAAACATATACAATGCTGATATGCTGATCTAATGCATCTTTCTGAGTAGTTTGTTGTCTGATATATCATTTGTAATCATTATTTTAAAATGTTGCAAACTCGCTAAAGAACCCCTCGATGGTTTACCGCCAGTGTGGACAAATTGGAACTTTATCTTTCATGTTTTCTACCCATTGAATAAGTGCCGAATTCCCACTGGAGAAGTGGATGATTTTGTTATTTCTTTCTTATATTCCCACCCATCGTAAAGTGGTGAATCCCCACTGCAATAGTGGATGCCTACTCATAGCAGATGAATGTATTTATTTGTTACACAATGCTTTAGTTTGTAAGCCAAAACACTGTATGCTCTCACCTCGCCCAATTTGGGATCTTGGTGATCAAAAGTGTGGTCATTTAGTTGTTCATGAAAGATTGTGCTAACATTGTGGTTATCCCTGTTTATAATTTCAAAAAAAAAATTGGGGTAGATTGTTACAGACACTTCCTGATCATGTCCGCAGAAGCTTAACATTTGATCAATTCATGAACCAGAAAAAGAGAAATGGCAGAAGACAGGGCAACAACGACAACAAAGATTACAAGCATGCCCTAAGTAAAGTGTTTTTGGACCGTTTTGATGATAGTGGAAAGTGTTCTGCAAGAGCTTGGGTTTAGACGGTCGACACATACATCACTTTGAAGCCTATGCCTGAGGAGACAGCCTTAAATTTTGCAACTTTGCACCTAGATGGGGCTGCCTATGAGTGGTGGTACCATGGTCTTGTGACATAGGGTCACAATCTGATTACAACCTATGATGAGTTCACCAATAGACTCATCGAGAGGTTTGACAAGCAAGATCCGGAGCAAAGCTTCATGGACCTAGCCCAACTAAAGCAAACTAACACTATTGATGCATACATCACTAAGTTTCAGAGACTTAGCGTAATGGTTCTGGACATTTCTGAAAGAAGACTCATATTTCTATTTGTTGAAGGACTAACAGAACCAATTAGAGGGTGGGTCAAATCCTTGGACTCACAAACTTTGCAAGAGGCCATTAAAAAGGCAAGAAGCATGGAGTTTTCAGCTCCAAAGACCAAGATAGAAGTCAAATCTTCTCCACTCAATAAAGATAAAAAAGCAATATCAAAAAATCTCAATCAGCAAAAGCCACCCACACAAAGAATGATTGATGAAGTCAAAAATGAGCTCAAAAGGAAAAAATTGTGTTTCACATGCAAAGAGCCATGGGCTCCGGGTCACAAGTGCAATGAGAAGGGTTGAGCACGCAATTTGGAGGTGTATGTTGATGATGATTATGAATCAAAATGTTGTACCCATACGAAATTTTTCGTCTATGCATACAAACACCCTAAAAGTAATGTCAAAACACACCTCTCAAGCACCGTGTTGCCTTGTCGTTATTTTCTAACCCCGATATATCAAAGGAGATCGAAAGGAGGCTAGACTGAAGAGAAGTTTCAAAGACCCAAAATGGCTACAGGCTATGAAAGATTGTCTAGAAGCGAAGGTCAGAAGCGTCGAATTGAAGACCAAAACACTGCAAAAGAACGGCAAAAGGCGCAGGGGAAAGACCTGGCAACTCAAAAATCAAATTTGTAAATTTCGAAAAAATTGAAAATTTTTTTTTAAAAATTCTAAGGCACAAAAGCGTGCCTAGCCTCTGGCGCGCGCGCCTAGGAGGAAAAGAAAAAATAATGCCTCAGAGGATGTTTGCACGCCAAACAACGAAGGACGGTGTCGAAATTTTCTTCAAAAATGTAAGTCAAAAGGGCACTTTCTCCAAGGAGCGCGCTCCAACTCCAAAGTGCTCCAAAGTCAAAGAAACCCCTGAGGCACGAAGAAAAGAGCACTCTCAAGGCGGAGCGCACTGCAACATCAAAACACTCCAAAATGAAGGTGAAATTTCTAAGGCACAAAGACATCCAAGGCAAAATCAAAAATGCTCTTAAGTGCTTTTGAAGCACTTTCACCTCGGTGCGCACTCCAAGGTCAAAACGCTCCAAAATTGAAAAGGCCAAAAATATGAAATGTTTTTCCAAAAATTCCTAAGGCAAAGAGATTGAAGCACTTCTCAAAGTGAAAAGGCACCAAAATTTACTAAGGAAAAAATTGCCAAAAAGTAGCGCGCTTTTCCCAAGGTGCATGGCAAGGGAGAAGCGCGCCTCCCTAAAAAGTGTCGATGCCAAGGAAGAAGTGGCGCCCAAACCAAAGGAAACTCCCTCCAAAATTAGACTTGGCCAACCTAGATGCCACCTCATGCTTTTTCATGCCTTTGGAGGTTATAAATGGAAATTAACTTCACTTCTCACTTCACTCTTCAATTTTGCACGTCTAGGGCAAATAAAAGCACTCTTATTTTTAGAATAAAAGCAGATTTGAGGGTTTGTAAAACCAAAGCTTCATTTGTGAAGGCATTATTGCCATAGAGGCTTATATTTTTGAAGATTGGAGCTGGTTTTTCTTTGCTACAACAAAGGAGAAGCCATTTTTGTTCATTCCCAACCATATTGAAAGGGTTTTTGAAGGTATTTCAAGGAAAAGCATCCATTTTTGTGCAGACCCAACTTAAAAGAGGGTGATTTTTATTGTTTTGGAGCATCTAGAGGCCGAATTTCAAGAGATTTTTGAAGGAGATCCATCATATATTGCTAGGGCAGCATCAAAAAGGTCAAAAATCAGACTTTTTCATCCATTTTTTCTTCATTTTTGAGCAATTCCAGCCACCTTCTAGGGCACATTTTTGACCTAAAAGTGTCATTTTTAGTGTTTTTGAGCTTTCCCAACACCAAAAAAACACTTCAAATCGGCATTTACATCCATTTCTAAGGGCCAAATTGAAAGGAAAACTCAGAAATTTCATTTTCCAAGGCAAATTGTATACTTTTTCAAGAAATTCTAAGTTGACAGTGAAGAAAAAGGTCTGATTTATTGGGACAGCGAGCTGAAAGAGGTCTGATTTTGCATTTTCTAGTGCGGGACAGCGAAAAGGAACACACCTCCAAGTCTAAAGTCAACATGTTCTTCTATCACCATGGAGGAGCATATGGATCTATTAAAGATAACTGAAGATGCAAATGAAGACTATTCACCTTGATTCCATTATTATTCCAAGTGAGGCTAAAGTTGATGAATTGGAGAAAAATCTCAATTCCCAAACTTAACCATTTTTCAGTATTTGTAGGAAAATCTATTGTGGGCATCTGGAGGGATTCCCAAAGTAGTTTCTATTTTGAGAACTAACTTTGCTTTTCAAAGATAGATTTATTTTTGGATTTGTTTTGGAAATCATGCAATTTATCTTTTTGTAGAACTCGAATTGTAATAACATGCAAGTTCAATTAACTGAATTGCATAAGACTTATTTTATATTTTTAAATGCTAATAAACTCGCATGCTTGCGTGCATCATTAGGGTTAGGTTGGAGAGTATTAGTTAACCCTTCCTTTCTATTTCATTGTACCTTTTGTTTTAGGGTATAAACAAGTGTTTTCTATACACTTAATTTCTTAATGGTAAATGTTGAAGCTTTTATTGCTCACATATTATTGTTCAACTGTGTTGCGTAGTTTATTACTTTGAGAGTAAATATATGCATTATTTTTGTAGAAGCTTTGTGTTGTTGAGATTATAAGCAAGTGTTTATGATTTTATGCTTAACCATTCGTCTTTGATCTTCCTCTATTCTTAGTGTTTCCTTTCAAATCAGATCGCCAATGTTCCTTTGATTTTTTTGAGCTTTGGATTTACTTAGAGAAATCAAAAGTATGCTTTTAGATTAGTTATTCTTTTGCAAAACTCAGAAAACTTCTTTAGGATTGCAAAAGAGCTTGAATTGCCTTGTGCTCGTGCCTTGAGAAAACAAAAAAGATAGGTTAATTGTATTGTCTTTTTAAAATTTCTTGTCTGAGGGAGCTTCCCCTCCTAATTCGAAGAATAGTTCTACTGTACACGCTGTTCCGTTTAGAGTTGCACCGAGAGGTGCGAATTTAAACGCTAACACAGAAAAAACTGAACAGCAAACTCAATTCAAAGATTGTGAAGAAGTTGAGAATTTTGATGAAACTCCAGAAGGGCCAAAAAACAAGAAAGTTGATGATGGTATTTTTGCCCAACTTTCGTGCCAACCGAAGAATGATCCCTTTAGGATTCATGGTGTATTGTGTGGACAGCAAATCACTGCCCTCACTGATACTGGTGCTACTCACAACTTCGTTGATGAAGGATTTGTAGCATGAAGAGGCCTTCAGACGGAGGAGTTTGAGGGATTCAATGTTATTGTCGCGGATGGGTTTACAATCCAATGCACAAGAAGGATTCCAAATTTGAGTCTCCATTTGGGAAACTACAAGGTTAAGGATGTTTTTCATGTAGTAAGTATTGGTGATTTAGATATTGTCCTTGGCATTCAGTGGCTTAAGTCATTGGGAGAAATTTATTTGAACCTTCAAACCAGGGAACTCAAGTTTCAAAATGATGGAAAAACAGTGGTTTTGAGGTGAATGTCAAAAGATACATCACGAGTTCCCACTACAAAAAAAATGGAAGAAAAAAAAGAATACCTCACAGTTATGCAAGCCTTGCCACATAAGCAAAGACAAGAATGCAGCTGTAAATGGTCTGAGAAGCTTCCAAAAGAAGATGAAGAGCTGGCTGGAAAAATCAAGACAGCAGCAAAAAATGCAAGTTCAGAATTTATTTTGCATAGAGACCAGGTAAGCCAAGAGTCTAATCATGTTTTCCATACATTCAATAGTCCACTCTATGAAGTAGGTGCTGATTTGATATGTGATAACTCTGTTTTTGAGTGGGATTGTGAGACATCAATTGTTCCTAGATCCTTGAATATTAATGTTGATATGGCTAAGTTGGAAGAAGAAGCTGATGTAGTTGTCTCAAATCTGTATTGGGAGCAAGAGGATTGTAAGGTCCGAAAAAAAAACACTTGCTAAAGATAACCTTCGAAAAGAAAATCATTACATGTAATTAAATAAGATAATTATAAAATGGTGCGGAAAGGAAAATGATTAAATAATTGTCATCATTATGCTCAAATAGAATTACATATGTCAGTAAACCAATAACATGATAAAATAGGACTAAGCCTTTACAATAATTAGCCTTGAAGGCTTGTATAACAATATGTATAATCAATATCAATCTGTATCTGCCCTACTGAACCTGAGAGAGAAAGAGAGAGTATCATCGTGATGATATCCACCCTGCCACGAAGCATTAAACTTCCCCATGCTACCCTACTGGGAAGCCCAACCCATCACGAGGGTTCTAGCAAACTGAAGCCGGCATGCATGAAGGAATCTCGAACTCATCATACACAATGCAAAAAAATAGGAAATACATTCTCAACACAAGAACTCATTGATACATATAACATACATATGCAAGAAGCACTCATTCATCACAAGTACACTCTTAAGTCAATAACAGACAAATAGATGGCCTAACTTGCCACATAAAACTCAGGATCATTCAGATCACCCAAACATAGTCTTATAAAAAATGACAACATTTATTATCTATTAAGGATAATCTAATACTCATATCACCTATTGTTCATCCCTTGCACAAGCAAACGGTAAGACACATCAACCATTATTGAAATCTATTACCAAATACCTTGTCAACTTACATATAATTTAGTGGAAAAGAAATAAAATACCTCTACTTAACTTTTTCTAAGATCATAAACAAAGCCATTTCAACACTAGGTTACAACATAACACAAGATGTAGTTCCAAATCATGTCTATTCATATCAATTCAGAGATCAAGTCGATGATAAGATGTAATTCTTAAATTTAAACTAAGATATAACTTCCAAGAAAATAGAGATTCCTAAGTTCACGAGAAACAAATGCTCAAGTTATCACAAATTAAGATTTCTCTAGGTTCTCCCAATTTAAATAGAAAGTCTAGTCAACCAATAGAATTCAAAAATGCCTTATAATTGTACCAAGCATAATAAACTTATCCACCAACTCAAGACGAGTTAATTATTTAGTTGTGAAACAAAATATATACTTCATCCCATGACTCTATACTCATATTTAGAAAGTAATAAGGGTATAGTAGGACTTAATAGCCTTCGTTGATTCATTCTACTAGAATAATTCTAATTGCTTATATCACTCATAAACCACTATCCCACACAACTATCCAATTCCCTAGACGTTATTAATTTTAATTACAATCATTAAACTTATTCACTTAATCATCTTAAATACCTGAGTGCAAAACCATCTTCTTAAACAAACACTTATCTCACCCTTACGTTCTTATATACTACATACTAACCAAAAAATATATTCCTCACATAATGAACTAAACCTATGCTATATTATTTTCTTCAAACTCTTACTCTCCAACACATATCACTCATCCCATATTATTTATTCTCTTAAACACCGACCTCTCTCAGCTATACTAATACCCTATTTAATCATCTCATCCTTATAGATAAATTTACATTCATATATCACTTCCTATTCTCACCTCTACATGCATATCATGTATATAACTTCATCATATAACTTCTATCCGCATGCCTTCAGCATATAAGATATATAACTACTTCATATATATCCTATGGTCTCTGCCAAGATCCTATCTATATGCACCAACGAGAGCCTTGGAATAGGTATGGATATCTATCGACGCAAAGAGGAAGGTGGATATTTGCTAGATAACACCATTGCAAGATCTTTGGTAGACATCTATGCCAAAAAGTGGAAGTACAAACTGCTGGGAGCGTGCAAGGAAGAGAAGATACACGGACTGTGTGACAGAATGCCTCAAGGTGATGTCATTTCCTAGAACGCAATGATAGCAGGATATGCACAGAATGGGTTTGTTGAAAAAGCTCTACTAAATGCCTCAACAGTGTGGGGGCGCGAACTGTTTGCACAAAATGGATGCCCTGAAAAGGCTTAAGAAACATCAAGCAAATGTGTTTGGTAGGTATATAAATAAGTCGTGGAAGCTCAATCAAGACACTTAAACCATCTGAAGAAAGATTCATATACATGCACTCGCATACTCAAGGATTCAAGATACTTACTAAATGCCATGCCAGAGAGGGAAAAGAATAATTTTAGATTACAAATGAATATAGGCTAAGAAGCATTTATATTCCTGGTGCCATAAGAATATGAGTGCAGGAATGATTATATTCTTGGCATCGTTAATATACTCTTAAAAGGGATGATTTTCTTGTGGAGATTATTGGGGATGCTGATTGATGAAATCTACATAAATGGGATTGCGCTTTAATAATGCACTACCTCAGATCTCCTGTAATAATGAAGGGACATCCATCAAAGTATAATGGAAGGGAAGTTCTATCAGATATTGAAGTTGCGAGTGCCCAAGTAAACATGCATGCACATGACCTATCTCTCAAAATGCCTAAAAGAAATGCACGGTGTCACGAGAAGCTATAATTACTGGATATGTGCAAAAAAGATTTAAATATTGTCTTCATAAGAGGGATCTATCAATATCCTATGAGTGATAAGGAAAAATACAACCCACCAATCATATAGATGCATACGATTAAGGAGGGTACTCACAGGTAATGCAAAATTGATGGAGTAGTCGCAGTTATGTTCAAGTAACATCAATACAAAACTATTGAAGAGAAAGCCAAACCCGAGTAAATAAGGGTGCAGAGATTAAATCCTGGGCACAAAGCATCAAAATGATACTACAGGGATTCGCCTCCAAGACATGGTCGTACACTAAAAGGATCAATAGTACAAGGTAAATAGCTTTTGCTTATCCCAAGTCATGGAGAAACGTCACCTCCAAAATCCAAGGATACAGTTGCAAGTCTAATTACTCAACAACACAGAAATATAAATCCCAAATAGTTTCTACTATAAGACGTCAGATAGATGGCTCGAGTAGTAAGAACATTAGATTTTCATAAGCTTAAATTTTCTTGAAGACACGACAGTGAGTTTGAATAAAACATGGCATACAGGACTTGTAGCACTCACCTGAGTAGTCTTCCTGGCATATTTTCTTGGTTAGTATGGAAATCGGCAAGCTGAAGTCAACTTGCTTCCTAGTACTCATGATGGCCTCCCTGATCTTCTCCAATACCATACATGTCTGTTTTCCAAGTAGTGGGTAGGTTATCACATATCCCCCCCATATTTCCCTTAGATCTCCTATATATAAAAGATCTCCCTCCCAAAACAAAATAGAAAATGCATTAAATTCCAAATAGCTCCTCTTTTCCACTATCTATCTCCTTTTCTAAAATTAGTCTCTTACTGAAAAGAAACAATTATTTCTACGATTCCCTCTTGAGGTGTGTAACTGCCACTTCTTCCAAGTGGCCTAAATAATAGAATCCATTATTCTAGCAAATAATGACAAGCAAAAGGAATATTTTCAAGAGGCATTAAAATAAACGCATATAGTCTAATTTTGTAATTTGCACAAGTAAATTTATTTGCGACTAATATTTACTTATGTCTATCATTCAAACAAATATTTTAAAATGTAATATATTTTTATGCAATTTATAAATCTATTGCAACTAATAGAAAACAATTAAAGAGATATTCTAATGCAATTTGACTACATGGTGTGTGCAATGATTCACTTCATCGCAGGCCGCCGTCAGTCGGCTAAACACCCTCTCCTCGATGATACTCTCTCTCCGTCGAGAGAGTGTTGTCTTGCAATTTCACATGAAATAATCAATTAAATTCCCAATAATATTATTTAATATCATAATTAAATATTGTAAAATAAAAGGGTTGTGACAAGGATGGATTCAGAAAGCATGCAATGTGTGATGTTAGTTACCAAAATCCTAGTGCTTTGGAGGTTCCATTTGTTGAAGGCACTTGGATTGGAAGTGTGAAAGGCATTTCTTATTGGGAGAGATGTCTTTGGTTTCTCTAGAAGGTCATTAGATGAAGCCCACATGAATAGTAGAGTTGCACAGCACAAGCATGGTAGAGTTGACTCATTCCCTCAAATTCTTGATAGGGGTCACCAACAAAGTATGTTGGAGGGTTACGGAGACCAAAGAGGTGTTCCTCGGTGGAGGAAGGTTCAAATTTTCAGTAATAACTCTGCTGTTATACTACAGATCAGCCGCCACATACTTTGGATTGTATTTACTCATGAAGGTTGGCAAGGTATTGCAGTTGGGAGTTGGAGGAACTTCCCATTTGGAGGATGTTAGGGAACCTTTTCCAGCATCTCCTAAGTGGGGTTTGAGCATTCTAATACTCTACTTTCATGTTCATCTTGGAGATTCCTTCAAGGCAGCTGTTGTTCCTTAAGTACAGATCTAAAATCAGATTATTCAGCACTGATTTTAGTCATGAACAGCAGCGAGGATGTGTTTTTTCAGACCTCCCAGACTTTGAAAGTTCATCTTACAAAGGTTTATGACGTAAATTATGATAGTTTACCTTGGGAGCTCAGTCAGAATAGCGAACTTCCGCACGCCTGGATTCATCATTCAGAGTCTCTCGGAGGAAGAACAATGGCGATTGCAATTGTAAGACAGCATGGCACATGGTATTTGGGAGTTCACAAACCTCCTAGACTAATCTGGGATCCTGGGGTGACATTATTCAAGATGGCTCTATTGGTTATGGATTGCCAGTTGCTTGAGGGCAAGCAACTTCAGGGAGGGAGGACTGTAATGTCCCCTTTCCATCAATAAAGATGGAATATATAGATTAGCCTTTTTATTTCCCAAAGGCTAATTTATGCGGGTTAGGGAAATGATAAACTTAAAGGATAAATAAGTCATCCAATATTTTATTATTCAAAACATTCATTTTGGAAAACTTATATTCCTTTTTATTTTATTCTCCCCACTCCTCTGTTGAGCATTGATTTGTGGTGGGGCCCTCATTCAGTGGACACCAAAGTGGTGAAAGTGGGTGGAGCGCTCAGAATATGGGCATTTATTAAATTTTCCTTGATTAGCCTGACTGTAGGGTGATAGGAAAATCTGTTAAATATGCCATTCGCTCATAGTGGAGGGTTTCATGCAGAATTGTTTATTCATCTTGGTGATAGACACCCTTGCTGTTTAGCACAAGTCTTTGAGAGGCTGTTTAGTCTCAAAAACCTTCAGTTTCGGGTGTGAGAGACCATCCCTAATTGAGGATACTAGTGATTTCACTCGGAAATCACACTAGAGCTTAATGGAGTTGTTTTGCAGTTGTGGGATTTCATCCGTTTTTTATGTGTTTTGAATATCTTCAGTCAAAGTTTTGGATTTGTATTGAATTTTTGGTGTGTTTTAGGTGGATTTTGTCATGAACATCAAAGCCTGTATCAAGTAATGCCTGAGCACAACTTCAGTGTGCAGTCGTACCTCATCTACGTGAGTCGTACCATACATAAACATTCATATTAGTGCCAAAGTCAAAAAGGTAATGGAATCTAGGATGGTTTTGTCTTGTAGTGATCAAATAAGACAAAACAATGATGAATGTGCAGCTTAGAGCCTCTGAATAGCTCCCAAACACTAGCCGTACGGACCCCTTGCTGTCGTACCTCAGAAAGGTACGTGATTATGAGGAAAAAGGAATCACTGCATATTGGAGCTCTCAAAGACACTAAACAGTGACGCCTAGATCAGAGAAAGAGATTGCAACAAGTTTGGTGAGAATATTTGGAGTTTTAGTGGAGTTATGAGTAAATTAGTGGGATTTCTGGGTACAGCCATGCCATACCATCAAGGACCTGTTGTCAGATTTGCATGAAAACGCCTCAGATTTGGCTTGTTGCTCCAAAGCTTCTTGGTCGTCTGTACATATATACCATTTCTCAAGTGTTGATTGCTGGGGTTTTACACATATGCAGAAAACTGGATTGATTTGGGTGTTTTTGGGTGGTTTTTGGGTGTTTTCAGCCAACCTGTTTCATAGCAGTCCACAACAGTTTTTGTTCTCAGTCAACACTACCAGTGACTTTGTTGTATGAGTTGGTTCAGCCTCTGCTAAATCCAATCAGCTTGTTCACTGGATTTTATAGGTAAAAATTTATTTGTTTGTCAATCCTATGCCCTGATGCATTATAACAGCAGAGATAATCAATACAAAAATTTAGAAATAATCAGTTACATCAGTTTTTTTATGAATTACATTGAGTTTCTTATTGCAAACAAAGGGTGACCATTGCAAAAACCAAACCATACTGAACCCAGGGGAGAAAAAATAGGCAAACTGCCAAACGCGAACTCAAACAAATAATGTAGGTTGGCAAGCTCACTACCTATAATCGTGTGTTGGTGGACCCATTGCCCATAGTTGTGGGTATCCCATTAACCCCAAAAGCACCTAGCTACATAAAATGGTGGGTTGGGGCCACCATCTAACAATTATTATTGACATTGAATGAAGAAGGTTCCTAACAGCCATCCATCCTTGAATTTCTTTCCCTCAAAAGAAATTGCAGAGAGTTCTTTCTCTATCTAGTCGTGTCTCAGAAGGCAAGTCCTGAAATATAACATTTAACAACTTAACATACTTGTAAAGAGTTACATCCTCTACTTGGGATCTAGGTTCCATCTCAATAATGTGCTCCTTTTTCCTATCACATGATAATTCATTGGTTCGATCTTGGAACACATTTGCAAACTCTTCAATAAGCTGTTGCACTCCTTTTGTCTAGATTGTAAATGCTTTATTATCTTGACATGCAAGCAATCCAAGGAATTGCAAAGGAAAATGAAACACGTTTCGCCCTTAGCGAGCTTCTTAGACTTTTTTTTTGTTGAAATCTATTTATTTGCACTAGCTTGAAACCTTCTAATCTATGTATCAATGCTTCAGGATTTAACTGTGTGCAAGTTTTTTCCTCAACTTTTCTCTTCTCTTGCTCTTTATTCTCCTAATGATGGATCATGGAGTATGATCCGAAACGTTGAGGAAAAAACTCGCACATAGTTAAATCCTGAAGCATTGATACATACATTATGGACTGTGGAAATCTGATGTCTATCACCTTCTAATCTTTTGTCCTTCAAATTTCAAATACAATTCAGGCAAGTTTTGTAGGATTACCCCAAGGTCTTCAACCAATATGTTTCTAAGACTACATCAACTCCTGCCAAAGCTACAACACAAAAATCAAAAGTCATTAAACATGGGAAAGGAGGGAATCTCATTATCCCTACCACTCTATATTGAAAAGATCAAGAAATGGCTACTTCAACAAATGTAACATGTTGTACCCAATCAAAATATTTTGCTTCATTCAGGCATTTTGTTAAAGTACAAATTTTTTCGTCAAAAAAGTCAAATTTTCTAAAAATAGAAATTTCTATTTTTAGAAAGTTTCTAAAAATAGACGTCAAATTAGGTTTTCTGGGTTTCTTGAGATATGGATGCTGACAAAATTTTTTAAAAATAAAAAGTTTCTAAAAATAGAATCTCTGATTCAGGTGTTGTGCCCGATTTTGATTGGCTAATTTCACTTCACGATCAAGGTGTTTTCTCTATTGGGTCAATTCTGCTTTTTCAAATGGCGAAGCACGAGCTCCGGAGCCATCAATGGAGTAATTTCATCTGCCAAAGATCAGTTTCAAATTTTCTAGGTTGTTCAGACAACGCAAAACTGTCAAGCAATCGTCGACGGACGAAGAAAGGAAAACGGAGCATGGTGAATCCGAAAAGCATGGAAAAGTTAAAAACCTTTAAAAAATGGTTAAGTCTGGATTTTCCAAGCGCCCCTAGAGACTGTAGGTGCCCGACTTTAGCAGACTTAGATTTTTTTTCTCGTGTTTTTCAGAAAATGCAAAAAATACCTTCATCAGCCCGCTTCCATCAGGTGAAAAGCAGTCAAACTCAGTCAAAAGGCCCATAAAAGCAGGGGATTCATCTCAGATATGCTCAGGCTATCCAGTCTACCCTCATCCTGATGCCTGTCCCTGAAATCTTGAAATTGACTAAGTCTGATGTCCTGAAGCCCTGAAAAACTAACTCTGAAATCTGGTGGATCCTCAAAAATCTAGAATTTGCATGTCAAATCCCATGGATCCGAGACCTATCTCAAACATCCTGAAAGTATATTTCAAAATATTTAAAGTATCTAAACCTATACTTAAATATATTTTGAACTATATGTCAGGTAGGGACCTTCAAAATCTAGCAGAATTCCACTTGCCATCAAGATTTGCAGAAGAAAAAGAAAATTCCAAAAAATTTCTAAGGCATGGAATGTCAGGCGCCCCAGGAGGCTAGGGGTGCCCATCATCTCCAGACTTCGCCAATTTTTCGTGTTTTTTCCGAAAAATGAGCAAAGTTGTGAATATCAAAAAAAATGACTAAGGTATGAAATTCCAAGCGCCCCTGGAGGCTAGGGGCGCTTGGGATCTCCAAAGTTAGTTTTTTTAATGTTCCGACAGCATCTCTTGCAGCCACTTCCTGATCTTCGTTCGGCGACAGTTTCCAGAAGTCAAATTTGCAATCAAATGTCGTCAGAACGTCAATTTGAGGCTGGGGGTCAAATCAGAATTGATAAACTTGAAGATGCCATGATCAGTCAGCTTTTTCAGTCAATGGTGATAGTTTGCCATCTTGTCGAAGTTAGAGGCAGGTCACACTGTAGTTAGAACGAGTGCAAAGTTTCAAAACGAAGGAAAAATTGGCTAACACTTTTGCAACCTTGCGTGTTTGATGACATCATCAAAGAAGTAATTTTTATCATCTCACACATGAAGCCATAGGCAGCTATAAAATAGGGATTCTTCCTATTCGAGTATATCTACTTGGATTTGTGCTTTAAAAGATGCTTTCTTCATGGATAAGACTCAAGCTTTATTCTTTCACAAAGAAAGCTGCTTTTTTGCCATAAAGTTTTATAAAAACAAACTTTTGGCCGCTTTTATTCATTATTTTTGCAAGTTGCATCCAGAGGAAGAAAGCATATTTTTCTTCTCATGAAGATTGAGAGCCCAAACGAAGTGCTTTTTCAGTGTCTTCGTGGTTTCAAGATTGGGAAGCACATAGGCATGCTTTTTCGAGGTCCATTTTTCTAGATCATTTTTCAGAAACAGGGTCGGAGCTTTTTCAATTTTCATCGAAATGGGTTCATCTGAAATTCCATCCTCTTGAAGATCGGAAAATTTTAGTTTTCTAGAAATCTATTTTTTTGCCACTTTTTTGGGAAATCCTCTGCTTTTTCAGAATCCAATGATCTGGGTTGCTTCAGAATAAGATTGTCTACAAAACCCATGTGCCAGCTTTTTCTCTCGAAATCAGCTTTTTAGAAGATATTATTTCCAAAAATACCAGTGGATGACATCACCAATAAAGCAAGAATAAAAATGAGAATGAGACACAAAAAGCAGCTTTAACTCAATGCTTTTTGTTTTAAAGCATTTGCTTTCATTCAAAGCTTATCCATCCTTAAAATAGTAAAAAATCACTTTGTAATAGTTGGAGCTTTCTTTGCTTTAAAGCAAATTGTTTTAAAGCGGTTGTTAGTTGTAATCTTTGTCTTAAAATAGAAATAAAGCTTGCGAGTTTGCAAGTTAGTTAGATAAAATCAAGGAGATTTTAGGGTTCCCTACTCCTTTGATTTAGTATAAATAAGGGCAGCCTTGCCCATTGTAGGTAATGGTAATTGTGATAGCAAAATTTGTTGTGCCTATTCTAGCCTACAAAAATTGTTATTTCAAGTGCTCGTTCATTCTGTGTTATCTGTTTTCCAGTGTTTGATCGCATATTGTATGCCTGCCTTTTGCTACAATATTGTTGTCCTAGAGTTGTATCAACTTTATGATATTGAAATAGAAGTCTCATGCCTGCCATTTGCTTTGATTTTCTTTCTCCAATCATCTAGTTTTGTCGTCAGATGTGTGGCTTGCGTAATCTTATTTCAGTTTTCATCTTAAAGAACAATAAGTCTTCTAATGTGAATCTTAAAGAAGTTTATTAAAGCTTTTATGTTAAAAACAAATCATTCCTTGTTAACTTTTAATCCCTTTGCTCTAAATTTACATAGGAGATTAAAAGCGTCATTTAGTTTAGGCCTAGCTATAGTTAGAAGTTTTAAAAAGGAGAAACCTCTGCTGCAGTGATTAGAGTTTTATGACCTTGTGCTCGCAGCTGAGAAACAAAAAGAAGATAGGCAAATGTAATTTATTTATCTTTTTAGCAAACATCAGCAAAAAGGGAACTTCCCCTCATAATAGAAGAGCAGTTTAACTGTGCACAGCTGTCCATTTCCAACTCGCATTCTAGAGATGCGAATTGAAACGCCAACATAACATACTCTCTTTCCATATCAATCTACATCCAGAACATTACAGCATGTCCTAGGCATCTAAGGCAAATTATGGGAATAGATGTACACTAAAAGATTTAAGTGGGAGGGCCACCAATATAAATCCTTTCAGTGGAAATCCATTACCAAGAGATGCAAGCCCACTAATACTATAAAGTGGAAGTTCCTTACAAAGCATTGGAAGGTCATCCCAGGTTATTAGAGAAGGCTATAGTCAAGAGATGGAATCTCATTCTAGGAAGACCAAAGCCCAATACTGGCAGTTAATTCAACCATGCCATATGGGAAAGAGAAATCTTGAAATAAGACAAACTTTAAGGAGTTTGGCCCCATTGGTGATAATGGATGGAAATAGTCATCCAAGCAGTGAAGTCCAATCAGCATGTGGACAGAAAGTTCATCATACCAAAATAAAAGACCATTTATTGGGAGCCTATTATTTAGAATGGAAGCCCAATAAATAGGAGCTTATCATAAGAGATGATAGAATCCAAGGGATTTAATGGCTTTCTTTTCCAACAAAATAGTGCAGCCAAAAGATGCGAATTTCACTTGGACTTTCCCATAATTCCACATCATGTTGCTTTAATTCCATAGCATAAGGCAAAACATTTGGAGTTACGTAACACAAGAGCATGTGGAAAAATGCTTACTAGTTTGGGCTTTTTAATCATTTGTTCTCATTTTTTTTCATTCCTAACTTGATTAGACCAAACTATCTCCATTAGCGAAGTGACAAGGTTCAAAGAGGCTGAGGTTCAATGGCAGCTTGTCAAGGCACCATTTCTCATGATTAACCAAGCATAGGAATATCTATATATCACAGGGAAAGCTCTTGAGTTGTATAGTCAATGGTGTAATCCGTATTCCATTATGGTTTCTAATTTCATGTTTCGCTTAGGTTTTCATACTAATCTTAACTGAACAGCATGTCTTAAGGTAGCTCATTGGGTGAGCAAAAATTAAGCATGGACTTGTCATAGATCATTGTAAATCTCTACCAATGCACATCATAATGGCCTACATTTGTTAGTTTTTATTAATTTGCACCTTTCAATGTGACACGAAATAGAACAAATGTTCAATAGAACTGCTCTTCAAATTAGATGGGGATGCTCCCTATAAAACAAAAACTAATCTAATATGAACAATATGTACTTGCTATTTACAATCTTTATAGTGTTTTTCTAGGATGGTTCACATGCTCGTGCCAAATAAAATTAAATGTGTATTTTTTTGGACTCACCTAGAGTAAAAGGTTGACATGCACTTCAACACAAGGCAAAAGATTTTTATATTTTTTTATTGAAAATAAATACACGCTTACATTGTTTAGTTAAAAATAGAGACTATGAGGTGCAAGTTCATGTAATGATTGAATAGGTTTAGATGTAAGGATACAATGCTTTGGTAAAATAAATTAAAGGATTAGTACAAGGCCACAATCTCCAGCTTCGAATAGAGCTACAATACAAAGTTTGCAAATTTGGTAGAAGCAATCCAATATACCTCAAGACACATAACAAAAACATCTCAATAACAATTTAGAAGCAAGACAGGCATAATAAATTCTATTGCATGAATAGGAATTTCAACAAAAAGCAAGCACGAAAATTACCATTAGAAATTAAGTGTAAATGGCACTTATTTATAAGGTTTAGAAGAGATTACAAGAAAATAAATGAAAGAAACTAACATGTTTCAACTCTAGCAACCGCTTGCATGACATGCAAGTTTTATTATAAAATCTTATCCCCTAAAACTAAATATGAACTCTAGCAATCTCCAATTAAGTTGTCGATTGAAATTATTACAAACTATCACTTCAAGCTCAGATCTCTCGCATGGCAAGAGATCTAAAGATAGATGATCTAACAATAGCTAACTCTGGGCTAAAAATTGATAATGCTAAAAATAGTATGAGCTATATATAGTGTTGGCTAAATGTTAAATTCTCTAAATCATGATAAACAAATTCTACACTTGATATCTAATTCCTACAAGAATAAAATTGAAACTGAAACCTATCAAAAACAAAACTTTATCTTGGATGCAAGAATCTATTTAACACATACTATAAAAAACAATAAACAAACTGTCATAAACATTATCATTGTTTTCATTAATTCTGAACATAAATATGCTACAAAAAATAAATAAAACTTCTCATACAAAATTGTACCTCTGCCCTTTCAATTTATAGATCTTACAAGGGGTATACACAAGAGTTATCACAAGTCAATCTCAACTTCAAACTAAAGATCTGCATGAAGGGATAAGATAGTGCAATCCAAGAGATAGTTAAGTGTCTCTTGGAATCTGTGCCCTAACTCAATTAAACTCAAACAAGAGAACACTAAATTGAAGATATGACTTCACTTGAATTCAGTGCTTGAGAGATAACCTTATTTTCGTTTAACTATCTAAAGCCAATGCTCAGGACTTGAACTCCAGTCTTATTTAATAATTATCTCAAGCTAGCGCTTAGGACTTGAACTCGAGTCTTATTTAACAGCAACTGCATCCTAACTAGAACTGTTGCAGAAGATTATCTAAGATACATATTTGAGCAATCCCTCTTATTGAGGAAAGTATTCTCCATCACGCCAAGTTGTTCCCTGAATATATTAAATTTTCCTTTTGGAAGAGGCTTAGTCAAGATATCAGTGACTTGTTGATCTGTTGGAATGTACTGCAAAAACACAACTCCCTTTTGAAACTTTTCTCTAATGATGTGGTACCTCATCTCAATATACTAGGATCGATCATGAAATACTAGATTTTTAGAGAGTTTGATACAACTCTGATTATCACAGTAAATCATAGTAGCATCCAAAGTCTGATCTGTTATCTCTGCTAGTAACTTGCAGAGCCAAATGGCTTCACAATGAGCAGAACTGGCTACCATATATTTTGCTTCTGTTCAACTGAGTGCTATAGAAGTTTGTTTTCTGTTGTACTAGGAAACCATACCTAAACCTAAAGTGAAGCAACACCATGAAGTGTTCTTCCTATCACTAGCACTACCTACCCAATCAGAATCCGAAAAACCATACAAGACCGAATCTTCATCACCAACATATCTTAGTGTGAAATGCACTGTGCCCTTAAGTATTGGAGGACATGTTTTGTAGCAACCTAATGAACCTGCCTGGGTTGCACCATGCACTAACTCAAGGTGTTTACTGCAAAACAAATGTTAGGCCTGGTATTTACAAGTACATGAGGGAACCTATCAATTGTTTGTACATAGATGGATCTTCATCTACCAAATCTAAATCCGAATCAACAACTGACTTCAAATTTGCTACCATAGGAGTGGCCATGGGCTTGCAGTCCATCATCTGAAATCTCTTCAAAATCTCCACTACATACTTTCCCTATCCAAGGAAAACTTAATCTGGATTTTGCTATACTTCTAACCCCGAGAAGTAGTGCATCAAGCCAATCTCCTTCATATAAAATTCCTTTGCCAACTCTATCTTGCACCATTCTATGAGTTTCTTTAAACTTCTTGTAAGTATTAAATCGTCTACATACAGGACTAAAACAAGCAGACTGCAATGATCAATCAAATGGTAAAGATTGGAATCTGCATCTATCTTAGATAAACGCAAACTTGAAAATATTCATCGATCATGGAGTCATAGTTCACAAACTTAGACTCGACAGACCAAATATTTCCAACTCAACAAAAACTCCGCAAAACTCAGCAACTTAAAAAATAGTTTAATTTTTGAAAAAACATAAATTTTATGCAAATTATAGCTACAAAATGTATCAAATGAGTTTGGCGGGGGTCTAGGGGTAGCACCCCTTGTGTGGGTCTGTGGGCAACACCCCCAACGGGGTTGAGGGTCAATGCGCCTAGCGGGGTCTCGAGGCAGCACCCCTAGCATGTTCCTTGTCATGGTATAGAGCAGAGTCAAGGAGTAGAGCCCCCACCACCAAGCCCAAATGAAGACCTTTAAAACCACATAGACCTGCATGGTGCACACCGTTTTCATAATTTTTATAATGCAAGAATCATGTTTTTTCAGCATTTTCGATGCATTTAAAGCCAAGAATCTGCTCAAATGTTATTGTGTGTATTCAAAATGCCTGAATAGGGATTTTAAAGCTAGAAATCAATGTATTTTTCACCTTTCTTTGTGTGTTTTTTCTGCATACAAGATGCATTTTTGTTGCCCCGTGAGTCAAGGTCTCGAACTTGCCAAGTACTAAGCTTGTCGATTTTTTCTCCAAAAACTCGCCCCTCAGACTTCTAAGTTTACTTCGCAAAAAATCACCACTATTTTTTTTGCGAGAACTCAGCAACTCAGCGAATCTACGAACTATGCCTAGAGTACAATGCACGAGGTGCCTGTTTCAAACCATAAAGGTCCTTCTTCAATCTGCAAACATGAGTCTCATGTTCATGCACCTCAAAAGCCCCTTGGCTAATTTATGTACACCTCCTCCTCAATCAATGCATTAAGAAATGTTGTCTTCCGATCCGCTCAATATAAACCCAAATCAAAGACTGCTACTAAAGATGTAATAAATCTGATAGAGGTATACCTAGCAACTATACAAAAAGTCTCCTCATAGTCAACTCCCTCTTTCTGGGAAAACCCTCTAGCCACAAATTGAGCTTTGAATTTTTCAAAGTTGCTATCTGCTGCATGCTTGATCTCGTATAACCACTTAGAGACAATCACTAACTTCCCTTCTAGTCAAGGTATTATCTCTCACACTTCACTCTTCATTACAGAGTTGTACTCCTCCATCATGGCACCTTGCCAATCCTGCTGACTTATTGCCTCCTTAAAACTAGAAGGCTCTACATTAATGATGGAAGACATTAGTCCCACATAATTTGAAAATTTCTTGGGAGGATGACTTACTCAAATTGAAGTTGTAGGAGTTCCAACTTGCTCTTACACCTCCTGTAGTGTCAAGGTGAACCACTTAGGTTTTCTTGCTGAACTGGATGGAAAAGAGGCACCCCCTGCACCTCTGAAAGCTTGCTGATCTGAATCTGATTTTTCTGATTTTTCTGAATTCTCTAAATTTTTTGAGTTCTCTGATTTCTACAGATCAGCTTTTCAGGCAGCAAGTTCTTCTACCTCCCCAATTACTACAAGAGGTTCCTAAGACTTGGAGGACCATGCATCCTCGTCAAACTTAACATCTTTGCTCAAACTACCTTTTGCTAAGATGGAATGTAGATTATGTAAGCTTTTGAGGTCTCACTGTAACCCACAAAGATACACTTCAAACTAGAAGGCTCCAACTTGGTCATTTTCTCATCAGCGATATGAATGTAAATAGGGTAATTGAAAACACAAAGATGTGCTACTTGAGGCTTCTCCCCTGTGAATGCCTCCTATGGTGTCTTGTTCTTCAACACTCTATGAGGACACCTGTTGAGAATATAGACTGTTTACTGGCAATGTGGTATTCATACAGACATAGAGTAAACAGAATTATGTAGTATAATGCATACCACAAAGCATGAAATTATAACAGCATTGCACAGAATAAAGCATTGTTCCCATTAATTGAATATATCAGTATTACACTACAATGTCACAATGCTGCGGGGTCCCCCGACTACAAAGTATTAAACCAATATATAACTTGGCCAAGGTTGGTTGAGATACCAACCGTTGGCAAAGACTCTATAACTATCCAACCATCGGGGTTAATTCCCGATAACACTCCTAACTTAACAACACTAATTAATTTATGATTATTTACTTGGCCGACTACGGCCGACTACAATTATAACTGACTACATCATCCCCCCCACAAAATTAGTCTTCCAGACGATAGACAACCATCAAGTGACATTAAGTAAGCTTTGTCGATGACAATGCTGAAATAGGAGCTGTGTAAAAGTAAAACCAACACATTTGGAACACCTGCCAGTAGACCAACCAACCAAGGGACCCAATCTAATAGCACACTGAATGCTGCAAATGTTGCACCCCATTGCTCACTGAATCAAGATAGTACTCGTTTGATGGGGGTTTGGGGGCAACGCCTCCAATGGAGTCGAGGGGCAGTGCCCCTCGCGGGGGTTTGGGGGCAGTGCCCCCAACAGGGGTCTGGGGGCAGCGCACCCAGCAAGGTCGAGGGGCAACGCCCCTCGCAAGGTCTGGGGGCAGCACCCCTGGCACGCTCCCTGTCGCAATACAGGGTGGAGTCGAGGGGCAGCACCCCCACCGCCAAGCCCAAATTAACACCTTCACAACCATTCAGACCTTCATGGCGCACATCATTTTTCTGACAAAATCAGACACTCATCTGCAATCTTCTTGCCCTTGTACATTCTCTCTGACAACTTCGATGCTACGTATTTGAATGCTGAGGAACCCGTTATCTTGTTGTTTTGTTCAACAACCCACGACTGTTGTCTGCTCAACTCCTTCTCTCTACGGTGAAACGCAATTGCTTTGTTGTACGGCCTTGATGAGATCGTACGGCAGCCTGATATCTCCCTCTTCGACTGCACCCTCAGGTCGTACGGTCTCTTTCCGTACTTCAAACTCTCTCTTTCCGTACAGCCAACTGCTATTCCTTATACAGTTGGCCTCTCCTGTTTTGGTAAAAATGCCGGATTGGGGGGTTTTTTAAAGGGACGGTGGGTCGTAGGCCGTACGGCGTGCGACTCAACCGTACGTTGTACGGCCAGGTCATACGTCATACGACCAATTCTTTTCTTTCTTTCTTTCTTTTAAAAGCTAGGGACGCGAGTGGGTCGTACATCGTACGGTCTAGCCATACGTCGTACCTTTTTTTTCAATTTTTTTCCAATTTTTCCCGACATTTTATTTTTTCGTCTTTTCCAATTTTTCATCCATGTCAACCTAAACCGGATTTTTCTATTTTCTCCAACGGGGTCCACGTTTGATTTGCAACTCCAACTTTATTGATTTTGTAATCGTCGGCAGGAATCGGAACTGTTGTCTTTCTTGGAACCAGAATTGTTGTCTTTCAGAAGCCGCATACTATGTTCGGCAAACTGTCCAACTTTTTAACATCATTTTTTCTCTATTGCTTTTCACCGATTGCCAAAAAATTGCAAGTCGGCAGAATTACTCTATAGTCCTTATTCTTTTTGTATGGTCTCTTTCTGGCGGATGTTTTCAATGTTGTGTTTCCGTCGTTAGTTTCGTCATCCCGATTCACCTTGCTTATCAATGACTCTTCATACCTGATCACCTTGTCTGGTTCAAATGTATATGCAAGTGTATCATCTATCTTGGCTTCACCCTCTGTATATTCTTTCTGTGCCTCTCCTGGTCGACTTGTCTGTTCTGGTCGACTTGTCTCTGCCACTATTTGCTCCGTTACTTCCGGCTGATTATTACCTTCCTCCCCTTTGTCACTCATTACTGTTCCCTCTTGCCAAGTGGTCGAGTGTTTGTCAATCCATCCAGTGCTTCATTCATTAACAATGTTTCACTGGGCCCACTATTGCCGAGTGTTTCACTAGTCGCCCGAGAGCATTCGCCACTTTCTCTTATTGAAATCATGTTACACTCTGGCTTGAAGAACTCATAGTCTTCCATCTACCAGTGGAAGAGCCCACTAAAGGAATTAGTTTCATCCTCAGAACATTCTTGCAGTTTTAATACTCCTTCCTCATCAAGTTCTATTGGTCCTCTGCCAACTGACTCCCCTCCGTCTGAATCGGAATCTGATGCTAATTCTTCACTTACAGCCTGTGTTCTCAAATCTATGATGATCTTCTTACCTTTGTTCTCTATTGACAATGTGTTCTTTTTCCAGTTGTGGTTGGCCTTGGTGGCTATCAACCACCCTCGACTGAGTAATGCGTCGTACGACGCATTTTGTGCTGTTATGACTACAAAGTTTAACTGAAAGAGTTGAGTGTCAATCTTCACTTTTTGAGCCATTAGCACTCCTAGCGCTTTAATTTCGTGTTGGTCTGCTCCCAGTAACTAGAAATTTTGTGGCCATATGTAGGTTTCCCCAAGCACTTCCACGTATCTTCTGTCAACACATTCACTCTTGATCCACCGTCGATTATTGTGTTCGTCAGATAACATCCACCGATTTCCATGTGTACAGCGGCTAGATTCTTGCCATTGTTAACTGCTAACAGTCTCGGGTCGATGACTTGTTCTCCTTCCAGCGGTGGCTCCACTATGATGTGTTCGTCCTTTGTTTGCCTGTTTGGGTTCCCTTCCATCACCTTCGAGATTGCCATCCTCAATTGCGGCATGCTCTGTAGAAGATCTACTATTATGACCGATACAGTGGTTTGTAACACCTGATTCACAATACTCTTGTCTGACTCTGGTCGTACGGTAGTTATTTTTCTGTTCTTCTCCTCCATTTCCATTGCCATCTCTACTTCTTTTCTAGCCTCCCAAAGTCTCTCCTTCTCGGTTCTGGGATCTGGATACGTTGCTTTTTTCCATTGTGCTTGGGTGACCGCAAGGATCTCTTCATCATTTCCCTTGAAATTGATGAGGTTCACCCCTTTCTGCTTTGGGCAATCTTTTTCTTCGTGATCCCCAGGCCCACACCACTTGCATAATGCATTTATTTTGTTCTGATTATTGTTTGGGCATTCCCTTGCAAAGTGTCCCCATTCGTTGCATTTTCGGCACTGTATCACGGGTCGCCCCTTGCTGTCGTACTGTATTCTGTTTCTCGGACTTCTATTGCTTTGGTAACCTCCAGGGGATGCATGGCTATTGTACTGGGGCTTTGGTGGTGTGTTCGGCGGTGTTGACAGTTCTCCTTGAGTAAAGAGTACTTACGTACCCCTTGCTTTCAGATTGTATGGGCATTCCTTGATGGAATGTCCCATCACTTGGCAGATATCACAAAACAATTTTTTCGGGCAGTTTGCCTTTGCGTGACCTTCCCCCTTGCAATCCGTTCACTACAGTTCTCTGGCTTCCCTCATACTCTCCTTGTCAGCTTTCAATTCTTTCATTATTCTCATCATGTCCTTCCTGAGTGCTTGCACAGTCTTGAACTCACTGTCACTGTTGTCGTCCGTACTCTCCTCGTCGTCCGTCTTCCTTTTCCCTCGGAAGGATGTTTTATTTTCACTCTCTATATCCATCGCTCGATTGTACGCTTCATCGTACGACGACAGAGGCACGACTTTCATTTTCTTTCTCAGTGATGGGCGCAACCCTTCGATGAACCATCGCTTCTTCAGCTCGTCCGCCGACTGAGTCTCCAGTTTTCCCAATAATTCTTTCAATCTCCGGTTGTAGGTTGGCACGTTCTCGTGCTTCCCTTGCTTCGTACTATAGATCTCCGCTACAATTTCACTGTCATCCCTCAGGAGTTTGAATTCGTCTTGAAATGCCTTCTTAAGTAATCTCCATGATGCCCTGTGTGCTTGGGCCAACTCTATGTACCAGTCGATCGCACTATCTCTCAGTGTTGCTGGAAACGCTTTCAGCCAGTAGTCCACATCATCTTGCCCATTGGCTATCCAAATCGTCTCGCACGTCTTACAGTGTCGTACTGGATCTTCTAACCCATTCCCCGTAAATTTTGGCAACTTCTGCCTCTCTCCTGGCAGAGTCACCATCCTTCCCCGATGCCCTCCTTGTGTGTTGGACCTGACTAGACTGGTTCTCTCGCAACGTCCCGGTGCGTCACTTGCACTCTCGGCCACGTTCGAGTCTTCCCCGCGTCCTCTGTCGGCGTTCTCTACACCTCGAGTCTCCTCGGGTTTGTTCCGGTACTCCCTTTGCCCTAGGGTCTTAGGCTTAGATCTTCCAACTCTCGGCCCTTCGTCATCCGATATGGATAACTCTCTAATGCGATGTATGTTGTTTTCAATTTCTTCTGCTAATTCATTTTCATTCCCTTTTCCTTTATTTGTCAGCGGTGTCTTGAAAATTCTTTTGTCGGTTTTGTCAACGAGGTTTTGGTGCAACTTTGTATATTGATTTATTTCATGACGATGTTCGTTGGCAATTTGTCTCAGTCTTTTCCTTCGTTCTTCTTGTTCCTTTAATCTCAATGATCTTCGTGTTCTTTCCTCTGATGTTTCTTGCCCACCTGGTACTTGGTTCTTATCCTTATTGAGTTGTATGGGCATTAATTGCTACTTGTACGGGCCTTAGTTGCCAAACGTACGTCTTCGGCTTGTATCTTGTTCCTCCTCTTCCCGCTTGGTTCTCTCAACGAGATTTCCCACAAACTACAGAGGTCTTCTATCAGAGCATCTTCACAATCCTCGTTTGCTTGTATCGGCTATTCGGTCGGCTGCCCCATCACGACGCCATCTTCATTGTGTTTTTTCTCGACCCTGAGTATACCCGACGGTTTGCTCGTCCCTAACAACACCACTTGTCCGATGGTCTCCGACAACTCAACTTGTCATCAATGGTCTCCGACGGCTCAACTTGTCATCCGATGGTCTCCGACGACTCAACTTGTCATCGACTTGTCACCCTCAACCCGTTTTCGAATAGGCAACGCCGCCAAATGTTTACTAGCAATGTGGTATTCATACAGACATAGAGTAAACAGAATTATGTAGTATAGCACATACCACAGAGCATGAAATTATAACAGCATTGCACAGAATAAAGCATTGTTCCCATTCATTGAATATATCAATATTACACTACAATGTCACAATGCTGCGGGGTCCCCTAACTACAAAGTATTAAACCAATATATAACTTGGCCAAGGTTGGTTGAGATACCAACCGTTGGCAACAACTTTATAACTATCCAACCGTCGGGGTTAATTCCCGATAACACTCCTAACTTAACAACACTAATTAATTTATGATTATTTACTTGGCCGACTACGGCCGACTACAATTATGACCGACTACATAGACAACTATAAGACATGCTTCTTCCCAAAGACACATAGGTAGATCTAGATCATCAATCATAGATTTGGCTATCTCTATAATGGACCTATTCTTCCTCTCTACAACCCCATTTTGTTAAGGGTTGTAGGGCACTATCAACTCCTTGATTCTTGCTTCCTTGCAAAAAGTGTCAAACTCCTTAGAGGTATACTCCCCTCCAATCCCAAACCTTAATACCTTAATCTACTTTTCTATCTAATTTTCTACAAGAGCCTTAAACCCTTGAAACTTTCCAAAGACCTCATCCTTGGTCTTCATGAAGTAAATCCAGAACTTCCTTGAAGAATCATCAATAAAAGATATATAATAAATGTTACCTAATAAGGAAGTTGAAGACATGGGTCCACATACATCTGAGTGGATTAAATCAAGAATATCTATTGATCTATGTTTGTTGCTAGGAAAAGCAACCTTCGTATGCTTCCTAAGTGCACAGCTCTTGCATAATCCTTTCTTCTCAACCTTAAAGTCAAGCAATCCTTGCACCATGTCCTTCAAGATTGGCAACACTCCATAGTGCAAGTGACCTAGTCTTTTGTGCCAAAGCACAAACAAGTTGTCACTATCATGCACTAGAGCTCTCACAGGATCTCATTAAAACTTGTATAAAACACCCTCTCAAACACCTCTAGCCAACAATTGACCAGGATTCAACCATATCTTCTAGATGAGAACTTGTTGATCATCAAACTCAGCCATATATCCGAGATCTGTCAATAATGAAACTAAAAGAAGATTTTTAGTTAAGACAGGTACATACAAAACACCAGTAAGCTCAAAGATATTGCCTAATGGAATCTCAAATGAGATGGATCCCACTCCTACAACTGGACACGTGGCATCATCACCAAGTTCTACTTGCATGCTTTCCTCCTGCTCTTGAATTTTGCTGAAAGCCCTCTTGTTAGAGGTCATATGTTTGGAGGCTCCACTATCCACATACCAACTGACACCAAACATGATGTTAGATGACAAGCATGAGACCATAGAGAAGTGTGTCTCAAGCTTGGATGAAAGCTCATTTGCTCCAATTGATGCTTCTGCACTCCCTGCAAACTACTTTTGTTGTTGTTGCTTGTCCTTCCCCCTTTTCTCAGGACAGTAAGAAGCAAAGTCCCCAAACTTCTAACACTTGAAGTACTTATTGTGGCTCAAGTCCTTTTCTTGGTTAGAGGAACCCAAACCCTCTTTCTTCTTTCTGACCCTTCCCGGGTCCTTTCTTGTTACCCTTCTTCATCTTGCTGATGAGGGCAAGATTTTGCTCCTCATCCATTCCTACAACAGTCTCCAGTCTTGTCTCCTCCTGAATGAAATCATCCCATAGCCTTTCAAAAATGGGAAGCTGATTCTGGGCACAAATCCCAAAAATAAAAGTTTGCCAATAAGAAGAGAACCCATTCAATGCGAGGGGTACTAGCTCTTCACCCTTGACCTCCTCTCCAACTGTTGCAAGTTGATCGAGGAGTTCAGTAATCTTCATCAAGTAGGCAGCTATTGTATGAGTATCTATCTTGCTCATCCACATGGCTCTAAGCTTATTTCACAACAACATCTTCCGATTGATGTTCTCTCTCTGATATAGAGAGACTAGAGCATTGAACATGTTCTTTCCAATGGTTTGTCCAGCAATGCGAGGGATCAAAGGATCCTTTATAGAATCAAGGATGACACATTTAGACTTGGCCATCTTCTTCTTATGATCTGCCAACAACATGGAATCGGTAGGCTCTGCAATTGATTTCTCAATAAACTCCCACACATCCTACTCCAACAACATTTGTACCTAAGATATCCACAGGATGAAGTTAGAGGGACCTTCCAAACTATCTTCACACCTGAGACTGAAAGTAGTCATACTGTTGCACTACAATATCCTACTAAACAAAACAAATCAGCAAACTAAACAAGAAAACTTTATCACAAGTCCACTGTGCTTTTCTCAAGCACAAATCATGGGCATCTCACCCTTAAAACCTCCCAACAATACCCTCTCACAGGTAGCAGCCCTACTATCCATTCAAGGATTCCTAGAAGGTTTCACCATATTACTCTGATACCATGTTAAATTCTATAAATCATGGTAAACAAATTCTACACTTGATATCTAATTCCTACAAGAATAAAACTGAAACTAAAACCTATCAAAAACAACTCTTTATCTTAGATGCAAGAATCTATTTAACACATACAATAGAAAACAATAAATAAATCTTAATGAATGACTGTCAAAAACATTGTCACTGTTTTCATTAATTCTGAACATAAATTTTCTACAAAAAATAATAAAACTTCAAATACAAAACCTTACCTCTGCCTTTTTAATTTATAGATCTAACAAGGGGCGTACATAAGAGTTATCACACATCAAACTAAACTTCAAACTAAAGATCTGCATGAAGGAATAAGATAGTGCGCTCCAAGAGATGGTTGAGTGTCTCTCAGAATCTACACCCTAACTCAGTTAAACTCAAACAAGAGAACACTAAACTGAAGATATGACTTCACTTAAACTCAGCGCTTGAGAGATAACCTTATTTTAATTTAACTATCTAAAGCTGGTGCTTAGGACTTGAACTCCAATCTTATTTAACAACTATCTAAAGCTGGTGCTCGGGACTTGAACTCCAGTCTTATTTAACAGCAATTGTGTCCTAACTAGAATTGTTGTAGAAGCCTATCTGAGATACATATTCTAACACTAAAAATAGCGAATCTCAAAATATGCTCTTCTCTTTGAAAATGGTGATGGCAACGCAAGCTACAAATATACTTCTAGATAGGCAGCTTCACATGATCTTGGTGAAGCTTTCCCCTTGCTCTAATCATGACGAATACTTTCAAACCCTGACAATTTGATGCTTGAATCTAAAAACAACCCTAACTCAAAATATTGCTCTAAAGACTCCCTAGGGTTTGACCAAAACCTCTGATGAAATTCTCTTCAAAATAACCCTATAACTGATTTTGCCAACAAATAATATGAGAATTTGGAGAAAATTAACTGTTGTTTGTAACAAAATCTCTTTCAAAACCCTATTGTGAAGCTGTTCTTATGACTGGTTTTAATTTCATTTCAGCATTCACTATACTAAATTTGCTGTTTATCCACCTTGAAATGACTAGCAAATAATAGAAGAAAGGAAATTTTGAAAGAAAAAGACAATTGTCCAATGCTCCTTTGATTGACTTTCTTTGAAAAATGGCACCCTTCTGCTGTATAAGACTGTCAAAACCCTACAAAAAGGAACAGATCTGCTACTGTACTTGGCATTCAGCCGTTGGTAAAAAAAAGTCTGATTTTAGTATTCTGCAGTCATTTTTCTATCATGACCTACCCTGAATTGGATTTCTATAGTGCTTTACACTGAGGAAATAGAGCGCTTTAATCATAAAGTTCCTTCTAAATCAGACACCCTCTTCCTATTAATAGAAGATTTGTCTTTTTGTGAATGCCGGTCAGCAGCTTTCATAGGCACACCCCTTTGTTATTAATAGTTTTCACTATATTTAGTTCTAGTCGACTTCCTTTCATTCATCAGTGTCTCTTGTCAATATGTAACAACACTTTAAAACTTAAGTTTGAATCCCTTTGATAGGCGCGCACTTCTACCATGCGTCAATAGACTTTGAACTTGCACTTTTTTATTTCCTTTGTGTAGGGGTGCACTTCATCACCAAGTGTGCACCTATGAACATGATTTCAAACTTGAAATCCACCTCTTTCAAGCGTGCACCTCATGCTCCCACTTGCACTTTTAAATGTAACTTAGATTTCAATTTTCCCCCACAGGTGCGTGCACCTCATGCTCCCACATGCACTCCTGAATGTAACTTAGATTTCAATTTTCCCCCTCACAGGTGCGTGCGCTTCACTCTCCCACATGCACTTGACAATAGAGACTGGAACTTTGGACTTTACCTTTCTGAGGTGCGCCCCTCAGCTCCAAATGCACACCTTAACACCATACTTAGCCAATTTTATTATTCGAATGCCTCCTTCTCAAAGGTGCACCCCTCAATCTTCCACACGCACCTCTACATTGAATTTGAAACTTGACTTTGATCTCTTTAATCAGGTGCACCCTTGACAACATCACTTAGCAAATTCTTCTGAGTTCTGAACATGATTTCAATTCCCCCTTACAAAGGCACACACCTTTGAATGTAAACTCTAGAGTTGAATTTGGAGGAATCTTCCCTTCATAAGGGTGCACCCTTTCTATGCAAAAACTTAAAATTCCAAACGCTTTCCTATATCAGGTGCATGTTGATCTTCAGACTTAGCACATCTCTCCAGCAACAAAATCTCTTTCTTCGCCAAGATAGATGACTTCAAGAACTCCTTTCCATGATCCTACAAACATTCAAAAAAGAGCCAAAAAGAAGACAAGACAACAAATTGGATAAGACCTGATCATGAATTGCATATGGAAAAAAGTAGACGTATTTAAACTTGACACAATACAAAAGGTTCTCTAGGTACAACAATATTATATAGGGTTCTTGATCTGTAACAAGTTCAAATGCAAATGATATGGCACTTATCAACCCAATATTCAATCTTAGCTCTAGAAAGGCTATTGATGAGACTACCAGCCCAAACAAAGGAGTTGATGAGGCCAAGTAGGAGCATTAAGCTAGTTCAGATAATGTCAATTCGAGGAAAACGTTAGGGCTCTACTTAATCTATACCATACCATTGCCACTAAATGATGATGAAACTTTTTAACTTATATTCTTTTACCACTAAGGCTTCTTAGGATGCACTTTCATGTCTTTCCAAATTGTTTAAGCTTAGAGAATGATGCATATAACAAATCTGCTCCTTTTTTGTTGCTGGTTTGTATCGACAACACTGCTCAGCAAGAAAATCCACCATAAAATCCAGATATTGATTTCAAAGAATCTTGTTTCAAACAACAATTAAATAGTAACATTGATTTCAAAAAGGGCACCTGTTTAAGAAATTTAAGAAAGATAGAATCAAAGGAAATAGATATTTGTGGAATCAGCTCCCCTAAAGCTAATCAGATATTGTTTTTAACATATTATCAAAGCCAAATTATTTTTATTTTCAAATTTTGTTTGCCTTCATAGATATCGGATACATTTAATGCAAGACTTTCTACTACAGTACATTAAATACAAAAATATATCTTTCAAACTAACGCCAAATTGAATGCAAATAAAAACAAGAAGATCCTGAACAGATTCTTTTGTTGCAAATTAAACCAATTACTTGACTCACACGCAAGGCAAAAGCTCTATTGAAATGCAATGTTGCGACCATGGTCTCATCAATCTTGTCCATGCTTAAAGGTATACATCGCAAAGCCTGCATCAGATTGAAGATAAAAGAGTACATAAATCTGTAATTATTCTTATAAGTAAAACCCATAGATAAATATTATTAAATTCCAAATGCTAGTAACTTTGTTCTATATAAGATTTAAGAAACATTGTTCCGGAAAAAAATATGATTGTCAACATACCAACTTCTCTCTCATCAAGGGGACCTTACATCCCAAGTTAATGTAATGAAATATTACGTTAGTATGAAGATGCCAAATATGGTGTTCAAATGGATTGATGACAACATGAGAGAGAAGAAATATGATTCTAAGAAATTAAAAAAACAAAACACATGAATAAATCAATTATTAACTCAAGCAACCATTAGTAATTGTGTGATAGACTTCTTATCATTTAATAGATTGAATTAGTAATGTTGCAAGACCCTACAAGAAAGTCTTATGGGAACCACATTGACTAAAAGATAGTAAGAATCAAGATGTAGGGGGGAAGTGATAATTAATAAAGTTAGTTTTAGACTCCTAGAGCTTAATCAAGTTCCTTGGAAGGTACCTATGATGAGAATAGCATACAAAAATAGTGTCTTAGGACTACATTGTGTATGTTAGAAGCAATCTCAAGTCCAAATTTACTAGGTTTGGAACTAAAAGTGAGAGATGCGTACACAAACACACTCACAAAATCATATTCAATCACACAACACAAAAAGAGGTTAGTGAAGGTAGGCTCATAAGGCATTACATGCACCAAAGGTTTTGCCAATCCAAAAGCATGATTCTAGGGTGCAAGTCACTAGGTGTATGTATCAACATCCTCTTTCTAGTATTAAAATTGCTTAAACTTAAAGGTGCTTGTGTGCTTTGTAAGTACCCTTGATTTGTGATCATTATTAATGTGCATGAGTGAAAGGTCATAGAAGAAATGACTACTCGTGGACAGTAGTTATTGAAGTGATGAATTGAGTCTTCAAATAGTCCATGTAGTGAAAAATTTCATAAAAATAAAATGAATAAATACATACTTCAAGATAACTTTGGTGATGTTTGTCATCCAAAGACATTTGCACAAGGATGTTTGAGCTAGAATGTTCACTTGGGGATGTCCTTATGGGTCCACCTGATTGAACCTTCTTAGTGAAATCCCAATGACTATTACATGCACACTAATTCCAAGATACACAACATACAAAATTAAGGATAGAATCTACACCATCTTGTCACCTTCAAGCACAGGGCCTTACAAGGGACCCATAGGGCCACCAAGTTGATCACCTCTTTCTCCCAGCCTATTGCTAGTGTTAGGGATATTAGACACCCTCAAAACTCCAAAGATATTCACACAATTGATGAGAAATTAGTGAGACAAAGTACTTGTACACACACTACTTCTGCATATGCTTGGACTGGGCACCCTACCTCTCTCACCCAAGGCACCATGCTTTTGTCATGTCTCACTCCCAGTTGGGTCTCACATTCAAGTGAACGTTATCAACACAGTTATAGGTACGCCACCCCCTCTCCCTTGGTATGTGTACCATCGTACCGATACAGATACTAATAGGATACGGCTCAGATATGGCTTGGATACCGTGTCCGGCCATACCAAAAAGAACCCAAAAGAACCCTATTTTTTCCCGTGTTGGATACACGCAAATATGGCGTTCTCATGATATTTGTGTCGTATCCCAAAAATATTAACCCTAGAATGTTAAAAATTGCTGCAAGCAACTACTCCATGACCAAGCATGTAGATTTCTTATTGTGGGGAACTGCTCCAGACTAGCATGCACGCAATCGAAAAATGTCTTTCTACGCGATCATATTTACTCAAATAATCGCGTTTGTTCTGAAGTTTGAGATATAGTGTCAACAAGCAATGGAGGAAGAGGTGGATTTTATTAATTGTGATACTTTTTTTAATTTTTGACTTTTTCATTTTACTTTACACTGTAAATTTTTATTTATTTATTAAGTTTAATACATTTAACTTTAATTTAAGTTTAATTTAGTAAAATTTTATTAAGTTTAATATTGTTTATTATTAGACTTGCAATTTTTTTAATTATGTTTATTGTTTATTAAGTTTTAGTTCTTAATATATAATATATTTGTTAAATATTTATTATTTATATTAAATTATATTATTATTAAATTTAAATTATTTAATATTATTTACTGTTAATTATATATTATTAACAATAAATAATATTATTACATTAAAGTAACAAATTAGAGTGATGTTCTGCAACAACTTTTTGCTCTACAACTTTCCCACTTTCTGTTTTTGAATTTGGCACTGGGCGGGAATGGATGGTGACAGTCCGAGGGGGGCCCGTGACACAGTCCCCTCCCCTGACTTCGGGGGCTTCCACTGTTGGCACGAGTTGTCGAAGGGATCACGTGCTTCATCCTACGAAGCAGGATCCCAAGAAGTGGAAGGAGGCACTGGTGGGTGCTGCTTCGGGCAAGGACGAGTACTCGGTTAGCCTATCGATCATCTTGGAGATAGAAGGAGCTAAGGCACTCAAGCTCCCTAATCAGACAGTTCTAAGAGTGGTGGCATCTATGGATAACACCCTTGTGGGTAAATTCTTCGCCTTTAGGCCCAACATTGATCTTGTTTGTCGATGGATGGCGGCCAAATGGTCTCTTAAGGGAAGTGTGTCTGCAAGTGCTATGGCGAGGGGTTGTTCCTGTTTAAATTTACCTCCTAGGAAGACATGTTGTCGATTCTGGCGGGTGGCCCTTGGCTGTATGGGAAGCACTCGCTCTCGCTATGCAAATGGAAACCTGGCTTCGACCCTAAAGCGGACCTCAATCAGTCAGCTCCCGTATGGGTGCATCTGTCGGGCCTACCATTGGAGTTTTGGGACGAGGAAATTTTTGCCTAGATAGGTAATACTTTTGGGGACTATGTGACAGTGGACAAAGTCACCAAGGCAAAGGCAAGGCTTGTCTATGCTAGGTTCTGTGTCAATGTGGATGTCCTCAAAGACCTTCCTACCTCCATTATCTTGGAATCCAAGTTTGGAAAATGGACTCAGGGTATTCAATATGAGAACTCTCGAGTTTTTTGTCAGAACTGTATGAAACCTGGTCATGTCTTCACCCAATGTAGGGCCCCCAAGCGCCCTACACCTCCGAAGGAGCTGCTGGTGACTGCAGATGAAGCCTTAGAGGATTACCCCTCCAAGGAAGACATATTGAAAATAGTGGACTCGCCACCTGCCTCCCCGGGGAAGTCAGTGGAGGATTCCGTGGATAACACTAAGCAAGCCCCCTCTAGGGAACAAGCTCAGCCTCTAGCTACTGCTTTCACAGAGGTAGAGGAGCACTTGACGAGCAACAATGAGGGGAACCAGAAGGCCGATGGACCCGAGGCAGAGGAAACCCCTATTTAAGTGGTGGTTGAGACCACTATGATTGAAGGGAGATAGGAGGACTTGGAGGAAGGAGAGCTCAAGCAGACTTTCAATCCTAGGAAGGGTGATATTTCTCAACAGTCCATAGTTTATGAAGTAAGTAGTCCTGGTGAGAGGACGGACTTCTCCAAACTCGGGATGAGCTCTTTGGAGAGGAATTCCTCTCCATCCCTGGGGGCAAGTCCTAGTAAAGAGGCGGAGGACCAGGAGGGGTGGTCTATTGCGAAGAAGAAGGGAAAAGGAAGCAGTAGGAAAACAGTTGATGTGGGGGGAGATAACACTAGAGGCAGACCGTCGCAGATGAAGACCAGACAGACAGAGATGGAACAAGAAATTGCTAGGGGGAAGCAGTCCACCTTGTTGGCCCCTCCTAGGAGGATCAAAAAATGAAGATTATATCATGGAACATTAGGGGACTAAACAGCTCTCAAAAGCAGTTACTGGTGAGAAACTGCATTTTTGATAATAGAGTGGATATTCTATTGTTGCAGGAAATCAAGATGACGGAGGAAAACTTCAAAATTGCTTTAAAAAACATCTGGTCCGGTGCGAACTATGTCATTAGTGGGGCTCATGGAGCTTCGGGTGGTATTGCGACTCTATGGAGCCATAATATTACTGGGTATGTGAGGTCCTCTGATAGGCACTTCATTGAAGTCTCATTCCAGTGTAACTCTGATAGGTGGAATCTTATTGATGTCTATGCCCCTAACACTCGGAGGAGCAGGAAGGAGGTCTGGGATAACTTGGCTGACAAAATTAAAAATAATAAAGGTACGAATTGGATGGTGGCAGGGGACCTAAACTCCCCCCTGTATCCTTCGGAAAAAACTAGGGGGACTTACAAACTACTCTGACAGCATGGCTGACCTGGCTGACTTTTTAGGAAATGCGGGCCTCATGGATATTGATCTTATGGGGCAAGCTTTTACCTGGACCAACAGGAGGCAAGGGAGCAGTCTTATCCAGGTAAAGCTCAACAGATTCCTTATTTCCTCTTATTGGGCCATTACTAATATGGTGCATTTGTCGGCCCTCCCCCGGGTGGGCTCTAACCATAACCCTTTGTTGCTCAACTAGTCAGAAAGGTGCAGAAGAGGTCCCTTCCCTTTCCGCTTTGAAATGATGTGGACTCTCCATTCTGACTTCAGAGATTGTCTTGCTGAGTGGTGGAATACCCTTGTCCAAGGACCGGCGATGTTCAAGTTAGCTTAGAAATTAGCTAATGTGAGGAGTAAGGTGAAAGGATGGAATAAGTACACTTTTGGCAATGTCCTGAATAGAAAGAAAAATATCATGGAGCAGCTAATGGAGGTGCAAAGTAGAATGGAACAGGGGGACAAGTCAGAGGAGTTGCAACCTCTAGAGATGAACCTCTCTAGGGAATGGGCTTGGACTCTTAAAGAAGAAGAGATCTACTGGAAGTAGAAGTCTAGGGTCCAATGGCTGAGGGAAGGAGACAGGAACACCGTTTTTTTTCCATCAATCCACCTTAAGGCACAGGAAGAGAAATTCCATCAGAATGCTAAAAGATGAGCAGGGGAGGGAGTTCAAGGAGGATGAGGATCTAGGGGGCCTTGCCTCAGATTACTTTGAATCTCTGCTTGCTGCCCAGCACTCTAGTGTTCTTGCTGAAGACATTGATTCTCTGTTAACGGTCATTCCTACCATACTTTCATATTATGATAATTGCTCCCTATCTAAACCTATCTCTGAAGAGGAGGTCAAGTTTGTTGTCTTTTCCATGGGCGCTTTCAAAGCCCTGGGCCCGGACGGGTTCCCCCCGGCCTTCTTCCAAACTTTCTAGGAGATTGTCGAGAACGATGTCTTCATGGCGGCCAAGGACTTCTTTAGGACAGGCAGACTTTTACGGCAGTTGAACAGCACCTTCATTGCCTTAATCCCGAAGAAACTTGATGTGAAGTTTATGATAGACTACGGACCTATTAGCCTTTGCAATACTGTGTACAAAGTCTTCACCAAAATTTTGGTCTTCAGGTTGCAACCCCTTCTGGACAAACTCATTGCTCCTAACCAAAAGGGTTTTGTCCCGGGGAGACAAATTTTGGATGCGGCGATCACCACCCATGAAATCACCCATTCCATCCACAGGAATAATAACCCAGGTATGATATTCAAACTGGACATTTCCAAAGCCTATGACAGGGTTAGTTGGGATTTTCTGTTTAAGGTCCTCAGGAAATTTGGCTTTAATGAGAAGATTGTCAATATTATCAAAGAATGTATTACTACGGTGCAGTTTTCGATGCTAGTCAATGGTTCTCCCAAAGGTTTCTTCCCCTCAGGAAGAGGTCTTAGACAAGGCGACCCCCTCTCGCCCTATCTTTTCATATTGCTTGCTGAAGTGTTGGGTAGGAATGCTTGCAATTTGTTGTCGCAGGGGATTCTTCGGGGCATTAAACCTGCCTCTACTGCTCAGCCGGCGGTTATTCAGCAGTTCTTGGATGACACCATTCTCTTTGGAAATGCTCTGTTGTGGAAGCTAGAAGATGGAAAGAGCTCCTCATCTCTTACGAGAGGGTCTCGGGGCAGAGCATTAACTTTGAGAAAAGCCACATTTACTTCCTGAACACCCCGGAGAACTTACAGCAGAAGATCACTAGGGCTTTGGATTGTTCTAGCGAAAAGCTTCCAGCCATTTATCTGGGCCTCCCTCTGACTACCTCTAAAGTTTCTGTCGATTTCTGGAAAGGGCTGCTGGAGAAAATGCAAAGGAAACTGGCTGGTTGGAAAGGGGCCCTTCTGAGTCAGGCAAGAAAATTCCAGCTCCTAAAAGCCTCCCTCCAAGGGATGCCTAACTATTCTCTAAGCCTATTCAAGATTTCCTAAGTTTGTGGCGGATAAGATAGAACAGATTCAGAAGAAATTCCTTTGGTCTGGGATTGAGGAGAAATGGAGAATTGCCCTCATTGGGTGGGAGAAGGCTTGCACCCCCAGGTATCAAGGAGGTTTTGGTCTAAGAGGAATACATCTGTTCAATCGTGCCCTCTTATTCAAGGTGGGATGGAACCTTGTTCAAGGTAATACGGACTGGGGAGACATCATGGTTGCTAAATATCTCAATGGGGATGAGGGTAGAAGCTTACTCTCGGAGATTGGACTCCCCAAAGGCTCGGTTATTTGGAATGGGATCCTCAAGACCCGAGGTCTTCTTCGCCGTGGCATCAGGTGGAAGATTGGGGATGGTAGGGAAGTTCATTTCTGGAAGGACAGATGGCTGAAGGATAACCCTTTGAGATGGAGTATGGCAGAATTGCTGACAAGATTGGAAGAGACTTTGGTCCCAAGGTTGCTAATTATATAAGATCCATTGGGGGTCTCAGGAGCTGGAGGGTTCTGCCTGTTGGTGTCCCGGAAAGTGGGGAGGATAGGATGTTAGCTCTACGGCTTCAAAAGGAGTTGAATGACTACAGACTCTCCCTGTTTCCTAAAAGAGATCGGATGATCTGGGACAAAGACAATAAAGGCTTTTTCACTGTCAAAAGTGCTTATGGACTGCTGCTTGACCCTGGTGAAAATCCTTTATGGAGTAGAGTTTGGAAACCAAGACTCATACCAAAAGTTATTAGACTTTTGGTGGATTCTAATACATAATAGAATTTTGACCTTAGACAATCTGAGAAAGAGGGGATTCCAACTGCCGAGTAGATGCACTCTCTGTGGTTCGGAGGAAGAGATGACTGGCCATCTTTTTCTTCACTGTAGCTTTGCTTGGGAGGTGTGGGGTCTAGTTCTTGAAAAACTAAGTATGAATTGGTCCTTCAACAGCAATCTTGAAGCCTTGGTCTGGAATTGGAGGCCCCCCTTCAGACTGGTCCTCCCAGTGACTAGGGAGCTCTGGTCACAAATTCCTCCTCATTTAGCTTGGAGCATATGGAAAGAATGAAATAACAAAATTTTTAGGGAGAAATGCAGAACCCCAGAGGAGGTCTTCCTGGGCTTCTCCAAATTGCTTATGGAGAATATAAGTTCGTGCAAGTATAAAGCTGCGGAGAACACTCCAGGAGGGGATGAGCAAAGGCTATTAAAACAGTGGAGCATTAGACTACTCTAAGAAGATTGCTAGGACCAAAATCAGATCGGCCTTATCCCAGAAAGGGTGGTTTAAGCTCAATTTCGATGGAGCTACTAAGAGGAATCTGGGGGTGGCTAGTGGTGGAGGAATCATCAGGTCTAACGTGGGATCCTTTGTGGCTGCCTTTGCGGGGGGAATTGGGCTAAAGAGTAATAATGAGGCTAAAGCGCTTGAGATGCTGTGGGGTATTAAGTTGGCCACCTCTCTAAACATAAAGTTTCTTCATGTTGAAGGAGATTCTCAGCTTATAGTTAATGCAGCCCTGGGTTCGACTCAAATTGCGTGGAACTTGATGGACATAATAGGAGACATCAAACTGCTTCTGAACGGAATGGAGGATTTCAAAATCTCGCATATCTACAGAGAAGGAAATATTGTTGCCGATGCTTTGGCTAATGTAGGCAGTGGCAGAGAAGGATGGCGTTGCTGGAGGAGTATATCCAGCTTGCCTAAGGAAGTTCATACCCTTGTTCTGAAGGATGGTGATAGTCACAGGAATTAGGGAAGTCGGTGTTGTCGTTACACTCTGGTGTTGGTGGGCGGGTGGCGGGATTGGTGGGCTTGGTTACGGCAGGATGAAGAAAGATTGTTGTCTGGTTCATAGAAGGGACGTGTCTAGCTTTGTGAAGTTTCAAAATTGTATGCGCGGGACTTTTCAAAACTATAGAGGCGGGAATGGTGACGTCTTGGACAGCTTGTGGTCTAGTCAGCGAATTGATAATCCTAAGTGTGGTCATGAGGATTACGTGGATTACTGGAGTGCCACTTCACCTCTGGTCAGATGGACGGTCGGGATGACAGGATGGCACATCATTAGATTTACTAGCATCGGGAATAGGAGCTTTTTGGAGATTGGGTATAACTAGTTAAAAAGGACGCCGAGCAGTTAGTTGATTGAGTTACGGTGGGTTGATTAGACGGGATTCCAGAGGGGCATTTATATTTGGGGCATGTCCGTAATGGATGGCATCCGTCTTTACACGAGGTGGCGGTAGAATTCCTCCCCCAAGAAGATGTTTTTAAGTGGCAAAGATGCGGTGTATCTCTTCATTATTTACGCCGTCATTATTATCTTCCTGTTGTGGCTTGATCATTATTACGGGATTTATTGTTTTAACGGGCCTATTGCTAATTACCTTAGCTACTTTAATAACCATAAGCTCTACAGACTTTGTAATTTCCAAGCTAGCACGATGGGCGGGGACATTGTCAAAATCGAACCCAACTCTGCAGAGGAATTCAAACAGGACCCTATTGTGTGTCATATTATCCATGAGGGGGAGGTGGTTCCTTTTTTGGAAGGGATGATTGGCCATGACGAGAATCTCTCGCGCCAATTTGCGGAGTCTTGGGACGATGTCACTAGAGAAGTCAAGATTAGTGGCATTGGCTTTCAAGTGTCTGAAGAAGTGATCGGGCAGGCTACCGAGCTTCCAATCAGAGGGAAAAAGCACTCGAGACGCAGCAGGGTCGTCGATCTTGAGCACATGGCTCTTTTCTTCAAAGAGGGAGAGGCACCTGTGAAGCTGCATGGAGGGTTTGAAAGAGAAAAGCTGCCCAAGCCATAGGGGCAAATCTGCCTCATGATTATGAAATTCTTCATGCTGGAGGGAAGATTCAAGGTTTTTTATCACTACCACTTTGCTCTCCTTAACCATTTTAGGAATAAGCTGGAAATTAGTTTTCCTTTCTTTCTCCTTTCTTCTCTGAATAATTCTATCAAGTCGGTGCGGGAGATTAGAGCTAAAAAATGTTGGCCATCCGCTTGTTCCTATCCATCAAGGCCTTATCCTGCGTCTTTACCCTTTTCACCTCGCTCTGTGCCCTCCAAAACAAATTAAAGTCAAACTGCTTGAGGACCCACAGCCCCCTGTGTCTGTTGGAAAGGTTAAGACCTGTGTGGGGACCCCTAAGATTGCCCTTAAAAACCCTAAAGGTGACCCTCGCACTAAGGAGGATACCCCTGTTCGAACCCTTGCCACCTCTAAGAAGAAATCCCAGCAAGGTGCCCCGACGACTGGGAAGAGACCGGCCAAAAGAGATAGAGTGGAAATTGAGGATGAAGGGGTAGCTACTGAGAAAAAAGCCAAGAAAGGTAAGGAGGTTGTGTCAATGGAGAACCCTTAGGAGGAAGGGGTTGCCACTGAGAAAAACGCTAAAAAGGGTAAGGAGGCTGTGATTATGATGGAGCCTGTGAAAATTATTGAGCTGGATTCTGGGACCAAGATTGCTGGTAGTGGGGAAGGTGCGGAGGTTGCTAACCCGAGGGTTCGTGTAATGTGCCGTACCTGTTTGTATATTTTTAATGACCTTTTTATGTGTTATTTTAATTTTTAGAGTGTGTTCTTTCAGACTAGAGAGAAGATGCAGAAGGGGTTTTAGTTTTCCTGTAGGTGTGTGTTGTCGGAGCATACAATATATGGCATATACTAAAAACCCAGAAAAAGTACAATGAATTTGCATAAACAAACAATGTCCCAGATCATAAAATCATCTAATATTAATTATCATTACATACCCATGTCAAGTTTTGCACTTTGATATTTATGATGTAGCTGGACCAGCAACTGGGTATGGCTTAAAACACTTCAAATCTTCAATATACTGAAAGTATTGTGCACACAAGGAAGAATATCAATGATATAGGCCCTAAATGCCTCAAACAGAAGAGAAATGAAGTCGTAACTAGTAACTAGTGAATCATCCAAAGACCCACGTCCTCCAAGTACATGGTACGACTGGCTGAAGTAGAAATCTGCAACAAATACAACTGAAAAATTCTTTGAAACCACTCTGAACTGATCTGCAATTAATCTTCTAGGCTGGACGACCAAGATAGGGTAGGAAAATATGCCAAAGTCTACACCAAACAACCCCCAACAATGGTACGGCCAGCTGCACAATGGTACGGCCAGCAAGGAGGTTATACAACAGCCACAGATCCTCCACAACTCACTTCAATCTGCCCTCTACAATGTTATTTGCTGCTCAACAATGTCTTCGAATGATAGAGCCCTCAATCCTCAACTGAAAATCTTTCAAATGAACTCCGTGAAAGCACACATGTGAATACTGGATGTATCCACCATAGAAGCATTTGCTAATGGAGGTTTTCGTCCCCAGAAGCCAAGAGCAAATCAATCTTGCAGATGTTTTCGTCTCGGCAAGCAATAGCAAACCCTAGAGCCAAGCTCCAGAAACCCTCAAAGTGAAAATCTCAAAAGAGAGAAGAAATAATAATCCAAGCATACCAAATGAAGAGCCTTTTCCTCCTTTTATACTTTTTCATCTGGGAGTCTCTACAATCCTCTTGCATATGGGATAAAACATGAGAGGGAAAATACATTTTAAAATATTATAATTTTCTTTAATTATTTTCTCAACATCACCCTTAAAGTCCCCTCTTTTAAAACAACATTAAGTTGTCATGCCTAGGCACCAAGGTCCAATATTAAATAATAATGTTTAATTTACGGACTTTAAAACGAAGGCCAAGATGATGTCGGAAACCAATGATCTATAGCTCGTCGGAAAGGTCTTGACAAGACGAATCCAACCCCACTCAAAATCCCGTTCTGACACCAAACCCGAACTTACTAAAAATAGTAACGGCCATAAGTAAACTAGGCCACACAGAGGGTGCCAACTGGATCCACAAACCATCTGATATCTCTGAGCTCAATGCAACGACTGGGAAGCCAACAGCTAACTGCCAAGTCATCAAAACAACGCCAAACTGACACTTACTAAAAATAGCAGTGTTCCCCGAGGACCAAAAAGAACAAACCAAAAAAAAACCCAAAAAGATTGTCAACATGCAAGCACTTACTATAAATAGTAAGTACAGACAAGTCTGAAATCTCTCCAGAAAGTGTCAACCAGCTCCACTGGATCACCTGAACACCCTGGTGACATCGAAATACTCCTCTAATTATGCTGTCACCAACCCAGAAAGTCAACTCTGACTGAACTGCAAGAGAACTCGAAAATGGGGACATTACAGTTCGGCGGTCTACCCGCATTGCTGGTAAACCTTCTGCCTCTCCTCAAGGGGTGGAGATTTCTAATGAGTCGGAGTTTGTCGAAGAAACCATGGAGGGAGGGGAAGAAACCCCCACTAAGTCGGTTCATGAAGTGGAGGGGACCAGCCACTTCGCCTCCATGAACAAATGCAACTCCGAGGAAGTGGGTGAAGTTGCTAAAGAGTATGGGGGTCAGGACAACAAGGATAATTGCTCCCTGTGTGTTAAGACTGCCGAGGACCTGAGGCACCTACAAAAGAAGATGGCGAGTATGCAGAAGAAGTGGAAGGTGATGGCGGAGTTTGCTGCTAAAGCCATTCACAGGGCTGCATCGATCTTCATGGCTGTCAAAGATCTAGATGATAAGGTCAAGCAGGTGGGTCTGGAGAACCTAGGGGATTACAAAGAAATGGTGGAATTTCTGGCCAAGTATGGGACGACTGACAGTCCCTAGTTTCTTGTTGCTTCTACTGTTTTTGTTGTTTTTGATTAGTCGTTTTTTTGTCTATTGTCCTAGAGTTGTTTATGTGTTGTTAATGGGCTGTTTCTGATAAGCTTTTGGCTTTTTTGCCCTGGGGGCTGTTTTGTAAAGTGTTCAGGACCCTCGTTTCCTGCTGAACTAATCAAAAACAATAAATAATATTATTTAATAATAAATTATTTATATAATATTATATTATTATTAAATTTAAATTATATAATATTAATTATTATTAATTATATATATGCCATATCTAGCTGTATCCATATTAGGGGTCTTGAAAAATAGTTGTATCCATATCTAATATTGTATTCGTATCCGTGTCCATGCAACTTTGGATATCAATTTCTTTTCCACCTCCAATAGTATCTTAGATGGTAGAGGTTCTTCAGCCATGACTATTAGGAAAGTTTCTAACATGTTTCAAACCAACACTCTTCATGCCCCCAAGGTCATCCAACCAAGGCCCCTTTACCCAAGACATTCTATAGAGGACATCATTAGAGTTATTAGCAAGTGTGTTGACTCTTCTTCTAGTGATACAAAGTAGACCCAATTCCCCCATTTTGGCATTCTAGTGTCCTTGGCTCCATATACTATTTATAAACTATTTAAGTCTTCGTGGTAGTCTCACTGGTTCTTTACCTTCTAATAGGACTTGGGTTTCCCCACTCTAGGGTGACCCCTCCTTTTTTGTTCGTCTAAATGCCTTTGAGATTTTGTTTTGCTTTTAGTTTTCTTTAGCTTGTAGCTTCTTTGCATTCTCTTTTTGGCTCCCCTTGCTATTGCCTCTAGCTGTAACTCTGAGTCCCATTGACTTATTTTAGTCATTTGCAGACATTAATATAAATTCTTTCTTTCTTGGACTTAAGCATCAAGTTCAAGTGTATTAAGAACACTAATATCACAATTCTAGAAAACAAATACTTGAGAACTACAACTTTAAAAACAGTCTCCCACTATCAAAATGGAACTCTTCAACCCTTTTCAACTTTTGTTGTTAAATGCTCTATTTTTAACTTTGCATATTTGATCATATAAGATTGATTGTTTTTCACTTACTGTACATGAATTTATGGAGTCTACATGAGTTTCTGGCTTATTCATACACACTTATGAGGCCTTCAAGCCTAGAATTCCAAATTGTCACTTGCAGATCATTTGCTCAATTCTCAAGGTGACCAAGGTTGTTTTCACTATACTTTCTAGCCAAGTTGTCCATATGCATTTCGCTAGGTCATCTCAAAGAATTCATTTGCAACCTATAGATAGGTCATTTAAATGTCTCTCCAAGCCATCTATCTCCTTCAAACAGGCCACCCATACATTACTAGGGCATTTGACTTGTTTTTCTAGGCCATCTACATCAAATTAAATGTGTTTTGCTCCCAAGCTGGTTGCACCAAGCATTCGTCTTCTTCCTCCAAGACATCTGCACTGGATCAACTGTCAAGTTCATATACCTAAGACTCCTCTGGACAATCAACTTGCATCATAGCATTAAATAGGGTCATCAAATTTCCTTCTTTATGTTCATCCTCCTTTCTGATATCAAGATATCCAAGTAGGGTATCTTCACCCCTCTAACCATTGTCACCTCCTCTTTGTTGGATTTCATAAATGTCTATCACTTCTGTAAATTACATCCCTATGCAATCTACCACTTGCATGCAAGATCTTCATTTTTTCTGAGTTGCTCTGTATTCATCATCTTCCTTAAACACTTCACCTTGCATATACATCAAACATATCTATCATCTTTCTTGTGTCTCTAGGGCATCTTCCTAAATATTATGGTCCTCCGCATTTGTGTGCTTCTTGCTTCAAATAAATTGTTTTCTTTTTAACTGCATACTGACATTCTTTTCTAATACTAGTTTGGATTTTTACTGTCACAATTCAATGTTGTGAGCATAGGACATAAAATAATGATATGACATTTTATGTTTAGCATTAAATAATGATTACAAATATAAAGTATATGGCATTATATTTAGATTCGAAACTGTTATTCTGTAATTTGCATATCATTACTTTTGATTTTTGGTTGGAATCAAGTAGTTATGCACGGGATGCTTTTATGGTAGTGTCCAACTAATATTCCTGATGTTACCTCATCTATATCTTTTATGTTCTAACGTTCATTAAGGGAGCTCCCTCTTACTTCTCCCCAAGTTGTACTGTACATTTATCTAGAGAATTTGTACATTACATTGACGATAATGAGAATAACACCATGTTTCTATACTACAATTTCCTACTTCTGCAGGTCATTCTATCCTAAATTTGTATTGATGTTTTTGGTCACAAATCTAGTCTGATTTCTACTGTAGTTCTCATCCTGTCTATATAAACAATTTCTATTGCATGGATTTAAGTCGTTTCTATCATTTGAAATAGTTTTTTGTTGATTCCACTACACTATAGAGGTGGCATCACCACCCCAAACTTGCATCACTGGATCTTGATGATTCTCATCATCAACATCTAGTGCTTCTTATTTGCTCAAATTTTCAAATGCATCATCAATTATTTAAGCGTATCTTCTTCCTTTTCATAATTATTTTGATCTTTGTTTTCCCCTTGTGCTTGCCAATTTCTTGCTTATCTTATTTTTATATGGTTGCTCCATTCTTACTCACTCCATTCACAGTCTAGTACCATCACAAATAAAATATTCCACAAGTCCCACCAAAATAGTGTGTCCTAAGATTATGTCATCTCTATCACTTGTTTAATATTTCCCAAATCTCTATGCCTCATCTATGCTGATCCAGACTCTTAGCCCTTAGCAGCAAAAAAATATTCTTCCATTGGTGCCATTTCCATTGGAAACCCCAATATCAGGGCCTGTGCTAAACTCGGCACCAAAATTAATAGCACATGCCAATAAGAACTGTGCTCAATCTGGCATCTGGGCCAGCACTGATTGCATTAAAATCCACTTGACACTAAACTTCAACCACTTTATTTTTCAGCTTCATATTTGGAGAGAGAATTTTACAGTTATTTGGCATCGATGATAGTTACAATTTGATTCTTAAAGTTAAAACCACTAGATTTTGGATTTTTCAACTTCCTATTTGCAATGTCTTCCTTATCATACTTTATATAATATCCAAAAGATGGTAGAGCCTCTAGTTTAGGCTCCTGTCATTTTGTATTACAAGCAACTCCATTAATCTACTTCCAAGAGGATTTGTGCACCTCTTCTCAAAGGTTCATTGTACAAAACTATAATCAATTTTCTTAAATTCTATTTCCTATTTTATTTCTGCCCTTTGTGCACTCTAAATTTATATTGTGTGTATGTCTTTCATACTCAAGCTTAAGGCATTATAACATTGAGAATTGGCATTCACTATACTATGCAAGGATATCTCCTAGAATGCAAATTAGGGGTATATGAGCGTTGAATGTCTTGTTGCACAAAATTAGAGTATAGAAGTGCATAACTAACCACAATGCCTCCATCTATGTACTCATTTTGCACAACCTAAAATGGTAGAACCCCTAGATTCAATTACTTAGACTGTTCTAGATCTTCCAAGAGGGCGCAGCAAGGCCACAAAACCCTAGAAGGAGGATGGACGATCTTTAGATTCTTGTTTAAGGGTCAAGAAAATTAATAGCAATTTTACCTTAAGGAACTGAGTCTATATAGTTAGAGATTTGTATAAGTTATGTCATTTGCAAAAGCTCATAATGATCTTGTCTAAACTGATTGTATAGAATCCTACAGGAAGCCCTGAGATTGTTTGCAATGTCTACGAGATACAATTAGCTATTAAATACTTCAAATTCAGTATGTGCTATAATTAGCTTAGGGCTTGTATAAATCCTCAAAAGTCTTTGATTGATTTTGCATCGAAATTTATAACGTCCTGTCGTCATTGGCAATACCAATCCTTTAAATCAAGATAAGTTTTTGCGATCTTCCTATTGATGTATCATTCTAATTATTGTTTGGTTAACCTATGAAACAATTGACATGACTGTAATATTCTAGTGAATGGATCTTAGTTGATTAAATGTAAATGACTTAGAATTTATGAGCCAAGCAACTTGGAGCCAAGGGTTGATTAAGTGCTCCAATACTGCGGCCAAGTAGTCAGGGAATTCTGAATTTAGTCAGTTGCATTGGCAAAAAAATTCTCTTAGTATCAAGGACTTCAAATCGTTACTAATAGTAAATCAAGCCCTCTGAGTGGTTAAGCTCTGCTAAGAGTTAACTGTGTAAAATACATGAACAAATTCTCGACTATGGATCCTTGAAGTAAATTTCATCCATGATCAATCTCTCAGAGTTAATCCCTGATTAAGGCATGTACCCTCAGTGAGAATCTGGACGTTGCCCTTTTTAAAAACTGAAACTGAAACTATGCTAAATTAAATATTACAAGGAGCCTTGTGTCTGTCAAGAGCTTCAGGAATAAAGTATCAAATCCAAATCCAAGATCCAGAGTAAGACCAATCTTATAAAATGTCTACATCAATAGGGAAATCCAAATATAATATGTAAAGTCCAGAACCGAGAGCTCAAATAGCTTAGAATTCATAAGGACATTCACACCTGCAAGGTGATACCGAGCATAGTGTCATGACAGTTCCAAACCCAAGAGCCCAAGCATGTTAGAATCTATAAAGTTTTCCCGTCCATGGAACCCAGGAGAATTAGATTTGATATTAGTTCACGTTTGTGGTAAGTCTCAGAAGGTTTTTTTTTGGGGTCCATGATCGGCTGCTCTGGTGACATGTAATTGTTTCCACCATCAATTATATGCCTGCCTTTCTTATGGAGGTGATCTGCTGCAGGACATAAACATTACTCTTCTGCCAGAAGGTCTGTTGAGTGGCCATGATGTGCCATAAACATTACTCTTCTGCCAGGTTGTCTGCCGAGTGGCCATTGACATGCCATAAACAATACTCGTCTGCTGCTGTTTGACAGATAGCATAATCGCAAGAAGCCGATGAGTATGTGTGTAAAAGTGATGGTGTTTTGGTGGTGGCATGGTGTTATTATTGTTAGCACTGCTGCTGTTTTAGTTTGTATGCTGCTTTTTTGCTTTTTTAAGTTTTGGGCGCTTATACAGCTGTCCGGAGGTTTTTGTGGCTTGTCTTTTTACAGCAAGATTTGGAGTATATTACCTGCTGCTTCACATTATTAAAAAGAACACATGTTTTACTTTTTAGCATCATTTAAGTGTCCACACAATGGAGATTAAGCTTTTAAAAATTGGTATTGAAATCCAAATGATCTTATAAAAATTTTATGATTGTTTTGTTTATTATGTGAATGTTATGTGGCTATTTAAACTTAATTTCTGTTTTTAAGCTAAAACATGTATATATTTATTATTTTTTTATATTTTTTGTAAGGACATACCCAATGTGTACCAACCCCAAAAAGAAATTTACTTTCGTATTGGTGTATCCAAACCCGAACCAGTAACTTAGGTTTTCTATTGAGGAAAGGAAGGACCTTGACCTGGTCTGACTTCTGAAGTATCTTAGAGGAGGACAAGTGGATTGCTAGTGTGGGAATCAAATGCACCAACAAAGTTAGACAATCTGGTAAAGGAGAAGCTCCTGCTTGTGAAAATGGCACAGCAGTTGGTTTTGGAATCTTTTCTTCCTGAAATTTGAAAATGAAGATCCTGTGGTGTTGTTGGATGCTTGGCAAGGTGGAAAGGGAGGTACCGAGGTTGGCTCCAATGGAGCCTATGAATACAGGGAATACAAGGAATATGAGAAGTGTCATCAAAACCCTCAAACAGAAATTTGAAACCTTTAAATCACACTAGCTTTTGTGGACTATCACAAAGAGAGAAGATTGATTTAGACAATAAAGGCAAACTAGTCTTATCCAGTCCCCTTCCTCACCCAATTTTCCATCAACTGCTAAGGCCTGAGTAAGTCAGCCCTCAACCTGTTCAATAGTCTACTTCTCAAGGTGTCGGTGCTGTGATCAAACCTGACCTCTCAGAAATATTAAAGGAAAAGTACCACTCCTTTTCTGAATTGCAGAGACTGGGTTTCCACGAAGGAATGGCATGGCATACAAATCATGTCTTGTCAATTAGAGATGATATGTTGGAATAGAGTAAAAGGAGAGAGGAGCCATTTGCTTTGCCAAGACATAAAAACCTGTCTGCTATTTTTAAGAGCCCTGCTGTAAGAGGTAGAGGTCAAATAGGATGTGGTGGAAGACAGAGAGGTAGTGGCAGCAGGAAATTGCCTAAAACCTGTCATTGATTGCCTGGGGAGAATGTCTATGCACCCATCATGAGCCACAATACTCTAATGTCAGTGGGATTGTCTCATAAAGCTAGGTCAAGCTTAGATTGGGACTCTTCGAAGGAGATCAAAACCCCCGGTTTTACTCCCTATTTCCATTTTGTTTTGTGTCTATGTAAAGTTGCTAGAACTCGAATTTCATATTTCGAATGCTATGTAGAATATAAAAAGTTGACAGTTTGTAGTCGATCATAATTGATGTATATCTTCACTCTTTTTTGTTAGTTTAACCAGTTTTTTCTAAAGGATGCCAACATCGCTAAAGTTGAAAGTAAATTTGTGATTGATATTTAACTGTTAAATAATCTTTGTAGCGACTTAGATGCATGTCGAAGCCCACAGGCCCATACGGACATTTTAATTGGACAATGGTCCCAATAAAACCCTCATTATTCTGGCTTAAACAAGAGAAATCTCATTCAAGGGATAATTGTGCTGTAGTTATAGGAGACAATTGCAAGAGTGCAACCCAAGTTCAAATATTTTCGAAGTATTAAGGCAACCCATAACTACAGCAAACGTGTGGTGAGGTTGAGGTTTAACGGTTATATGGACTACACACACCTTGGTCGTGGTGTAGATATTGAGGTAAATTCAAGCATGTTCCATGTTTACAAATCTTATGAATGGCATCTACATGGGCATTTGCGAAGTTGTAATGTAATGATTATGAATCCTGATCTATGTTTTAAATCCTAGGATTATGTCCAAGCTTTAGTCCGCGCCAAATTAAAAGGCAACGCATATCTTTACTCAAGAATTTTCAGCAAAAACATAACAACAGAAATCCTGAAAAAGAACCTGTGTGTAACAATTTAAAGCTTGTTGGTAATCTCCTTGAGCAAATGCAGCATTGCCATCATTTCTCCACTGGGAAGCAGCAACTTGATCTTTTGCACATGTTGTGGCGTCCGGGTCACTTAACTGCTTCACAATCTGCATTGCACAACCCAATTAAGTTAATTTAAAGTAAATCAAATTCTGCACTGCTATTATTCTACTGAAAATCCGACCTGCAAGCCTTGAAAAAAGACGCACCTGATGGAAGTGTTGGGAGAGATGGAGATAATCAAACAGTGCAGAGCAACTGAGGGGGAGATCATACTCAGCGCTGGAAAAAACCATGTGTTTAAGGTGGTCAGGAATCATGGCCTTCAGCTTCTCCATGGTGCTAACTCACTCCGTGTGCATTTTCCTGAATGGAAGAGAGCATACGAGAAACTCAATATGTAGAGCTCATTTATTAATTTCATTATTAATTCGTTCATTCATTCATTTCATTGTCGGAGATCCAATTTAGAAAAGGGACTTCAAACTGTTCGGTACTTTGCTGCCTTGTTTTTTGGCTCGTGCTGTGGAGTTCTCGGTCCTTTGGGGCCTCCTCCAAGTTATTAAAATATTTCATTTCATTCATTCATAGAATACTTTTTTTTTATTGTTGAATTGGATTTTTACTACTAGGAAACTCATATTTCTAATTTGATATGTTCCAAGAGAAACTCAAAGCTTTAAAAAAAATTAAAATAATAATATATAAAATAATAATTAAAAAAAATAGATTTTCTCTATTATTTTTTAGCAGCAAAGTTGTCTTATTTCCTCTTTTTCTTAAAAAAAGAGAAATTACTGAAAGAGCATTATATATTACTACAAAAATAATGTAGAGATTTTTTTTAAACGAACCATACTTTGAGGTGATATAAATTAAGGTTAGGTTGAGAAAATCGGTTTAGAATGTGATACAAAAAAGAAACCAATCACTTAACAAAACACATTGTTAAAACATGAAGTTATAAAAACCATGTAGCAGAGTAATAAACTTAAAAGTAGGAGGTAGATCTTGGTCATTAAGTTTGGATCCCCATCTCCATATGGCAAAGCTTAGCCTTCTAAAATAGGCTCCCAACTAATAGTGATGATCAAAATTCTCTTGGCCTAGTGAAATAGCCAATGTCAAGCAAGGATGCTTTTCATGTCTACCAAGTGGAGCCCACCCACATCACCAAAAAGACACAAAAGAGGGTTGATGACCAACCTAAGGAGGAGACTAGCTAACATGAGTTTGAGAACACCAATGAGAGTTGTAGCTATGTGATGCAGGAGCATCCAAAAGAATTCAAGATAGTTGAGACAGTTGACAGTGAAAACAGAGTATTGAGATAGTGAATTAGGAGATACTACATTTTACCGCATTTGAGTATGAGAGACTACGGAGCTAGAATTAACATCTAGACATAGTCAGTTACAACATATCAAGAATTCAGATCATTTGGCTTTGATTCCAGAGAGATATCGCCATCGGAAGATTGACTGAACAGAGCCGATTGTGTTCAGTGGAGTCTAAATCGGCTTGCGAAGCAAATCCGTGACTTGCGGAGCAAAAAGGAGCATTGTTCGATGAAGTTTAGGACCTGGCCGACCTTCATGGAGATCCGTGTGAAGTTCTATGCATTTGTGGAGAAGTGCCTTATGTTTAGGCCCGACCTATTTTGCGTACACCTTTCTTACTAGCCGTTGCAATTAGGCCGACTTGATGATGATTCAAAGGCTTGCGGAGGATATAAATGAAGGATAAATGAAGGATAGAGATTTGTTACAAGGCACAGTGACGAAATAATTGAAGTATGCGAAGACTTGAAGCAAATTCATAAGTGTTTGATCTAAAGAAGAAGCAGAAGTAAAGCAGAGAGCATAGCAAAGAAATAGAATAAGTTGCAGAGCAGAGAATCGAGAAGTTGGTGAAAGAAATCATGAAGTAATGTTGATATATGAATGTTTGTAACCCTGGGTTGCGGCCTAGTGTCTGTAAAAGCCTAAGTGGCCTATGTATTGTGTTTTGAGATCTTAATATAAGAAGAATGAGCTTTGAAGGCTGGGTTTTTCCCTATTAGGGTTTTCCCATGATATATCTTGTGTCAAGTGCTAATGAATCTCTTTCTTTATGTTGTTAACTATTTACTTCTGTTGCATCTCTGATTGTTTATGATGTTAGTTGATTAAGGCTGCAAGGTTGGACAGTCCCTCACCGAACCCTCCTACCTTGACTGCATCAAGTGGTATCAAAGCAAAAAAGGTATGTATTGTTTACATTGTAATAGGCATGGACATGGAAAGGAATCTTGTTGGGATATATACCCTTGTGGAACCTGTGGATTGAGGAACCATTCTAAAAAGCTGTGTTGGAACAAGATGAAGAGAAGAAAGCCTATGACAGGTTGCATACAGAAAAATTATGGATGGATTGATGGATAGGAATGGAGAAATGTTACTAGTATGTTCAGAGGGAGATATAGACTAAAGTATTCATATGTTGGATCAGGATGCAGGGAAAGAAGACCTTATGCGGAGTAGAACAAGGATACCAATTCAAACTATGGAGGGAGAAGTGACAGGAGTCATAATTCTTATCACAGTAAAAGATACCAGAGGAATGTAAAAGGACTTGCAAGAAGAAGAACCTATTTCCGAATTTGGAGGAGAAAAGAGTCAAGCAAGGAAAGTCATCAAGAACCTGTAACCAAAGAAACTGATAAAGGAGAAGCAGTAAGTAATTCAGAGATAGTTTTTGTAGAGGATGAAAAGCCTGTTGATACAGAGATGATTTGTGCATAAGAAGAACCCTTGGAATCACTAAGTTTGACAAAAGAACCAGAAGAGAATGATGCAAAGATAGTTTATGCAGAGGAAGAAGAACCTTTTGAATCATTGAGTATAATAGAGAAATTAGAAGAAGGAGACGCATTAATCTTAAGAGGAATCATGTTATAGACTAATCAACAGAGAAATAGTGCAAGAGAAAGTGTGTGAACAAGTGTAAAGTATAGCAAAGAAAAGAGTTCATGTGACAAAGGAAGAGGGAATGATAGGATATCATACCAGAGGAGAAGGATTGTGTACCAGATTGAAGTGATTATGGTAAGGGAAACAAAGTGAAGTGTAGAAGCAACATAAGTAGAGTGGAAACTGTAAGATTTTGATGAGTGCAGAGGAAATTGTGTTAAGAACCAGAGAGTAGACAGTGTTGCAAAGAATTTAAGAAAGTGTATTGACTAAATCAGAAAGTAACTTGATTGTTCCGAAGGATGCATGAATGAATTTGATTGAAACGAACATTGATCTTGAGGCAACTTGCGGAGAAGACTTGCTCAGACCGTCGATCATTGAGGTAGTGCAAGGCTTGCAGGTAGACCGCCGAACCTAGACATGACAAGATGATGGATGTGAGGCAATTTTGCAGGGTGGACTTGGACAGACCGCCGACCTTGAGGCAGTTGCAAGTACCCGAAGACATATCGTCGAACCTATTTGATTTTGACATAATATAGATCCAAGTGATGAGGCTCACTTTTCAAATAACCCCGAGAGTCTAATGCAGGAACATCTGGAAGAATTCAAGACAATTGAGATAGTTGACAGTGAAAATAGAGTATTGAGATAGTGAATTAGGAGATATCGCATTTTACTGCATTTGAGTATGAGAGACTAGAATTGGAATTAACATCTAGACATAGTTGGTTACAACATATCAAGAATTCAGATCATTTGGCTTTGATTCCAAAGAGATGTCGCCATTGGAAGATTGACTGAACAAAGCCGATTGTGTTCAGTGGAGTCTAAATCGGCTTGCGGAGCAAATCCGTGACTCACAGAGAAAAAAGGAGCATTGTTTGATAAAGTTTAAGACTTGGCCAACCTTCATGAAGATCCACGTGAAGTTTTATGCATTTGTGGAGTGGTGCCTTATGTTTAGGCCCAACCTATTTTGCGTACACGTTTCTTACTACTTGTTGCAATTAGGTCGACTTGATGATGATTCAAAGGCTTGCGAAGGATATAAATGAAGGATAGAGATTTGTTACAAGGCACATTGACGAAATAAAGAAGTATGCAAAGACTTGAAGCAAATTCATAAGTGTTTGATTTGAAGAAGAAGCAGAAGTAAAGCAGAGAGCAGAGCAGAGAAACAGAATAAGTTGCAGAGCAGAGAATCGAGAAGCTAGTGAAAGAAATCATGAAGTAATGTTGATATATGAATGTTTGTAACCCTGAGATGTGGCCTAGTGTCTGTAAAAGCCTGAGTGGACTATGTAATGTGTTTTGAGATCTTAATATAAGAAGAACGAGCTTTGAAGGCTAGGTTTTTCCCTGTTAGGGTTTTCCCAGGATATATCTTGTGTCAAGTGCTAATGAATCTCTTTCTTTCTATTGTTAACTATTTACTTTTGTTGCATCTCTAATCATTTATGTTGTTAGTTGATTAAGGCTGCAAGGTTGGACAGTTCCTCACCGGACCCTCCTACCTTGACTGCATCACTATGGCCTCACCTTTGGCCCCTACACGAGGAACAAACATGAGGTGACAAAGCAGGAGGAACACAAACAACTATTCATGATGTTTTGCCCAAAACATCCAAAAGAGTTTTGAAATTGGCCACCTCCAAAGCTACCTTGTTAGTGTGTACTTGAAATTGTAAAAAAATTAGAACCATAGCTCTCATATGGCTAGAAAATTGCTTATCAACTAAATTATTTACAAATTATGAAGCAAATGTTTTATCTTTCCAATTTTAGAAGAAAGGATCTCCACTCAAAAAGTATGTCAATTCTAAGTAAACTTTGTGGGAATCCTAGTTCCGTCCCTCAAAAGTACATTGTGCCAAGTAAAAGACTCAAGTCAAAAAGGTCTTAAAAAGTCATGGATCCATGACCAAGCCAACTAAGCTTTAGTATAAAATTAGACCAAATTTTTAATGGTCTCAAACTAGCCACAAAAAGAGGACTTAGGGTTTAAAATTCTCAAATGAACTAGGTGATTACTACTAGGCAAGCCTTGATAAAGAATACACCAAGCAGAGTGGGTGAGCTTGCACTCCAAAATGGCATTCTAAATAATTAGAAATCTCCTACTCCGTGTCTAAGAAGAGGAATGAAGAGACCATCTCTCCTTCAACATATATATCATAGATAAATAACGAGAGTCATTCATAATCTTTACTTTGAGAGTAATTGCAAAAGCGGGTAACCACATACCATTTCCAATCCTTCCACCAAGGTTGACTAGACTAAATAGCAATTTTGTATTACATATGTGGAGGTAGAACCACTAGAATTTACTAAAAGGATTCCCATTCCTAATTGTTTAAATTAAACTTGTCCTTGGACTTGGGCTAGGAGAGCTGAGAAGAGGCGGACTTGGAAAGAAGGTCTTGAATAGTTTAAATGCCTCATCTAAAAAACTTGAGGGAATGAATCCAGAGAACCTCAACCAATGAAACATCATGCATTAGAGACCCATACCAAAGAGAATGTTAATTCACAAAGACCACATCTCAAAATCCATTACCATTCTAGATGCTTTTAACAATAAAAGTACCCACAATCTTGATTCGGACTGTAGTAATCAAGAAAGAGTGAACCCCCAAATTTTTGTAGGGTTGACCTATTTTGGAAGTAAATTGATGATGATTAACCTACTTTGAGCACAAGCACAGAATACTATATATGTTTGAATAGCACATTGATATTTCACGTTTAATTCAGCACGACATTCAAATGGTAGTAGTAAGTGAATAATAAGATTAATCATACACCTCAAAAGAGTGTTAAATGACAAAGGAGGTAAAATTGTGTGTATATGATGTCTAAAATGGCGAGGATTGTGTTATGTGGAAAAAGAGATCTAGACTAAGTCTTGAACTAACCAAGATCGATCTTTCTCTACATAACATTGGGACACGAGTCGCTGAAGAATTTATGTTTGGCTATTATCCTCAAGGGAGAGCCAAGTTGTCTGAGCTCTATTCCTTTGTTGCAAAGATGAATGATCGATAAAGAAATGAATTAATTAAATTAAGTAATGTGAAGACTGACTTGATTAAATGAGCAAATGTATAGATAGATTTCACTACTTCCAAAGACTAAGAACAAATCTAAAATAAGCAGAGTGAGTGGAACCTAGCACCGAAGACTGGAGCTCACTGCCCAAGATGCCAACGTGCCGCACAAATGATAGCACGTCACATTGTAGTCTATACGACATAATACAGACTACATTGTTGTTAGTCGATCTTCGTGCTAGCTCTCTCCTGTCATTTCTTAGTATTTTGAATATCCTATTCAGACCTACACACACAAAGAGGAAAATAGGGTTGTGGCTATATAGGAGTTTGCCTCAGTCAAACCCCTGTTTCGATATTCCTACCCCCGCAAATAGCCAGATCGACAAATAATAAATAGTGTGTGCTCTAATTCTTAAGTGTGTATAAGATTACAACTAACAGTGACAAACAAAACCAATAATAAAATCAAAACCCTACTCAAGTGTGTTAGAGTGGATTTCTATATGCTTCAATCAAGAGGATGTGATATCCAACCTAAGAGAAATGATGTACTCAAGGGAAATAATCTCTGACAATAAAACTTCACCTTAATGAAGTAGAGTAACCAAATCTTGAAGGCGAGAATGATATGGAACTATCCTGGGTCACATCATGATGAAGAGGTACAAGTTGATCAACAGTCAGTGATCCCAACCACTCTACAACATTCATGAAGCTTCAGTCAATGGTAGAAAGCAAGCTAGCAACTGTAAATCTTGTTCTTAATTTATGCGGGGCTTTTCCAAAGTGCAAAGTCAATGATCATTCCAGCAAAGCTTCACTATAGAAATCACATCCTCCCTTGTCTGGAAAATGTACTAGCTTAAATAGGGAGCAAGAGAAAGGATTTTGGGCAAAGGTCGACATGTCTATTTGAATTTAGGAGTCATTTTAGCATGCGTTTGAATGTCAAAATCGAGGTCACATCATCCAAGGCAAAGGTTGACTTTCAAAATCATTATGTCTTTTCATGTGTACAGGTAGGATGTTAGCACATCACGCTGGAGTCCACGCGTAGTGCTCGCGTTCAAATAGAAGTAACCCAAAAAGGACCTGTCATCTTGGGACTTAACTAAGATCTTTTAACATTGTTTATGGTTTTAGCGTGTGATTAGTGGTAAGTGTCAAAGCAGCACAAAGCATATCTCTTGAGTTGAGGGTAAGGCCAAGGATGGAAATGATCCTAAAATGGACTAGGGGAGTGGACACTAAATCGATTGGCAAACAAAGTGTAAAATTGTGCTTGCCCCATCAGGGAGCACAATTTACGACACTACATTTAGCCCCCATTATAGCAGGCATATGACACTACGTGCATATGCAAGCTAAAGTATAAGAAACCAAAAACTGAAAGCAAGTAAACATGTAAAGGATACCCAAAAGGATATTGTAGAGGACATAGAGCATTGCCAAACAAGAGAATGGATCCCCCAATCTTAGGATTTGCAAAACCACAGTGTTAGGGACTGCATCCTGCAGAACCACTTTGTTAGAAAAAGTGAAATCATCTTGTAGGCAAAAAAATGTATTAGTCAAAAAATTTTCTTAAGGGAGTAAGATAAGAGTATGATCCAGAGTGAAAATCATGGGTATATATATGCCCCCTATTTTTTGCTTGCTTCTATGGATGTAAAAACAGGGTGACAATCTTTCCACTACGAGTTTCTTGAAAATTTGATGAAGATACCTTTGGTAGGGTCATTTAATAAAATAACACTGGGACAAAAAGAATATGAGGGAAAAGAGGGCAGAATGAGGATTACAACACAATGAACAACGTAAAAATCAAAGTTCCTAGGCCCAAGTTATGAAATTTTGAATGAAGAGTGTTTGAGTAGAAGGGGGAAAATTTTGAAATTTTACCATAAGTAGTAAGAAGATTTTCACTTTTTACTATTCATTTGACTTTTTCATCTTGAGAGAATTTGAAGAGTTTCGAGCGATCATGAGAGCAAAGATACCATGCAAACAACCATATTGACCACCCAAGCTAGACGCGTTGAGGGATCGCATAGCACAAAGCCTGCAGGTGCGTGAGGTAAGTCAAAATTTTAATTTCATATTTTATTCTTGTCTTTTTTTTATCATTTTTCATGCCAAAATAAACCAATGGAGCACTAGCGTCCACCCTAGGCGCACTAGAGTCTAACATGGGTGCTAACATCCAGGAAGAGCATTAGGGTCTGAAGGATGCACCAATGTCTGAGGAAGACGTTAGGGTCCTAGGGGTGCACTAGCGTCTTGGGTGCTAGTGTCTTTGGGATTTTGGTTGAAAGTTAAAATTTTGAACATGTTTTTTTTATTTTATGATGATGTGAAAGTGACAGAATTCATATTGATGTGATTGCAGCCTCCCCTAGAGATGTGAGAGCATGCAGGTAGACATATGTATACATTGTTGCATAGTCGCGCACAGATATTGACTGCCACAGAGGTAGAACACCTCAGAGACATTGGGTTTGTTGGCATTTAAGAAAGAGACACTACTTTGCAGTCATGATTGTTATCATTTATGGAAACATGGCAAGTCTAATGGCAACAAGGCTTGGTAGGTTATGTCTATGGAAATAAGCAGGTTATGACTAAGTGTTGATAGTTTACAGGGCAGTTGGCAGAGTAAGGATTGGTATGCTTCTACAATTGAAGCTCACAATGTGCAGTTCAGGTATGTTGTTTGTAGTCATCTAAAGGTGTTATATTCAAGTTTGCAAGTCCTAAAGATCTTCGGAAGACTTACTATGATTTAGTTAGGTTCAGGTGAGAAAACCTAAGTCAGAAACAATGCACAATACTAGAGTAAAAGGGACCGCATTCATCCATTGTTGCATATTTTGTCTTGTGGTTCTACGATAGAAAAGAGACTTATTATGACTACCTAAATCCAGAGTTATAGCTTCTGAAGCTCTATTTATCACATTCTACAAGTTGTTCTTTATCAGCTTACAGTCTGACAATGTTTCACAATGACTAAGTGACAGTTATGAGATCTGCATTTATCTGTAGTTGAATATTATATTATGTGGTTCTAAAGGTATGATATGAGATCAATAATGAATCATTAACAAGGATTTTAGAGTTTCATAATGATCGCATTTGAAGTTATGGGCTGACTTGGTATTACTTCTATGTACAAGTACTATTTGTTTTAGGCCGACCCAATTATGATCCAAATATGTGTGTTGATATATATATTGGATGGATTGCAATGCGAAGTGTGTGTCTGTGTGTGTGTGTGTTGCAATCAATATGAATATGTGAATTAAGTCTACTTTTGCGATTAGATCAGTGCAAAGAAGAACATAATTTTGTAGAGCAGAGTATATGTGAAGCAGAGCAGAGTATATGTCAAGCAGAGCAAAGCATATGTGAAGCAGAATAGAAAAAGAAGAGTAGACATTATAAGACATTTGAGTCTGTATACTAAACTATAAATGGAACTGCACCTCAACATTCTGTAGATGCATTTGCAGCAGTCATCTCTTGGTAGTGAGCCAATCCTTCTTCTATCTTCTCTTCTATTTTCTTGGTAGTGAGCTTATGTCATGCCCACATTCCTCATGTGGTTATGACACGATAACCACATGTCATGTCCACATTTACCATGTGGTCATGACACGAATTATAAAAAATTTTACCACCCGACTCTACAAACCCCCTTGCGCACAACATGCACGCTCGATGACACATGCACATCACGTAGTTGTCTCAACAACTTGCAACATGCACATCGCCCAAAGGTAGGGAAGGTCAATCACAATAGAATGATGTGACACAAACTTTGCCATCCCTACAATGTGTGAGCCACTAAGGGGGTGCATGTCGCAAGAAGTGACACTGAGAGGGTTAGATTCTGTCTCAGATTCTAACCCTAAGGTTACTAAAATGAAGTGAGTCAATTTCGTTATAAATTGAAATCTAACCTTAGGTCCACTAAAGACCTAAGGATCTAAACATCTAAATAATATTAATATAAATGTCTAACTTATACATTAATCTAACAATTTAATGCAAAAAGGGATAAATTAAACGATCTAATAAAAATAATTAACTCAAATATATCTAGAATAATTACGACAACATAATGAGGCAAATGGAACTAATTAGGGTACATCCTATAGTGATTTCGGCAGCATAACGCCACCTCATCAACTATAGGAGATTGCAAAAATTAATTTAAAATAGATTCCCTAACTTAACCCCTTTCAAAAAAATTAAATAATTAAATGCAAAATTTGGCTAGACCCCTTCCCAACATTTTTCGAAATAAATCAACCTACTATAGCTATAGTTTCAAATGCAATTAATTTAAAAAGCCCACAATAATATTTTTAACAACCTCATGCAACTTAAAAAAAACAAACAACAATTTAATTCATTCACAACAAAGGAATAACAACCTTAATTTGGTGAAATGGTGGCTCTTCTCAACCAAAGTTCAAACCCCGCAGGGTCGCCCTCTACTGCATCAAAAATTGAGGTTGCTTACCCTCCAAGAGGGGAGAATCTATGGCAAAATGGTGAGGCTTCGGCGTATAGAGCCAACAACCCAGATTCAAACCTCCTGGTAAGTATTTTAAGGGGATGACCCTTTGGTGAAATGGTGGGGCTTCTTGCCTGTAGTGCCAACAACCAAAGTTCAAACCCCGCGGGGTCACCCTCTACCATGTCAAAAATTGAGGTTGCTTACCCTCCAAGAGGGGAGAATCTGTGGTGAAATGGTGGGGCTTCGGCCTGTAGAGCCAACAACCCAGATTCAAACCTCCTAGCAAGTTTTATTTTTACACAATTACCATTAAAATTTTTGGTAAAGCTCTACAACTACCCACCCTACTTCTTCCCGCTCGGTGTTTGAATTTGAATTTGAAGGCTGTCGGAGACCCGGGTGATCCCCCAGACCCTCCATTGTAGGGTCCCTTGGGGGATGCTTTGGGGATAAGGACTATCCCAAGTGGATTGGATAGAAATGAGGACCCTGTGGGTCACGTGTTCTGTGATGGGGATGAATATTTCTCTGCTCACACGCTACAAAACAAGGTGTTGGGGCCAAATGCCTAGAAAAATGCCCTATTTGGGGAGAAAACGGTGGATACTGGGGTCTCCCCAACTTTTCATGTGTTGACGGATGGTTCCGAGCTAGAACTTCCTAACAGTGTGATGGATCAGATTGTCTCCTCTATGGAGAATGATCTGGTTGGAAAATTTTTTTCCTTCAGACCTAATATTGATGCAATTAGAAAATGGGTGACTACTAAATGAAGGGTTAAGGTAGCATGTTTGTAAACGCTATGAATAGCGGGATGTTCCTCTTTAAATTCACAGCAAGGGAGGACCTCACCTCTGTGCTAGCAGGTGGACCCTAGATGTTTGGAAAGCATAGCTTAAATCTTTATGCAAATGGAAACCAGGATTTGATAGTGTTGTTGATCTGAATAAAATGGCGCCAGTTTGGATTCTACCCTTGGACCTTCCTCTGGAGTTCTGGGATGAAGAAATTTTCATGTGGATTGCCAACTCACTTGGACACTTCATAACTCTTGACAACACAACCAAAAAACAAATCAAGGTTAGTATTTGCTAGAATATGTGTTAGCATTGATATTAACAAGATCCTCCCTAACAACATTACTCTTAAATCTAAATATGGACAATGGGTTCAACCCATATTGTATGAAAACTCTACAACATTTTGTTAAATTTGCAATAAAAAGGGCCACCTAGCCCCACGGTGCAAAGTTAAGTCTTCACAGGCTATGCAAGCTTAGCTGCCAAAGAAGCAGAGGATTATCCATTTAGGGAGGATCTACTGACATAATCAAATCCCCAGAAAAGAACAAGGCTACTATTGTTGTTGAGGATAATACCCAACCACTCAATGTGGAGATCAATGATCAAACTCCTGTTGATAGCCTGAGAACTTCTCCTATTTTGGGTATTGTCAGTAGCATTACTTCCTTGCCTTCGGGCTTTGAAGATGGGGAGATTCTTCAAGAGGATCTTGTAGAAAAATAAGCTTTTCCTGGCGTTGTGCTGCCCCTTGCGGTCTCTAGCCCGATGTCGACTATGATTGATACTTTGACTGGTGGAGAGACATGATCAAGGATTGTATCCCCTATCAACAACTCTACAACCCTTACTCCTAGGGCAAGTTCTAGCATTGCTGGCTCGGAGGGTTGGAATACAGTTAAAAAGAAGGCAGAGGCCCAGGAAAGAAGATTGTGGATGTGGGGGTGGACACCAAACAGGGCCGACCATCCCATAGAGAAACAAGACAGAAGGCGATCAATAATGATATTGCTATGGGCAGACAGAAGACCTTGGAGATGGGCTCCAAGAAGGGTCTTATCAAATGAAAATTCTATCATGGAACATCCGGGGGTTTAATAACCCCCACAAACAATTTTTGGTCAAAAATAATATTTTTGAGAATAAAATTGACATTTTGTTGCTCCAAGAGGTTAAAATGAAAAGTGATAACTTCCAGTCAGTGGCTAGGAATATTTGGACTAATGCAGAATACCTTGGCTAGGATGCTTGTGGTGCCTTGGGAGGTATTGTCACCATGTGGAATAGTAATACTATTAAAGGAAGAGTCATTAAGAAGAACAAAAAAAATTTGGCGTCCAGGATGGAGACTGACAACTTCTCATGGAACCTAATTAATATATACGCCCCTAATAAGAGGGGTCCTAGAAGGGAGTTGTGGGATCTCCTCTCTGCTCTGATCTCTAGCGACCCAGATAGTTGTTGGATGTTGATGGGAGACTTTAACACCCCCCTTTTCCCTTCTAAAACGAGGGGGGGTACTATAGATCACATTGACAATATGCTAGACCTGAATGATTTTTTGAATAAGGAAGGCCTAATGGACTTGGAGCCACAAGGTAACAAGTTTACGTGGTCAAATCAGAGGAAAGGTAAGAACCCAATCCAAGTCAGGCTTGATCAGGTTTTGATTTCCTCTAGTTAGAAATTTTTAAGCTCACATGGCCTTGAAACTCTACCTCGAACAACTTCCGGTCATAACCTGTTGCTGCTCTCCTGGAAAGATGAGAATTGAAGAGGCCCCTACCCATTCAGATTTGAAATAATGTGGACTAAACACCCAGAGTTTAAGGAAATGCTTGCTAGATGGTGGAGGATAGATGTCCAAGGTACGCCTATGTTCTGCCTGACTCAGAAGCTACTAATGGTAAAGAAAAAAGTCAGGGGCTAGAATAGGTTCAACTTTGGGAATATATTTGAGGAAAAAAGAAGAATCGGCTTAAAACTAAAAGAATTGCAAAAAATACTTGAAGAAGGAGAGATTACTAAAGATACAACTATAGAGGAAGAGAAGATGAGAAAGGAATGGAAAGAACTACTAGCGAAAGAAGAGATTTTTTGGAAGCAAAAGTCAAGAGTTCAATGGCTGAAAGAGGGGGATAGGAATACTTTGTTTTTCCATCAATCTACGATGAGGCATAGGAAAAGGAATAGCATAACCAAGCTAATGGATGACAGAGGTGTCATGGTTGAAACTGATCTATAGGTTGGAGAGGTGGCTACTTCCTATTTTCATAATTTCCTGGGAGCCCAAGACAATAGTATCAATCAGGAGCTCATAGATATTATTCCAACCCTGCTAAACGAGGAGGATAATGCTCAACTTGGCAAAAATATCTCTGAGGAAGAGGTCTGGGCCAGTCTCTTCTCTATGGGGGAGCTTTTAAAGCCCCAAGACCTGATGGTTTCCCTCCTGCTTTCTTTCAGGAGTATTGGGAGATAGTGGGAAAGGATGTCACTGAAGCTACCATAGATTTCTTTAGGATGGGAAAGGTGTTAAAGCAACTTAATCATACCTTTATAGCTCTTATTCCCAAAAAACAAGATGTTGTGTGCATGGGGGATTTCAGATCTATAAATCTTTGCAATACGGTTTATAAGATCTCCAAAATTTGGTTTTGAGATTCCAACCTATACTTGAGAAATTGATCAACAGGTATCAAAAAGGATTTGTCTCGGGCAGACATATAACGGATGCGGCAATTACTACACATGAAATAATCCACTCCATGGAAAAAAGTAGAAGCTCGGGCATGGCTTTCAAACTTGACATTTCAAAAGCTTATGACAGAGTCAATTGGAAGTTCCTTTTTACTGTCCTGATGAAGATGGGATTCCAAGGTAAATTTCTGCAGCTTGTAATGATCTGTGTTACCTCTGTTTGATTCTCTATTTTGGTCAATGACATCCCAAGGGGCTTCTTTAATGCTGGTAGAGGTCTAAGACAAGGGGATCCCTTCTCCCCATACCTCTTCATTCTCATGGCTAAATCCCTGAGTAGGGGCTTCATTTCCTTGCTTAACTCCAAAGTCATCAAAGGGGTTAAATTTGCTTCAACAACTGAGCCTACTGTCATTCAGCAATTTGTCGATGATACCATCCTATTTGGAGCTACTTCTGTTATGGAGGCTCAGAAATGGAAAAAGGTGCTTCAAGAGTATGCTACCTCAATGGGCCAATGTATAAACTTTGATAAGAGTCATGTCTACTTTTTCAACACCCCGATGAATCTACAACAAGATATTATGGGCATTATGGGAAGTGTTGCGGGTTCTTTCCCTGAGATATACCTTGGACTGCCATTCTCAGTCAAGGATGCCACCCCAGAATACTATAATTCCATAATGGAAAGGATGCAAAGGAAACTTGCAGGATGGAAAGGAAAACTCCTAAGTCAGGTTGGTAAGTTTCAACTCCTCAAAGCTTCTCTCTAAGGAATTTCTGTGTATTTTTTATCCTTGTTCAAAATGCCTAAGTACCTAACTAAGAGACTTGAGAAGATACAAAGAACCTTTCTTTGGAAAGGAATGGAAGACAAAAAGAGGTTGGCTCTTGTTGCCTAGGATAAAGTCTATAAACCTAAATTGCAGGGGGGCTTAGGACTAAGAAAATTGAACTTGCCTAATAAAGCACTCATAACCAAAATTGGTTGGAACCTCATTGCTAGGGGCAAAGATTGGGGCAACATTATGAAAGCCAAGTATATGGGGAACTCAACCCTAGAAGACATTTTACTCTCTCCTGACTTTCCTAGGGGCTCGGTAATCTAGAACAATATCATGAAATGTAGAAATATTCTTCTAAAAGGCAGCAAATGGAAATTGGGGGATGGAGAATCAATAAGATTTTGGGAAGACAACTGGATCAATGGAGGACCCCTAAGAAAGTGTCTAAACACTCAAGATTTGATGAAACTTGTTGTTAATTACTTCGGAGACCGGGTGAAGGATTACTTCCTTTCTGGCTGTGGTGAGTGGGTCAGGCTGTCAAAGTGTTGTCAAGGACATTCAGAGTTGACTAGAGTTGTTGAAGAGATACAACTGATCTTAAAAGGATGTAGAATTCCTCTCTTCCTGCAGAAAGACAAATTGGTTTGGATGAAGGAAAAGTCTGGGAGGTTTACTGTTAAATCTGCCTATAATCTATCCCTTCCCCATGAAGGTGATAAATTATGGAAGAGCATCTCGAACCACAACCTAGTGCCAAAAATGAATCACTTTTGGTGGGTGGCTGTTAAAAACAAAATCCTTACTATTGACAATCTCCAGATAAGGGGCATCTAAATTTTGAATAGATTTGTGTTGTGTATGAAAGGAGACTCTGTCTCTCATATTCTTTTACATTGTGATTTTCCTTGGGAAGTTTGGAGTACGGCTCTGAATATCCTGGATATTCCTTGGTGCAGGAATAGAAACTTAGAGGATCTCATTAGGACCTGGATCCCCCCTTCTCAAATCTAGTTTGCCACGAAATATGGGCCCAAACCCCCCTATTCTGTCTTGGTGCCTTTGGAAGGAAAGAAACAATAGACTTTTTAGGGAAAAATTCAGGAATCCCAAAGAAATCTTCGGTTCTGCTGTCAGAGTGCTGCAAGACAACATGAATAACTGTTCCATAAAAGCTGCTAAAATCCCCCAAATGCTAAAGAAATTAGCATAATTGAACAATGGACTATTCCTATAGTACTTGTAGAGTGGATGATAGGAAGAAAAAGGGTAGAGCCAATACTAACTGGATCCCTCCCCCATGTGGCAAGTCAAAACTAAACTTTGATGCGGCTGCCAAAGGAAACCTAGGGTTAGCTAGTGGTGGAGGAGTGATAAATCTGATAAGGGTTCTCTGATTGTTTCTTTTATTGGTAGCATTGAGGAAAACACCAATAACAATGCAGAAGCCATGGCCCTCCTATGGGGTCTTAAAATTGCCCTGTCTATAGGCATTAAAAACATAATTGTGGAAGGTGATTCCATGGTTGTTATAGAAGTTGTTAAAGGGAATGGAAATGTCGGTTGGCAAATAGAGGATGTCATCAAAGATATAAAGGGTGTTCTCCTAAGGTTTGAGGGCAAAAAATTGAAACATACCTATAGGGAGGGAAACAAAGCTAAGGATCTTATGGCAAATTTGGGGATTAATATTCATCCCTTAAGATGTTGGAGGAAGTTGGATAATCTGCCTAGGACAATCAATAATTGCATCCAGATGGAGGCCCTTAACCCTGCATGATTGTTGATATGATGAATATAAGTGTTTGGAGGTGTGTTTTGGCGTGCCGTTCTAACGTAATGGGAGGACGTGGCATGGTGGACAACAGAAGGAATCTTACTCACTACCTTAAGATGATGTGGTGTAGTGAGTATTTTGTGCACCTTGAGATAATCAATTCAAATCATGTTTGGTGGAAAGATTTTTTGCAAAGAGTCTTGTCAACCTCAACTTAACGGGCTAGATTTGAGGGGCTCGCATGAGTCAGGACCTGACGACATTTATGAGTCGAACGGCTTCGGGTTATGGAAGGGCATGCAAAGGATTATAAAGAAACTTAAGTTTCTTTTATCATACACTTCTAGAGTTTTCTTGCATTCTCTCCCTACTATCTGCAACAGCTTTTACAGTGAGGAATTTGTTTTTGTGTGCTTCTGGGTTTCTAACCTTGTGCCCTGGAGGTATAGGATTATGGGGGGATAAGGTGAGGACGGAGCCTATGAACTGCAATGAATTCAAAGAGGACTTGCAAGTGTGGAGCATTGCGTATGAGGGAGGAATTATGACTTTCATGGAATCCTTGAATAGCTATGATGAAAATATTTCGACCCAGTTTGCTGAATCGTGGGACGGGAGGCGTATGGTGAAGGTTGGAGGGGTCCAATTCGTTATCTCAGAGGAAGCCATTATTGTCATGTCTGGTTTGTCGTGTTCGGGGAATAGAATCAAGAAATAAACTCGTGTCCCGAATTTGGAGGGCATGAAACTATTCTTTAAAGAAGGTGAGAAACAAATTTGGCTGCAGGGAGGCTTCGAGCAGGAGAGTCTGGTTGTGCCGTGGAACTAGGTATGCTTTCTAATAATGAAGTATTTTACTCTTGAGGGTAGATACAGAGTGTTTTATCACTATCACTTGGCCTTTTAAAATCATTTTCGCCATAAGGCTTTGGTGAATTTCCCCTCCTTTCTATTGTCTAGCCTTGAAGCCACTGTCATGCACACCAAAAAAGTTCATGAAGAAGACCCTGAGGTGATTTCGGTGCCCTTACACCAAGGCCTAATTTTTCGGCTGTATCATTACCACTTGGCTCTGAGTCCTTCTAAACCTCCTACTACCCATCATGTTGAGGAGAGTTCCAATGATGAGTTTGAAGACAAAATTCCCCTAAGTGTGAGACTTGCGAAGCCTGCCACTCCGAAGGCCTCCCTACTCGCCTCCCCTTCTAACCAGCCTATGAGCGGTCCCTCAAGTCCTTTGTCTAGCCCGTCTGTGTCAAAGACCACCTCTTTCAAGAAATCCTTCTCTGGTAGTCGATCCCCAGGTCAAACCTTTGTGACCCCTCAGGATAAATCCCATGTTGTTGCTGTTGAGGGCCTGTGTAACTTGAAAAGCAAGATCCCTATGCAAGTGAACAAAAAACGTAAAGGTGGGGGTCCTGCTCAGAACAAATCTGTTAAAAGGAGATGTAGTGAGAGAGGTGATACGAAAGGTGTCAAAGAAGATAGTAAAAAGCAGGAGAATCTGGAGAAGGTGGAGGTGGTGATTGTTAAATAAATTGCTTTGGGTAAGGATGACACTTCCAGAAGGCCGTCCTTGAGGAGATCTTCTCATTTGGCGGGAGGTTCATCTCAAGGCTTAAAGTTAGTGGATTATTCCATTGCGTCTGATCGGGAGGACACTGGATAGGATGCTGAATTGAAGGGAACCAAAACTACCCCCATGAAAGAACAGGAGGGAGTGAGCCACTTTGCTTCTATGAATAAATCTTTCTATGACACTAATGAGGAAGAAACTGAGGTGCAAGAAACCCCTGAGATGGAAGTGATGAGTGCAAGAAGGGACGTGGACAACAAGAAGCTAGAAGCAGAGCTTGCTGAAGTGAAGTCTCGCCTGTCTGCGATGGAGAACAAGGTTAAGAATCTGGTTAAGATGGTTCTGAAGACTTCCCTCAAGGCTGCGGAAGTCTTTTCTGTTCTGTAGGTGGACCGAAAGAAGATCGTGGATTCTCTGCTGGAGGATCAAGAAAATTGATCAATATGATATCTGACGATTGGAAATCTCTTCTTAGCTAGGGGATTACTGTTTAATGTTTTTAAAAGACTTGTTTATTTATGTTTTGGTTAAATTTTTGGTTGTACTGTTAGTCATTTGTTAGTGGGCTGTTGGTGGCCCTAGGCCTGCTCTCATGTCGTTTGTCTTTGTTATCGAGTTCTGCTCCTATGCTAGCAGCTTATCTTTATCAAAAACTTAATCAATAAAATAAATGCTCCATGCAATTTAAATTAACTAATAAAAAGGGTAAATTCCCACACACACACTAAAGACAAAATAGCCTCCCACTTGCCAAGTGGGGTTTGCACAAACAATTCGGTTTAATTAAGTCTAATTAAATCCTCCTAAGGGATTAGGGCACTAAACCCTAGAAAAGAGTTATAAAAGCAATAAAACTCACATTGGTTCTCATTCTAACATTTCTTACATTTGGTTGGGTGCAAGTTTTCCAAGAGGAGCCAAGTGGGAAGGTACCTTCCCAAGTGGAAGGTATCTTCCCAATGGGCAAGGTTTCTAACTTGTTTATGTTTTTGTTTCCAAAAGTTTTCTATAGGAAGCAATATTTTTATTCTAACATTGTTTTTTTGTTTATTAAGCTCTAGGTTTTGATTTTTCAATGCACAGGAAAAACCATATTCTCTATATTCTTATTTGTTTAAAATTTAACTTCTAATAGTTCCATAGTGCCCTATGTTTTCCTAAACTTCCTATTTCCTTTACGTTTTAACTCTCTAGTTAATTTTTTTTTTTAAACCAAAGATATAATTTTTTTTACACAGTGAGTTTAAAAAAAACCATATCAATATAATGTAAGTGTTTATATATATGCATTATATTATTTTACTACAAAGTCAAAATATAATAATAGGGGGTTAAATGCCATAGAGTTATATAAAATAATATGCATTTAATCTCACACACACACACACACATGTGTGTGTGTGTGTGTGTGTGTGTTAGAGTTTAGGGTTTCAAACACGCAGAAATGAAACTACAACAAACCCTAACTGCAATAGAGAGCAATCTAGCCTAGAAATCTATCAAACAAGCATGCAAAACAACTAAAATCTAAACTGACATTGTCTTATCTCTATTGTTCTTCTCTATCTTGCATAGTATGTTCTCAGATTTGCAGGTTTATGCAACCATCATGAGAAGCTCTTGTGTGTGTTAAGCAAGATTTTGGAGGGTTTTCAGCTGAGAGAGAATTCTAAGAGCATAAGGGGGGCCAAATGAGGTTGAATAAGTGGTTTTATAAAATAGATGATTTGAATGAAGGGCCTAGATTGCATGTTGACTTTAGGGCCAAATGGAGGGCTAGGATGAGTTAGGGTTTCCTCACCACAAGAGGACAAAAGTGAATTTAAAATTCATAAATATGATGAGGTGGAGGATGTTTAAATTAATAAACTTGGTTAGTTTATTTAATTCATTTGAGGAAGGGGACATGTGAAAGGGGTTAAGTGATGGGATTGATTTCTTTGTTTGAATAAAGCAAGTGAAGGGGACATTAGGGTATGAATAATTAAATAATCAATTAGAATTAATTATTTAATTATAGAAGAAATTGAATGGATGAAATTGACTTAGTTAAATAATGGAATTTGAAGGGGAAATTTGTCCTGTCACATTTGCGACATGAGGAAATTTTTAAGTGTCTACATTTTGCCCCTCTTTGAGATGATGTTGCGACCAAGTAACATCATTTCAAAGAAGCCAAGGAAATGGATAGAGGAAAAGGATGATGATGGAAAGATAGGATAATGATGCCCCCTCGAGAGGATATGCGGGTTAGACAAACACGGGTAGACTCTCGAAATGAAAGGGATTGGTGAGGGAAGAAAGATGAGGAAATGGATAGAAGAAATGAATGATATGCTAGATTGCAATGAAGGTGGAGGAATGAAGATGCGAGAAAGAGATGGTGGAGGAATGAAGATTGGCTAGAAGAAGGGAAATGATATCTTGCTTTGATAGATTTTTGAGCTTCTCACTTGTAATTTTTTCTACTTATCATCATAGAACTTATTATGTCAAAGAATGACAATCACCATGGCATGTCAAAGGCCAAGGTGGAAAGTGTAGTCCCTTGCGAAATAGGCACGTGACAGACAAGGAATTCCTAACTTAGACTAAGAAATATGATACCTTGTCAAAACATGCGATGAGATAACTGTGAGGTGTGTAAGTCCTTATGCAAGGAAGCAATTATTATTTCCAATGCATAGGATGTCTTTGATTCACACCCAATGGAATCCCGATCACATGCAAGGCACCAAGTTGCCCCAGTCATTTTACCAAGACAAACCGCAAGTAGCAATCAAAGAAAAAGGTATCGCTCTATCCTAGCTTCTCTTCATCACTTAGGGACTGCCTTGAGAAGCATAAGAATGAGACTGTAAAACAATCTAGTAAAACATAAGACAAACTAGACCAACAGCTGGTTGGAACTTTTGCCAAGTGATATGTGCTTGATTGATTATAATGATTCGATGAAGGAGGCTTGGTTTCAGGAAAGAAACATGTCGTATAAGTCACCTAGTCTAGTTTTGACAATGCCCGTCCCTGTCTAAGGCAAGTGATATGATTGATTAACACTAGTGTTGTTGGTGATATGAGTAACACCAGGGTTTGATTGATGATGGATTTTAAAAATGATGCATGTCATATAAGGAACAGAATCCTGGTTTCGATGATGCCCCATTCCGTATGAGCTATGAAATGGTTGACAAGGATAGCTTGATGGCAATTGATTGATTTGACTGATTGGATAGCTTATCTTGTTGTTGTTTAGGATTGTTTTTCGTGTGAAAGATTGATTGCTTTGGTCTAATCAAAGTGTCTGTCTTGTTAAAGGATGACTTATTATGAAGGTTGACAGGACGGGCCCTAAGGGACCGACCTAATGCCTCAGGGGCACATCGAAGATGGCCTTGCCTACATGAAAGCTCAGAGGCGACGTAGTTCGACCATGTGGACTATGGATGATCTAAAGAATTGATTTGAATGATATGATGATGTGAATGATTTGATGTTTGAATGGATCGATCAAGAGATTTGAGTAAATGATTTGGCTAAGGAAGTGTATGATTGGAAGAATTGATTTGGTTCGAATGAATGGATGGATTGAAGTGGTGATGAGTTGATCGAGTGATTTTATTGCTTGAATTTTTTGGTTGATATTTGATTTTTATTTTTATTTTTGAAATATATGATGTTTTTGGGATTTTGAAGATATTTGGATGTTTTTGGAGTTTTGGAATATTTGATGTTTTTGGTTTTTTGAAATGTTGTGAGTTTTTTGGATTTTTGACATGTTTTGATTTTTTTGTGTTTTTGGAATGTTATGATTTTTTTTGAGTGTTTTTATTTTTTGGTGTTTTTTGAAATGTTGTTATTTTTTTGGATTTTTGACATTTTATTTTTTTGTGTTTTTGGAATGTTATGATTTTTTTTGGATTTTTGAGTGTTTTTAGTTTTTTGGATTTTGAAGATATTTTGATTTTTTTGGAGTTTTTGGAATGTTGTGATTTTTTTGCATTTTTGGGAATATTTTATTTTTTTGGATTTTGACATGTTTTAATTTTTTTGGATCTTGAAGATATTTTGATTTTTTTGTGTTTTTTTGAAATGTTTTGATTTTTTTGGAGTTTTTGGAATGTTGTGATTCTTTTGTGTTTTTGGGAATATTTTGATTTTTTTAGATTTTGACATGTTTTGGGATGTCAATGGGCGACAATCTGGATAGCCTTTGTGCTAGATACCAATGACAAGGGAGGACCAAGTCTAGGTGCAAGGATAATGAATTGGATTGGGTGAATGGATAAAAGGGGTGGGTGATAGTGGATGGAAGGAACGCACGCGTAAGAGGGCAAGGATGTGATCTCCAAGGACTATGTCGCATAAGAATAACCTACCCCATTGTAGGTGGAATACTTAGGATTTGACATGACAACGCTTATGATAGGATGGTGGTAGAATGGATTGGTTTGGATAAGGTGAGGTATATCAAGGGATATCCATGACATGTGTCAACATTTTGCCCCCAATCTTTATCAAGATCAAAAGAGGAAGGGAGGATGGATGGATTTGATATGATAGGAATGTGTATATAATGGATAGGATAATGGACCATGATATGGATTGGGTATGGAAGGAAATGACAAGTTGGATGAGACAACGTGCCCCCAAGTGTAAGTTGCATAGATGACCAATCTACTCATGGCGCTTGTTTGCCAGGTTTTCATCATGGTACTTATCCAAGGTGCCTGTTTACTAGGTTTTCACCATAGGACGAAAGGATTTCTCTTTACTTTTCTTTTTTGACTTTTTTGTCTTTTTTTTTAATTTTTGAATGGGAGTATGGATATGAGGGACTCAAGTATCTAGTGCTATGAAGGTGATAGTCCCATTGGAGAGGAATGTCATCGAATGGACCATGTCAAGGTACTCATTGATGTTGGTAAGGGAGAGTGCATGAAAGTGAAATGGATGAGGTGGATAGTGGATTATGATGGTAACGATAGTGGATTATGATGTGGATTATGTAGGGAATGAAAGTGGATTATGTAGGGAAGATAGTGGATTATGATGTGGATTATGTAGGGAATGAAAGTGGATTATGTAGGGCAGATAGTGGATTATGATGTGGATTATGTAGGACTTATGCATGGAAGATGGTTGAAATGTTTATACAAAAGTATGGACCATAGGGATAGAATTGGTGAAGTGTGTAGGATAATGGATGAATGATGGAGTGATAGAGGTGAGAAGAGGGATCATGACCAACGGTTGCACACACCATGATAAACATTGAAGCTTGTGAGTGGATGGAGGTATAGGAAGCAATGGTGATGTTCACTAAGTGTATGGGTGATGTTAGCATTTGGGGACCCACATAGACTTAGTATTTTTATGATTTTTGTTTTTCATGTGGGATGGAGGAATTTGAAACTATTGAGTGGAATGGATGGAAGAGGATGGCTAGGATTCGTGGGAGGTGGATGCCTCATGTGACTTGATGGCCTTTTGCTTAGAGACCCATATCATTTAAATTTTTTATGTTACTTTTGAAGGTATGGGCTTGGATGGATTTGTAGATGATTTTGCTTTGACCTTTTGCATTGATACCCTAAGGTATGAGGATCCTTTGGATATTTTACTTTATGAGTGTAGGAATCCAAATATTTATTTTTGAATCCCATGGGGTGGATGGAATGAGTGGAAGCTTCATGTTTGGACAATATGTGCATTTGTTGGTCATGACTAGGAATGTAAGGGTATTTATGAATGATTGGGATATTAGGTGTTGGAAGCAATGGTGGCAAAGTGGATGGAGGGATACTAGGAGTTGGAAGAAGCAAAAGCAAATTGGATGGTGGAAGGTGTATGGTCGCATGCTTTTGACATTTGTAGGATGAGCGAGGTGGAATGGCAACATATGTTTGGGGAATATGATGTGATGTGTGATGAAAAGTGGACTTAGGAGGAATAGAGGTGGTACCAACATTGTTAAATTGTTGACCTTGGGGTGTGTATCCAAGGCCATATGAGCGTGGGGGAACTTTGACATGTATGGGCTCCAAAATACCTTGTTCGTGAAGGCCTAAGCCTTTACCTTGATAGTTCATGTATTGGAGGATGTGATGGACTATGGGACTAGGTGTAGTTTGGACACTAAACACGAGTTCATTATTGGATGAAGAAGGTGAAGTGGTGGACAAAGGTTGTCGTTGTCCCAAGGAGGAACATTCATGAATGAAGGTGGATAAGCCAAAGTGGATATGATGGTGGATTTGAAGTGGGATTGATGGTGGATGTGGAAGGATCATTAGGATCTTTATTATGTTCGTGTAGATCCAAGTTATTTGTTTAATCTTCTATGTGTATTTGGGAGGCACATGTCTCATCGTAGGGAGTGGATGTTCGTGCATCATGGATGGGTGATGATGAGCCAAATAATTGAATCATTTAATTATCAATATTTTCATTCTTTGATAAACTTTTAAAAACATATTGGCATATAAATACATATTGTTATAATTATATTTGTCTTGAGAATTGATTATGCTTATGTTTTGTTTCCATTGCGCTTTGATGAAATCTCTTTAATTTTGATACTTGAATGATATTTTCTATGTGCGTATCTCATAATTTGTGGTATAAGTTGTGGATGTTAAATAAGGATTGCAGCAGTTGAACTTCAGCTAAACTCCAGATAGCTCTGGAGGCCAATACTTCCTAAGTGTCATCCTCCCCTGAGACGATGACTTCCAGAAAATGCTCCTGGAGACCATCTAAAACTTGCAACACATCCAAACTAGCACCTCAATCCTTTCTGTAGCTCTTGATCATACCGCCATGTCACTGAACTTGGTGACCTAGATAACTGATGGCAGACATCAGTTCTAGCTACCGCTGCCACCAAGCACCTCACTATTTTAGGGAACTCTTAGAGTTCACCCTACTAATCACCTTATTCAGATCATGGATCTGGAGTTCCTTGCAACTGATTATATAGTTAAGCAAATAATACAGCTGGTTGTTCCAGTTCTAGTTTATAGGAATTAGTTAGTAACTAGATTTTCCTTTCAATAAGCATGCAACTAGTTGTTCCAATTTGCTGTAGTTAGACTCGCAATTAGTATTTATTTCCAATAAGGTTCTATTGTATAAGTAGAAGAGCCATCGTACCTTTTTAAATTAGTTCCTATTTTTCATCAATTAGTTGTTCATCATAGTTTGTTTTCAGCAGAAGGAAAACTTCTAAGTTAAGCATGTATGTTCTTTAAATGAGAATAAAATGCAAATGAAGGGAGATTTATTTTGAAAGAAGTTGTTAAGAAAAGAGGATTGTCTCTAGCTAGGAAAGTAGGGCCCACTTCCCCATCTTGGAGGAGATCTCTCGGTATTCTATTTGTGTTATTCTCGTTCAATGTTAATTTCCTTGCAGAAAATTGTTATATGTGTTATTTCCTATTATTTGTTCTCACCTGCGGGTTTATTCTTCAAAAATAGAAAATCATAAAAATTAGATTTGTTATCTCTTTAAGCACTGTGATGTTCAGAGTATTGCATGCCTAAGAAGTAACAATAGATTTTATTCCTTTTCATCTCTCATTTTGCAAGTGTGTTCATTTCAAGCAACTAGATTAAACCTTCATTTCTGCACGTGTGTTTATTTTAGCAATGTTAGAGTAGTTTCATTCCAAGAAAGAGTGTTTCTTTTCAAGCAAATTAAGGTATTTTATTTTATGAGAAGAAGATCAAAACTCCAACTGTGCAAGGGTCCCTAAACCGATCCTTGGTCCTCAATCGTTCCATTCCAAAACCCCCCAACAAACAGTCTTATCGCAGATCGCTCCAGACACCTCTAGATTGATAAAGAGTAAATGATGATGTATTAACAAAGCCTACTTCAACCTCATCATTTTTGGCATCGTTGCTAGGGAGAATCTACAAATCATTGTAGATTTAAGGTGTCGATAAGACTTTCGATCCATTAGTTTATGAGAAGACCTAGGGATGCCTTAGGTCGATTCATTAGACATCCTATAACAAATATACCTCTAGAGGCTAATTTGGAAGAACCTCCAGATCATCTGATCAATCAAGGATTACTAGTACTATCTGAGTCTTCCAACTCATCTGCCACATCCTCAACTATGGGTGATCAGGAAGATCCAGTTGTTAATAGAACTTTCTCTTATCTGATAGACATCATTCCTAAGTTAAATGAGCCTCCTATGAAAAACATATCACCTACATTTTTACCTACCTTTAGGGGAAAAAATGTCAGAAGATCCAGACCAATTCCTATTCGAGTTCAAAGTTCTCTGTCAAACTTATGACTATGCTGCTGATAACCAGAAGCTGAAACTTTTTCCTTCCACTCTTAAGGAGTCAGCTTTAAGATGGTTCATGGGATTGGTAGCAAACTCTATCACCACATGGGATGATATGGAAACAATTTTTCTTGATAAATATCAGGATTACTGTAGAGTCAGGGATCAGAAAGATGAACTTTTCCGCATGAACAAATGGAGGAGGAGAACTTAGAAGACTATGTGGATAGATTCTTATTTGTCCATAGGAGGTGTGGAAACAACCTAGATGAGGAATTAAGTAAGACCATCTTTCTAAGAGGGATTGATGATGACAACGGAGAGGCATTAAATCTGATGGGTAAGGGAGACATTAATAAGCAAACTTTTGAAGAAATTATAGAAGTTTGCAGAAACTATTCTCGTACAAGAGCTTGCAAGAGAATTTTAAAAAGGGGTAGTAACAATGATGTTACGAAAGTAATGGAAGAACTAGCAAATCTTAAAACTGACATCCTACTTCATTTGAATACCACTTTAGATGGCATGCAGACTAGTAAAAAGAATATTGAACCCTTAGCTATTTATTACCCTTGTTGTAGAGAAAAACATCCACTTAGGGAATGCCCTTTGAATAGAAATGAGTTGTGTAAAATTTGTGAGAAAAATCATCCTACCAACAAATGTGGCTTGCTTCTTGAGATTAAAAATAGACTGAAAAAGGTTCTAGCAGATGAGGAAGAGCTAAATTTTATTGGTTAGAAACAACCTACTTATGGATTTAATCAGTTTCAAAACCAATATACTCCAAGAGGAAACTCTTATAATGGACCCTGGGGAATGCAAATGCCAATGTAGATACCAATGCAAATGCCAATGCAGTGGGGTTCATGGCCTCAACAAGGATTGGACAAAACAATCTTGGTCCAATCCACAATGGTCAAACCAACAATAGTATCAACCACAATGGGCTCCTCAATACAACCAAGGGATGAGGAGATTTGGAAACCAACCTCAGGCCTTACTTCTAGGACCTTCACAACCTGCGAATGCAAATCCTAGTGAGCAAGTAAACCAACCATCAATGCCTACACAACTAGTTCCAAACCCCAAGAACAATAGGCCACAACAACAGGTGTACAATATTGATCCAAATACAACAAACCTGAATGTGGTGGAGATCAATGATATACAACTCTGATCTAGAAATGTACCTATAACTATACCTATTGAGGAAGTCATTGAAGAAGAAGTGAATCCTAAAGATGATACACAATAATGCAATAAGAAGGCTAAAGCAGAAGAAATAGAAGAGATTCTTAAGGAGACCTCTGTTCCATTCCCAGAAAGATTGAAATAGGCTCCTCTACAATCTAAGGAAAACCAACCTTCACATGATGACTCCCAATTAATTAGGGAACTTATAAAAATGCACATTGAGGTTCCTTTGTTACAGGTGATAAAAAAAAAATCCTAAGATAAATCAGACCATTAAGAGTTTGTGTCTAAAATTTCCAGGCAAAAAAAGAAAATTGGCCAACACTATCCAAGTGGAAGGAAAACTTGCGGATGTCCTATCAGGCAAGTTAATCCCTCAGAAGTATGGGGATCCTGGGAGCTTGGTCATTATAGTAGACATAAAAGGGGTATTTGTTTCAAATGTTTTAATAGATTTAGGTGCTACCATCAATGTAATGACATTATAAACTATGGAAACTTTGGTTTTAAAACACGTTCAACCAACCTCAAATGTATTACAACTTGCAAACCTATCTATTAGCAAACCGGAAGGAATTTTGGAGGATGTCATAGTCACTATTGACACTTGGGATTATTTGGTTGATTTCCTTATCCTACAGACAAGAAAGAAACAATCAGTTTACCCAATAATCCTGGGAAGACCTTGGCTTGCTACAGTAGCAACACTTATTGATTATAGATTTGGAAGTATGACCATTTCAAATGGAAAGAGGCTTGAAGAAATTTCTATCTATCCTCTGGCCAAACCATTTCTGCAATATGAAAACAAACCATGGATAGATGACTTGATGGATTCTGATGAAGAGGATGCCTCCTCGTTGGCAATTGTAACAATAGTAGAACACTTTGAAGAATGTAATGAATAATATAAGGATCTGGAACCAAATAGTGAACTCTCCTTATATAGTGCTACTCAGCAAGAGGTCTCTGGATGGCTCTAGAGAGACCTGAAAGGATCTTTCAAAGATTTTAATTGCCCATACTCTGAAAAGATTGCCTCCCATGTAAGTTATCAACAAGCGAAAACTCTCCAGCAAGTCATACCTCACCTTTGTCCTTTAAACACGCTGTTAAGTTCATATAGAGAACTTATTTTTGTCCATACTGGCACAAAACAAATCCCAGTCCAAACCAATAAAGAACTTTCTATCAACAGTTGGTTAATAGAAGTGGAAGAGGTTCGGTTGGCAAAATTGTTACAGAACCACACCTAGGCTTTTGCATGGGAATACAAAGACATGAAAGGAATCCATCCCAGTGTTTGTACACACCATATTTATACTGAAGATGTCTAACCTGTTAGGCAACCACAACGAAGAATCAACCTAGCATTAAAAGACATAGTGATGGAAGAAATTGAGAAACTATTGCAGGCAAGATTCATTTATCCCATCTCTGACAGTCAATGGGTATCACCATTAGGAATAGTGCCCAAAAAGAATGGCAAATGGTGAGTCTGCATAGATTATAGGGAGATAAACATAGATACAAAGAAGGATTATTTTCCACTTCCTTTCATTGACCAAGTCCTAGACAACTTGGCTTAAAGTCGCTATTTCTGCTTCTTGGATGGTTTTAGTGGCTACAACCAGATCCAGGTAGTTCTGAAAGATCAGGATAAGACAACCTTCACCTATCCATGGGGGACATTTGCCTATAGAGTCTTACCATTTGGGTTATGCAATGCGCCAGCCACATTTCAACGTGTTGTTTTGGCAATATTTGCTGATCTAGCGAATACCTATGTAGAAGTCTATATGGATGACTTTACAATGCATGGTAAAACCTTTGATGAAGCCCTGAATAGTTTAAATAAGGTGCTTGAAAGATGCAAATAACACCAACTATCTTTAAACCATGAAAAATGCTTCCTCATGATGACCGAGGGAATTGTACTTGGTCACCACATCTCACAGGAGGGATTGAAAGTGGACCCCAAAAAGATCAAAATCATAGTACAAATTCCTCCTCCTGAAACTCAAACTGAGGTAAGAAGCTTTCTGGGACATGCTGGCTATTACAGAAGGTTCATTAAAAATTTCAGTCAAAAAGCTGACCCTATGTTCACTTTGCTAAAAAAAGAATTCAAATTTAAATGGACACAAGAATGCCAACAGTCATTTGAGACCATCAAAAGTGCCCTCATAACCGCTCTAGTAATAAAAGGACCAAACTGGGGAGAACCGTTTCACATCCACACAGATGCTTCCAATCAAGCCATTGGGGTAGTATTAGGACAATTGAGTGAGTCTAGAGGTATGCATGCAATATATTACATCAGCAAAAACTTGAACCCAACTAAGAAAAATTAGACCACAACTGAAAAAGAATTTTTGACAGTAGTTTATGCTATCAACAAATTTCACCACTACATCACAGGCTATAAAATCCTCATACACACTAATCATGTAGCCATAAGATATCTGATGAACAAGGTTGTATTAGGAGGTAGAATTATCGTATGGCTATTATTATTGCAAGAATTTGACATAACCATTGTTGATAAACCAGGGAAAGATAATGTTGTTGCTGACTTCTTGTCTAGATTGAATGTACAGGGAAATAACGAACCAGTGGATAATACATTTCCTGATGAACATTTGTTCGCTATCTCTATACAATCTCTGTGGTTTGTTGATCTAGCTAATTATCTGGTTTCAGGAAAATACCCACAACACTTCAACTTGAAAGAAATCAGATGGCTAGTTTAGGAGAGCTCCAGATACAAGTGGGTAAATGGTTTTCTATTTAAAAATTGTCTTGATCATGTTTTACATCAGTTTGTGCAGGAAACGGAGGTGTATGACATAATCTGTGCATGTCACAATGAACCTTCTGGAGGACACTTTTCAGCCATCAGATAGGGTACAAAATCCTGGGAGCTGGATATTTTTGGCCAACAATGACCAAAGATATTCACCAATATGTCAAGCAATGCGATCAGTGTTAACGAATGGGACGTTCAACCTTCACCATAGAGATGCCACTCCATCCCCAAGTAGCTTTAGAGCCATTTGAAAAATGGGGGATAGGTTTTGTCAGACCAATTGACCCACCATCTAGAGGAAATCACTATATACTGGTCTGCACAGACTATGCCACCAAATGGGTTGAAGCAAAAGCACTACCAACAGAAAAGGAGGAGAAAGTTGCAGATTTCCTATACAAACATATCTTACAGTGGTATGGAGCACCCAGAACTCTTGGCTCTGATCAGGGACCACAATTTATGTCTGCAATGATCAAAGTATTCCTAGAAAGATATCAGATCAGTCAAAGGAAATCTTCTCCATATCATCCACAGAGCAATGGTCAGGTTGAAGTAACAAACAGAGAATTGGAGAATATTCTCACAAAAACCATCTCAAGCAAGAGGATAGATTGGGCTGATACAACACTTGAAATTGGCATTGATTTGACCGAGGCATAGCAACAAAGGATATTACAATTAAATAGGCTGGATGAGATGAGAATGGAGGCACTTCAACATACGGAGTTAATCCAACAACAAAGGAAAGAATGGCACAACAAGCACATCATCAGCAAGCACTTCAAGCAAGGAGATTGAGTCCTGTTGTATGATTCTAAATACCAAGATCTAAAAGGAAAACTACATACCAGATGGTTGGGGCCCTATGAAATTTAAGAAGCCTTCAACAATGGAGCTGTCCAGTTAGTTCCAATTGATGGAGATCACAAAGTTTTTCTAGTCAACGGACATAGATTGAAGTTGTATCATAGACTAGCCTCTAAAGAAGAATTCTCTGCCAAAATTTAGTCTCAGATAGAACATTTCTCTGTGGAAGATCTTTCTTCCATGTGGGAATCATGCTCTAAATGACGATTCTTGAATGAATAAAGCAGTTGAGGTTGAAAACCAGAAATGGCGGCCTCTCCTGTCAAAAAACATAAAAAAAAGACTCAAGCAAATGTTGAAAACAAGTAATGGCAGCTTTGCCTAGAGGAAAGACTGAAAACCAGCAATGGTGGTCTTTTCTTCAAAATTCCCTTCCTTTTCAATAAAAATCTTGCGTAGATTCTACAGATCTTTTTACGATATAATGAGATCCAAATGGTTTTGAATAGATCTGGATGACTCTAGATAGATCCAGATGGCTCCAGAAAGCTTTGGACAGCTCCAGATGAAGACCAAGCGAGTACCGCCTTCTCAAATACCCTTGGGCGCAAGACCAATATGCGGCAAAAATTAATTCAGTAAAAAGTTGAAGTGACATAGACAAGGTCATGGGTACTTTACGTAGGTATACTTTCTTCTCAAAACTTATATAATTATTTTAATGTGTATAACTATGCCACGTGTTTCAAAAAGTAACATCGTGCAACTTCAACTTTTGGCACACAAAGATAGCAGTCACAATAATGATTGTGGGCTGACATGTGGCTATAGGGTACTTGTCAGCAGATCTTGTGTATTCCCTAAGGAGATCGTAGTACTTGGTCATTAAGATGGACGAGTTTTAAATTATTGCCAAAAATGGAGTAAGAGCCCGATTTGCAAAATCATAATAACAGTAACGATGACCAATTAAGAAGGAAGTACATCTAGATTGACATAAAGTCGTAGTGGAATGGCGTCAGCTCTAGAAAAGCATAGAAGGCAATTAAAATGGCATCTCTAAAGAAAAATTTTGCATGCGCCACCCTGCGGCAACACTCCGGAGTATCCGCCATGAGTACCGAAAGGACAACCAGAACAAGTGCCAACCTGCATGCAATTATTTCTTCCAACGAATTTGTAGTTGGCAACTCATACTTCAATAGCTTCCTTCTTCGCCGAGCCAAAATAAAGAAAGTTTTCAATAAACCAAAGTTGCTCCAAATTGAAGTTCTTCAAACCAGAGTAGCAGACAGAGAAATAATCACCAGACATGGGGCACAAAAGGAAGGCAGAACCAGAAAACACAATCATCGACGATGCCAGTGCTCAAATTTTTCAATAGGTGGGGTGGCTCGAGTTCTTGCAGAAGTTTGAGGGTTTTGAGGCGGAATTAGTCCAAGAATTTGTCAAAATTTTCCACAGGACATTCACAACTGTAAAAGGGGTAAGAATTCCAATCAATTCTACTCTCATTAGTCAAATTTCTGGAATAGCTGTAGTAGGAGTTGATTTGTTTGCCACTAAACCCTCGTATGAGGAGTTAATTTAGAACTTCCATGTCGCTCTGGAGCCCTTGCCTCGATACATTGTTAGCAAAGGTGCCACAAAAGGCATCGATAGGAACAGTCTTCTGGATCCATGGAAGATTGTAGTCCTATGGGTTATGAAGTTCTTTACTTGTGATGCCCAGTATGGGACTGTACTCGGCATTGGAATGAGATTGATTACACACCTACAACATGTTGCCAATAATCCACAATTTATGATAAACATCCCTGCCTTTTTGTACACTACATTGATAAACATGCTGACAAAGCAGAAAAATAGAGAGGGTCGGGTTAGCCATGCAAGGTTAATCCATTTGATTATTAAACACCATTTTGTGCAGCAGGAAGATGGGCGAAGAAAATGGGAAGACTTTTTGGCTTTAACACCAAGGAAGAAAAGAACAAAGCACTCTTCTACTACTGTGTCTGTATCTGGCGAGGCCATCACCATGTCTTCAAATCCTTCCGAAGTCCACTTCAAAAGGCTCCGAAAAGGTGCAGAGCATTAATGCCAATAGGGTGAAGTAGCATCCTCTGGACTTGCACAAATAAGACACTCTCACACCTTTATTATTTCTTCAGATGAGGAAGACATTGAACTAGTCCCCATTGCTCCAGCAAGTCAGCAAGGCAGTCCGCCAAGAACATAAGAAGCATCTGAGGAGAGTGGAAAAAATGATATTCCACCAAAGGTACAAGAAATAATTGAGGAATGTGGCAGTAGTGGCATTCCAGCGGCAGTTGGTGAGCATGATGCTCTGGAGGCACCAGAGAATGAACCATTGCAACATGGCCACAGGTAGGGAAAACAAGTCATGACAGAGAGCTCCAGCTTTGAGGATACCACGACACAGGACACCCGGCATGCCCTTGCCATTTCAAAGATTGAAATTGAGCTAAAGCAATGTAAGGCACAGATGGCAGCCTTGTCCCAACAAGTAAAAGCAAAAGATGAGGAGCTGGCAGCAGAAAGGGCAAAGGCCACTAGGGAAAAAAGAAGAAAAGGAGAACAAAATTGTTTCTTTGAAAAAGGAGGTAGATAATCAAGCAGGCATGATTTCCCAAAAGGACAATCAAATTGCCAAATTGAAGTAGATTGCAGCCCAACAAACCCCTACCACCACATCCTTAAATGTTTATGCACAAAATTTGTAGTTAACTGGAGATAACAGACAACTTAGGGGTGAAATTGCAAAGCTCCAGAGAGAGATGGAGACCTTAAGGCAGGAAAAACCAAAGGTAGAGCAAAATCTGGCTCTCGCTTATGAAACAGGGGAAACCCTGTTGGCACAAAGAGCACCCTCAGGTGTGTATGCTCTTTTTCTAAGAGACCAATTTTTGAGATGGAAACTGTTACGCATTAGCTGTAATTTGCCTTTTGATTTTGAGAATGAAAAAGAATTTGTTGAATGTTATCTTCAAAACCCGCTAGACCAGATGAACCTTCTCTGTGAGTTTTTCCAACACGGCCACATTCTGGGCCATGTCAATACTTCTATGCTAAATCTTTATATAGGGGAACTCCAAATCCGGAGCTATCTATCCCTATTGAGAAACAACAGATTATGGGAAGACAGAATGGAGGAGTATGAGACTACTGATGGGACAATTGGCTTGCTAATGAGGCATGAATGCCCAAAGACTACATGGTTCAGAAACACTTTTAGAGCAAATATTTATAGGCAGGGTATCACAGGCCAATATATACAAAATTGAATTCTTGTATTGCAGATTTCTTTGTTGTTGCAGATTACCTTCCCAATGCCACTATGTCAAGTTGCAGAGCATGGTTTGAGACACTTCCCACTGTAGTAAAAAGAAGGGAACCAGTTTCCCATGCAAACATACGATGCATGACCGCGAAAGTTAGGAGGCTCATTCCAATTATTCAACAAAAGCAACAAAACTGGATAGGAATGAGGTTTAGACCCCCATTGTTGCTCATGCTAGCACCCAAGCTTAGCCATCCTCAAGGTGAGCCAATGTTGCAGGAAAAATTCAGCAAATGGCACAACAAGATTCAAGAGAATGATGGGTTCCATCCCAAGGGAAGACAGTTGTTCCAATAAAGTGATGACGACTACAACTGCAACACAATAATGGAGGGGAAAAACATACTTGATGGGGCAGTGTAGTAGAGGCCATGAGGGCATGGTAGAAGCTAAGTGGGGAGGAGATGATGAGCCAAATAATTGACTCATTTAATTATCAATATTTTCATGCTTTGATAAACTTTTAAAAACATATTGGCATATAAATACATATTATTATAATTATATTTGTCTTGAGAATTGATTATGCTTATGTTGATGAAATCTCTTTAATTTTGATACTTGAATGACATTTTCTATGTGCATATCTCATAATTTGTGGTATAAGTTGTGGATGTTAAATAAGGATTGCAACAATTGAACTTCAGCTAAACTCCAGATAGCTCTGGAGGCCAATACTTCCTAAGCATCATCCTCCCCTGAGTCGATGACTTCCAGCAAATGCTCCTGGAGACCATCCAAAACTTGCAACACATCCAAACTAGCACCTCAATCCTTGTTGCAACTCTTGATCACACCGCCATGTCACTAAACTTGGTGACCTAGATAACTGATGGCAGACATCAGTTCCAGCTATCGCTGCCACCAGGCACCCCACTGTTTTAGGGAGCTCTTGGAGTTCGCCCTACTAATCACCTTATTCAGATTATGGATCTGGAGTTCCTTGCAACTGATTCTGTAGTTAAGCAAATAATACAACTGGTTGTTCCAGTTCCAGTTCATAGGAATTAGTTAGTAACTAGATTTTCCTTTCAATAAGCATGCAACTGGTTGTTCCAGTTCTCTGTAGTTAGACTCGCAATTAGTATTTCTTTCCAATAAGGCTTGATTCTATAAGTAGAAGAGCCATCGCAGCTTTTTAAATTAGTTCCTATTTTTCATCAATTAGTTGTTCATCGCAGTTTGTTTTCATTAGAAGGAAAACTTCTAAGTTAAGCATGTACATTCTTTGAATGAGAATAAAATGCAAATGAATGGAGATTTCTTTTGAAAGAAGTTGTTATGCAAAGAGGATCATCTCTAGCTGGGAAAGTAGGGCCTGCTTCCCCATATTGGAGGAGATCTCTCGGTATTCTGTTTGTGTTATTCCTGTTCCTATTAATTTCCTTGCAGCAAATTGTTATATGTGTTGTTTCCTGTTATCTATTCTCACCTGTAGGTTTATTCTTCAAAAATAGAAAATCATAAAAATTAGATTTGTTATCTCTTTAATCATTGTGATGTTCAGAGTATTGCATGCCTAAGAAGTAACAATAGATTTTATTTCTTTTTCATCTCTTATTTCTGCGAGTGTGTTCATTTCAAGCAACTAGACTAAACCTTCATTTCTGCACGTGTGTTTATTTCAGCAATGTTAGAGTAGTTTTGTTCCAAGAAAGAGTGTTTCTTTTCAAACAGATTAAGGTAGTTTATTTTATGAGAAGAAGATCAAAACTCCATCTGTGCAAGGGTCCCTAAACCGATCCTTGGTCCTCAATCATTCCATTCCAAAAACCACCCCAACAAATAGTCTTATCGCAGATCGCTCCAGACACCTCTGGATTGATAAAGAGTAAATGATGATATATTAACAAAGCCTACTCTGACCTCATCAGGTGAGGTGGCAAGCTCTTGACCATGGAATGCATAAAGGTTGCTAAGCGGGTCATCATGGCCTTCTTGATCATAAAGGGAATCTTGATCATAGATGGGAGCTTAATCATGGAAAGGATAAAGTGTGTTATGGATGGGTGCAATGGAAGGGGTTTGATCTTGATTTGGATTAGGGGGTAATGTTTCCTCATGATTAGGATTGGACCCTTGACATAGCTCTTGACTTGGAATGGAAATGAAGTTGGATAACTCTAGGAGAGGCTCAATGGATAGAGGACTAGATGATAGGGCGGAAGAATTGGACATGGCATTCAAAGGTTCTTTGATAGGCTCATGAATGGGTGTTTGACATGGAGATAGGTTGTTCCTTGCTAGTAGCCATTAGATCACATCATTTGTAGGTAGATGGGCGATGGAAGGACAATATAGTGGGTGGACAATGAGGGCAAATGATGTGGACTTGTGATGAGGATGGTAATGATAGTGAATGGCTTGCATGGACTAGTTTGATGTCTCCCTTGTCAAAGGTGGCATTAGAACATGAAGGCATTTGGACTTGGATAGGCTTGGGGTGCTAGAACCTTGTTCTCTAGGATTGTCATGGAATGATGCATGCGTTCATATCGTTTTATGTCTTCTTGTGGGAATAGGACCATGTTGACAAGTGCTTGACTAGGATTAAGTTGATGATGTGGAATTATTGGGATGAATGAGATGTGATAGAGTGTGGGATTGATTGGATGATTATATGTGTGATTAGGGATGATTAGGGTATCATTAGGGTTGTAATTAGGATGAATTTGATTGAACGATGTGGTTAGAAAGGGTGATTAGGATGTGAAGGTTGAATGATGAACATGTGAATAGGATGCGATTATGATGAGGTGAAATGATTGGACGATGTGTTGGAAGGAGTGTTTGGAATGTTTGGAATGAGGGATGACTACGAGAATCTATTCCGTTTCTCTTCTTTTTGCAACCATGTCTTTGCTAAATGGGACTTGCGAATTGTGGGATGCTATGGGGATGTCAATGCAAGGTGATGAGGCCCAGACTATGATAGAGGCTAATGATATTAGTCTTTGAAAAGTATAGCTCCAAGAGGGTACTCTCGTCTACTAATGACCTTTCAAAGTACAAATTGGTTTTGTTGAGACCTTGAGGTATGGAAGAGATGATTGATTAGAGTGAACCCATGAGTTTCAGAATTCACTTGTAAAGATGGACTTAAACTAGCCATGGAATATAAAGCCCAAGTTGTGATTGATTTGAAAAGGTGTCAAGGTCTCTTGGTCCATAGATTTGTACTTGTGATACAGTCAAGCTTCGACAGTTTCTCCCTATGTTTCAACCTTAGGAAGACTATGTTTGGGAACCTCTATAGATGTTGAGGGCTAAATTCTAATGAAATGTTGTGATGAAATGTGATCATAAAGGATTGGAATTGGATATGTAAAAGGTGGCTTTGACACAGTTGCAATCAGATTCGATAAGGAGGGCAGATACTCAAAGTTTTCCCTAGGGTTATGGTGTGTTGTGATAGGATTGATTAGGATGAAAGTGATTGGATTGGAATGAATGGTGTGATATGATTAGGATGTGATCAGTTGGATTAGGATAATGATGTGTAGTGATGAGATGAAGATGAGTTGGATGGATTGGGATGATGACTAGGATGATTGGGAGAATGATTAGGAAGAAGTTGATTGGATTATGAATGAGGATGTGTAATGATTTGTAATGTTGACTAGGATGGATTCGGATGAAGATGATGTTGTTAGGAGATGCAATTAGGATAATGTGGAATGGTAAGATGAAATGGATTGGATTTGCATGGGATTGATGTGGAATGATTGAATTTGACTGGATGAATTAAATGATGTGAGTCAATTTTATGGATGATTTGGTTTGATGTTTTAGAAAGAATTGAGTGGAATGGATGAATGGGATATGATTAGGATGTGGTTGAATGATTAGGATTGATGTTGTGAAATGATGATTAGGAAGGGTGAGTAGGATATGATTGGGATGAGGTGGCATGATTAGGAATGGTAGGGTAGTGTTGTGATGTAATCACACATAGCCCCATTGTAAATGGGGACCCCCTCTTTTTTTTGCTTTCTCGCTTCATTTTGTTCTAGGTTTAGTTTTCCTCTGAGCTTGTATGATTTTGATAGTGTTGTGTATGCAAGTCTCAATAGTTTCTTGCCAAGAGGTCTATATGCCTTCATCCTGATACATGTCACTGAGACTCTGAAAATGACTAAGTCTGATATCCTGAAAATCCTGAAAAAAATGACTAAGTCTGAAATCTGGTGGATCCTCAGTATAGTTAGGGTAAAATTATAAATCAGGGCAAATGAATAAACAGCAATGATAAGAACCCTAGCAATGCACAATAAAGCACAAGACAACATGAAAATCAAAATAAGAAATGTAAATGCAAACCGATCTCCACGCTATGCTTGATTTATTTCCATTGCTCTTCTCCACCTCGCATGAGCATGCAAGATTTTGAAGGATTATTGTTGGAAGAATGTTGGGTGCTCACTTCTGCAACATAACATTAATATGAAGATGATATGAGGATGATTGATAGATGAAGGATGCAAATGCTCTAATGATATTTCAACAGAATAATGTTACTTGAAGCTCCATGCATTGCTAATGGCTTATGAGGGGGTTGATTTATAGGAAAGGCTTGGTTCAAATGGATGGCTAGGATTAATTAGGGCTTTAGATGAAATGGATGGATAGGATTAAGTTAGGTTTCCTTACACATCAAGAAATTGTAGTCAATTGACATGTGGCAAGGGAAGATAAAGCTTAGGTGTGCTTGTGTAGATAAATACTAAAATTAGGTCCCATTAGTTGTGCATGTGAAAGATAAAAGTTGTAACACATGATTGACTGGACAAGTGTTGGAATGTGATGAAAGATGAGGGCTTAATTCAAATAAAATATTTGAATTAGTTGTGATATGAGTTGGATATTAATTAAATAAATTAAATTTATTTAATTAATAGGATAAATGAATAGGATGGGATAAGATATGATGTGGAAATTAATTAAATAAAATTTATTTAATTAATTGGATGGATATAGGATAAATGGGATTATGCATGTGAAATTAATTAAATAAATAAAATTTATTTAATTAATTGGCTAAGTAGGATGAGGATGGGATTGAATGGGATTTTAATTAAATAAATAAAATTTATTTAATTAATTAGCTTAATGGATAAATGGGATTAAGAATGGGATTAGGACAAAATGGCTTATGATGTCTAGGATAATGTTTTAACAAGGTGTTGCAAGACATACACAAATTTGGGACAAATTTGGGTGTCTACATTTTGCCCCTCTTTGAGATGATGTTCAAGATGATAGGATTTATGTCGAGTAACATCATTTCAAAGAAGCTAAGGTATGGATAGAGGAAAAGGATGATGATGATGATGATGATGATGACTGATTGAGGATGAAATGGGATGATGATGCCCCCTCGAGAGGATAGGTGGGTTGGACAAACACGGGTATGCTCTCGAAATGAAATAGCTTGGCTGCAAAAGAAAGATAAGGGGATAGATAGATAAAAGGATGATGCGTTATGCTGCAATGGAAGGTGAGCAACCATGATGTTTGATATAGCACTAGATGTTATGCACCAAGGTATAAGGACCAGGGTGACGATGTGTCTCGTGCCCCAGCGTAATACAACCTTGTCTGGATACAAGATATGAATATTAGCTAGATTAATACCGATATGATACAAATGCAAGGTAAAATGATAACACACACAAGCAAGCATGCACAAATGATTCAAAAACAAACAAGGTATTGCCCCTGTCAAGCTGTAAACCAATGATTAATTGTTTGATTGATGATAGTTGAGAGTGTTGTCATTGTGGGGAAAGCTATATCCCTAGATCAACACAAGGTTGTTTGCTGAGTTGGTTGGCTGGTTGGCTGATTGATTTGGCTTACAACAAGGCTAGGATCAAGACCATTGATTGTGTTTGGATAACTTGGCTTGATTGATTAACTTGATTGGTATGGATTAAGGATGGGCTTGCATTTGGATCATTGTTTGGATTCTTTGGATTGATTTGATTTGATGAATGGATGATTAGATTGATTTGGTTTGATGAAATGTTGATGATGGGATGATATGTGGTGGATTGAGCTACAAGTGTCTCATCATGACAAGTGGATGTTTGCTCATTATGGATAGGGCTAGATGGCGGATGATTAGGAGCAATGTGGATATCTTGCTCATGGATGGATATAAGATTATGGATAGGATCAAGGTGCTCATGGATAGCTTCTTTATAGGTATCATCTTGATCATAAAGAAGGTAAATGTTATGGATAGGTTGCATGAAAGTGTTTTGATCTTGAGTTCGACTAGGGCTTAATGTTTCCACATGCTTAGGATAAAACCTTTGAAATACCTCTTGGGTTGCTTGAATGGAAGTGGAAGGCTCTTGGATAGGCTCTTGATGGTTATCGACATGAGGGCATGATGGCTCTTGACTTAGGCTTGTGGTTGGAGACTCTTGAATAGGCTTGATAGCTTGTAGGTCACATGATGGGCTTGAAGGGCTAAGAATGTTAATTAAAGGCTCTTGGATAGGCTCAAGGATAGGTGGACCACATGATGGGATTATAGGATTGGACATGACCTTTGGAAGTTCTTTAGTAGGCTCATGAATGGGTGTTTGACATGGGGGTAGTTTATTCCTAGCTAGTAGCCAATGGATCACATCCTTCACGAGGGTATGAGTGGATGGGAAATATAATGTATGAGCAATAATAGCGGATGATGTTGCAGGCTTAGGACTAGGATTAGGCTGGAGGGTAATTGGATTGGATGGATTAGGATTAAAGGGAGGTGATACATAGGATTGGGATGATGTGGCATGTTTTCCCATTATAGGTAGGTACACCTTGTAAACAATTGGGACAAATATTGGGCATTTATTTGTATTATGGCCTTTGGTCCTATGGTATGCACAATAATCATGTTCATCATATGGACTTTCTTCACATGGTTTGACTTCAGGAAGTTCAATGAGTTTTTGTTCAAGCATTCTTTGTAAAACTCTCTCAGCCACATCCTTTGGTGAAGGATTAGAATGACATGGTGATGAAGGTAATGGAGGGCTTGGTGATTTGGAAGGTTGATGGACCAATGGACTAGGAGTAGGATCACATGGTGGTGTTGAGATAGGATTAGTTGGCTCATGTGTTGGTGGGTGATTAGATGATGAAGGCCGCTCTAGATCGGTATCTCCCTTGTCAAAGGTAATTAAGTCTTGCATAGGATAACTTGGACTCATTTGATTTATGTACAAGGGACCACTTGGAATTGCATGTGCTTCTTGTTACAAAGGTGGATTTAGATCTATCAATGGTGCTTGGTGGCCTTGTTGAAAAGGTGTACTTGGACTTGCTTGATTTATGTACAAAGGGCCATTGGGACTTGGATGTTGTTCTTGTAATATCACTTGGTTGCCTTGTGGATGGGCTTGATAGTGCATTGGAATGGTGGCATGAGGGATTGGATAAACTTGAGGTGGAGGTTGATATGTTGATGTGGCATAGGTTGATGTGTATGGATTAGGTTGGATGGATGACACATAGGATTGATGTGGAATTTGTTGATAGGAAGTGGATGGATATGACATGTGGCTATGAGGTGGATTAGGTTGGTATGGATTGGCTAAGGATTGATGTACTTGTCGAACTTGACTAGTGGCTAAAAGGTGTTGGACTTAGGCTATGAAGTGTTGCAGTTGAGGTGATTGGCTTGCATGGGGTTGAGCTTCTTGGATGAAGAATTGTAATATTTCAATGGCATCTTGGTTTAGGGGTTGTGATCCTTGATAAATATTTTGGAGGAATCTTTGGAATTTGATTGTTGGGTCTTCTAGTGTAGACATGTTGTCACCAAGTGTTTGTCTTAAGTCCTTTTAGCAAGTGCTTGTTTAGGGATTTGGATGATGACGTGGCTTGTTTGGATGACTTGGCTATGTTTGGGATGAAAGTGATTGTATTTGAATGTTATTAGAAGAATGTGTAAAATGACTTGTCTTTATGTGTTTAGGTGTTTAGAGCTTGATGTGGCAATATTCAAACAAATGATTATGTATATACACACATGAATCACTCACACAAGACACATAAGCAAGTTTTTAGTTTGGAAGAATGTGATGATGGTTAAGCAAGCACGTGAAGACACTTCAACAAGTCCTAGTTAAGGCAAAGCCACTATCACAAGGAGGTTCTAGTGAAAATTCGGGGGACCGGCACCCCACGAGCATCCAGCAAGCCACTTAAGACTTTAACTAACCCTACTAGGAGTTTTAATATACACAAAGGTACACCTCCTTTCGAGTTAGCACTGTATGGTGAGCGCTAATACCAGTTAGACTTGGCTTTCACCTTATCCTCTAATTTTTATAGCGGACCGGATGAAAGTACCGCTTGAGGTCGTTCCCTTGAGGTGGATACCAAGGCAGGCCTCTCTAAGGCTAAACAAAAGCAACACAAGTAAATATTTTTGATCTCCAAGTTCGTGTTGGGACGCGAGGAGAGAGCATACACATTTACTTGGTCACACTCGCATGGGGTTCATTAACTTTAGAAATTCAATGTGTGGAAGACAATGCAAGCACTTGTTTGTTTTAAAGCCCAAATCTAAATGTAATGAAAGACAATGGTTCGTTTTAGCCGAATTTTTTGATGTGAGTTTGCAAACAATCGTTCGTTTTAAGCCCAAAGTCTAAATGTGTGATCAAACAAGATTAAGGGATGAAAGATTAGAATGAGTGCACCTGATACAATCACTTTCTAATTTGCTATAGATGTTGATGCCAATGCTGCTCTAGCTCCTTAGATGCCCTTACAAATCACCAATTCCAAAAAGAAACAAGTAAACTTGTAAAGAAGATGATTACATGAAAAAGATGAAATCCAAAAATTTTGATGAAAATGATCTGATAAAAAAGAATGGATTTCATAAACAGAAAATTCAGGAGATTCTAAGCAATTTGAAAAAAAGTTTCGCTGAAAAACGATCAAAATTGCTCAAGTTATGCTCAAATGAAGTTTGCAATGAAACTAAACTTTGACTGATAAAAAAGATGGTAAAATGATACAGTCACTTGATAAAACCTGATCCACTGTGTAGTTCGTCCTCTCATCTTTCCATTGAGTCCTTGTTTGTGTGATTTGGCCTCCGTATGTGAAAGTTATGATAGAAATACCAAGATGCACAATGACAGCAACCAGAAGCAAGTTACAGTTGCCAGATGCGACCAACTGTTTCTCAGAAGTGACCATTATTTTCAAGGCGAGCCCTTTCAGATCAAATGCGATTTGAAAAATACCAGATGTGATCCACTGTTGATCATAAGCGAGCCGTATTTTTCAACAGGTGAGATATGCAGATCATATGCGACACGAAACATACCAGATGCGGCTCCTGTAAACTTAGAAGCAATGTGGATAAACCCGAAGTGACCTGTTTCGGCCTAAAGGCGATCTGTATCTGCAAAATGACAGTCAAAACACAAAACCCTTTTCTGCACAGGCGATCACTGTCAGTTCATAAGCGACGCACATCAGTTTAAAAGCGGCTACTATCAGTTCATAAGCGATGTGCATAGGATAAAAAGCGACCACTGTTAATTCCTAAGCGATGCGTATAAGATTAAAAGCGACGACTGTTATTTCAAAAGCGATCCGAATTAACACAGAAGTGATCACTGTTAGGTTATAAGTGATCAACATAGTTTAAAAGCTACCGCTAATAGTATTAAGATCACAGGCGAGCTCTGTTAGGATAAAAGCGATGCGTACCATACCGTAGGCGACGACTGTCAGTGTAAAGGCGATCTAGATAGTGATTAAAGCGGCCGATTCCAGTGTAAAAGCAATGCAGAGATACAGAAAGCATCAAATTTTCACTCAGAAGCGACTGGAATTTACCGTAAGCACCTACAAAATCTGATCTTCGAAGAAACAACTCCAAAAATGAAGTTAATCAAGGACGTGGGTCCCACCGGGCGTGCCAAATGTAGTTAGGGTAAAATTGCAAATCAAGGCAAATGAATAAACAACAATGATAAGAACCCTAGCAATGCACAATGAAGCACAAGACAACATGAAAATCAAAATAAGAAATGTAAATGAAAACTGATTTCCACGCTATGCTTGATTTATCTCCATTGCTCTTCTCCACCTCGCATGAGCATGCAAGATTTTGAAGGATTATTGTTGGAAGAATGTTGGGTGCTCACTTTTGCAGCATAACATTAAGATGAAGATGATATGAGGATGATTGATAGATGAAGGATGCAAAGGCTCTAATGATATTTCAACAGAATAATGTTACTTGAAGCTCTATGCATTGCTAATGGCTTATGAGGGGGTTGATTTATAGGAAAGGCTTGGTTCAAATGGATGGCTAGGATTAAGTTAGGTTTCCTTGCACATCAAGAAATTGTAGTCAATTGACATGTGGCAAGGGAAGATAAAGCTTAGGTGTGCTTGTGTAGATAAATACTAAAATTAGGTCCCATTAGTTGTGCATGTGAAAGATAAAAGTTGTAACACATGATTGACTGGACAAGTGTTGGAATGTGATGAAAGATGAGGGCTTAATTCAAATAAAATATTTGAATTAGTTGTGATATGAGTTGGATATTAATTAAATAAATTAAATTTATTTAATTAATAGGATAAATGAATAGGATGGGATAAGATATGATGTGGAAATTAATTAAATAAAATTTATTTAATTAAGTGGATGGATATAGGATAAATGGGATTATGCATGTGAAATTAATTAAATAAATAAAATTTATTTAATTAATTGGCTAAGTAGGATGAGGATGGGATTGACTGGGATTTTAATTAAATAAATAAAATTTATTTAATTAATTGGCTTAATGGATAAATGGGATTAAGAATGGGATTAGGACAAAATGGCTTATGATGTCTAGGATAATGTTTTAACAAGGTGTTGCAAGACATACACAAATTTGGGACAAATTTGGGTGTCGACACTCAGAAATCTAGAATTTGCATGCTAAATCCTATGGATCCAGGACCTATCTCAAACATCTTGGAAGTATATTGATAAATATTTAAAGTATAAGAAACTCAATATCTGACTTATACTTAAACATATTTTCAATATACTTCCATTAAGGAAATCCAAAATTTGACTAAGGCAAGATGTGAGGACCGCCCTTTTTACTTCTGTTGTTATGACTATTTACATTACTGTTATTGTTACTTTTTATATTTGTGGGATAGCAGTTCCCGGAATTGTCAAACTATTAAACTTTATTATGATTTCGGAAAAACTAATTGGGTGATGTTTGGATAAGTTTACATTTCAGAAAAAATTAATTAGGTGATGATGGAAAATTGTAATATGATTTCATTTATGTTAATTAGTACTATGTCATGATCATGCATGTTTTTAAGTTGCTTCGGCTATGATGATTTTATGTGGTTACTGATCTTGTAATTTAGTGTGCAGGAATTACTAATCGAACCACAGAATTCGGAGATCATTCCGCACCTTGTTATTTGTTATTCCCTGTTAAGCCGATCTGGTTCCACGAGGAACCAAGATCTCTTTGTGTTTGATGTAATGTTGTAATTTGGTCTTTCGTATGGTCGAGTGGGTTAGGTTACCCTCATGTAACATTATTTTATAATTTGTGTAGTAAAGAGATTTGAATTTGAATTTCCTTATTTAATTTAAATTTATGAGGCCTTTTCTTGTGCTTTACCTTGACCAGGGGTGTCTTGTATGGGTTAAAGTTGACCCTGGGTTATACCCCATGGGTCCAGGGGCCCATTTGGCATGGGTAACCCTTGAGTAACCTCCATCTAGTCATCTTAACTTCCCCCTGAAATTAAGTGGCGAAAATTGGAGGTAGGAGGGGACATGATGGGTTGTACCAACACCCAACCCATCCCCTCTACTTTCCCCAAGGTAAGAGATGCCATCCATTATTGAAGGATTGACTTAAAGTCACCCCTTCCATAGTGAGATTCCCCCATGTGCCGTGGGGACACCCATGTGAAGAAGGGAAGAAGGGGCATGGGTCACCTGTCTTCTTCCCCCTTTAACTCCTTTTATTTCTCCCATGCGTAAGAGGAATCACATGAGGAGAGGAATAAGGAGTACTCTTGGGAAGGGTGAGTGACATAAGCCACCAGGGCAGAATAGTGGTTTTGGGGGAGAGTGAGAAGGTGACAAGTGTCACCTCCCCATTCTTCAAAACTGAAAAGAATTTGGTTATTTGTTTCCAATTTTGGGATGAGAGGGAGTTAGTTGAATTTTGGGAAAACTTTCATTTTGCCTTACCAAAAATAGAAAAGTTAGCTTGTAGGAGAGAGAAGGGAGAGGGAGTTGGTGGCTAAGGTTGGAAGAGAACTCTGTGGGCTCAGCAACAGCTTCATTCCAGGAAGGCTTTGTAAGGTTGGTTTGAATTCTACCTTTCTTTCGTATAGCTGAATATGTAAAGTGTGTGAATTTGTATTTAGATTTATTTTCTGTGGGGTTTGTTGTCGGGTTGTTTGATAGAGCTTCTCCCACTTGGGAGAAATGCTCATCAAGTTTGGGGTAGGGGAGGAGAGATCCTCCTCGGGTGCATACCTGTTTCCATCTTTTGGGATGTTGAAAGCCTTGAGGGCATGTATCTGTGTCTGTATCTTTGACTTGAGAGTCATATACAGATTTCTTACAAATTTGTGATCAAACTTGGTTTGAGACCAAGAGAAATTGTATTGGTTAACTTATCTGTCAGGGTGACACTCTGGAGTCGAGTGTGTCCACTCTCCTGCCCCTTATGAAACTCATTGTAGATGAGTTTCCGTGTTGTGTAAATGACCCACGGGTGTTTGTGTGCTTTGGAATTGTTGTTGTTACTATTGTGAAGTGGAGTGTTTGAGTTACCCAGGTGTGAGTATGGTCTCCCTAGCTCGGGGGTGACCCACTTGCGGGTCTACGAAAGGGAGGAGAGCTAGATGAGTGGTGTTTTCTTCTTTGTTTGTCTTTGATACGCAGGTTTTTCCCTTGGAGCTTCTGGTTGGCTTGGGAGAAGTTATATTTGTGAAGAAAGAGTTATTCTTCTTTGTCATGAGAATTAGGCCTGGTTCATTTCTTAAGAGTTGAAGAGAGAACACCTCTCTTGTTATTGTTGTAATTTATTGTTATCCTGGGGGTGAAAGAAATCACCTCCCTGATCTTGTTATTAATGGACTTCTACTTGGTTGTCTCAAGTTATCAGTTGTATACTGTTTGGGTGAAGAAAGTTCATATCTGGGAAGTTGGTTGTTGTATCCATGGTTTAAAATCTGTACTATGAATGTGCTTAAATTTTCAAGTTTGTTGCTTTGTATACCTTTTTAAATAGAAAATTCATCTCTTATTTGCAATCTAATATGAGTTTGTTTATGTAATTGAAAGTTTGGAATTGCTTAACTAGTTGAAATGTTAGTTTTATGGTTCATTGTTCTAAAGGAATAGACAATTTTAAATGTTTAAGTTTAATTCTTCATATATAGTGATTTCAGTTGATTTGAATAGATTAGAGGAAATCTAGCATGTATATATGTCTGTTTGTTAATTTAAGAAACTTAAATGTTTTATGAAAATGGAATATATATCGCTATATATATATATTTATTTATTTATATATATATATATATATAAATATATAAATATAATAAGTTGATATATATTTACCATTTCTACCGAATAAGTGAAACTGGAATATATATATATAGGTATATATATATATATATAATTGTTAATTATCATTATAACAGGTTGAAATTTGAGAAGATTATGAAATATATATATATATATATATATTTATATAACAGTTGTTATAAATTAACATTTTGACAGAATAATAGAAAACTGAATAAATTGTTTTATTACAGAGACTGAAAAAAAAATCTATATAAATATATATATATATATTATTGATATCATTTATCATTGAAAGGCACGAAATACTGAATAGAGTTATGACTGTCGAAATTTTGGATCGCTGTGTAAAAACACAGCCGAAGCTTCACATTTGGGCGGTGGGGAGAAATCCCCACCGCAGTATCTATCTAATAAATAAAGGTGTGGGGAGGGGCGGAGCCCCTCCCCACATCCCCCCTTTCCTTTGAAACCCCCGCGGAGCCACAGCTCTGCGCGGCCGACCTCTGTCTCCTCCGCTGGCTGTGGCCACCGCCGCCCATCTCCTCCGCTGGCTGTGGAAAATAAAACAAAAAAAAGTTAGGGCTTTTGGCCCTAACATATAAGTTGGTTTTTATTTGAAATGAAATACAATAAGTTGCCATATATATAGGCATATATAGATACTATATATGCCTATGTATATAGTAATATAATATGAAATAATTAATATATATATATATATATATATATATAAATACATTTATGTATATATATATATATATATATATATATATATATATATATATATATATATATATATATATATATATATATATATATATATATATATATATATATATATATAAGGGATTACGTGGAGTTTGTTAAATAATTAAAAGAACAATTTCGTCAACTACATATACATTAAAATATATATATATATGGAAATAGTTTTATGAGCCATTTTATTGGGCCCTCGTTTAGAATCTTGATAAAATGTGACACATGGATATACAAAAATAAAATAAAAAAAAATATTTTCACAGTAGTTTTTATTAAGTGTTGAACACAACAACCAAAGAAGTTATGTTTCCATGATCAGGGTTTTATAAAGTGGAGAGCCTCCTACATGTATTAACAACGGTAAATGATTTACAATAAGAGTATTAATAATACTGATTAGTAATAATAACAACAGTAATTATAGATAAGAGAAAATAAAATTATAATTTAATGGGAGCATAAAGGAATATACTGTAATACTCCGGAAAGAGTTTCTCGGAAGTTTCCACTACCAACATAATGTCAATAACCAGGAAAAAAAGAAGGAAAATGAAGAGGAAGATTACACGTCACCTTGCTTAAAAGATCACTGGAAATAAACTTAAGAAGCCATCACAGACATTCCATGTGGCCATTTTAATCCCAACTGTAGTAAACGACCTCATAAGTAAACCTGTAAGAGAGTCCGAAGAAGAAAAACTAACATTGGAAAACACAGAGGAGAAAATACGCGACATTTCCCACATGGGATAAGGGAACTAAGTTGACGGACCCTTCTGCTAAATCTGCTTAGGAACAAGTTTAATCAATACAAACGAAGAGGAGATACCGTGATCGGAGAAGACTAGGAGACCGAGTCCAGCGAAGTAGTAAACCAGTCTATGTGACCTAGACCATCCTGAAGTTAGGTTTAATATCAACAATAGCTGCAGTGATAACCCTGATTGACGTAAATCATGAAGAAAGGACCGGATACACATAAAGAAAGCATAGAAAACGAAAGAGAGAGAGACCGAAATATAAACACACTAAATTAACAGAGAAATAGTTAAGGTAAGGGCGATAAAATTACAATCAAAATTAAGAACCAGTGAAAAGGGAAGAGAGAGCAAACAAACCGCCTTGTTGAGAATGCTAAGTCGTAGGAGGAGTATGTTTCAGGAAACAAGAGAGGAGACAGACAACCGTGCCTGGCTGAAAAATGACTAAATAGGGAGATCACTAGTCGGTTTAGTCGGAACAAGGCGTCGTGGGAAGTTGTTAATCTATCAGCGAACCACGTGCGTAAATGAGTGCAGCGTAATTCCCACTAACGCCGTAAGGCGTTATGCTGCCGGAAATTGCCGAGGTTTAGATTTAGGAACTTTGGTAATCTCACTCTTGCAATGACGTTAGCGGCGTCGTAAAGACCCTCTTGTTGATTTGTATGTGTCTGGTTGCACGCAATTGTACTTATATCCCACCGAAAATTATAGTGTTTCGCCATGAGAGAACACCGTCGAGCATGCTTACGCATGCGAAGGGGTTTTTAGGACAGTGTGAGAAAAGTTTTTCATATCTCGTGTCATAACCACATGACAGATGTGGCTATGACACGTGCGATGTGTGTTGTGACCACATGGAAAATGTGGGCATGACACAAGAAATCCAAGGGTACTGTCCAAACCCACCCAGACTGGGCGGCCTCACAAGGGAGTGATGGACAATGACTCCTGCCACATCAATCTTTCCACACACTGCTCCCAAAACTGCCCTAGAGGAAAAATGGTTAAGTGTTGAGGTTTTCTTGTGCAAAACACTGAGGTATGGTGATTTGTAAGTAAGATTTTTGAGTTTGAGTGAAGTCAAGTGGATAATAAGCAATTTTCCAGGTGTCACTCTCCAACCCGCCTTACTTGAGCAGCTTTGGCATGTAGACATGGACAATGTCTTCATCACCTCATCAAATTCTCCAAACACTGCCTTCAAACCCGCCCTAGGTGAGAATGATCAAATTTTGAAGGGTTTTTAAGCATGAAGCACTGAGGGTGAAGACATTTCAATGAAACTTGAAGGTTTGACAGGATTGAGTGAGTTTTGAATGAAAATCCAAAGGTCACCCTTAAACCCGCCCTACTTGGGCGGCCTCAAGAGGTTCCTATGGACAACTTCACCTCTTCCACATCAAATACTCCAGACAGCATCTCCAATCCCGCCCTAGGAGAGATTATGCAAAATTCAAAGTGTTACAACACAAAACATCAGAAGGTGATAAATATTGATGGAAACTTGAAGGTTTTAGAATGATTGAGTTTTAAGATGAAAATCCAAGGGTCATGTCCAAACCCGCCCTACCTGGGCGGCCTCAGGAAGGGGTCTTGGACAATGTTGCCTGTCACATGAAATCCTCCACACATACCCTCTAAATCTGCCCAAGAAGGAAAGTGGTCAAGTTTTCAAGGTTTTCTTGCACAAGACACTAGGATATGATGAAAATCCAATGGAAGTTTGCAAGTTAGATAGAATCAAGTGCATTTCAAAGAAGAATCCATGCATCACCTCTCAACCCGCCCTACCTGGGCGGCCTCATGAGGGAGTGATGGACAATGTCTCCTCCCACATCAAACTCTCCATGCACTGCTTCCAGAACCACCCAGGGATGAAGGTGGCATAAGTTGCAAGTTTATTTGATGAGAATGATGAAGATGACACCAAGCATTACTTAAACTCCTCCCAACAAGGATGAATCAATTGCAAAGAATGATAAAAGATCACTAAGCCTGATGTCCTAAAATCCTAAAAATTGGCTAAGTCTGAAATCTGGTGGATCCTCCAAAATCTAGAATCTGCATGTTAAATCATATGGATCCAAGACCCATCTCAAACATCCTGGAAGTATATTGATAAATATTTAAAGTATAAGAAACTCAATTTCTTATACTTAAACATATTTTCAATATACTTCCATTCAAGACATTTCTGGTATGATGACGAGACTTGCATTCCAAGCACCACCTTCAAACCCACCCTACCTGGGCGGCCTCAAGGGGTGCTCATGGACTATGTCATGTCCCACATGAAATTCTCCATACACAGTCCTCAAAGCTGCCCAGGATGAGGGATAACATAAATTGCTAAGTTTGTTTGATCAAGATGGTACAAAGGAGAGGAGATAGTCAAGTTCAAAGGTAAGAAGTTCCTAAATGTTGAAAATCCACTCATCACCTCCTAGCCCGCCCTTCCTGGGCGGCCTTGACCTCTATGCTTGGACAACTTCACCTCTTATACAACACATTCTCCAGACATCAACCTTAAACCCGCTCAAGTAGAAGACCTATCAAGTTTGCAATGTTTTGAGTTGAAGTACAATGAGATCATGAAGATTTGATGGAAGTTCATAGGTTTGAATGTTTTTTTGAGGCATTTTGAGGAAAAATCCAAGGGTCACCTCTAAAGCCACCCTACCTGGGCGGCCTCAAGAGGTCCTTGTGGATTATGTCACATGACACAATGTATTCTCCAGACAACACCTCCAGAACCGCCCTGGGATGTAGACAATACAATTTGCAAGTAAAATCAATGGAAATAATGAAGATAAACATGTCAAAGGTGAAATGAACAAGTGCAAAGTTGTTTAAGTTGAAAAATCCAAAGGTCATCCTCCAGCCCACCCTTCCTAGGCAGCTTTCGACCCCTCACATGGACAATGTTACCTTCCACATGAATTTGTCCACACACACCCTCCAAACCCGCCCATGATAGGCGGTCTTGAGCACTTTGCCTGGATAATGTCATGTCATTCACAAGACACTCTCCGCCTATCACCTCTAAACCCGCCCAAGGTCGTCGGCCTAGACACTCAAGCATGGAATTTCATGTTCCACAGTTCAGACATGACCTTTAAACCCGCTCAGGCAGGTAGGCCAAAGAAAGAGGTGAGTTGTCAAGTGAATTCAAAGTGTAACTTTCAAATTTGATTTTGACAAGTGATGGATGCTTTGGAATGTCATTTTTGATCCCACATGCATAAGATGAATGTAATTTGTTATTGAAAATCCTTTATATCGAGTCTTAATTTGAAGTGTTTCTTCTTGCAGGTGATGGAGGATCCAAGGAGGTGAATGGTGAAAGCTCATACATAAGAAGCTTTGAAGGTGGAGGAACGTTGCTCAAACTTGTCATCATCACCACATGGAGGAGAGCTCCAACATCAAGTTTATCTTACTTCAAAGACTTTGTATGTCTGGATGAGGAACACATCGATGCCATGCGAAGGGGAGCTAGTCTAAGATGATCAAGGTTACAAGTGTAGTTCATCATCATGAGTATCATTCGTTTGAGGCGAGGATTAGTGGAAGGTTGTCACTTCACCACGCACATCTTGAAGGAGGTCATCATCCAGAAGCTCACATATCATGTGCCAGACAAGAAGAACTCTCATCAGGCAATAGTCTACTCCATGAGTCCATGCAACTGTCCAGAGGCATGATCCTGTACAAGCACAACAACATCAGAAGATGAGAGATGAGCATGATCATCAAAGCCATCCATGAGTTACATCAAGACGACAAGAAGAAAATATTCTAAGTAAAGTGAACATGAAGTGAATCACACTAGTTCATTCAAAGATGTTGAGGTGGCAGGTACACATCATCAAGCCAATCACATTCTGCCATGTAAGAGGGCCCACCATAAAGATACTCCAAAGATGCTTATCACATTGGAAAGTGTGCCTTCATTGCTTCTTTCATGTTCTAAAAATAGCAAATTTTGTAACAAACTGCCTTGTTGTCTCGATCTCGGCCGTTGATTGTCAAATCAATCTTGGCCCTTCATGTAATTTTTGGAGTCTATATAAAGCTCACTTCTCTCATTTGTATAGGAGATATAGGAAGGGATTAGGAGTAGAGTTGCTGTAGGAGAGTAGAATAGCAAGTAGAGTAGAGGAAACTCTTCGATGTCATTGAAGAGATATTATTAAATTGTTGTAAAAACACTTCTTGAATCAATACAAGCTCATTGTTGATTTTTCATGGTGATTTGTGTGATTGTGGGATGTTGGCATGGTTTCAAATTCTCGCGGATTATTGAGAAATGTTTCCAAGTAGAGTTAGATTAGAAGTTCATTGATGTGATGCCAATATGTTAAGAGATTTGATGAATTCCTTAATGGTTCATACTTTTTGTGGATTGTCGATGGCAACTCACTTTGCAAAGTTAGCCTGAACCTTTACATGCTTTAGTTCAATTGTGAAGATTGTTCAAGCTGTGCCAGCTGTGGGTGTTTGGATGAATGCTTCTCAATTTGAAAATCCTTGAGTTACCTTAGAAGATTGCACCGAACTTTGTGTAGTTGTTGGTCCTCGTGGCGAAGCGGAGTTGGGTTATGTGAGGAATTTGTCTATCTTGACATGATCCATCACTTCATTATCCTTAGATTAGCTTTCTCAACCTTTGTCTTTTGCATTTTCTTTTCGTAGCCAGTTAGAAGAAGTTCCATTTCATGAGGAAGAAGTTCCATTTCATAAGGAAGAAGTAACACATTTGAGTGGAGTAAGGAGCATATTCAGTGTAAGTCCCTTTGTGATTACCAGCATGATCACATCAACTACTGAGTCTATCCATAGCAAAACATGAATAAGGAATCTTGGAGTTGTCTCGATTGATCACATTGTTTAGCATTCGAGAGACTTTGTTCAAGAGAGGATAGAATAGTTAGTATTTTATTCTAAGTTTGCATGTGCAAGAAAAACACATCAACAGGTAGAATAGGATTATGATGAGGTGGCATGAAGAAGATATGATAAGAATGTGATTACGAGTGATTAGGATCAATGTTGTTTGGATATGAGAGGGTGATGTGTAAAAATAATGGAATTAGGGATGTGGTTGAATGATGAGGAATGAGATGATTAGGATGTTTGAGGAAGGACAACGATAAAGACTAGGATGAATAAAGGTGAAATGGAAGTGACTTGGAATGAGGATGATAAAGTGTAATGATGTTGCTAGGTGATTTGGATGGATTAAGCTAGTGATTAGGATAGTGATTATGTTGAAGTGGAATGATTAGGATGAAATTGATTGGCTTAGGGGGGTGACTAGGATGTGAAGGTTGAATGATAAGGATATGGTATGAATGTGATCAAGGTATGATGACTTGGGATGAATGGATGAAAAGAATGTCAAGGGTGATGATTAGTCAAGCACACACATCAATCATAGAATACACTTGGCAATCAATTGGCTATTTTTCATGACTCATGATGTTTTGCAAACACTTGTAAACATGCACAATCCTAGGCTAGGCAAGGACAATACTTACTGAGTTCCCACTTGGTTTTACCCAGCTGCGCCTACTTATGGTGTATAGCTCCAGGAACTTGGGGTACGAGCCCTTACAATGCACTCACTTCTCAGGCACACCACATTCCAAGCCCTTAAGATGTGCAGATCTTAAGATACTTTGCTATCTCTTCCATAAGCCACAAAAATGTGGGATGACTATCAGAGTTCGATCATCCAACCTCCTATATCCGTAAGTAGAGGGTTTTTGGCCACTAAGCAAAGAGGTTCTAGTGTATATCTGGGGGATCGACACCTCATGAGCATCCAGCAAGCCACTAAAGGCTTTGACTAACCCTACTAGGAGTTTAATATACACAAAGGCACGCCTCCTTTAGAGATAGTGTTGTATGGTGAGCGCTCATACCGGTTAGACTTGGCTTTCACCTTATCCTTAATTTATATAGCAGACCAGACGAAAGTACTACTTGGGGTCACAAATGAGTTATCATTGCAGATGTGTCTCAAGAGTAGGCCCACCCTAATGCTCAAATAAAAGTGACTTAGCACCAAAAATACTTTTGATCCCCAAGTTCATATGACAATGCGAGGGGAGAGCATACATATTTTTGGACTTATGCCACACTAGACAAATGTTCATTCACCATTAGAAACCAAATGTGTGGTCTAATTTATGCAAACATTGTGAAGTGTTTTTGATTCTCAAGATTGCTTAAAGCACGAGGGAAGAGCATACACACTTCACAACACAAACACAATCACCAAGCATAGGAGATAGTGGTTCATTTTAAGCCCCCAAGAATCATGTGAAAACAACAAGTTATGTTCATTTTAGTGCACCAAAAGGAAGTGTTCCTACAATAACCAACACACATGCATATGAAAGAAATTGAATCCCTGCATCAAATGTGTTAGTAGTTTTAGAATAAAGTCTTTAACCAGTGAACACCACAAGATGAAAATTAGATGTTAGCTAGCATAAAATCCTCTATGATAATGTAAAAACATGAAATATTGAGTGAATGCCTCATTTCGCGAACCTCAAAGTCAAAAAGGGTCAAAAAGATAATCTTCTAAAAATTTGAAATTTTGATCACTGACAATAAAATAATTAGCAAAATCAGAAAATTGATAAAATTCTAAGCAGTTTGAAAAAAAATTCATCGAAAACGGAGCAAATTTGCATGAGAGATGAGCATTTGAAGTTTTAAATGAGGGTTGACTTTGACCAAAAATATCCCTGATAAAATGGTCTAGTTACCTGAAATTGATTGCGCCACAATGAAATTAGGTGAGTCTTCTCCACAACGCAACTCATTTCTTGAAATTTTGATATGTTATGCAAAAGTTGTGAAATTTTGAAAAAAATCCCCTGTTAGGGTACGGGGGTCAAACTTGACAGTCAACACCAACAGTTAACGGTTAGGAGGTGATTGGTCACATGTTGTGGTTATATGCTATCTAGCAGTTAATGTTTGATATTTATGTTTTAAGCCCCCTAGTCACCCATGTGACGAGGGGCTAAACTAAAGCAAAAATTAAAAAAAAGCAAAAAGAGAAGGGGGCCGATGGAAGTAGCCCCCCTAACCACTGTGACCAAAAGCTAAAGAGGTAATTGTTACGCTAATGGCGGGGACCACTTTGGATAGTAGACTAAGGGATCCATGTAGGACAGTTGGAAGGTGGTAGTCGTTGTTTATAATGGCGGCCAAAAACAAGACAGGGGCGGCGCATAAGGGAACCTAATTTAGCTAAGATGATTGGGCGTTAGAGTATAAAGTGGGTATAAGAATTATGAAGTGAATGTTTATCAGAAACAAAGGTCCAGTGAATGTTCACAAAGGTGACTAATCACTACAACAAAGCGGGTTTGAAAGCCCAATCACCCGAGTAGACTCCTAACGCCTAAGCTTATCAACAAATTCCAAATACCAACCCTAACGAGGTTTCATTTAACAATGCAAGCAATGGTAAAAGCATAGAAACAATTCTGTTTAGTTTTGAATTATGAATTTAGATCAAACCTCCACTTCGTCACATTCACCCATTGAAATCATGGAAGAATTGTGTGTTCATTGATAGAGATTGGGATTGCTAAATTGTAAATCCAAATCGGGGAGGGGCTTACATGTTGGGGATTCGAACCCATGCCCTCTGGGAGAACTGTCACTTCTAAATTAGTGGCTCATACCAGGTGGTGGTGTGTTAGGGTTTCCTTCACAGGGGCGAAGGAGAGGTGGGCATGTCAAGTTGGGGTTGGACTTGTGAATGGAGCTTAATCCAAAAATGGGCCCGCGCTTGTCTATATTCTAGTTAAGACTAGTAGACGGTCTAGCAGGAAATTTACTAGGAGAGATTGGTAGACTGCATTCATGACACACAAAAAATGGATCTTTTTACAATGAACTCGTCGCTTAATGTGTTTGACCACATGACACACAAAGCACAAAGTCTCAACGCATTCGTTCCACTATCAATGGCGACTGGGTACTTCGACCACCTTTCCGAAAATAGTTAGGGTTTGGCTTGGCCGGGGTGGCAGGAGTGAAAAGAGATGAATCTTATCAGATGCTGAGCTTCTGTATAAACGTTGGCAAAGAGGTGGTACAGAATTTGCCGATGAAAGGGTGTTCCAATAGTTGAGCGGCAGTCCACCTCTTTATGATGAAGCCAAGGGCGGAGAATCGAGAGGGAATGCAGATAGAAGATGATGGGAATGTCAGAAATCGACCGGAGGGTATAGAGAGGAGTCAACCAGAGGAATAAGGGATCGACATAATGTAGAAAAATATAGTCGGCAGGGGATTGGGGTTTTAAAACCAGGCGGTCGACAGATTTCAAACACAGCGATGCAACTAGGGTTTTTAAGCTTACAACAAACAAATATTAAACCTTATATTTTTATTAAACCTACAAACATATAATACTGTCAGCCACCATAAATGTTAAACTTGCAACCTAGAATGTACTGCATGGCACTATACGGCTGGTCCGTACCGTACAGATCCGTGTTGTACGGACTGGCAATATAAAAAAAAATTCAAAAAAAATACAAAAATTTTCCTGTCACCAAAATATAATGAATTTACTATCATTTTTCGAGGAAAGGGCCTCGAGGACTCAACGGTGAGGTCCGTTTGAGCTCTGGAGGTCACCTGCGAAACTAGATTTTCAAAAGTTGACTAAAACAAGTTGATTCACGTCAGTTTCACCATTTTGTGTTAGAGTTTAGGATTTCAAACATGCATAAATGAAATTACAACAAACCCTAACTGTAATAGAGAGCAATCTAGCCTAGAAATATATCAAACAAGAATGCAAAAAAACTAAAATCCAAGCTAACATTGTCTTATCTCTATTGTCCTCCTCTATATTGCATAATATGTTCTCAGATTTGCAGGTTTATGCAACCATCATGAGAAGCTCTTATGTGTGTTAAGCAAGATTTTGGAGGGTTTTCAGTTGAGAGATAATTCTAAGAGCATAAGGGGGGCCAAATGAGGCTGAATAAGTGGTTTTATAGAAGAGATTATTTGAATGAAGGGCCTAGATTGCATGTTGACTTTAGGGCCAAATGGAGGGCTAGGATGAGTTAGGGTTTCCTCACCACAAGAGGACGAAAGTGAATTTAAAATTCACAAATATGATGAGGCGGAGGATGTTTAAATTAAATAAACTTGGTTAGTTTATTTAATTCATTTGAGGAAGGGAACATGTGAAAGGGGTTAAGTGATGGGATTTGTTTCTTTGTTTGAATAAATCAAGTGAAGGGGACATTAGGGTATGAATAGTTAAATGATCAATTAGAATTAATTAATTAATTATAGAAGAAATATGGTCAAGTGGTTAGAATGGATGAAATTGACTTAGTTGAATAATGGAATATGAAGGGGAAATTTGTCCTATCACATTTGCGACATGAGGACATTTTTAAGTGTCTACAATATAAACAGTGAGTTAAAAAAAACCATATAGAAATCAGCTAATTAGAGGAGGAACTATGTATCAAAGAGGACTGTGAGCAAGGGTTAATGGCCAAACGTCCGTACACTGAAGAGTCGCGGCTCTCGCTGTTAAAGAGAGTTTAGAGGAAGAGGGGACAGAGGGCACTCCGCCACCCACTGCACTATGGGGTGGGGGACTGTTAAGAAAAGTGTCTCAACCTTGCAACTTTGAAAGATTACTATTTTCCCAGTTTTGGTCTTTTTGAATACCCTTTATCTTGGATAATGGTCTAGAACTTTCAAAGTTTCCAAAAGTTTCTAAACAATCTAAAAATAGTGAGACTTACTATTTTTAGTAAGTTCTTTGATTGAGCTTGGATTGACCTAAAATTTTTCTTAGAAGGTGCATAATAGCTAAGTGAACATCTTGGCTAAGTTTCGTCTCAAGATCACATCTAGATCACGAGATATTAAAGTTTCTATTTATTGAAACAGTCAAAAAAAAGTTTTGAACTCAATTATCATAATCAAAACTTCTCTAAACATCCCAAAATGGTGAGAACTGGTGAAGTGGGTTATAGGGTGATAGATCTCTTCACGATCTTTCTGACACATGAAACAATTCATCAATCGGACACCCAGATCAAAAGTTATGACCTCCAGAACTTGGACCTTCTCTTTTGGGAAATGTAAAAATGTGTTGGACACATAAAAGAGCTGTAAAGGGGAGAGTTACATGTGTTGGTATGTGGTTTGGCACATCACAAGGCATTTTTGATTGGAGATAATTTGGGTGCCACTTTTGGGTGGTTTTAGCTCATGGTTTTGTAATTACTGTTGGTGGTGTACTGTATTGTATCTCCTCTATATCAGGAACTTGAGATGGAGGTTCTATGTAAGAATCTTATAGATGTAGAATTACCTTCTGGATCTCTTCAACGGTTGGAGTGAAATGATGTTCATTTATTCCTAGAGCGTGTGGAGCGGTGGTGTTCTTGACAGTTTTTCTCCTCCTTGTTTTTGGTGTGGCGTGTGGCATCCTTTGGTTGGTCATGTGTCCTATCATCCACCTTTGTACCGATTTTGATTATCTGTCCCAAAGGCATCTTTCACTTCTCATAATTATAGATTTGGCATTTGCCCTTTTTTGGAGGGGTTTTTTATTCATCTCTTTGCCATCACCCTGATGTCACACTTCTTGCACATTTAAGGCATGTAACTTAGAAGGACGAAGGATTGAATGTTTCTGGCAGAGGCCGTCCACAAGTATAATCCCGCTGAATCCAATCTTGGGATTGGCTTAGGACAAATGCAGCGTTTTTAATAAACCATGACATCATGATTTTAACTCACCTTTTCTCTCTGCGCTTGAAGTCTTTACATTCTGCTTCACGTTCTTTTCAGCTGCTTGGCTCCATCTTCCCTCTCTTCTCTATGTTTCGGTGGAGGCAATGGCAGAAATAAAATTAAATCTAAGGCTTTTTTTCCCTCCCCTAGAAGATGAACCAAAAGTTCATGGCAAGGTCTCGGTGGCAGATTTCATTTCTATGATAGAACGGGATGGAACTCTGGCTCAATTTTCCATTAGGTGTGTTGCAGGTCACAGATGGATCAAGGGATATCATGAGAGGATATGGAATTACTCAGATATAGTATCACACATTCTTTCAAACATCATGGACCTAGTGCAGGATGCCGAGTACGTTCACAAAGTGGCTTCGGGTCTTTTCTGCAATAAATTGTACACAGTGGATCAGTGGGCGGAAGTTGTTAGAGGCTATGAGATGGAGAATGGAGATGCTCGCATTGGTGGCTTGTTTGAAAGGGAAACAATCAAGCGCTCTACTCCTCATCAAGTTGTGTATCATGCTATTCAAAACTCTCTTAAATCACTGTCAAGTGATGGGCTTGATAGTGAGCTAGCAGCCTACCCATTTGTGTTTTCAAAGAAGGATGGTAAACGAATAAAAGAAACTTTCATAGAAATTTGGTATCTTAGAATTGCTGCCCTTGACCTTGCCCCCCGCAACCCTAGCGATGCATTTGAGGACCCAGATGATGAGAGAGATCAGGTGGAGGTGGGCTTCCTAGGTGATCAAATGGAGTTGGAAAATATCCCGTTTGCAAGCACTACCGCTTAGGCTAGCGGAGCGACGATGGTGGGTTTGCGGGCACTATTTTTCCTATTCCTATGTGCGCGGGGTGGTCTTTCTATTGGTAGGTGGCTTCAGTGGTTTTAGCTGACTGAGGTTTATGGACCATTTTTTTGGTTTCTCTAGTGTTGTTGTTGAAGGGTCCTTTGGGGTTGGTGGTGCGGCGTACTATTGGAGTTTTGCTCTCCTTGGTTAGCATGAGGTTTTGATTTTTTTAATGCTTTGTAGTTTGCCTTGGTTGCATTTTGTAACTGTTGCAGCTCATGGTGGTTGGCGGTCTATGGGTGGATGGTAGGTTTATGGTCATTGTTCTCTCCCAGGTGCTTTATCTTTTTGATGAGCATCTTCCTCCTTCCATTAATCTTTTGCTTTCAAGGTTGTCTATTAGGCCAGTTGTAGGGTCGTTTCATTTATTTTGTGGTCATATCTGAACATGGATTTATCTCTATAAAAACATTTTTATTTTTGCAATAGTATGGGTGGTCTTTCACCTTTTATTTTAAAAAATATATTTTAATCTTCGTGATTTCTGAATAATATATTGGGTGGCTTTGGAGTGTGGGATTTTTTACCTGAAAGAGTTTTCCCTACGTATATCTTATGTTGTGAATTTTGTGTTTGCATTTGGAAGTTGTTATTATCTTTTTGTTAATGTGCATCTTAATCTATAACTGTAAAAGAAAAATTTGCATAAATCTTTCCTCATTAGATCAGTGTAGGAAGCATTTTTTGCATACCTTGCTTCCTTTCAGTTGGTATCAGAGCCTGATCACCTTTGGTTCTAGTTGTTGGGTAGAGGGTTTTTTGAGTTGATCTCCGTTTGAGTGGGAGCTTGTGTAGAGGATTTTGAAAGCTTTGTTGCAAGTAAGAGATGGAGAGAACATCTGGGAGGTTTGAGATAGAGAAGTTTAATGGCAGTAATTTCAAGTTGTGGAAACTCAAAATGAAGGACATGCTTGTAGATCAGAATTTATGGGAAGCCATATCTAGTACAAAACCAATGACAATGTCTCAAGAAGACTGGGATCTCAAAGATCGAAAAGCTAAGGGTTTGATAAGACTCTGTTTGGCTGATTCAGTCAGTGCTCCTAAATATCCATGAAGAGAAAAATGTAAAGGAACTTTGGAAGAAGCTTGGAGATGTTTATCAGGCTAAATCCCTGGTGAACAAGTTATTCCTATGAAAGAAATTGTATTCTCTAAGGATGGAAGATGGAGGCTCTATCACTGATCACCTGAATACATTTATTATGCTTGTTGCCCAGTTGACTTATGTTGGTGTGAAGATGGAGGAGGAGGATTGATGTATGACATTATTGTGTTCCTTACCAGATTTGTGGGACCACCTTGTTATGGCCATTGGGAATACCACTACCACCTTCAAGATGGATGAAGTGGTTTCTTCGGTGTTGTCTGAAGAGATGCGGAGAAAGTCTTCTGAATTGGCTAAGGAGGCTCTTGTGGTTCGTGGTAGATCTAAAGAGAAGGGAAAGAAAAAGGATAAGAAGAAGGAAGAAAAAGGAAGATCCAAATCCTGTGGGAGATCTAAGTCTCCCAGAAAGTCCAAGGCCTTGTGTTAGAACTGCGGCAAACCTGGTCACTTCCGCAAGGAGTGCAAGGAGGAGAAAAAGAAAAAGAAAAAGAAAAAGAAGAAGAATTATGATTTGAATTTTGACAAGTCCTCTTAGGATGAGAGAGAAGCATTTGTCACTGCCTTGGCAATGCATGCATCTAAGGGTGTGTGGCTTATTGACTTTGGTGCATCTTTTCACATGACCTCGCATTGGGGCTAGTTTTCTAAGTATGAATACAATGGTGGAAAGGTGTACTTGGGTGATGATTCTCACCTAGATATTGTTGGCCGTGGAAGAGTCTTGATTCAATTTCCTGATGGACGAGTAAATAGAATCAATGGTGTTCAACATATCCTTGGTTTGACACGGAACCTTCTTTTTGTAAGTAAATTGAATGATGTTGAATGATGTGGGTGTGCAGGTTGTTTTCTTGAATGGAGGATGCAAGATGACTAGAGGATCTATGGTGTTGGCTAAGGGTGTTCGGATTGGCACTCTGTTTCAGCTTGATGCATGCACAGTTCAATGCAATAGTGCCTCTGTTTTGAAGAAGAAAGCTTCAGATTCTTCATCCTCACCATTGGAACCAGCAGCAAAAAAGATTGTTACATCTACTTCCGATAGTCGTGCTTTCTAGGTACCTAAGGGTGCTCATTCTATGGAGATGAAACTTCCAGCTGAGAAAATAATGTTATGGTACCAAAGGCTTGGTCACATTGGTGAAAATGGTTTAAGGACCCTAAAGAATAAAAATCTTGTTGAGGGTATGAATGATTTTAACCTTGAGTTTGATTTCTGTGAACATTGCCTTAATGGAAAACAAAACTGTGTTCAGTTTTATTCCAGTTCTCACAAATCTTCTGAGGTGTTGGACTTGATTCATTCTGATGTGTTTGGTCCTATTAATGTTCCTTCGATTTCAAAATCTATTTACTTTGTTTCATTCATTGACGATTGCAGTAGAAGGACATGGGTGTATTTCCTTAGAAGTAAATCTGAAGTCTTTAATAGATTCAAAGAGTTCAAATCTCTTGTAGAGAATCAAAAGGATAGAAAGATTAAGTGTTTGAGGACTGACAACGGTGGTGAGTTCTATTCAACAGATTTCAACAAGTTCTGTAAAGAACAGGGGATTGAGAGGCATAAGACAACTCCATATACCCCTTAATAGAATGGAGTTGCAGAGATGATGAATAGAATGTTGATGGAGAGGGCGAGGAGTATGCTAAGTGGAGCTGGTTTTGAATAAAAGTTCTGGGCTGAAGTTGTTGCTACCGCTTGTTACCTAGTTAACAGGTCTCCTACATCAGTGCTCATTGATAAGACACCTATGGAGGTATGGTCTAGTAAAAAGCCTTCATTAAGACACATTCAAGTATTTGGTTGTGAGGCATATGCACATGTGCCTTAGGAGAATAGGTCTAAGTTGGAGAACAAGGCTATAAAGTGTATCTTCACGGTTATGGCATCGATGTGAAAGGGTACAAGCTTTGGGATCTAGTAGCTGAGAGAGTTCTATATAGCAGAAGCATGATCTTTAGAGAGCTCAATCCTTCTTCTGTTGTATTGCAGCCAAAGAAAGAAGAGAAGAAAGATGATACGGTTCAACTTCCTTCCACCCCTGAGAAAGTTGAACCAAAAACATCTATTAGACCTGATAATGAGGAGAGCTCTAGTAGCTCTGAAAGTTTAGAAGAAGATGAAGAACCTCAACCTCAGCCTTTGAGGAGGTCCACGCGGATAAGGCAGCAACCTGATAGGTTTGGTTATTCCTTGCATGATTCCAATTGTATTTTTTCTTTGATTTCTTACATTGATGAGCCTAGAATTGTGAAAGAGGCTATGGGTATGAAAGATGCAGGTTCTTGGAAGGAGGCCATGGAAGAGGAGATGGCTTCTTTGGAAAAGAATAACACTTGGGACTTAGTGCCTTTGCTTGAAGGATGAAAACCTGTTGGATGCAAATGGGTGTTCAAAAAGAAATTCGGTGTAGATGACAATGTTGATAAATATAAGGCTAGATTGGTTGCGAAGGGGTATTCTAAGGTGGAGGGAATTGACTATGGTGAGATTTTCTCTCTCATTGCAAAGTTGACATCTATTCAGTTCCTGTTATCTCTTGTAGTAGCGTATGATCTAGAAGTGGAACAAATGGATGTGAAGACAACATTCCTTCATGGTGACTTGGAGGAGGAAATCCATATCTCACAGCCAGAGCACTACTTGGTGAAAGGTAACGAAAATCTGGTTTGCAAGTTGAAAAAGTCTTTGTATGGTTTGAAACAGTCTCCTAGGATGTGGTACCAAAAGTTTGATGCCTTTGTGTTTAGTATTGGATTTCAGAGATCGAAATTAGATCATTGTGTTTACTACAAGTTTGACAATGATTGCATTCTCATTATTGCATTGTATGTCAATGATATGTTACTCATTGGGAATGGTAAAAGTTTGATTTCTGATTTGAAGTCTCAGTTGTCAGCATAGTTTGAGATGAAAAATCTAGGTGCAGATCGGTACATTTTGGGAATGGAAATCAGAAGAGATAGAGAAAACATAAAACTTTGGTTAGGCCAGAGTAAGTATGTTAACATTGTGTTGGAGAGATTCAACATAATGGATTGTAGAACTTTGACCGTTCCTATTACAATGGGGACAAAGTTATCTATTGAAGATTGTCCAAAGTCTCCTTCTAAGATAGAGGATATGAATAGAGTTCCTTATGCTAGTGCGGTTGGTAGTTTGATGTATGCAATAGTCTGTACAAGACCAGACATTACCCAAGCAGTGGGAGTCCTTAGTTGATTTATGGCTAATCCTAGATGGGTACATTGGGATCCAGTGAAGAGAGTGTTTAGATATTTGCAAGGTACTTCTGAGTATTCCTTATGTTATCATGGTTATCCTACAGGACCTCGACATTCACTTTGTATTCATGGATTTGTGGATTCAAATTAGGCAGGTGACATTGACAGTAGGAGATCCACCAGTGCTTATGTGTTCACTATGTTTGGTGGTGGTATTAGTTAGATGAGTAAGCGGCAACCTGTGGTCGCTTTGTCCACTACTAAAGCTGAGTACATGGCAGTAACTCATGCTTGTAAAGAAGCCATTTGGCTTAAGAGATTATGTTCTGATGTTGGGTTTGATGCAGGAAAGATTACTATTTGTTGTGACAGTTAGAGTGCCATACGTTTGGCAAAGAATCCTACTTTCCATGCAAAGACTAAGCATATTGATGTCCAGTACCATTTTGTTCGTGACATGGTAGAGGATGGGAAGGTAAACTTGGAAAAAGTTGAAACTTTGATGAATGTTGCATATTCCTTGACAAAACCTATGAGCACAGAGAAGTTCAGAGTCTATAGGCCTCACGGCCCCTAGAAATTAAATCATGGTGTTGATACTCCCTTTTCTCTTGCAAGGTGTTCGACAAGTGGGAGAATGTTAAGAAAAGTGTCTCAACCTTGCAACTTCGAAAGATTACTATTTTTTTGAGTTTTGGTCTTTTTGAATACCCTTTATCTTAGATAATGTTCTGGAACTTTCAAAGTTTCCAAACGGGCTAAAATAGCGAGAGTTACTATTTTTAGTAAGTTCTTCGATTGAGCTTGGATTGACCTAAAATTTTTCCCAGAAGGTGTGGAACAACTAAGTGAACATCTCAGGTGAGTTTCATCTTAAGATCACATCTGGATCGCGAGGTATTAAAGTTTCTATTTTTTGGAATTGTTAGAAAAAAGTTTTGAACTCAATTATCAGAATCAAAACTTCTCTAAACATCCTAAAAATGGTGATAACTAGAGAAACAGGTTATAGGGTGATAGATCTCTTCACAAATTTTCTGACACATCAAACGGTTCGTCAATCAAACACCTGGATCAAAAGTTATGACCTCCGGAAGTTGGACCTTTTGTTTTGGGAAATATAAAAATGTGTTGGACACATAAAAGAGCTGTAAAGGGGAAAGTTACATGTGTTGGTATGTGGTTTGGGACATCACAAGGCATCTTTGATTGGAGATAATTTGGGCGCCACTTTTGGGTGGTTTTAGCTCATGGTTTTGTAATTACCGTTGGCAGTGTACTGTATTGTATCTCCTATATATCAGGAACTTGAGATGGAGGTTGTGTGTAAGAATCTTATAGATGTTGAATTACCTCCTGGATCTCTAGTTGGATATACTCCTGTAAAAAGCTTGCTCTACAAGTATATTGTAATCTTCATGATTCCTGAATAATATATTGGGCGACTTTGGAGTGTGGGGTTTTCACTTGAAAGGGTTTTCCCCACGTATATCTTGTGTTGTGAGTTTTGTGTTTGCATTTAGAAGTTGTTATTATATTTCTGTTAATGTGCATCTTAATCTGTAACTGTAAAAGAAAAATTTGCATAAATCTTTCCTCATTAGATCAGTGTAGGAAGCATTTTCTGCATACCTTGCTTCCTTTTAGGGACGGGGTCCCCCCTCCCATTTATCTGCTAAAAAAAACAAAAGGAAGGCGACGCAGGGCATTCAACCCTGCATCCGCTGATATAAGTTTCAACTCTTTTCTCTAAACAAAACACACGCCACTCAAAGAAGAACCCTAGTCAATTTTCAGTCAAAACATTTCCTTCAAAACTTAAAACAATTTTTATAGCTATCATTTGGTAAGGCCTGAATTAATATAACTTTATTTTATATATATATATAAAGAACAGTAGTAATAAAATTTCTCAAAGTTCAAAACTTTATATATATATATATATATATATATATATATATATATATATATATATATATATATATATATATATATATATATATATATATATAAAATTCTTCATACATATAACTAACTATAAAAAGAATATGAATAAAAGTCAATACTGACACTATATATTTGTTTAACAATAAAGAAGGAGGCCCCCCCTTTTTTTAAAATAAAACTACTAAAATTTAACTTTCTTTTACTACCAATATAGTAGCATAAAATTTTATTTCAAAAATAGGTTTATAGGAGCTCATTTCCTTCACTTAAATTCTTGTCTCATAAAAGCATTTTGAGAGAGAGAGAGAGAGAGATTGAATAGAGATAGAACTAATGCTCATTTATTTAACTTATTTTGAAATGTTTACAATGAGGTAAGATTACATCACTTATGCTTTGCTTTCCAAATGGTAGTATTAACTTAATACAAGGCCTAAATAGGGAATAGGCATCTCAATGCCATCTCTTTTACAACAATACTTGGAATCTCTAAACTCATGCTTTCTTAACAAAACCAAACTCCTCCAAATCTAAAATGTGAACCTACAAAACACACAAAATAGATAACCATGCCCATGGGATGCTCTCCTCCCAACCTAGGTCTAAATATAGACCACCCCCAAGCCAAAAGGTCCTCCAAAAACTAAGGATCAAACCACAAAGTAAGCAACCACTCACACCAAGCACATTAACACCCATCCCAAGGCTTAACACAAAACTAACCCATCTTAAACATGGATTTGAAGGGTGAGAGAGTGGACTACACTCTACTCAAGGCAACCCACACTCTTGATACTCAAAAAATGCTATAAATCCTTGGCCTCTTGCCATAACTTTTCATTTCACCAAACAAGGCACTCATGCCATAATACCAAACTTCCCTAAAACTCCAAATAAAGGCCCTTGGCCATAAAACTTATACTGAAACCAAGAGGAAAACCGAGTAGGTTCACATCCTCTCACCTATAACAAAGGTGAGCTCTCTCACAAGGAGAGATCACCCAAATAACCCTTTAAACCCACAACACATAAAAAACTAAAATAACATAGGCATCAAACATGGATATAAACATTGCATAAGTAAAACAAGTAAGCAAATGAATTGAAGCCTTGAGAAATACCTCTCAAGCTTCAAGGATGGAGGATGTTAGTGAAGAGCTTCCACAAGTCCTCCCAAAATCTCCAAGTCCTTCCCTCTCCCAACACAAGTCTAAAATTTTCCCAAAAGAAATGAACAAAAGAACCCCCATCTCATCAAAATGAGAGAGATAAATAGATAAGGCTCTCAAACCCTAATGGATGAGAAGGTGACACTTGTCACCCTCTCCTCCATCCACATAACCCTCCTCACAACCCCACAATAATGATGAGGTGACACTTGTTATCTCCCCATTCCACAAAGCTACACATTCTCCCACAAATGCTCTTACACATGTGTGAGAGCATAGGGAGATGTGAGCACACAAGGGAGGCTTCTATTGAATGAGGAGGTGACACATGTCACCTTCTCATTCAACTAAGCTACACTCTTCCCCACAAGTGCTCTCACACATGTGTAAGAGCATAGGGAAGAGGTCTCACACATGTGAAAAGCTTCAAGAAGCTTCTAAAGCATGTGAAGCAAGGGTAACCTTACCCAAGTGGGTGAGGTTGGGGTTAAGTGAGATGGTGACCTTCCATCGACCCCTCACACTTTCCAAACTCGTCACTTGACTCAAGGGTCAAGTTTGGGTGACCATACAAGATCCAAATCAAGTTTAAACATGTTAGGAATGGTCCTAGACCCCAGGGGCATGACGTAGGGTCAATATTTGATCATTACCAACACTAGGAAACACATAAAATCACTTAAAAGGGCTTCAAACATTTAGCACTAAAAATTGTGCAAACTCAACATTGCACTTTTTACAACACATCAAAAGATAAATTGAAAAGGGGTAAACTATACAAAATGTCATAAATCAATTACAACAAAATCAACATTCTCAAACACATATGACCTTAGTCCTACTTAGGACTAGGTCGGTTGAACAGGGGTATAACATATGGTTGTTGTCCGACCTTTGATTTTCCATGGGTATGGAAAGTAACCTGTATACTTCCACAAACCCATTAATAGGACATGATAAAATAGTTGAAGTGAAGTGAACTATACATCACACACACATGATCGCATTATTACATACAACATCAAAATAATCACATGATAAAATAAAAATGTCTCTCAAATCATCCATCACTCACAAGTATAATCAGGATCACATAAAGTAACATATATCATCAGTCTCAACATCTATGCACATACCAATAGCATTAAATGACAGCATAGCATCTAACATCATATCATCAAATGGAAATCTAACATGATATCTAACCATCCACAAAGCATAAACCATCTATCTAATCAAGAATAAGATAAGGTAATAAGGTCCAAGTGGCGGATCAATAGTCCTCAATGTCCACAAGACCATCATAAATCCATCAAAAGAGTACTATAAGCAAAATAATACAGGTGATGTAAGAGTAAGCCTCACATCCTCCCCCCCCTAAGACTATACTTCCTCCTGGAAGTTAGCAAAGAGGTGGGGATAGAGTGTCCTCAAACTAACATCGTCCTCCCATGTAGCCAAGACCTCATCATAACAGTCCCACTGAACTCTGACCTGGTCCAATTCTCAGCATCGAAGGCCCAGCGTCCAATGAGCCAAGATGTGAATTGGCTCCAAAGCCAGCTACCCGTCTGACTCTACCTGTAAGGCATCCTAGTCCAGAACATGAGTCATGTCAGATATATGACATCTCAGTACAGAAATATGAAACACATTGTGGATGCGTGACAGACTAGGTGGCAAGGCAAGATGGTAAGCTATGGGTCTTGTCTGCTCCAAGATCTCAAAAGGTCTAACAAAACAAGGTGCAAGCTTAGAGCCCTTTCCATAACATATTGGACTCTTATGCGTCCACACTCTCAAGAACACCTTGTCGCCCACTGAGAAGCTCTGATCCAATCTCTTGGCATCAACATACTTCTTCTGGCGATCATGTGCCTCCTGTAATCTCTGCCTAACCAAAGTGACCTGCTGCTCCATATCCTGTACTAACTTAGGTCCAGTAGCTAGTTTGTCCTCGATACGGTCCCAACTCAAGGGAGCCCTGCAAGGCATGCCATACAAGGCATGATAGGGAGGCACACCTAACAAGCTGTGATGCCCATTATTATAGGCAAACTCAACCAGATATAGGTAGTCCTCCCATCTAGACTGGTGATCCATAACATACATGCGAAGCATGTCCTCTAATACCCGATTCACCCTCTAAGTCTACCCATCTATCTCAGGATGCTAAGCCGAACTAAAGTTGAGTTGAGTGCCCAACGCCTACTGCAATGCTCTCCAAAATGCTGATGTGAACACTGAATCTCCTTCTATCTTCTCTTTTATTTTCTTGGCAGTGAGCCTATTACAGTGAGCACTTCTCTAGACAGTGAGTCCTTGGGCAGTGATCCCTAAGGTAGTGAGCCTCCATGTAATTCGGTATTGCTATCATAATATATTGTGAGCTAACACTCACCGTGGTTTTTTCCTTTTTGGGGTATTTCATGTAAAAATCCTGGTGTCTGTGTTATGTCTTTATAGTTGATGTTCTTATGTTTGTTTTGATTTCATGTTATTGAATATGGTAAATAGATTAATAAATATGTGAAAGTGAAGTTTTACAGAATACTGATTCACCCCTCCTCTCAATATTCTTTGTGATCAACAATTGGTATCAGAGCAAGGTTCCTTGGAAGGAGCTTAACAGCTTGAGGAAGATCTGAGAAGGTGTACACATGGAAGAAAAATGATATCTCTCTTCTCCAGAACAAGTAATCCAGGTACAATTAAAATTGGTGATTATATATATGTTAATAATGAACAACTATAAGTTGCTCTTGAAGATCTTGACAAGTCTAAGGTAGATATCTAAGATTTGGTGGAAAATATCAAAGAAGCTGATGATTGCATTTTGAAACTAAAGGAGCAAATCAAGAAGCCCCAGGAAAGAAGAAAAGAGCTAAGTGAGCAACTAAAAGAAGCACATGAATCCATAGATAGTCTATCAAGGTTGGTTGAAGAAAAAAACAAAAGTTGAGGAGTATCTGAATCAGGTTGTAAAGGATAAATCTGAGGAATGTGAAAAATTGGGAAAATATGTGTTACTTTTGAAATATGATTTGGAAGCAGCCAATAGCTATAAAGAAAAATTCAAAATAAGCTCTGCAAAGCTTGAGGAGTTGATTGAAAGTCAAAAAGGTTTAGATGACAAGCAAGGTTTGGGATTTGTAAAAGGAGAAAGTTCTAAATCAGGTCAAACAAACATTTGATGAGGAAAAACAAAGGCAACCAATTCTGGAATCACAAAAGAATACCTAGAAGACCTTCGGTCAGGCAACCAAATGCTCAAAGGTACCCATCTTTCAATGGCTAATGTTCTAATTGCAATAAGTTTGGTCATAAAGCTACTCAATGTAGGAGTAGAATGAATCAGAATGTTCCATCAATCTCTAGTCAATGTTTCAATTAAAAGAAAATTGGTCATAGATCAAATGAATGTAGAAGTCTGGTAAGGAATGGTTTTAACAATGCAAGGAATACTCAATCTTTCAATGGAAAGTGCTTTGCATGCAATAGATTTGGGCGTACAGGCAACCAATGTAGAACAAGAATGAATCCAATCAATAGAAGGAATCAGGAATAGAGGACTGTGGTATGCTACAATTACAATAAGTTTAGACATGTTGCAAGATTCTATAGAAGCAAGAATGAGAAAAGCGACTATCCTACAGAAAAGAGGAAAACATAGTAGAGAGAAGATAAAAGTAAGAACAAGGTTGATTTGGTGGAAATCGAGAAGGAAATGAGAAAGGTATGGATTAAGAAGGACGTTAATGAGGTCAGGGATGGATCCGTACCAACTTCTGGTGCAGATACTTCCTCTAGGAAGTAAATTGGGAGCTCTGGCTTAGGGGGAGCTATATTGAAAATCCTAATCCCCTAACTAGATATTTAGTGCTGGGATCCGACACGAAGACATGATGAAAAGTTTTATATGACAAATCTTTTGAAAGAAATTTTGGTAGAAAAGGTTTAAGTGCAGAGCATTGTGGAGCAATCCTAATCGATTGTATTCTACAGAGAAGAGTTTTGATAGCTTTTGGAGAACACGCATTTATGACGACTAGGTTATCTTAATAATGGTTAAAAAGGAATCTAATAAAGCTCTAGAAATTTAAGAAGTACAACCAGAGACACCTACTACACCCAAAAGGAAAACAAGGGGTGCAAGCTCTGTAGAGACAGTCTCTAAATCCTCCGGTGCTCCATCCTCAACAACTATAGAACCACCCATTGGTAAAGGCCACAAAAGGAAGAAGACAAAAGGACAAAGGATGTATGTTAGTGTTTGTGGTGACAATGTAGAGGAAACAAAATCTGATGAAGAATTGAAGAAGATGAAAGCACAAAGTACACAAACCTTCGGTGCTACCAAAGATGTAATGTCCCCATTTTCAAATTCTCTTGCAGTTCAGTCAGAATTGAGTTTCTGGGTTGGTGACAGCATCATCAGAGGAGTATTTCGATGTCACCAGGGTGTTTAGGTGATCCAATGGAGCTGGTTGACACTCTCCGGAGAGATTTTGGAGCACTTGTCCGTACTTACTATTTATAGTAAGTGCTTGCATGCTGACAATCTTTCTGGGTTTTTCTGGGTTTGTTCTCTTTGGTCTTCAGAGAACACTGCTATTTTTAGTAAGTGTTAGTTTGGCATTGTTTTGGTGACTCGGCAGTCAGTTGTTGGCTCTTCCTAGCGTTGCATTGAGCTCAGAGTTATCAGATGGTTTGTGGGTCCAGTTGGCACCCTCGATATGGGCTCAATTTGCTTATGGCCGTTACTTACAATTTTTAGTAAGTTTAGGTTTGGTGTCAGATCAAGATTTTTAGAGTGGGGTTGGACGCGTCTCGTTGAGACCTTTTCGGAGAGCTATAGACCACTGAATTCTGAGTTCATTTGGGCCTCCGTTTTAAAGTCTGTAAATTAATATTATTAATTAATATTGGACTTTGGGTTTTATTGGTTAAGTGATGAAAAATGAAATATTTAAGTCACTTAAGTCATTTTATGGAGTGCTCACTTTGAGAAATATTAAAAGTAAAATTAAAAGAATATTTCTCTCAAAAAGTGAAACGCCCCTCTTAGAGAGTTATAAAAGAGGGAAAAGTGCCTCATTTGTAATATGCTTGCTTTATGATATTTTCTTCTTTGGAGCTCTATTAGAGTTTGCTATTGTGAGGGTTTGAGGATTCGAACCAGAGGCTTGTGGAGATAGAAACCTCCATAGGTAACGGTATTCTACAGGTGTGAGAGACCACCCAACGGTGCCATTGACGGTGGATGTATTCAGCATTCATATTGTGCTTGCAATGGAGTCATTTGGAGGAGTTTTGAGCTGATTTGATATATAGCATTTCTCTATTATTGCTGAGTGCAGATTTCAAAGGGTTTGAAGGTAGTTTATTGTGTGGGCATTGTTCATAGCTGCTGTTTGCATTTTCAGCCATGGCCGTACTGCTCACGGAGTAACGTGGGAGTCTTAGAGTATCATTTTCTCTTGTGGGTATCACATATTTTACATTGTGTGAGGTGTTTAGAGCCCATTTATATTGTTGAGATCATTTGTAAGATCAATCTCATATTTTTTAGAGTTTGGAGTGATTCTGGCTATACCCAGTTGCTGGTGCACTCTCAGCACATGTACCAAGTTGCATTTTTGGATATGGGTATGTCACAGTAATTCATATTTGGCTATTCTGCTATTTGGGTCTTTGTTACTTTCTTTATATCTGTTGTACTTTTTCTAGGTTTTCTCTCTATACTCTATATTGTATGCTTCGGCAACACATCTGCAGGAAAATTGAAAACCCTTTCTCCATTCTTCTCTCTAGTCTGAAAGATCACAAAAAATTAATAAAAATCATACATAAAAAAAATCTTAAAAATATACAATAGGTACGACACATTACAGTGGTATCAGAGCAGTGTATCTTGCCATCCTGTGTGGTTATATGTGACATGTAGAAGATGAAATAGACATGCATCCTACACATCAGTATTATCCCAGACGCAATAGATCGCAGCGAGATATTCAAGTTCCCCATATTTATTCCTTTGTAGGTACAAATACAATAAGGGTAGAGGAAATGGATGATGAAGATTGGGAAGGGCTCAATATCCAAGAGATGCTGAATAATTAGTGTAAGAGACAGAAAGAGGATCTGAGAGTGTTACGATAAAATTCTAATCAATTGATATAGAAGATAGATAGGTATTTCATCAGGAATCCTGATAACATTGACATTTGTGAAGATAAGATTAAAGAAGATCCTACCATGAATGAGGTGGTGCATGATGACAAGGTTAAAACAACAGCTGTGGATCCTACTTTGAATTCAACTAGTGATGATTCTAATGACTTCCTTGATGATTCCTATGGGGCTGATGATTGTATTGAGTCCACTCATACATTTTCAGATGAAGGGCAAATTTGATGGTGACTTCAAAACAGTTTTTGATGATACTTTATCTTATTCTGGTAATGTTAATTTAGGTGGCCTTGGTTTTGACTTTCAAACCAAGCCTATGGAGAGACATACTTACATTGATACCAGTGTTGGTGAATTAGAGGTGGTTGTTGATAGGCCTTGTGAAGAGATGAGATCATTGGATGATATCCTTTTGCCAGCTAGAGATGATGGTTTCTTTTCTTATTCCAGTGTTGATGACACAAGTGGTTGTTGGTTTAACTCTCAAACCCAGCCTATGGTGGGGAATGATTTATTCACAAAGGGCACTAGTCATGAGGAAAACAATAATCACATTTTCCCTGATCTGAGAAAACAACACTTTAGCACGTGGGATCCGGGTGTGATGGTCCCAACATTTGATGTGGGTCTTGTTTGGAATGGATCTACTTTTGGTCATACTACAGTTCCTACTTCATTTACACAGTCGGGCTTAAGGGATTGTTGTGATGTTCACAACACGCCCCATTTTACTCCTTAGCGAAATGAGGACCCCTGCTGTGGCTTGCTCCCTTATTTTTGTGCTTTGGGCGGTAATGGTAAAAAGCAACATCATGTTAGGTGCATTTGTGATCCTTAGGTCTGAGCCCAAAAATTTAAAGTCTGAATCCTTCTTCAGGAGACCTGCCATGTGAAAGAGTGTAAAATTCTAAGCAAGTTTGCCTTTTGCATCACCCTAAAATTCGGCCAAGTAAGAAAGTTATGATGGGTCAAGGTTCTGGTCAAACCTGATATTCTAGGGGGGTCATATTTCAAATATTAGTCACGTTACATTTGATCACCCCGATCTTCCAAAGATCACCCCGATATCGGTTTATCACCTGATGATCACCTTGTTCGCAAGGTCCGGGCGTCAAGTTTATGTGATAACTGTATCTACCCGTCGGGCACCCTTATATATATATATTTTGCGGGGGGGGGTCATATTTCAAATATCACCCAATCTTCCAAAGATCACCCCCTCGCGGAATATCACCCCCATGTCGATATGATGATGACATCATCATCCTTTTTACCTCACGCTGGTGTATTTCAAACGATCACCCCATCCGATAACATGACGATGATGTCATAGTAACTACAGTGATAAAACCAAGTCATCGACCTAATGACATCATATGGACCTTTTCTCGAGGGGGGTCATTTTCTCGCGGGGGTCATGTTTCGAATATCACCTCGATCTTAAAATCATGACCCGATACAAATGCTCGACATGACCATGACATCATCTTCCCTTAGGCTGATATTCTTCGAGGTTCTTTCCTCGGGGTCATATTTTGGACCCCGATTTCCTTCAATGCGACCGTGACATCACCCTTCCACACCTTAGCAAAGCTCGTCTATGATGATGACGTCATTATCATATCCTGATTAATGTGCATACCTAGAATCTACATGCAGGTAGCGGAACAAAAGAGTTATCAAAAGAGATTAAATACTCGTGTGCATGCGGATTCTTGCAGATTCATGACCCTATATATATGTTTGCACATTCAGAGCATGATTTGATAAGTGTTTTTTCCTCCTGACAGTTACTTTTGGTGATGATGCTTAACTTCTGTGTGTTGATCGTAGGTGCATTGACCAGAGCGATGTATAGTTCACGATACAAAAGGGCGAGAAAGGCAGGGCTGGTGGATTTTGAATCCATTCTGGAACTTGATGGCATGCAGGTGGAGATACGATGGAGCTTTAATGGCGGAGGACATCCCAGGCAGCAGACCAGATCCCAAGAGGTCACAAACACACCAAGAGGAGACAAAGCTTTCAATGTGGAGGAGAATGCTGGTGGAAACATTACTGAGGGAGCGACGCCCTGTTTGGACGCGGTTTGAATTCTTGGCGGGATCCATTTTCCACCGTCGGATGCTGGACTTCAAGATGAAGACTATTGATTTGCTAGGGTTTCCTAGGCACTGTATGGGGGACAGTCAGAGACATATATTCAGCTCCTTCACTCTGTAAAGGGGGAGAGGAGGTCAATCATAAAAAATCAGACCTATAGCAATTTCATGTAGGAGATCGGATTACTGAGACTAGTGGGGACTAGATTGTTGAAATAAATAAGGTTCTTTCCTAAGATCATTAAAAATGTACTTGTTTTATGAACATACTGTATGGAGATGAAGCTTCAGATTACATCCTAATTGTAAAACTTAAGTAATCTTCAAGTTGACTTCTGAATATGTATTGGTGAATGCTGTGTTCTATAGAAGCGCTTTCATTCCATTGCATGTTGTTGTCAACCTTACCTCTGGAGATTTGCACTGGATCATGTTGATTTGTGGAATGTCCTGGTGAAGTATGATTTTAGTTTTCTTCTCTTCATTGCTGTATGGGAACATGTATGTGGATCAATGATCTCAATCAAGTAGTCTTAGGAATCTCATCTCTCTAACCCTTTTTCTCATTTTAATTTCATAGAAATCACCTTCCATAACTACACATCATGATGAATATTAAGCAGAACAGATAAATATGCTGACACCCCGTAGATAACTGAGTATCATTAGCATGTTTTTTGAGCTAGATGCATGTACTGTTGAAAATATCATGCAGAAAATCACAAATAAGGGTAGAACTCATGCAAATATCAACTTAGACACATCATTTGGAGATATATGCTGTGTAGAGTAACCCCCCTGTGAAGCATTATTGCAGAGGTAGAATCTATTGATCTACGTAAGACCCCAAAATGGAAAACAACAATACACATCAACAACTGAGTAACATCAGCAGATTATGAACTAATCAACTAGGACTTGGGATCATGAATTCTTTGAATTCATTGTATCTTTCAGGACAAACAAGGGTGTTTGTGTAACTTTTGTTTAGTATGTTTGTGTGTGACTAACATCTGCATCAACAAATAAAACTGGCACTAGAAGGAGGGCCGTGAACAAAGGAAACTATAGATTCCTACAAACATTGCTTGTATATCCTGTCAGTTTCAAAATCTGACCATAAACCATCCATTCTGCCTTGAAAACTTTAGAAATCCTGGCTTTCAGGCCAAACACCAGGTCTAGATCTAGCGAACTCTTTGAAGAATTGCCTATCAGGGGATTTAGACCCAGAACTGTGGACATTCATCACTCCGCTAATCCTAGTGCATCCGAAGCTTCACCAGGGTGTGCTCCTGTCACTCCTATTAGCTTACAAATACCTACAGGACAACCTATCACACCCTAGATCCAACCTCCACCAGTTGCAATGTCATTTTTCATAGCAAAGTCGCCTTTGACCTTTAATGCATACCATGCTTTGCCTAAAAATCTAGATAAAATTTGTCCTAGGTATCATCTGTATCAGGATGTTGATGATCATGTCAGAACCTTCAAGGAGGCCTTTTGTAGGGCTAGAATTGGGTACGAAGATGTGGTATGCAGGTTGTTTCCATTCTCCTTAGGGGAAGAGGCCTATAACTGGTATATCAGTCTAGGTCAGGGTTCAGTCAATTCATGGGATGCCTTGGAGAAAGCTTTCAAGGATAGGTTCAAGGTGCCTATAGATCCTTCAATGAACTATCATCTATTTGTCACCATCAATAGATGTGAAGGACAACCTATTGCAAACTTCAATGCTAGATTCCAGAGGATGCTAGCTAAGCTAGTTGCTCCCTATGTTGTAACAGATGAATCTTCTAGGAGCATTTATTACTCAGCCTTAGATCCCTTGACTTCCATGTTTATCAAGAGAGCACATCCTAGGGTAACAACTTTAGCAGAAGCTTTTGGGGAAGCTATCAAGGTCAGCCAACAATTAGCTCCTGCTCCCACACCAAATGTTGCTTTCCCTACACTTCCAGGTTATCCAACATATCCTATCCACCAACAGACCAATGGATCCATGATACCTTCAGCTGTGATGCCAGCGCCTTTGCAGATACCTCCACTCAGTGTCATGCCACCACCAAGTGGGAATAGCTAGATGTTACCATATCAAACACAAGTGCCTCAGGTTGTAGAACAATCCAACAATAACAATGGGTCTTCCTTTTTCAAGCCCCAGACAGAGAATGTAGTGGCCAAGGTCCACGAAGAGAAAGAAGAAATCAAAGAAATATCAGCCCAGTTAAGGAAACTTACCACTGAGGTCACCCATCTGAGAAATCAAAACTTCTGTTCTTAGCCTAATCAAAACAGAGGTTATGCCAATGACAGACCTAATTATCCTGATAGGGGGTACAACAATAATTACAATAACAATAATGGCAACAACAATCCTCCTAGACAACCTAGAGTGTGGAACACTAGGCCAAACAATGGTTCCTTGTCATCACCCCTAGACAATCAGCCTCCTGGTGAACCTAAATAGACAACTAGAGTAAACCTTGCAGAGGTAGCACTTACAAACTGGTGCATGATACATAACACCAATACTCATGCAGAGCTAGACTGTCCTCAATTCAGGGTTGTTGCCAGCATTTTCCAAGCTGAAGTGTCCAATACTTCAGGAAATCCACCTTATGTAGAGGGAAATGAAATTGTCCCCTGTGAGTATGATTCTGCCTTAGTACTGGAAAGCTTCATGCATCATCCTTATCAACAGACAATTTTACCTTAGCAAGATTACACCTCAACAAAGGAGGAATCAACCATGGCTTTTGAGTCCAACTATGTTTTCCCCTTTGAGGATGAGAATGAGCCATCAACTAAGCATGAGGAAGTCAATGCTTATCAACAACAACCTCAGGGTAGACATAACTACAACTTGAGGAATAACTCAAACAGATCTGTTGATCCCTTGACCACCTCATTGCCTCCAAGCAACTTCAATACTCCACCTGATCCCCAGGCAAGTAATAACCCTGGACTTCCCAAGGTCAATGCTCAGTATTTGGCACCACATAACACAGCACCAAAAGCTGCAAATCTACCCCCTGGATCTGACAAGTTGGTTTCATATTTGACTGATGAAATGAAAAAGGTAAAGATCAACCTGCCATTGTCAGAGCTGCTTAGGACCCCTGCTATCAAGAATGCTTTCATAAAATCATTGGATGGTTCTGCTCAAAAGGAAGATAGCCATACCCCAGGCCAGTTTGGAAATAAAGATCATGCTGCCAGAGATGTTAACATCAAACCTAAAACCTCAGCTATTGTTCAAGCTACAAATACCTCCCACATGACCCTATACAAAGACAAGAGTGAGTCACCTCCCTTCCTCCTTACCATAAGGATGTTTGGTAAAAATTTGCACAACTGCTTAGTGGACTCAGGAGCCTCTACCAATGTAATGCCCCTATCCATATGCAACACTTAAGGGTTACATCCTGCTAAATCATTAAAGAAAGTAACACAATTGGACAAAACAGAAGTAAGTGTGGTAGGGGAGCTGACTCACATTCATATGCAGCTAGCATCGGATCCTAGAATCCATCACTATATTAATATTCAGGTGGTTGATATACCTAATACATATGGAATGTTACTCAACAGAGACTGGTCAAAAACCCTCAACGGGTACATGTCTACTGATTTTAGTCATATGTGGCTGCCTTGGAAGGGTATACCAAATCAGATAAGGATCGAAACTGAACCTCGCATGAAACACATGATCACTGAATATAACAAAACTAATGAGATCATGTATGTGGATGTGGAACCTGGAGTTTACTCCATCAGACCTCAAACCGCCAGAATAGAGGAGATCCTGATGCTTGACATACATGATCATGATGATGACCCTCGGGGTGATGAAATAAATTCAGAACCTGATTGTAATCTTGGAAATAAAATAGAATTGGATCATTTCAAGAAATTTGAGATGCATTTATTTAAATAGGTGAAACGATGTCAATTATTAAAAATTCTTGTTCATGATATTCTAATTAGTGGATGGTGTAGGTTGCATGATGAAGCTCATTCTAAAAAGACTTGTGAAGCCTGCTTAGACATGTTGGAGCTGGAACAAGCATACAATGAGGCATCTTCATCATCATCTGCGGTGAGTGCTGCAGGTAATGATAATGATACTGATTTCTATTTGTCTTCTGCAGGAACAGGGGAATACACACAGCAGGACGAAAGTTCTATTCAGATGCCAGCAAAGATACTGGTATGCAACAGGAGTAAGGCTAAGAACAAGAAGAAGATCACCCCAAGGAGTGACTATTTAGTGGAGTTAGATTATGAGTTATCTGATAAGGATAGGGGCAGTAATCTGTCCAAATTTGAAGAGTTTCTATCGAAAGAGATCCAAAAAATGACACAGTAGCAGAGGCCTCCTCAGGATGTCTTGATTGATAGCTGGTGCAGGTTACACGAGGCACCTCATTTAGAAACGTCTTGTTCATTGTGCCTGCATATTTTGAGAAGGCAGATGCTGCCTAGTCCAGAGGATGTTCATCCTGATGATAAGAGAAAAGAAGAAATATCAGCTTCCCATAAGGCCGATAAGGTGGTGTTTGGTAAAGCTGAGATACCGAAGTTAAAATGGATATCCAGTGGTGCAGCTGCAAGAGCCAAAAGAAAAAAAGAAGGCCCAGACAAGCTTTTAGATGAAGATAAGCCGTGGATCCTCAAGTTTGATGGATCCAAGTCAAAACAAGGAGCTGGAATAGGAGTAGACCTCATTGATCCATCTGGAAAATCCTACTTGGTAGCATCCAGGTTGCAGTTCCCATGTACAAACAATGTGGCAAAGTATGAAGCTCTAATCCATGGGATACTGTTTGCACTTAGAAAGACGGTGAGAATTCTGCATGTCTATGGGGACTCAGAATTAATTGTCAGACAGGTAAGAGGTGTATACTCTTGCAAATACAGAAGGCTGTCCAATTACAGACATAGGGTGTGGGACTTAATAGAAGATTTTGATGCATTCAACATCACCCATGTCCCCAGAGAACAAAACCACAGAGCAGATGCTTTGGCCCAGGCTGCAAGTACTTTAGAACCTCTGTCCATATCAGGTCTAAAAAGATTCTTAGTTGAATTAGTATTAGTGCCTTCAGTACCTGATAATGTAACTAATCTTCAAGTATTTGATGATGATCAGCATATATTGGATTTTATTTCCAACAAAGATGTTTTTGAAGCACAAATCATAGATGAAATAAATATGGGGGATCATGTCTGGGAAGGAGAAGAAATCCTAGAGTTGCATAGCAACAGGATCCCTGAGGGAATGATAGAGCTAGAAAGAGCATTTGATCTGGACAACATGCTAAAACAGAAGGATCTTCCAAAAGCTGATGAGGGACAGTACTCACAGGTTGACATTGGGCAGGATGATAAAAAAGAAACGTTCTGATTGGGAAGGTCTGTACAGAAGAGGAATTGAAAGGGATAACCTAGGCCCTCAAAGATTACATCCATGTCATTGCTTGGACGTATGATGAGCTGAAAACTTATTGCACATCAGTCATCACCCACACAATCCCTTTGAAGCCAGATGCCAAGCCCTTTCGATAGAAGCAAAGACCTGTTAATGCCTTACTGGAGCCCATCATCTTTGAAGAAGTTAAAAGGCTACTCGATGCTAGGATCATATTTCCTGTGAGGCACTCCACGTGGTTGGCGAACCTGGTCCCAGTAAGGAAGAAGAATGATGATATCAGATTGTGTGTGGACTTCAAGAATTTGAATAGAGCTTCTGAAAAGGATAATTATCCTTTGCCTTCTCTAGATGAAGTCCTGCATATTGTGAATAGTGCTAAGATGATGTCCTTCTTGGACGGTTTCTCTGGTTACAACTAGGTGATGGTGGACATAATTGATAGATTGAAAACCACATTCACCACAAAGTGGGGGGTCTTCGCCTACAGGCGCATGCCGTTTGGGTTGATAAATGCTGGAGCCACATTTCAGCGAGCAATGGACATAGCCTTTAGAGGCTTGATTGGTAAGTGCATAGTAATATACATGGATGACTTAACAGTGTTCTCCAAAGATAGAGGAAACCATGTGGAGGACCTGAGAAAGGTGCTGAAGAAGCATGAGCAATATGGGATATCCTTGAATCCCAAGAAGTGCATATTTGGGATGACCACAGGGAAATTGCTAGGCCACCTGATAACTGAGAATGGGATCATCATTGATCCTGACAGAATAGAATCCATCATGAAGATACAACTGCCTGGAAGCAAGATAGAGCTCAAATCTTACTTTGGTAAGATTAATTTTGTTAGGAAATTTATCACCGGCTTCACAGAGATTATCAGGCCCTTGAACGCCATGCTCAAGAAGGACGCTAAAATTGAATGGACACCGGAAGCTAGAGCAACTTTTGAAGACATTAAGAAGGCCATATCAAATGCTCTAGTTCTGATTGGTCCAGATTACACCAAGAACTTCTACATCTACTCATTTGCTTCAGAACATACCTCTGCAACAGTGCTGACACAGAGAAATGAAGAAAAGGAGGAGAAGCCTATAGCCTTCATGAGCTGCCCTTTTAGATATGCATAGCTCAGGTACATGGACGTTGAAAGACATGCACTTGCTCTGGTTCAAGCAGTAAAAAAATTTAGGCATTACATCCTGAGAAGTAGGGTGATTGCTATAATACCTGATGCAGTAGTGAAAATGTTGTTAATGCAAAGTGAACCAGGTGAGAAAAGGGCTAAATGGATCACTGTCCTCCAAGAGTATGATATGGACATTACCCCCATGAAGTTAGTAAGAGGACAAGCATTAAGCCAGATGATATCAGAGATTGATCCTAATATCCTGAGCCAGCAGTGTGTTGTGAATACAAAGGAAGATGGAGAATGGTACTCAGACATCAGGCATATCCTGGTCACTGGAAGATGTCCCTCAGGACTACAGGCCTCACAGAGGAGAGCCCTGAAGATAAGGTCACTGAAATATATGATGAAAGGAGGAGTCCTTTTCAAGAAAAATTATGAGGGGATATACCTAAGGTGCCTGGAAAGATCAGAAGCAGATAAGGTGCTAGCAGAGTTGCATGATAAATTTGGGACTGCACATGGATCATCCTTAGCCACCACTCATGCTATCCTTAGGGTAGGGTATTATTGGCCCACAGTTTTTAAAGACATTGCTGAACACACCAAATGCTGTCATATGTGTCAAGTTGCTGCAAGTAGAGAAAAATATGCTGCTCAACCTTTGCAGCCAGTGATGGAGATGTGCCCATTTGCTCAATGGGGGATGGACTTCATAGGACCTATCAATCCTCCATCATCTTCAGGCCACAGGTATGTTTTAACTATCACTGATTAGTGTACCAGGTGGACTGAAGCTATCAGCAGCAAGACATGTAATGCTGAGGATGTCATTAAGTTTTTGGAAAGCAATATAGTGACCAGGTATGGAGTTCCATATGCTTTAGTATGTGATAATGGATCTACTTTTGCTTCAATGAAACTATCAGGTTGGGCTTTTGATCATGGGGTCCTCTTAAAATTCTCCTCAAATTACTATCCCCAAGGGAATGGATTAGCAGAATCCACAAACAAGAACCTATTGAACATCATAAAAAAGCTAATAGATAAGAACCCAAGGGAATGGAACACTCTGTTGAAATATGCCTTGTGGGTAGATAGAACCAGGAATAAGGTTGCATTAGGAAATTCACCTTTTCACCTAGTATATGGGGTGGATCCCATCCTCCCTGTTAACTTAAAGATTCCTACACTGCAGTTTGCACAAGAGTACCTAGGCATAGATAATAAACAAGAAGTTATATTGCTACAGCTGATGCACCTAGAGGAAAAAAGAAGTGTAGCAATTAACCAATTTGCTAAACATCAGGCCATTGTCAAGCACTGGTTTGACAAAAGAGCTAGAATCAAGGCTTTCAGGATCTCAGATCTAGTCTTAATGTGGGACAAAGCACATGAAAGGAAGGGTGATCATGGTAAGTTTGACAAACTTTGGATAGGCCCCTTTCAAATTTCTAAAATTTTAGGAGACAACACCAACAGGCTCAAGTCCTTAACCGGTGAGGATGTTCCATTACCAGTTAATGGACAGTTCCTCAAACACTATTTTTAGGCCTGAAGTGGCATCATGACAGTCATGTGTATCATAGTGTACTTTTGTTGTATAGTTGTTTGTACAATGGCTTTGTTTTGTTGTTTTGTTTGGTTGCTTTATTTCCTCAGCAGGGATCTTTCTTTTGATTTAGAGTATGAAGGAGCAGATTAACAACCACTGAAAACAATAGAAAATTTAGATCATTCAGGTTAATTGTTTGAAATCTATGCATAACTTGTTGTGACTGTCATGAATGTAGAGAGTTGTTTGACTTGTGAAATTTTGTATTCAATAAGAATGGGTTGAGTATTCAAGGAATGTTTCTTACAATGACACACCTAAAATCCTTGGGTTTGTTGAACTTACCAGTGTAGATATTAGGTGAAAAATCAGAGGTCACCCTTGCTACCATTACAATTCTTAGCTTAATTTCAGCAAGTGACCACTCCTTACATCATGAAGTTACAAATGCAATATCTTATGAAGTTTCTATCAAATACATAAAAATACAAAGTAATAAAATGGATTTTACTAAAAATCTAAGTTAAGCCATCTAAGTAACTCTACCGAGGCTATAGACGCTCGCTGCTAGTGGGGCTCTACTTAGGAGAATTGTAACGATAACCTTGTCAGAGCTATGGATGCCTGCTGGCAGCAAGGCTCTATTCGGTTGGCTATGAGGGAACATCCTCACCTACGTAGGCTACTATCAGTCATTGGTTTGTTCAACTGATTTTCAAGATGAGGATAATTAATCACATGCACCCACTTAAACTGAAAGGAAAATTCATGCACCTTATTGAATACATTGAGTCTCAAGTTAGATGATGATTTGCAGGAGAGATAGTTGCAAGTTATGAATTCATTTCATTCAATTTCCTTTAATGGTGTTAGTTTTTGATTGTTTTGTTTGGTTGCTAGTTGTTGTGATGTTCGCAACACGCCCCATTTTACTCCTTAGCAAAATGAGGACCCCTGCTGTGGCTTGCTCCCTTGTTTTTGTGCTCTGGGCGGTAATGGTAAAAAGCAACATCATGTCAGGTGCATTTGTGATCCTCAGGTCTGAGCCCAAAAATTCAAAGTCTGAATCCTTCCTTAGGAGGCCCGCCATGTGAAAGAGTGTAAAATTCTAAGCAAGTTTGCCTTTTGCATCACCCTAAAATTTGACCAAGTAAGAAAGTTATGATGGGTCAAGGTTCTGGTCAAACCTGATATTCTAGGGGGGGTCATATTTCAAATATCAGTCACCTTACATTTGATCACCCCGATCTTCTAAAGATCACCCCGATATTTTTAGATCACCCCGATATCAGTTTATCACCTGATGATCACCTTGTTCGCAAGGTCCGGGCATCAAGTTTATTTGATAACTGTATCTACCCGTTGGGCACCCTTATATATATATTTTGCAGGGGTGTCATATTTCAAATATCACCTGATCTTCCAAAGATCACCCCCTCGCGGAATATCACCCCCATGTCGATATGACGATGACATCATCATCCTTTTTACCTCACGCTGGTGTATTTCAAACGATCACCCCATCCGATAACATGACGATGACATCATAGTAACTACAGTGATAAAACCAAGTCATCGACTTGATGATGTCATTTGGACCTTTTCTCGGGGGGGGTATTTTCTCGCGGGGGTCATGTTTCGAATATCACCTCGATCTTAAAATCATGACCCGATACAAATGCTCGACATGACCATGATGCCATCTTCCCTCAGGCTGATATTCTTCGAGGTTCTTTCCTCGGGGTCATATTTTGGACCCTGATTTCCTTCAATGCGACTGTGACGTCACCCTTCCACACCTTAGCAAAGCTCGTCTATGATGATGACATCATCATCATATCCTAATTAATGTGCATACCCAGAATCTACATGCAGGTAGCAGAACAGAAGAGTTATCAAAAGAGATTAAATACTCGTGTGCATGAGGATTCTCGTAGATTCATGACCTTATATATATGTTTCCACATTCAGAGCATGATTTGGTAAGTGTTTTTTCCTCCTGACGGTTACTTTTGGTGATGATGCTTAACTTCTGTGTGTTGACCGCAGTTGCATTGACTAGAGCGATGTATAGTTCACGATACAAAAGGGTGGGAAAGGCATGGTAGGTGGATTTTGAATCCATTCCGGAACCCGATGGCTTGCAGGTGGAGATACGATAGAGCTTTAATGGCGGGGGACATCCCAGGTGGTGGACCGGATCTCGAGAGGTCGCAAACACACCAAGAGGAGACAAAGCTTTCAATGCGGAGGAGAATGCTGGTGGAAACATTACTGAGGGAGCGGTGCCTTGTCTGGACGCGGTTCGAATTCTTGGCGGGATCCATTTTCCACCGTCGGATGTTGCACTTCAAGATGAAGACTGTTGATTTGCTAGGGTTTCCTAGGCACTATATGGGGGACAGTCAGAGACATATATTCATCTCCTTCACTCTGTAAAGGGGGAGAGGAAGTCAATCATAAAAAATCAGACCTGTAGCAATTTCATGTAGGAGATCGGATTACTGAGACTAGTGGGGACTGGATTGTTGAAATAATCAAGGTTCTTTCCTCAGATCATTAAAAATGTACTTATTTTATGAACATACTATATGGAGATGAAGCTTCAGATTACATCCTGATTGTAAAACTTAAGTAATCTTCAAGTTGACTCCTGGATATGTACTGGTGAATGCTGTGTTCTATAGAAGCGCTTTCATTCCATTGCATGTTGTTGTCAACCTTACCTCTGGAGATTTGCACTGGATCATGCTAATTTGTGGAATGTCCTGGTGAAGTATGATTTTAGTTTTCTTCTCTTCATTGCTATATGGGAACATGTATGTGGATCAATGATCTCAGTCAAGTAATCTTAGGAATCTCATCTCTCTAACCCTTTTTTCTCATTTTAATTTCATAGAAATCACCTTCCATAACTGCACATCATGATGAATATTAAGCAGAACAGAGAAATATGCTGACACCTCGTAGATAACTGAATATCATTAGCATGTTTTTTGAGCTAGATGCATGTACTGTTTAAAATATCATGCAAAAAATCACAAATAAGGGTAGAACTCATGCAAATATCAACTTAGACACATCATTTTGAGATATATGTTGTGTAGAGTAACCTCCCTGTAAAGCATTGTTGCAGAGGCAGAATCTACTGATCTACGTAAGACCCCAAAATGGAAAATAGCAATACACATCAACCACTGAGTAACATCAGTAGATTACGAACTAGTCAACGGGGACTTGGGATCATGAATTCTTTGAATTCATTGTATCTTTCAGGACAAACAAGGGTTGTTGTGTAACTTTTGTTTAGTATGTTTGTGTGTGACTAACATCCACATCAACAGGGATGGCATTGATGACCTTGATGATGTTGATAACGACCTTGAAAACAAATCAGATTTGGTGTTGCATGGTGCTAATCATAAATCAAAATTTTTTTATGAAGTTGACAAGTCTTAGGGGTCCTATCTTTTGCCAGGACAACTAAAGGTAAGTGAAGACTTGATAGCTGAAAGAATTGAATCCGAGCCTCTGTATATTGAATACAGAATCACAAAACAAGAAGCATGCATTACGGAGCTAGCTGATTTGGGGAAAACTACCACATAAATTAATAATGTTGAGCCTACTATTGAGATAGCAACCATTCCATGTGAGGATGATAGATGTGTGGAGTTACCTAATGTTGACAATCAAGATTTGAGTGTTAAAAATAAATTATGTGATGTGGATTCAAGGCTCAACAAGCCTGATTTTGCAAATTAGACCTTAGAAGATGTGAACAAATCAGAAAATTTACTTGTTAATGATGAGTCCCAGGATAGTTCTTTGGATGAACATGCATCTACATTAGAGGCAGCAATGTGCAATGATTATGTCCAATTAGCCACTTCTATTATGTCATTGGAGCCACCCCGTGAGGTACATAACAACAATACCTTTGTTGAGGAAGTGTGCAGGGATGATAGCACACATGAGGAGGCTTACCAATCTATTAGTGATGATGATTCAACCTCTTTCCATAGTGCAGATTGCAAATCAAAGGAGTTGTGTGGAGATGATTCGTCACAGGGGTATCATCATTTGACTGGGCAATTGAAGGTTAATGACAACATGATTGCTACAACTTTGGAACATTTTGATGTTGCTAGACAGATGTTGGCAACCTATGGTTGGAGTACTCCTGAGATGGATGAACACAATAATAGAGGAGGTTGATGAGCTCACCTATGAGCTTGAGGTCACCGCGGACTCTTTGAAGAGTGCTCAAACAATCCTTTAAGAGTCAAAGTTACAGATAGATGAGCTTACCGTGGAGTTGAGCTTGGCACAGTCTTCATCACCTGCAAATATAATTAAGATATTTATGGCAGCGTGTGGTGATGAGCATACATCCACGGATAGTGGTAATGAGTATGTGGAGGATGTGGCTACATCCATTTCATTTACTGGTGCAGGTGACACAGATGGTATGATTGTCTTGGATGAGTGTAGCAGGGAACAATATGTTGCACCAGGTGTTCCTAATGTTAGTCCCATTTCAGGTGATGCAGAGCAGATGATTGATGGTTGTTGTGGTACAGTAGTGAGTTTTCTAGAGAGTTGTGTGACAGATCATCACAATACTCCATCCTTTTCACAGGAGATATGCAGGGCATCATCCAATGGTGTGATCGGTTCTCATGTTGATTTGCTTCCCTCTCTTGGAAGCAAATCAGAGTTTGCCTCCTATGCAGCTGATTGTGATAGACAACTTATTGAGCCGCATCGATGGAGATATCAGCTGAAGGTTACCGAGGACAAGGTTGTTCAAACCTTAACTCATATTAACAGTACCCACAAGTTTGTGGAGGACCTCTTGTGGATGACACAATTGGAGGAAAGACAGATAGGGGTAGTAGCGAGTACATCTACATCTGATTTGTGAACTATCCAGCATGCCATGGTGTGGATTAAATCATAATACCTCCAATTGCTTTTAGATAGGGACTTTTCTATTGGGTATGCAGAGAGGACCTGCAGAGTATCTACCCAATTAGCCATTTAGGATTAGAGACATGAACCATCATATGATTTGAGTGATGAGAGTGATGAGAAGCGTGTTTCCCATAACTATGATGGTCAACCATTGACACAGGTGGGTGCTTTTTATCTTGACTACATAGTGAGGGGTGCTCATCATTTCTCCTTTAGTCCACACACAGATGACCTAATGATGCGTAAGTGTGGATTAGCTCAGGATTTATACCATCCATTATGGGACAAAGGGTTGCAATCTACAAAAGATGGAACTAGGGATTGCAGGTGGTTGACTCAGATACATTCAGGGGATTACTTGTAGGGTCAGAGACTAGACTACCATCATGGTGATATGTACCAGACAGAGTTTGCAGCTTCATTGTCTCAAAAATTTCCATTGGAGACATGGCTTCAGAGAGGTTGCAGTGTCAGTAGGCATGATGGCATGTTTAGTTTTTACAGTAGTGATGGAGGAGAGTTATATCATTCCCTCAATTTGAGAGGAGCAGTTTCATATCTTCCAACACCTATGTTGGATAGTCATCACATCCATAGGAGTTTTGCAAGGGATGATAGGGAATGTTGTGGTTCAGACACTTCAAGATTTACATACCCCTTCATGATTGTTGGATGTGAGGTTCTGATGTGTTGGGATCTAGGTGGTGACAGGTTTGGCATGTCAGTTCAGTTGGATTCTGTTGTGTTGCTTCACCATTCTCTGCATGGTGAAGATTATATCATAGTAGCGCAGTGGAAGTCAATAGGTGATGTGTATGGCAGACTTCCATATTGGCTTTGGGACCCAAGGGTTCCTATGTCTGGTAGATTGTTCTATACTAGGATAGCTACTTACATTGATGTTGAGCATGGTTTTACCTCTACCCAGCAGATACAGTGGAGATGCTGTTGGACATTCTTCAGAATAATTTGGGATCCTAGAGTTCAATCTGGGCATGCAGGTGCAGATTGCTTGAGGACAAGCAATCTTTGGGAAGGGCGGACTGTAATGTCCCCATTTTTGGATTCTCTTGCAGTTCAGTCAGAGCTGACTTTTTGGGTTGGTGACAACATCATTAGAGGAGTATTTCGATGTCACCAGGGTGTTCAGGTGATCTAATGGAGCTAGTTGACACTCTCCGGAGAGATTTTGGAGCACTTGTCTGTACTTACTATTTATTGTAAGTGCTTGCATGTTGACAATCTTTTTGGGTTTTTCTGGGTTTGTTCTCTTTGGTCTTTGGAGAACACTGCTATTTTTAGTAAGTGTCAGTTTGGCGTTGTTTCGGTGACTCGACAGTCAGCTATTGGCTCTTCCTGGCGTTGCATTGAGCTCAGAGTTATCAGATGGGTTGTGGGTCCAGTTGGCACCCTTGATATGGGCTCAGTTTGCTTATGGTCGTTACTATTTTTAGTAAGTTTGGGTTCGGTGTCAGACTGAGATTTTCAGAGTAGGGTTGGATGCGTCTTGTCGAGACCTTTTCGATGAGCTATAGACCACTGAACTCTGAGTTTATTTGGGCCTCCGTTTTAAAGTTCGTAAATTAATATTATTATTTAATATTAGACTTTGGGTTTTATTGGTTAAGTGATGAAAAATGAAATATTTAAAAGTCACTTAAGTCATTTTATGGAGTGCTCACCTTGGGAAATATTAAACGTAAAATTAAAAAAATATTTCCCTAAAAAAGTGAAACACCCCTCTTGGAGAGTTATAAAAGAGGGAAAAGTGCCTCATTTGTAATATGCTTGCTTTATGATAATTTCTTCTTGGGAGCTCTATTAGAGTTTTCTATTGTGAGGGTTTGAGGATTCGAACCAAAGGCTTGTGGAGATGGAAACCTCCATAGGTAATGGCATTCTACAGGTGTGAGAGACCACCAACAGTGCCATTAACGGTGGATGTATTCAGCATTCACATTGTGCTTGCGATTGAGTCATTTGGAGGAGTTTTGAGCTAATTTGATATATGGCATTTCTCCATTATTGTTGAGTGCATATTTCAGATGGTTTGAAGGTGGTTTATTGTGTGGGCATTGCTCATAGCTGCTATTTGCATTTTCAGCCATGGCCGTACTGCTCAAGGAGTAACGTGGGAGTCTTAGAGTATCATTTCTTCTTGTGGGTATCACATATTTTACATTGTGTGAGGTGTTTAGAGCCCATTTATATTGTTGATATCATTTGTAAGCTCAATCTCATATTTTATGGAGTTTGGAGTGATTTTGGTTATACCCAGTTGCTAGTGCACTCTCAGCACATGTACCAAGTTGCACTTTTGGATATGGGTATGTCACAGTAATTCATATTTGGCTATTCTGCTATCTGGGTCTTTGTTACTTTCTTTATATCTGTTGTACTTTTTTTGGGTTTTCTCTCTATACTTTATATTATATGCTTTGGCAACACATCTGCAGGAAAATTGAAAACCCCTTCTGCATTCTTCTCTCTAGTTTGAAAGATCACAAAAAATTAATAAAAATCACACATAAAAAGATCTTAAAACTATATAACAAGTACGACACATTACAAAAGAGAAGACCTCCGGAAAGGAAAAGCAAGAAGGAAGGCTAAAGAACATGCTACCATTAACCTTGAGGACACTTTGAATGCCATGTCTACACATGGCAACCTCAAGCCAATAGCTGAACTCTATGATGACGCTAATGATGTTGACGAGAATCATTGAGACATCTATAATAAGATTCTTGTAGATGTTCAATAAGGCTTTGATTGAAGTCATAACATACCTTCCAAACAGCTTGGCAAGCATAATGTAATCAAGAAAAAAAGGTTTCTATGAGTAAGGATGTGGAACTCTGGGAGTGTGCACTAATTAATCTGTGTCCAAACATCAGTTCAAAAGAAAGAGCAAAGATATCTAAAGTGTTAAATGAAAGGTTCAGGACAAAGAAGAGAATCAACACCATAATGTCAAGAGATGTTGAGAAGTTAGCAAAGGAAACTGAAGAAATCACCTTTGAAGTACTTAGAGAGTTTCATCTTCCAACTATATATGACAAGGAAGAAATAAATATTGAAGATGATACTCCCTTACCGAATGTCAGCCTAGATCAAGGAGTAGATAAAATTAATATTCAGACCCCTGCACTTGATCAAATCCCTATCACAGATGGTCAAGATGAAGTAGTTAAAGATTAAACCAGTACAAGTCCTCCTTAGGAGTAGTAAGCTAATCAAACTCATAAGGAGAAACCAAGTGACAATAAAGTATCTGATGATGTAGCAAGAGACACTGCAAAAGCATCCATCACAAATGATTCGGTAGAAATGGTAAAGGAGTTTTTGGAGTCTAAGAAGTTATTACAAGGTCTCATTGACCTAGCTTCTATGTCCCCATTACAAAAGATGAAACTTGGGACAATTTCATGCAAAGGCACAAGAAGAAATGCTAATGTCACATATTCAACACAGTGAGTTGATTGGTGATGCATCAAGCATTTTAGAGAAGATGATGCCAACATATCAAAAGGATACTTCATTATCTTCAACAAATCAACTCAAGGGACTAATAAACTTAGTAAGTATACATTTTGAATCTAGTGAAAAGTCTACAAAAACAAAAGTTAGAAAAGAGTTTGATGAGAAGAGATTAGCTGAGTTGAAGACCATGTTAGTTAATGATAAAACTATGTTAGATAATGGAATAAAAGGTATACAGAGTGCCATTAAAGAATCTTGTGACTTGTACAAATTTTATTTATCATGGTTAGAAACCACAAAGGAGTTAGGAGAAAAGATCAAGGAGTAGGAACTACAGTTGATAAATAACTATAAGTCATTTAACCTGGCAGCTGAGTCAACAAGTAGCAAAGAGATACAAGTTATTAATATTCATAATAACATAAGTAGCCTAATGAATAAGAGGGATCGAATGAAAAATAAAATGTGTCAATTAAGAGGGCTAATAAGTCCTAAGCTAGACTCAATGTCAAATCTTGCAGTAGAAGCACTGAAGGTAAGTGCAATAATTGACACACCCTCTGATGTACAAAAGGTAGAGAAATTAGTCTTCCTAATAAATGGCCATATTCAAATTTTGGATAATGCAAAGAAGAGTTGGGATGGAGAGTTAGTTCAAATCTAGATCATTTTCAATGACATCCTATAAATCAAAACAAATTAAGTTGAAGATTATACATGTACATATGCAGAAAAATATGATAATTTTGAAAGTTTGACTCAATTTTGGTATTTGTACATACACCTTTGTCATTGATATCAAAGGGGGAGAACAAAACTTGTGAAAAAATGGGAAAACACCTAAGGGGGAGAAGAAAAACAAAGTGTATATAGTAAGGGGAGCAACTATGTATTTTTCACTAAGTGTTGCCATCAATGCTAAAGGGAGAAATTGTTGGAATTTAAGCAAGAGACACTACTTTGCAGTCATGATTGTTTTCATTGATGGCAACAAGGTCCGGTAGGTTATGACTAAGTGTTGACAGTTTATAGGGCAATTGGCAGAGTAAGGATTGGTATGCTTCTACAATTGAAGCTCACATTGTGCATTTCAGGTATGTTGTTTGAAGGTGTTATATTCAAGTTTGCAAGTCCTGAAGATCTCCGAAAGACTTACTATGATTTAGTTAGGTTCAGGTGAGAAAACCTAAGTCAAGAATAGTGCACAGTACCAGAGTAAAATGGTCCGCATTCCTTCGCTGTTGCATATTTTGTCTTGCGGTTCTAAGGTATCAAAGAGACTTATTATGACTACCTAAATCCAGAGTTATAGCTTCTGAAGCTCTATTTATCACATTCTACAAGTTGTTCTTTATCGGCTTACAGTCTGACAATGTTTCACAGTGATTGAGTGACAGTTCTGAGATCCACATTTGTCTGTAGTTAAATATTATATTCTATGGTTCTAAAGGTAGGACAAGAGATTAGTAATGAATCATTAACAAGGATTTTAGAGTTTCATAATGATCGCATTTGAAGTTATGGGCCGACTTGGTATTACTTTTGTATACAAGTACTATTTGTTTTAGGCTGACCCAATTATGATCCAAATCTGTGTGCTGATATATATTGGATGGATTACAATAAGAAGTGTGTGTGTGTGTGTGTTGTGACGAATACAAATATGTGAATTAAGTCTACTTTTGCTATTAGATCAGTGTGAAGAAGAACATAATTTTGCAGAGCAGAGTATATGTGAAGAAGAGCAGACATTATGAAGACATTTGAGTCTAGATATTGAACTATAAATGCAACTGCACCTCAACATTCTGTAGAAGCATTTGCAGCAATTATCTCTTGACAGTGAGACAATCCTTCTTCTATCTTCTTGGCAGTGAGCGTATTGTAGTGGGCGTGCTTCTTTGGATAGTGAGCCCTAAGGCAGTGAGCCTCCATGTAATTTGGTATTGCTATCATAATATATTGTGAGCTAACACTCATCATGGTTTTTCCCTTTTTTGGGTTTTCCACGTAAAAATCCTGGTGTCTATGTGTTATGTCTTTATGGTTGTTGTTCTTATGTTTGTTTTTCTTTCATGTTATTGAATATGGTAAATGGATTAAAATAAATATGTGAAAGGAGAGTTTTACAGAATACTGATTCACCCCCCTTTCAATATTCTTTGTGATCAACATGGTTATGGTGGTTATATACGATACCCCTATGAGGTTTCATTATCTGATTTTGATGGCACTTATGGAGCGTTGGGACATAGACACCTCCACTTTCCATCTTCTGACAGGGGAGATGATGATCACATTGGAGGATATGTATCCGATCTGTTGGTCATGATATTAGTCATTCACAAACATAGAATAAAAGTTACACAACAACCCTTACTCATCTTGAAAGATACAAGAATTTAGAGAATTCATGATCCCAAGTCTCCGTTGATTAGGTCTTAATCTATTGACGTTACTTAGTGGTTGATGTGTGTTGCTGTTTCCATTTTGGGGCCTTACATATTTCAGTTATTTCTACAAAGTTCTTCAATATTCCTCCAAATATCCTGTCCTCTATGTCTACTCTGCATAAAATCTTCAACAATTCTACCTCTGCACTATGAATTTACTCAAATAATGTGTCTATAGGCTGATATTAGCATGATTTCTACCAATATTTATGATTCTGTGCATGATATTTTTAACATTACATGCCTTTAGCTCAAAATATGCTAAGGATTTTCAGTTACCTATGGGATGTCAGCATATTTCTCTATTTCTGCTTATTATTTATCATGATTTGCAGTTATGGTGATGAATTTATGAAATTAAAATGAAGAAAAGAGTTAAAGAATGAGATTCCCAAAACTACTTGACTGAGATCACTGATCCACATACAAGCTCCCATACATGCAATGAAAAGAAGGAAACTAGAGTCATACTTCACCAGGACATTCCACAAATCAACATGACCCAGTGCAAATCTTCAAAGGAAAAGTTAACAACAACATGCAATGAATATGAAAGCGCTTCCAGTTGAACACATCATTCACCATTACATATCCAGAAATCAACTTGAAGATTATGTAAAGTTTACAATCAGGATGTAATCTGAAACTTCATCTCCATTTAGTATGCTCAAGAACAGGTACATTTACAGTGATCTGAAGAAGGAACCTTGACATTTCAACAATTCAATCCTCATTAGTCTCAGCAATTCGATCTCCTGCTAATTCTACAGTAAATTGGCCTTATTTTGCCAGATATCCTCCTGCTGTGGAGTCTGTGTGTTCTTTTTTTTTAACAAGCTCTGGCTCTTTTATAGAACAAGAGTCCAAAAAATAGTTACAATGATCCAATGATCAGGATCCTCCCAACATAATCAACGGTCCAGATGAAAAGCACATGCTTTGCCAGACTGGCAATTATACAGCTGGCACATAATATTCCAGCATCTTTGATCTGATTCGGTCTCCAGCTCGCAAACAGCATATTTGACAATATCCTCCTCACCGCTCAGGGTCATGTTGCCTCCATGTGCAACTCTGCAATTATCAGCTACAAGATCCTGCAATAAACAGACAAGCATTAAGCACAGCAACATTTAATAAACAGCAGGAAAAATGAACATTTCATTAAACATGCCCAAATTGTGCAAATACGGGTAATCGGGTTTCAAATCCGTGAAAATTATGCATTTAATGCATTTATGGCGTTAAAAATATCCGGGTCAACCATCGCTGACTAACATTAGGATATCAGGCCCCAAATGGTTTCAAAACCAATCGCTTTATTTTCCTGCCTATTTCTTTCTGTATATCAGGCTTTGACTTCCTTTTATATATCAGGTTATATCTTAGTATGATCATGCAGGCAAAAACATACAAGGAACTCTCTGCATTTAACTTTCCTTTCAAATCTGTGGTTCGCATCATCAGCATGCATATCGGGTGATATATCACGATCATGCAAACCCACAAAATATACATGGCCTTTTCTATATTTAAATTTCATTTGGCATCCAACGTTTGTATATCATCAGGTTGTATATCATGCACCTTCCAGTTCTTATATATCGGTGTAACTTATCCCGTCGGGGTGACAAAACAGAGCAAGGCCGATATCTAATCTTACACTGATATGCGGTGGCCCCCACAGGACTTTCTTTTAGTATTTTCCAACACACATAGAATTGTATGTACCACCTTATCGAACTTCATTAAAATGTCCATTCTAACTTTTATCCATGTAGATTCCGAACATGCACTTAGTTAATATGAGGCATATTAATCAAAATGACTCCTTTTCATGGATCAGGACATGATGGTGATGTCATCGTCATATCCAGGCTTCATTAAAATGCAAAAGATGACGTCACCGTCATGTTTAGCGAAAATTAGTCATATTAGTAAATATGACCCCTTTGAATATGCAAATGCTTTAACAGGTAAATGACCTTTTGATAGGAATTTGACGTGCGCATGCAAATATGCAGATGGTAGATTTTCTAAGCAGGGTGATATTATAATATCAGCATGATATTATAATATCGGGTGATGTTATAATATCATGATGACCGTTGTTATGAAATATGACCCTCGAGAGGTAAAAATGATGGTTACGTCATCGTCATGTTTGTTTCTTTGTTTATTGGACTCAAATGACGTCATCAAGATAATGGCTTAGGGAGATATTTCACGGCAGGAGGATATTGAGAAATATCAGGTTACATTGAGAAATATGATCCTCGCGGGAAACATAAGGCCGCTGACGGGTAAAGGTCACTATCACCTAAAATTGACGTCTGGACATTTGGACCGCATGATTTATCAGGTGATAAATTAGATCGGGTGACCTTCTGTAATATGACTGATGTTAAGAAATATGATCCTCCCCCTGTGAATATCAGGTTTGACCAGGATTTTGACCATTCATAACTTTCACATCCTAACGAATATCAGGGTGATGCAAAAGGCAAACCTGCATGAAATTTGATACTCTTTCTAAATATGAGGTTACTGGAGTGACATATAAAATTTGACAAACTGACCTCATGATGATGACTTACCCAGCCTCCCCATGCATGATGATCTGCATGACTTACTTTTACCAAACCGCCAGGAAACACAAAACAAGCCAAGCAAAAAGTTGGGTCCCTATTTTGTCAAGTCAAAATGGGGCATGTTGTGTAACCACACAACAACTTGCCACCAAAGAAAACAAACAAATTCCAATGATTCAAGTGATGTGATCACATTCCTCCATATTATTCTAATTCTTTCCAAGCATAAGCATCATGATCTTCTGAATGATAAAAATTCATCATGGTAATAATGCTAACAAAGGATCATGTGTGTGCAAATGATTAATTATCCTCATCTTGAAAGCAAGTTGAAAACATAAGTAACTGGTGTTAAACTACATAGTTGGAGATCATCCCTCATAGCCAACCTGGATAGAGCCTTGCTGCCAGCAGGCGTTTATAGCCCCGACAAGGTTATCTATACAATCTCCCTAAGTAGAGCCCCACTGCCAGTAGGCGTCCATAGCCTCGGTAGAGTTACTTAGATGGCCTAATTTTATTTCTTTTCTAATTTTCTTTAAAATTTGTATCTAATATCATCATGTCAGCTCATTTATACAAGGTATAGTCATTTGCTGCTTTAGGTTGGAGATTGTATTGGTAGCAAGGGAGTCCCTTTAGATTTTTCACTTAACACCTATACTTGTGTGTTCAACAAACCCAAGGCTATTAGGTGTTTCATTGTGATTGATTCACTTTGATCAAGAAAAGGCACCCTGATGAAAGGATATCACAGACTTGATCATGAATACTTCTTAGAATGAATCATAACCTATGTCTAAATCTGATCTCATCACTTGAATCCTAACAATTTAGTTATTTTCTGTGGTGATGAAGTGCATCATCTTGACTAACCAAAACAAAAGCTCAACAAAACAAAACAAGACAAACAAAAACAAACAAAACAACAAAGACACAACTGTACAAGTAACTAACCTATAAAACTATATACAACCAATACTAGGCACACAAAAACCAGAAGAAGATCTGAAGACACCTGTATTTGCATATTTCTTTTGATTGTGCAGGAGCATTAGGGTATGAGTTATGGTTCTCAACCTAGCAAATTTATTTTTATATTCTGAAAAATATTTTGATATTCTGGATTCACTATATTTCACAGAATCATTCTTGATAATCAGCAACTGAGGAAGCTCATCATGTTCATGACTAATCCATATGCATGTTTTATCTCCCAAATTCCCATAATCAAAATAATAATCAACATCATTCACTGTGGAAAGAAAAAATACAACCTGGTGTATTTCTGGTTCTATCGTTGGACATGCTTCTTCATTGACAGATGGTCCTCTTTTTGACTTGGTGCTTTCATTGCTTAGCTCAGTATTTAGTCTCACTTCAAATTAAAGGATGTATGGCTCTGGATGGACTATTTCTTCATCTTTATCCAGCTTTATCCCTTCATTCTGGATGTTCAATTTATCCTCCAGTTCAGGAAACTTCTCAATATTTTCTTCAAATTCTTGCACACCAGCATCTAAATGAGTATCCTTATCATCATAACCTGATATACATAAATTTATCATTTCTAAATCACTTGACTGTAAAGGAGAATTGGCATTCAACTGATAAAAATACTTCCCTGTTTCATTTTCAAAATATTTCTGGAGTGACGTCTGATCATGCACAACAACTCCAAAGTCTTCTGCATCTTCATCTTTCAGGAATTGTTCATTAAATAATTCACATCTTCTATCCAGTAAAGTGCCTGGTTCCATTAAGCTGCAACATTCCTATATTTGATCATTCAATTCAACCCAGTTAGATAGTAAATCAACATTTATTTTCTTTTCTATGACTCCCTGAGTTACTATCATAGGAACTTCATCATCAGCAGTGCATTTAAATTGTTCTACTATCTGTTTACACTTCTCTTTACCATAGAATGACTCTAGGAAAGATGTTTCATCTTCTTTATCAAAAGTATTAGGATCAGAATAAAAAATATTATCCTGATGAGTGGTTTCTTCTCTAGAATTTTCACAAGATTCATACCTGCATATTGACTGGTCCTTACTTGTATTAGGAAGTAGAGAACTCCTATCAATCTCACCATAAAATGAATCCAGGAAGGATGTTTCCTCTTCTTTACCTTCTATAATTGATTCAGCTATTGTATTTTTTAAACAACTCATGATTACAGGTGTTGCATCCTCTTGCTGTTCCAGAATTTGAATTTTCTCCAACATGACCAAGCACGCTTCACAATCCCTTTCTGAATGCTCTTGGTCATGTAACCTGCACCAACTTTCAATCAAGACATCATCAGTGGATAAACCTAATATTTGACTACACTGTATATTTCTAGACAAGTATAATTCAAAATCTTCAGAGCGGTCCACTTCAGTGTCTAGACTACTAATAACTTCTAGTGCTGTCTCTGCTTGTCGTTCCAGAATTTCCTCATTTCGCTGGTCCAGAACTTCTTCATTTTCCTAGCAAATTTCAGCCCTGAACACATCTAGAAAGAATATTAGTCCTTTCAAATGTAAATCCAACCTTGTGAGAAAAGTTAGGCAATTTATTTCACTGTGTTCCACAGTCCTGTGTATCCTGCAACAGGTGGATAAACCAAAGTTAGGTAAACTTTGAGGATAAAGCTGCCTATTCAAAGTTTCCCGAAATAAAGGAATGTTAACTTGATAACTGCCCTCATGTGCATCCATCAAAATGAGACTCTATTTCCAATTTTTAGGATTTTGAAATTTTAAGGAGATCCATCATATCTGAGAATAAAACTTGAAAGTTTAGAAAATCAAACAAATCTTTGAAGCTTTGAGCTAGATCTTCGCAAAGATGCAGTCAAAACCTCTCAGATAAGAGATATTTGCAGACAATTAACACAAATGATGAAATATTGATGTAACATTTGCAGAAATCCACAAATTCTTTGTTCGGCCCTCCTTCTAGCGCCAATTTATGTTGGTCATGATATTAGTCATTCACAAACATAGAATAAAAGTTACACAACAACCCTTACTCATCTTGAAAGATATGATGAATTTAGAGAATTCATGATCCCAAGTCTCCGTTGATTAGGTCTTAATCTACTGACGTTACTCAGTGGTTGATGTGTGTTGCTGTTTCCATTTTGGGGCCTTACATATTTCAGTTATTTCTGCAAAGTTTTTCAATATTCCTCCAAATATCCTGTCCTCTATGTCTACTCTGCATAAAATCTTCAACAATTCTACCTTTGCACTATGAAATTACTCAAATAATGTGTCTACAGGCTGATATTAGCATGATTTCTACCAATATTTATGATTCTGTGCATGATATTTTTAACATTACATGCCTTTAGCTCAAAATATGCTAAGGATTTTCAATTACCTATGGGATGTCAGCATATTTCTCTGTTTTTGCTTATTATTTGTCATGATTTGCAGTTATGGTGATGAATTTATGAAATTAAAATGTAGAAAAGAGTTAAAGAATGAGATTCCCAAAACTACTTGACTGAGATCACTGATCCACATACAAGTTCCCATACATGCATTGAAAAGAAGGAAACTAGAGTCATACTTCACCAGGACATTCCACAAATCAGCATGACCCAGTGCAAATCTTCAAAGGAAAAGTTAACAACAACATGCAATGAATATGAAAGCGCTTCCAGTTGAACACATCATTCACCATTACATATCTAGAAATCAACTTGAAGATTACGTAAAGTTTACAATCAGGATGTAATCTGAAACTTCATCTCCATTCAGTATGCTCAAGAATAGGTACATTTATAGTGATCTGAAGAAGGAACCTTGACATTTCAACAATTCAATCCTCATTAGTCTCAGCAATTTGATCTCCTGCTAATTCTACAGTAAATTGGCCTTATTTTGCCAGATATCCTCCTGCTGTGGAGTCTGTGTGTTCTTTTTTCGACAAGCTCTGTCTCTTTTATAGAACAAGAGTCCAAAAAATAGTTACAATGATCCAATGATCAGGATCCTCCCAACACAATCAACGGTCCAGATGAAAAGCACATGCTTTGCTAGACTGGCAATTATACAGCTGGCACAGAATATTCCAGCATCTTTGATCTGATTCGGTCTCCAGCTGGCAAACAACATATTTGACAATATCCTCCTCATGGCTCAGGGTCATGTTGCCTCCATGTGCAACTCTGCAATTATCAGCTACAAGATCCTGCAATAAACAGACAAGCATTAAGCACAACAACATTTAATAAACAACATGAAAAATGAACATTTCATTAAACAGGCCCAAATTGTGCAAATACGGGTAATTAGGTTCCAAATCTGTGAAAATTATGCATTTAATGCATATATGGCGTTAAAAATATTTGGGTCAACCATCGCAGACCAACATTAGGATATCGAGCCCCAAATGGTTTCAAAACCAATTGCTTTATTTTCCCGCCTATTTCTTTCTGTATATCAGGCTTTGACTTCCTTTTATATATCGGGTTATATCTCAGTATGATCATGCAGGCAAAAACATACAAGGAACTCTCTGCATTTAACTTTCCTTTCAAATCCGTGGTTCGCATCATCAGCATGCATATCGGGTGATATATCATGATCATGCAAACCCACAAAATATACATGGCCTTTTCTATATTTAAATTTCATTTGGCATCCGGCGTTTGTATATCATCAGGTTGTATGATCATGCAAACCCACAAAATATACATGGCCTTTTCTATATTTAAGTAGCTGTTGGCACGGGAAATGAGGTAAAACGCAAAGAAAAGTTGAAAATCATGAAATTGACTAAGGCATTGACATCCAAGCACCCCTGGAGGCTAGGGGCGCCCATCATACTCAGACTTAGAATTTTTTTCACATTTTTCAAGAAACGCTAAAAAGTCTTCGTCATCTCACTTCCAGGTGGTCAAAATCAATCAAACTCAGTCGAAATGCCCGTAAAAGATGGAAATTCATCTCAAGTATGTTCAGGCTACTCAGATCACCTTCCATCCTACTTCAGCAGTCAGCTAAACGACCAGAAATGAAGATCAAATAGGACCCGTGGCATGAAAAATGAAGAAAAGTTATAAACGTTGAAAAAATCCAAAAAATTTCGAAGGCATGGAATCAAAAGCGCCCTAGGAGGCTGGGGGCACCAATACTCACCAGACTTAGAATATTTTTGCATTTTTTTTGAAAAATGACAAATCTTCCTCTGTCAGCCTGTTTGGATGTACAGAAAATTAGTTTGGCTCAGTTTTCGAGGCAGGTAGAAGGCATGATCACTTCAACTTTTATTAGGCTCGCCTGACTGCTTGATCATTAGTCTCAATTTTCTTCTGGCAGACAAAATTTGACAGCCAAACAAGAGTCCACAATCACCGGAACGGGCGCAGAAATTGAGAAGCAAGCAAAGTTGAAAATTTCCAAAAAATGGTGAAGACATGAAAACCCAGGTGCCCCTGGAGGTTGGGGGTGCCTAAGTTTTCAAGTGTTAGAAAATTTTCATGCCTAGCAGTGTTTTCTCACAGCATCTTCCTGTTCTTTGTCCAGCGACAGTTTCCAGAAGTCAGATTTGCAGTCGAACATCGTCTGATCATCAGTTCGAGGATGAGGATCAAATCAGGATTGATAAATCTTCAAGATGCCATGATTAGTCACCTTTTTCAGTCAATAGTGATAGTTTTCCATCTTGTTGAAGCCAGGGATAGGTCATGCTAGAGTCAAAACGGGTGCAAAAGTTTCAAAACGAAAAGAAAATTGGCTAACACTTTTGCAAGCTCACGTGTTTGATGACATCATTGAAAAGAAGATATATTTTAATCATCTCACACATGAAGCCATAGGCAGCTATAAAATAGGGATTCTTCCTATTCAAGTATATCTACTTGGATTTGTGCTTTAAAAGATGCTTTCTTCATGGATAAGTTTCAAGTTTTATGCTTTCACGAAGAAAGCTACTTTTTCGCCCTAAAGTTCTATAAATACAAGCTTTTGGCCTCCTTTATTCATTATTTTTGCAAGTTGCATCCAGAGGGAGAAAGACATATTTTTCTTCTCACGAAGATTTGAGAGCCCAAACAGAGTGCTTTTTTAGTGTTCTTCATAGTTTCAGGATTGGAAGCACAAAGGCACGCTTTTTCAAGGTCCTTTTTTCTAGGGCGTCATTTTCAGAAACAGGGCCAGAGCTTTTTCAATTTTCATCGAAATGGGTCTATCTGGAATTTCATCCTCTTGAAGATTGGAAATTTTTATTTTTTGGAAATCTACTTTTTTGTTGTTTTTTTGGGAAATCCTCATCTTTTTCAAAATCTAACAATTTGGGTTGCTTTAGAACAGGATTGTCTACAAAACCCATGTGCCAACTTTTTCACTCAGAATCTGCTTTTTAGAAGAATCAACAAACAATTTTCAGCCTTTTGTCCAAAATATTTCTGAAATAGGCCTGTTCATAGTCATTCTTCAAGTCTTTCAGTATGTAGTACTCTCCAATAGAGATCAAGCCTAAAACGATGTTGGTTCATGATTACTTGAGAACTTTCGAGACATATTTGCATAAGGTGCTTCCAGTGTTCAATTTGCATGCTTTGGAAGATGTAGGAAACATCGCTATTAGGAATCTGAATCACTCCAGATTGCTTGCAGCAGCTTCATTCCCCATCACAGTACAAAGTATTGAATTCGTGATTGCTTGCACTAAGCATTACAATTTAGTTACAAGAGAAATCCAATCAGTAGATGGACTTGTGCTCTGAAGCCTCAGGCCAAATGATATTGAGAAGTGTTTTTCAATACCAATATGGAAGGAAAACTTAGTCATTTCAATTGAAGAATCCAAGAGGGTATGGCATAATGATAAAGAAAAGTATCAGAAAAAGATTGCTCAAAAGTGGTTGAAAGAAAAACAGAACGTTTTGCCAAAGAACGTTGGATGTGGAGAGTTCAAGGAAGAACATGCAATAATGATTACTCTGCTGAGCCAAATCACAGGTCAAGTAGAAGCTAACAAATTTAAGCCTTGGATGTTTTACATCATGTCCCAGATTGTTGACAGAACCAAATACTATGATTGGGCAGCACTAATCAGTGATAGTCTCTACCATCAGATAATTGATTTTCAAAGGGCCCATGAATTACACATGATGTCATATCTCGTATATTTAATAGTTTTTCAGGGTCAATTTAGGGGTTTGAATATTGTTGGAACTCTAGGCATTCAACATGTATATCACCATTTCCCACAGTTAGAATTTTCTCAAGCTGAGCACCATTATAGGCAGGTAAATGATGCATTCCTTATGCATGCGGTGTGAGATCTAGATAATGAGTTACATATATGATTTTCAGTTGATGCCAGATTGGCAATGGCAGAATGGGTTGATTGGTTTATCCAGTTTCCCACTTTCTCCTACATTAGAGTATATGGCTTCTCAGTAGAGCTAGCCATGGTACCAAGATATCTTATGAATGAGGTAGCGTTCATGGAATTTCTGAGGTAGGTCTATGAAGTTCATACATTTTTGCATAGCAAGTGCAAGGCGGCTTTTAGTTTTTTGATTGGGATGGGTATTTACAGATGCAGATCTAGAGCAGATGCCAAAGTAATTGGTAGTGAATCATCCAAGTATGGTCTTAAGTTTTTCGAAAGGAGGACATCATATGATCCGTGGGGAGTTTTTTCATTACACCTTGGTCAAAATTGTGTACATGCACCTATAGTTGAAGATTTTTGGGCTAATTATGCAGATGAATTTGAAGTGTGGAAACATAGTTACAGCAGGTTTACTCTTCAGTAGTTGGTTGATATCCTATTAGAAGATGTAGAGGGTTTGTCAGATGATGATGGTGAGGTTTTACTTCCCACATATTTTAGAGATCAGGTCGAGCAACAACCATTGTCACCAGTTAATTGGTCTGCCAAAGAGAACACCTCAATTGAGGAAAGAATGAGCCGGGTTATCAAAAATAATATGATATTCTTGAATAATAAGAATAAGCAGAAAGAAGCCATTCTGGTTGCAGAGCTGCCAGTAGTTCAACCATCAGTACCTTCCACTTCCAAGCCAAAACCAAGGGTTAAGGCTATGAGCGTCCTTCCAGAAGGAACAAAGATGGCCAAGTTGAAGAAGAAAAAGGTTGAGTCTCCAGTCCATAGTCAGCAAGAACAACCAGCAATTGCATCAGAAGTTCCCACTGAACTAGCACCGCATGTAGAAACATTGCCTTTAGTTCATGTTTCTCCACCTTCAGCACTGAGCTCTTCTCCCATTCACATAGATTTAGAGCCAAACTTGCCAATTCATAATGCTAAGACACATACTGGTTCATCAGAAGTTGATGAAATTAGAACCGAGATTCCTAGAGAGGTTGGCCCATCTCAGCTTGAGAACATTTTGGGTAGGAAGAGGAGAAAGCCTTCATATTAGTTGAACTTGACAGAGCTTAATAGCGTCTACCAAGAAAAAAACATACATAAAACTTAAGAATCAAGTTCACTTTGAAAAGAATGTTGATGAAGAAATTGTCTTTGAAACTGCAATACTGCCAGAGGATAAGAATGTTAATGAATCAAGGTTGATGACTTCAAGGTTGTCAAGGCTAATCTTGGTAGGAGTACCTGGCACATAGATGTAAATTTCTTCAAGGTTGTAGTAGATAATCTAAATGAGAGAGTGTTGAAAGACATATAAGATAAAGCAACCCTCAAGGCTGAAAATAGGCAGCTACGACAGTATATTTCTAATCTTTTTCATGGCACATCATAGGTTGACTTACTGCTTCCTTAGATTTTGGAATCACCGGCCGATCAACATCAGCTGAGTCAGTTGGTCATTTATGGGAGGCACATGAAGGATTGGGTGGAAGAATTTGTAACTAAAGGAAGAGTAGTACTTTCATAGATCTATCAACTAAAGTACAACGCTCATGATCTGCGTCAAGGCATTCAGGGGTTACAACAGACTACAGCTGAAAATAGACCGGTGTTTAAGATCATAATCTCTGACTTGAAAAGAGCATATAATTCCATTGATTCAATAGAAGATAAGAAGATTATTTCTACTTGGAAAGCACAGTATCTTTTCACAGTAAAAACCTATGACAGTATAATCTCAGAGTTAGCAGAATGGAAAGAAAAAGTGGTCAATGTTCTTAAGTTTGTGAGATCTTTTGTTTCTCAAATATCTTGTTCATATGAAAAAGAAGATGGTACCCTGTATGATCTCAAGGAAGTACAGATAGAGTTCCAGACTCTCATCTGCAACAATTTTAATGGTGATCTCAGTGCTGACAAGATGGATCATTTTGTTGCCACGACAGTAAAGTTTGACAAAGTTGTGGGTGAAGTTTGTGATTTCCTTCAGATGATTATAGATGGTGAAGAAATGTTAGAAAATTAGAATATCATCTTAGAGAGTAGCAGTGTTTCTGGCAAAGATGCGGTCACTAGCTTTTTAGAAGATATTATTTCCCAAAATATCAATGGATGACATCACCAATAAAAAAAGAATATAGATGAGGATGTGACTCAAAACAAAGCAAATTTAACTCAAATGTTTTTTTGTTTTAAAGCATTTGCTTTCATCCAAACCTTATCCATCCTTAAAATAGTAAAAAAGTCACTTTGTAATAGTTGGAGATTTCTTTGCTTTAAAGCAAATTGTTTTAAAGCATTTGTTAGTTGTAATCTGTCTTAGAATAGAAATAAAGCTTGCGAGTTGGCAAGTTAGTTAGGTTAAATCAAGGAGATTTTAGGGTTCCCTACTCGTTTGATTTAGGATAAATAAGGGCAGCCTTGCCCATTGTAAAAAATGGTAATTATGATAGAAAAATTTGTTGTACCTATTCTAGCCTACAGAAATTGATATTTCAAGTGCTTGTTCACTCTGTGTTATCTGTTTTCCAGTGTTTGATCACATATTGTATGCCTATCTTTTGGTACAATATTGTTGTCCTGGAGTTGTAAGAACTTTATGATATTGGGAATAGAAATCTTATACCTACCATTTGCATTGATTCTCTATCTCGCGATCATCTAGTTTTGTCGTCAGATGTGTGGCTTGTGTAATCTTACTTTCAGTTTTCATCTTAAAGTACAATGAGTCTTCTGATGTGATCTGGAAGGAGTTATTTGAGATTTTATGTTAAAACAAATCATTCTCTATTAACTTTTGATCCATATGCTCTAAATTTACTTAGGTGATCAAAAGCGTCATTTAGTTTAGGCCTAGCTATAGTTAGAAGTTTTAAAAAGGAAAAACCTCTGCTGCAGCGAATAGAGTTTTATAACCTTGTGCTCGCAGCCGAGAAACAAAAAAAAGATAGGCAAATTTATTTTATTTCTTTAAAGCAAACATCAACAAAAAGGGAACTTCCCCTCATAATAGAAGAGTAGTTTATCTGTGCATAGCTATCCATTTCCAACTTGCATTCCAGAGGTGCGGATTGAAATGCAAACTGGGTTTGACAAATATTCTGGAAGGTATGCTCAAATTTCACTATTTGGAGGGCTACAAGCCAAGAATGGTGAAATGGTGAAAAGTTGATTAGATAGAGTTGTAAAGGTAGAAAGATTGTTTGGATTTGCTCAAATTGTGATAGATAGAAGGTTTGCCTCCCTCTAGTGCATCAATTGGTATCAGAGATTAGAAGGTCTAGGCAAGAGAGTTTGGTGTTTTTGTGTTTATGTTTGTGCAGGTTGAAGAGAGAACCTGGTTGCCAAAAGACTAGGTAGAGGAAAAGAGAAGAGACCTAGGTGAGGCAAAGACAAGAGGAAGCAAGGTTAAAGGGACTTGCTTGAAGAGAAGATGGATTTGTTGAGAAGGTACCTGCAGGCTAGGGGTTCACAAAAGAAGAAGCGAGAAGAAAAAGAGAGGAAGAGAAAAGAGGAAAAGATGAGGCAAATGGAGTTTGACCAAGAAATACAAGAACTAAGGTAGGCTATGGAACAACTAAAAGAGATGAAAAGAAGAATGAAAGATGAGGTGGATCAATTTCTCAAAAAAGCACTCAGTTGGCACTTGATAATAAAGAAGTTGTATGGCCCACTAATAAGATAGTTCAAAGAATGAGACAAGCAAGGATAACAACAATAGAGGAAGAGGTGAACAATGAAATAGTGAGTACTGTTTTGACATCAAGCATTGAAGAAGTTCAGAAGGACATGGTAGACTTAGTTATGGATGAGTCTTCATACCATTTTCAATTGTTTGAGCCTAATGAGCAAGATGAACAAGTAGAGAAGGGTGTTGGTGTTGCTGATAAAGTTGGTGTTGATACTCAAGTTGTTGATGAAGAGTTGTAGACCAAGATGTTTCAGTTAGATGTTGTCATGTTGCAGGGGTCACCAATAAAGAGAAAAGAACCCATTGCTGGTAATGGTACTAATCAAGTTGTTTTTGATGTGCAAGTATCTAGAGATGTAGGTTTGAAGCAGCTTATTCCATTTGACAGACCTAAGTACCTTAACAAGAAGTTGGGAAAACCTAAGGTGAAGATGAAGCAAATATTGAACTATTTCAAGAAGGATGGAATGTAGGGATTTCAAGATATCAGTCAAAAACTTTCAAACATATTTCTCATGATGATATTACTTATTCAAGTGGACTTGAATTTCTTTCTTCTCCGGGTGTATGGTGTAGGGGCACCATGTCAACTTTTGTAAATATGGTCTTATGCTAGGTTTTGAGGTGTTTTGAGTCTTGTGAGTCCAATAAGGTCATAAAAGACCATTTTATCATGTAATTAGTCTTTATATTGTCATATTTTTTCATATTTGTTCAAAAGTTATCATATTGTAAAGTTACAAAAGTGGGAAGGTGAAGAGTCAAAATTGTAAGAGTTAGGAATGTGAAGAGTCAAGTAGTTAGAAAGTCAGTTTGAGTTGTTGGTTTTGGTTGGTAAAAGCATAAAGAAGCCTCAAAAGCTTTGAGGAAGGCAGAGGAGGTTGTAATTGAAGACCTTTGTTGTTAAACAATAAATAAAACTCCATTTTTTGTGTAAAGTGTTGTTGCAGAAAGATTGTACGGCCTGTACGGATGTGTCAGGACCTGAAACTAGTGGGAAATGAAAGATATGAGAGTCTATTACATTTCATATTTTTATTTCTTTTAGTTTTGTTGTGATACAAAAAGTTATAAATGTTTTGCTAAAGACTATTTTTTTTGGACTGTCAAACTCTACCTAGGGTAAATAGTGAGAAAAAAGGTGAAGTTTAGCATGTGGGTGTGGATTTTTAGCTTTGCATGTTTGGATACTGATGGAGGAAGGAGTCAAGTGTTCCCACACAACATTTAAACCCCTGAGATGATTCCCCTTTGAGGTTTTGATGCCCATTTTCATGACGGTCCTATGCTGACAGAGTTGACTATGTGAGTTAGGACTGTGTATGGTCAAGTTTGAAGTTTCATGCAAAATAACAAGTGCAAAAACCCTTCAATGTGGATTGTTAGAGTGTATTTAGAGCCCTTAAACCTATTTTAAAGGTCAAGAACTCATTGGGTGTATTGGGAGCATGATAGACAATAGTGTAGCAGCCATAAGAAGCCTAATTAGGCCTATTTACAAAATTATCAGTCAATTTTAGAGGACTTTATTCCAAAGTAACCCTATCCCAAATAAAAATATGTTGTCAAACAACCAAATGGGTATCTAGAAAGGTAATTTTTTTGTGGGTTTGTAGTGGTTTTTGCAAGATATGTTGAAAAGTCCCTGTTTGGAGGGCTAATTGGAGCCCCTGTCCAGCGTAACAGTCCATTTTAGAGGCTGATGTTCCAAAACAGTCATATGTGGAAGTGAGATATGTTGAATAACTCCATGGTGGGTATCTATAATGCCATTTGGTTTGTGGGTTTGACAAATATTTTGGAAGTTATGCTCAAATTTCACTATTTGGAGGGCTACAAGCCAAGAATGGTGAAATGGTGAAAAGTTGATTAGATAGAGTTGTAAAGGAAGAAAGATTGTTTGAATTTTCTCAAATTGTGATAGATATAAGGTTTTCCTCCCTCCACTACATCAACCGGCTGCCACCCACTCAGGTGAAACAGGGATGGAATTAGGTCCACTATCACAAACATCTAGAAGGGATGTTTGTCGTTCAACCCTAGTGTTGAGGAATCCCTATCAGGTGTCCACTCAAGGAATTAATTTTACTTCCACAAGTCAAATTGGGTATTTTGGTGACAGTCCATTCAAAATTCTCTAGTGCTTTCTGATCACAAAGATTTGCAAAGGCGAGGTGAGAGCATATGACAATTATGGTTTCTTGTTTGGACCAGTTTGCCTTAACTAACATCTTACAAGTTATCTCTAAATTAGACTTGTGTTGTCAATAATCCTTGTTTTCCAATCACCAAGGTCTACCAAGGCGAGGTGAGAGCATACGATGGTTACTTATCGTCAATAGAAGTCTATTCATGAGGAATGTTGCATTAAAACCAGACATGCATTTTTTCCATTTTCACCATGCTATCTTGAATTTAATCTTCTAATCCATGGTTTAAAGAAATTTGCAAATCACTCTTGGTTATCCCAAAACAACTTGTCTATACATTGGTTTTCATGTACGTTCTACTCAGGGTTGGCGGTACTATTGTTCATGCAATATCATAGTAGTAAAGTTTAGGTTTCCTTAGACAAGTTTATTTTGAGCCTCATTACTATAAATAATTTATAGATCATCGTTAGTTCCGTAAACTTCCTAGGTCCTATTATCCCTAAGTTGTGAGGATGAATCCCTTGAAAGTATGGCTTTGCAGAGGTAAATTTGCATTTCTAGAATAACACTTGTTTAACACTCATTCAGATGTTTGATTCAACTAGGTATAAAATAAATGGTTGTGAAAAAAGATTAAATTGACAATACATATAAATGCATTTTTTTTTGATATACTTCATAATAAAATAAAAATCAAGACTTCATGTTGCATATGATTGCCCAATCCACTATTGTATTATATGAAATCAACTTTCTAACCTATCAATTTTAAGTTGATATTTTAAAAGATGTATTTTTCCAGGGATGGCTTAAGACATTTTCTCATCAACATAACACATTCAAAATTCAATCCTATAAGAGACCAAAATATTAATAAAACATTCACTATTCATATCTAATACTTTGATCAACATTCTCTTGGAAGAAAATCTTATGCACCATATTTGAATTGTTGTAACTACATTGTAGAATAGTTTTATTATCTAAATCAATATCAAATTTTCTTTACATACTAACATTAGATATTTAACTCAAGTTACATCACTTAAAATTGTTATTAAGTTATCATTCTCACAACATCCTATCTAAACACAATATTCACTTTTCTAATCATCCGTAGGTAAGATTTTTATACTTAATATTGTTCAAAGCCCAATATTGGCTTTTTACCTAACATGATATCCACATTTCAAGCTAACACAATACTTGCTAATCACCTACACACTATTTACGTTTTAAGACAAACATGATATTTCCTATTTATCTAATAAATTAATTATATTGCAAAACTAAACCTAAAATAAATTTTCATAGTGTGCAACCATTTCTTTTCAATGTAAATAAGCAAACTTTTATATATATATAACATAGCTTCCATAGTATACAACCCTTTTCCCTGTAAATAAAAAACCATATAAAAAGTGATAGAGGAGGTAAAATATTCATAATATGCAACCATTTCTTTTTTTTTAATGGAAATAAGCAAGCATATAAATACAATAGAGGAGATATTGTTATTAATTAGGAACTTTCTAATTTAATTAGTTTAGTTTCTACTCAGCTAAGGTAAATTCATACCCATTTTTTTCATTCCAAAGGAGATGAACATGGCGTTGGAGAAATCTTTCATAGCTTCAGGTTGAAGGAAGAATGGAAGATGCATAGCATTTGTTTCTACCTGGTTCTTGCCTATGTTTTTTTAATTTTCTCCTTTGTTTATTGTGTTAAATCTGATGAAGATTATGTTTTATTTTGTCACAGTTGTACATAATTTTCTCAAAGGGAAACTGAAAAAAGAAAATAAATAAATAAAAAGTTTTTAAATGTTGCTAGGGATGACGGCTTGGCAACGTGCCTATCCCTAGCCAGGGTGTTGCCTACCCTAGAGGTGCAACCTCTATGGCTGGGCGTTGCTTAGCATAGAGGCTACACCCCTATGGCTGGGCATCGTCCATGCCATGGCCCATGTGCTGCCCTTCCCTTAAAAGAAAACAATGAATTTTCCTTTCTCTAGGTTTTCATAATATGGCTCTTAAAAATTTGATTTTTTTCAATGGTTTTCCAGATACCAATACCAAATTTTGAATTAATTTAAAATTACAGGGTGTCAATTAATATGTTGTAGTACTCAAGAGGAATTGAAAATTGTGTAGACTATTAATTTTTTTTTACCTTCATGTAGGGCAAGATCATTCATCCTAATTTATGTGGAATAGAGTTTGGTGTTGTTCACAGGGAGAACTAAATAAAGGTGTAGGAAACTAGGCATGGAGTTTTTAGAATGACAAATGACTCATGTCACCGGGGTTCGTATTAGCTATTCACAAAGAAGATTTCTTCTTGATTTTGGGTCATGGGAGAAAGAAGCAAGTAGGAAGAACAAATGTATAATTTTTTTTTTGAGAAGCAAACTAACTGAATAATTCATGCCATAGATGGAGATTTGTCAAGTTCAAAATAGATTCTAGATTATACCTGAAAAAAATACATGATAGTTTTGAAGGAAACCATACCTGTGATGAAGCTTAATGAGATGTGCCTGTAGCTGATTTTTCTTCCCCTGTTCCTGAAAGTTTCTTTTTACTGCTGCTTTTTCTCCTTCCCTTCTCTATTGTCTCTTTTCTTTATTCAATCTTTTTCCCTTATACCCCTCCTTCCAGGTGTCTCTGGAAATTTATTAGTAATGGTGTCGGTGAAACCAAAAATATGATTTCCTTCTCCTAATCTGATTTTCTCTTCCAAAATTATCCACGTACCTCTATGTTTACCCCCACCTATCAAGCTAACGACATCATGTAGGAAATTTTAAAGCCACGGGTCCTTTTCCAATTGATCTACCATGTCAATTTTTTTTCTATTTTCTAGAATATTGAATGAGGAAGGGATTTAAATTACAAGATTTAATTACCTTAGTCTTCACTGATATTTGGAAGCAATAATATTTCCTAGAATTAAAAAAATAACTCAATATTGTTAATACTTTAAATAAAGAAATTAAAATTTATTTGATAATTAAAATTTAAAACATAATTAAAATTAATAAGGATAATATTATTATTTGTACTTAAATAATGGGTCAAATTAAATAGTAATAATATAGTAGTTGATCTACTCCTAATAGTTATATTTAATTAATGAAATGGTATTAGTTATCATATTACCGGATAATTGCAAAAATGGATATTATTATTTGACAAATTATTAAATCTAACAAAATGATGTGACATCCTTCCCCCCTAAGTTTATGCATCGTCCCAATCCATGTTAGAGATAGACAATAAAACAAAGCCATAACCATATGTTTATATAATTTTTATCCCATAACCTAAATCTATCTTTTGTTAGTACAACATTCAAAAGTCATTGAGATTCGTCATGTGCATCATCAATTAAGTAGTTATAAATAGTTTGAAATATAAAAAGTATTCTCCCAACATAATTGTTTTGAACAAAATTTGGAGTTTTGACGAGCTCATGGTTTACTAAAATTTTCAAAATAAATGTGGGTAAAGCTGCTACATTTCTGCGGTGTCCTCCCATGTAGCATTTTTAGGCGAGTATTGGTCCCAATGGACCTTAGATTGGTCCACTATCCTATTGCAGAGCTGGAACTGGTGCCTCTTGATGATTCTGCAAGGCTCGATTGTTATTGTACCGGGTTCTTCCACCTACAGGACGTTCCAATTGAGAATATGTTTAGGATTAGGTATATACTTTTTTAGCAAGGACACATCGAACACATCATCAATTCGACTCAGTGCTAGAGGCAAGGCTAAGCGGTAAACTACAAGATTGATTTCTTCAAGCACTTCAAAAGGCCTGACAAAGCGAGGTGCTAGTTTCAACTTTCTCCCAAAGGAGATGGAACTTTTATGAGGTCAAACTCTGAGAAATATTTTCTCACCAATTTGGAATCTCCTTGGTGTCCTATTCTTATCTGCATAACTTTCCTGGTGATCTAAGGCTTCCTTCAACCTTTGTCGAATAAATTGTACCTGGGTATCCATATCTTTCAACATTTCACGACCAAACAAGATCCTATCCTCCAGTTTATCCCAACTCAAAGGTGTTCGACAAGGTTTCCCGTAGAGAGCTTAGAAGGGTGCCATACCTATAGTTGATTGAAACGAGTTGTTATAGACAAACTTGACTAAAGGCATATATTACTCCCATTTGGTTTGTTGATCCATGCAATACATACGAAGGAGGTCTTCCAAAATTTGGTTTGTTCTTTCTATCTGACCCTCTGTCTCAGGATGATAGGCTATGTTGAAGTTCACCTGTGTTCATAAGGTAGTTTGCAATGTGTTCTAGAACCTAGAAGTGAACTTTGCATCTCTATCAGAGATGATTTTCTTGGGGATTCCATGCAACCTAAAAAATTATTTTATGTACCTTTTCACTACCGCAAGTGCATCATCTATCAGGTTCCCCGATATGAAGTGGGCCACCTTAGTGAGTTTATCCATTACTACCAAAATATAATTATGTCTATGAGATGTCATCAGTGGCCCTTGGACAAAATCCATACCTATGACTTGCCATTTATACCAAGGTACATCATGTGGATAAAGAAGTCCTGCCGGATGCACATGTTCTGCCTTAATCCTAGACTCTATACATCTGGCAACTGTCTACTACATCATTCTTCATTCCTAGCTAGAAATATAGCTTCATGAGGTCTACATACATCTTATTCACTCCAAGATGTCTTGAGTATGGAGCATTATGCACCTTAGTCAGGATCATAATCATTAGTTCCACATGATCAGGAACATATATTCTCCCTTGATACCTCATTAGCCCATCAGAATCGAAAGCATAGCCCAAATATTTAGATTCCATAAAGGCACTGGCAAGAGATGTATTAACTTGAGTATACCATGGATTGTGTTTCTCTTAGAGAGTACTTGTTGTTTTAGGTCTATGTGCAAGTTGGATATGGCCATTATATGTCTTCTCCTGCTCAGAGCATCGACCACCTTATTTTCCTTACCCTTGATATATTTAATCTTGAAATCATACTCACTTAGGAATTCTAGCCACCTTCGTTGTCTTCAATTCAAATGAGATTGAGTAAAAATATATTTCAACCTTGATGGTTTGTTTCAAGTTCAAACTATTTTTCCAATAAGAAATGCCTCCATTTTTGTAAAGCATGGACTATGGATACAAGTTCAAGGTCATGAGGAGCGTAATTGACTTCATGGATTTTTAGTTTTCATGATTCATAAGACACTACTCATTCCTCTTGGAAAATAACTCCTAGCCCTTGTATGGATGCATCTGTTACTACTGTGAAGTTACCATTAGGGTCAGACACTTTTAGAATTGGAAATGATGTTAACCTTTCCTTCAGTACCTGAAATGCCTTATTATACTGCTCGGTCTAAATGAACCTTTTGTTTTTCTTTTGCAAATATGTAATCGGGCTAGCTATCCTAGAAAAGTCCCTCACAAACCTCCTGTAGTGCCCTTCCAACCCCATAAAAATTCACACTTTAGTTACATTTTTAGGTATAGGTCATTTAGTGATGGCTTTTATTTTATTAGGATCGGCTATTATGCCCTCGGCTGAAATGATATGCCCTAAATAATGAACCTTCATTTTGAAGAAGGAACATTTGGATAACTTTCCAAACAATTTGTGCTTATGTATCCTTTATAGGACTTCCTGTAGATTAGTTAAGTGTTCCTCTTCATCCTTGGAATAGATTAGGATATCATCCAAAAACACAATTACGAATTTATCCAACAAATCAGGAAACACACTGTTCATTAGATTCATAAAGGAAACTGGAGCATTCGTCAACCCAAAAGGAACTACAGTGAATTCATAGTGACCATACCTAGTCCTGAATGCTATTTTTGGGATGTCCTCTTCCTTTATCCTTAACTGATGATAACTAGAGTGAAGGTTAATTTTGGAGAACATTGAGGGTCCTTTCATTTGGCCAAATAGGTCATCAATGCGAGGCAAGGGATATCTATTTCTTATAGTGGCTTTATTCAACATCATGTATTCAATACACAACCTTAGTGTCCCCTCCTTTTTGACAAAAATGACTGGTGCTCCCCAAGGTGACACACTAGGTCTTATCAATCCTTTCTCCAACAATTCTTGCAACTATATTTTCAACTCTTGGAGTTCTATGGTATTCATCCTATATGGGGCTTTGGATATAGGTGTAGTTTTGGGAAGTAGGTCAATTGAAAAACCAAATTCCCTTTTAGGAGATAACCCTGGTAGATCTTCAGGAAACACATATTTGTAGTCCCAAAGAAACTAGTTATTCTCAAATGTAGGGGCTTCTTTCTCTTCTTCCTTCTCATCTAAGGATACTAAGAATATCTGATTTCCTCGTTTCTACCTTGCCTTCTTTAGTTGTATTGTAGAAATGGTCTCCATTGATATAGGTTTGTAAATCCCTTGGATTCTAACTTTATAGCCCTTATCATCTAGACACTCCATCACCTTGTTATAACAATCTATGTTATCCTTATGATTTGTTAACCAGTTTATCCCAATTATGACATCATAGGCTTCCAAGGGTGCAACATATAAGTCGACTTTAGTTTCCATTTCAAGAAACTTAATGAGGGCTCCTCTTATGTACTTGTTTACTCGTCTTGTAGCCTTGTCACCATACTGAACTGTCCATGATGATTCCATATCCTTGGTTTGCAAAGACATCTTGCCTACCAACTTTGGGGAAATAGAATTCTCAGAAGAACCAATATCTATCAAAATAGAGATGGATTTACCAAAAAGCATACCTCCTGTCTCCATAGGCACATTCTGATGATGAGTCTACTGATTCCTTATGGTAGCATGAATTTGGTGTTGTCGAGGTTGTTGTGGCTGACTAGATCTGTACCTCTTTGAACAATCCCTTGCATAGTGATTGCCTTTACACATGAAAGATCCACCAGGGGTCCATTTGACTTCTGAGGCGGTGTATCCCAATCATTTCTTCTGGCATTACCATTGTAATTTTTCATTTGATTCTAATTACCGGCATATTCTATTCTGTCCTAGTCTCTCCTCTTGTTTTGTTGATCTCCTCTATTGTCCCTATTGTTTAGTTTCCTCTTAAAGGTAAATTTTTTGTCTTAGAAGTTCTGTTTTGCCACTAACAATGCCTATAGTTTCTTCTCCTATTTAAGGGCCTTTTCCAAAACTTGGTTCATGCTTTCAGGGGTAGACATATCGACTTCAGCCCCTATATTAGTATTCAATCCCAAAATAAATTTTCTTGCTTGAGACCTTTCATCCCTTTGATAGATAGCAACATATTTCAGCAACTTCACAAATTTGTCCCAGTATTGTTGGACTATGAGATTCCATTGTCTGAGATTTAGAAACTCTATCATCTTTTCATCATAAAATAGATGGTGAAGCCACCTCTCATTGAAGTGGCTCGCAAACTGCCTCCAAGTTAGATTGTCCTTTGAATAGCAATATTGTTCTTTTACGTTTATCCACCAACTGACAACCTCTCCCACCAATTGGTAAGCTCCCCAGACTGCTTTAGTATTCTCTGAATAGTTTCTTAACTCAAAGTATTTTTCCATCTCCATGAGCCATCCTTCTACAGCATCTCCCACCTATTTACTATCAAATTTTGGAGGAGCTATCTTTTTAAGGTCCCGTGATATGTCTAGGATGATGGTCTCCTGTCGAGACCTAGAAATCACTGGTTCATTAGCAAGTTGGGCTATGGGAACTTCCTCATCCCAGTGTTCATCTTGAGGTTCTAGAATATTTCCTATTGTCCCTTGTCTAACCTTCAAGTCTTGCACAATTTGCTCTAATTTTTCCAATTTGGCTCTCTACTCTATCAACAGGCCAATGATTGCCTCTATGCCAACATTAGGATTCTTTGGTGGGTTTTAGGCTGGTTTTTGGTTGGCCAACTTCCTCCCCCACAGATTTCAGGTTCTCAACATTTTGATTCTGAAAACAAGGGAAAAAAATAATAATTTACCACTTACTACAATTTTATGAATACAACATACAAAGTGAAAGAAAATAAACCTATTGCAAATCTTACAGATATATCTTTATTTATTCACAATGGATACATGTACAAATCCTTGTTTGGTTTGTATTTACAAAAGCTTATGTACAATAATTCCTTTCTACAAAAGTTCTAGAATCATTCTTCCGGTTCCTCCTCAGACTCTAAAGTAGGACGTGTCAACATGGTGTGTACCCTTGAATATTCAACAAGTGCTTTTGGGTTGAGGGGCAGGGCATTACGCCCACACCCAAAAGGTAGATCCTGAACTGTGGAAGGTTTAGGGTTTTTAGGAGTTACAATTATTTCTTCTTTTATTATTTTCTTCTTCCCTTTTTAGAGCTTTAGCCAATTGACGGTTGATGCTAACATCTCAGTATCTGAGATTTGAATTGAGCCCTCTGGGGAGGGTGATTTAACTTCCTTTCCTTTTTCTTTACTTTGTGAAGCTTTCTTCATATCTGTCAATAACTAGACAATCATTAGATCATAAGGGAAATAAATATCTAGCATCATATTCTAACATCTTATATTCTAATTATTGCCATTTTAGGTTAGTAGACTTCCAGGCTGAGTGTTTGAGCGTCAGCTTTGATACCACATGTAAGGACCCGGTTCAGGGACCTTAGGGAAAAAAATATTTATCTTTCTTAGGTGTGATCTAGGGTTTGGTTCCAGGTAAAGTTTTTTTTTGTTCATCTTCTAATTAGGTATCTAAATCTTAGCATTTGTTTTCTAAACTTTTAGTTTAGTCTGAGTACTCAGGAAGTATCAAGTATCCAATTCAGGCTAAAGTGTCCAAAACGGGACATACTGAGATGAAGACAAATGGGCTCTTCTGTCCTTTGGGTATATTGGTTCATATGGAATAGGGTCTTACAGACCATATCACTACCCAATACAAGGTAGATTAAATAAGGACCAAATGGCCTAAAACTGGTCAAAGGGACCAAAACTCTATCCAAAACAGGATAGGTAAACACAATAGCCATACAGGCTAATAAGGACACAGATCATTAATATGCTCTAGCCAGAGACTTAGACTCATTGGGATCAATTCAGATCCTAAGTCACTTACAGGAAATTATGCAATAGGCCCATATATTGCACCGAGGAATTTTTGTAAGTTCATTTGATAAAAGTATTTTGAGGACCTTGTACCCTCCCTTAGATTTCACTAACTAGCCAGGTACAAGGTCAATCCTCCCGAGGATTCTTCTGAGCACTAGAGACTTCTTTAGTTTATCTAGTTTAATCTTCTTATGTTATTTTGGGATTACGAAGTTGATTACAAAAGAATACCCTACATCCGGGGGACCTGAGTATTGGGGGCATCCTTCGCCTTCTAGACTACCTACATGCCATGTATCTACGGGATCAAGGTACCCTCTGAATGCAACTAGCACTGGGATTTACGAATATGTAGATTTCTCTTGCACTATGTTTGATGCAACTATGAGTGGGTACGCAACCCTTTCTAGGGTGATTACATGCCCCAGACAATTCTTCAATGACTACCACCCAATCACATGAAACAGGGATCGAATTAGGTCAACTATCACAAACACCTAGAAGGGGTGCTTGTCGTTCAACCCTACTGTTGAGGAATCCCTATCAGGTGTCCACTAAAGGAATTAAGTTTACTTCCACAAGTCAAATTGGCTATTTTGGTGTCTATGTCCGTTTAAGATTCCCTAGTGCTTTCTGATCACCAAGATCCGTAAAGGCGAGGTGAGAGCATACGACAATTAGGGTTTCTTGTTTGGACCAATTTGCCTTAACTGACATCCTACAAGTTATCTTTGAATGAGACTCATGTTGCCAATAAGCCTCATTTTCTGATCACCAAGGTCAGTGAAGGCGAAGTGAGACCATACGATGATTACTTACCATCAACAAAAGTCTATTCATGAGGAATGTTGTGTTCCAACTAGACATGCAATTTTTCCATTTTCACCACGCTATCCTGAATTTAATCTTCCAATCCGTGGTTTAAAGAAATCTGTAAATCACTCTTGGTTATCCCAAAACAACTTGTTTATATATTGGTTTTCATGTACGTGCTACTCAGGGTTAGTGGTACAATTGTTCATGCAATATCATAGTAGTAAAGTTTAAGTTTCCTTAGGCAAGTTTATTTTGAGCCTCGTTACTATAAATAATTTATAGATCACGATTAGTTCCATAAACTTCCTAGGTCCTATTCTCATGAATCCCTAAGTTGCGAGGATGAATCCCTTGAAAGTATGGCTTTACAGAGGTAAATTTGCATTTCTATAATAACACTTGTTTAACACTCATTCAGATGTTGATTCAACTAGGTATAAAATAAATGGTTACGAAAAAAGATTAAATTGACAATGCATATAAATGCATATATTTCCTTTTTTGATATACTTCATATTAAAATAAAAATAAAGACTTCATGTTGCATATGATTGCCCAATCCATTATTGTATTATAAGAAATCAACTTCCTAACCTATCCATTTTAAGTTGTTATTTTAAAAGATGTATTTTTCCAGGGATGGCTTAAGACATTTTCTTGTCAACTTAACATATTCAAAATTCAATCCTATAAGAGAGAAAAATATTAAGAAAACATTCACTATTCATATCCAATACTTTGATCAACGTTCTCTTGGAAGAAAATCTTATGCACCATATTTGAATTGTTGTAACTATATTGTAGAATAGTTTTATTACTAAATCAATATCAAATTTTCTTTACATACTAACATTAGATCTTTAACTCAAGTTACATCACTTCAAATTGTTATTATCATTCTCACAATATCCTATCTAAACCCAATATTCACTTTTCTAATCATCCGTAGGTAAGATTTTTATACTTAATATTGTTCAAAGCCCAATAGTGGCTTTTTACCTAACATGATATCCACATTTCAAACTAACACAATACTTGCTAATCACCTACACACTATTTATGTTTTAAGCTAAACATGATATTTCCTATTTATCTAATAAATTAATTATATTGCAAAACTAAATCTAAAATAAATTTTCATAGTGTACAACCATTTCTTTTCAATGTAAATTGTAGACATCCAAAAATGTCCTCTTGCAACACCTTGTCACAACATTACATCATCTAGACAGATCTTGTAGCATGTTTTGCCCTAGGTACCCATATCATCACCTAATTAGTTAAATAAATCTTATTTATTTGACTAATTTCATTTATCACCTTTTTGTCCCATAATCCCTTCCTTTATAATTAAATAAAATTTTATTTAATTATTCATGTCCATTTATCCCCTCTAATTAAATAATTATTTTTAATTGTTTAATTAGTCATTTATCTATTTTCCTATAATTAAATAATTTTTTATTTATTTAATTTCCACATCATCTCTCATCATAAATCCAACATTAATTATATAAATCAAATATTTATTTAATTAATAAAATCCTCTTGCTTTCTTTCCAAATTTGAACTCATGTGTATCTAATTAATTTATTTAATTAGATAATTCATCATTATCCTCCCATCCTTTTCGAAGATTTATTTCCTTTTTGAGGATTTAAAACTAAAAGCTAATCTTTCTATCTTTTTTATCTCATCTTATCTTGTTTTATTTCCTCTTTTATCAAAAAATCAAATCAAATCTTATCTTATCAAATCTTCTTCCCTCCATAGCAAAAATCAGGCCTTGCCTATAAATCTACCCTCTCATAAGCCATTTAGATGCATTGAGTTGATATCCTTATGCTACCGAAATTCTTCCTCTCATCCATCATCTATCTATTTTCTGTCAATCTTCTCCATCTATCTTCTTCTCATCAATCTCAATCCAAACATTATGCTGTATATTTGAGCAATCAACATCAACACAATCTTCATCGATCAATCATGCATGCATCAATCTTTCAAGGCATCTGAGGTATTCGAAAGGTTTTGGGCAAAAGGTAATGCATTTAATTGTTTTATCTTTCATTCTGTCCAAATTTTTCATGTACACAAATAAGCAAACACACACACACACACACACACACACACACACACACACATATAACTAACATAGCTTCTATAGTATACAACAACCCTTTTCCATGTAAATAAACAACCATATAAAAAGCAATAGAGGAGGTAAAATATTCATAATATGCAACCATTTCTTTTTTTTAATAGAAATAAACAAGCATATAAATACAATAGAGGAGATATTATTATTAATTAGAAACTTTCTAATTTAATTAGTTTAGTTTCTACTCAGCTAGGGTAAATTCATACCCATTTTTTTTCATTCCAGAGGAGATGAACATATCGTTGGAGAAATCTTTCATAGCTTCAGGTTGAAGGAAGAATGGAAGATGCATAGCGTTTGTTTCTGTCTGGTTCCTTGCCTACCTTTTTCTTTGTTTTCTCCTTTGTTTACTGTGTTAAATCTAATAAGATTATGTTTTATTTTGTCACAGTTGTACACAATTTTCTCAGAGGGCAATTGAAAAAAGTTAAAAAAAAGTTTTTGAATGTTGTTGGGGATGGCGACTTGGTAGCGTACCTATCCCTAGCCAGGGCGTCACCCACCCTAGAGGCCCAACCTCTATGGCTGGGCATTACCCAGCATAGAGGCTACACCTCTATGCCTGGGCATTGCCCATGTCATGGGTTGCCCTTCCCTTAAAAGAAAACAATGAATTTTCCTTTCTCTAGGTTTTCATAATATGGCTCTTAAAAATTTGATTTTTTTTCAATGGTTTGCCAGATACCAATACCAAATTTTGAATTAATTTAAAATTACAAGGTATCAATTAATATGTTGTAGGACTCAAGAGGAATTGAAAATTGTGTAGACTATTAATTTCTTTTTGACTTCATGCAGGGCGAAATCATTCACTAATTTCGATGGAATAGAGTTTGGTGTTGTGCACAGGGAGAACTAGATAAAGGTGCAGGAAACCAGGCAGGGAGTTTTTAGAATGATAAATGACTCATGTCACAGGGGTTCGTATTAGCTATTCACAAAGAAGATTTATTCCTGATTCTAGGTCATGGGAGAAAGAAGCGAGTAGGAAAAACAGATGTATTAAAAAAAATTGAGAAGCAACCCATACATTATAACTGACTGAATAATCCATGCCATAGATGGAGATTTGTCAAATGCAAAAATGTTTCCAGATTATACCTAAGGAAAATACATGATAGTTCTAAAGGAAACCATACCTATGATGAAGCTTAATGAGATGTGCCTATAGTTGATTCTTCTTCCCCTATTCCTGACAGTTTCTTTTTACTGCTCCATTTTCTCTTTCCCTCCTATGTTGTCTCTTTTCTTTATTCAATATTTTTCCCTTATACCCCTCCTTCCATATGTTGGTGGAAATTTCTTGGCGGTGGTGTCGGTGAAACCAAAAATCTGATTTCCTTCTCCCAATCTGATTTTCTTCTCCATAATTCTTGATGTACCTCTTTATTTACCCCCACCTGTCAAGCTAATGGTATCCTGCAAGAAATATTAAAGCCAAGGGTTCTTTTCCCGTTGATCTACCATGTCAATCTTTTTTTCTATTTTCTGGAATATTGAATGAGGAAGGGATTTAAATTACAAGATTTAATTGCCTTAGTCTTGACTGGTATTTGGAAGCAACAATATTTCCTAGAATTAAAAATTAATAACTCAATATTGTTAATACTTTAAATAAAGAAATTAAAATTCAAAATATATATTTTTGATCTGTAAGTGTTGGAGGTCACAAGGGGGACCTCCTCCCCATCAACATATCCACTTAACCAACTTAATCAACTTAGAAGCCACATAGAGACCACATGTTACTTGGGGGATTCGAACTTGGATCTCCATCGTGAGAACCTTTGGCCTTTGCCATTCAAGCACAACCTCATTCACCAAAATATAATTATAATTAATAAGGATAATATTATTATTTGTACTTAAATAATGGGTCAAATTAAATAGTAATAATATAATAGTTGATCTACTCCTAATAGTTATATTTAATTAATGAAATGGTATTAGTTATCATATTATCGGATAATTGCAAAATGGATATTATTATTTGACAAATTATTAAATCCATCGAAATGAGGCCATGACATTAATCAAATGGATGTGGTTGAATTCCACAGCCCTCTTAGCATGTGCCTTTTAGAAGGCTTGTTGGGGCCTGAAATTTGTTTTGTGTTTCAGCCTCAACCCCTACAAGGGGGCATTGCCCCATTGACCCCCACAAGGGGCACTGCCCCTTGATCCTCCTGGTGGCTACTGCCCTCAGGACCCTGATTCAAAATTAAAAAAAAACAAAAGAATATATGGGGGATTGTGTTGACCAAATATGCAAATTTTTAAAGGAAGGATTCACCATTATAATTAATTTCTTTAGTAATTATTTTTTAAGACTCGTGATTGGTTTTAGTTTTTTTAGTGAGTATTCACTAGGATTCACCATGATTTTATATTTTTTTTAATAATGTGCATAGATTTGCTAGGAAAAGTATAGCACTTAACTAGGATTCGCCAGGATTTTATAGATTTTTTTAGGGGGGTTCCTTAAATTTATCACTACTCCAAGGTAATATATTTCATCAAAACAGATCATACCTTGTCCCATGGAGTGGGAAAACTCTCCATGTCAAAACCCCCATGCAGCTTCACTCGAGTTTCACCCTCTTTGAATGTTGCCATTGTCTTGCACTTTGCTCTGTCTTTTAAGTTTCCTCCCTTTACAAGACAACCCATTGGCTTGGGAGATAATCTCTTAACTCACTTCAAATTGTATTCCTCCCATTTGAACCTATTGATTATCCCAAGTAGTAGCAAACTGAACTGAAAGGTTCTCATCATAACCATTCAAATACTCAAGAAAATGAGTTATCCTGCCCTCATAGAAAACATACCATAACATTTCATCTCCCTTGACTTCATCACAAGAAACTGATTCAATCCAGAGTCTGTCACCCCCCATGATAGTAACCCAAATGCAAATAGAACAAAACAGAAGGTGGTCGAACTGTAGCAGAAAGTTGCTATGGCAAATTGTTAGAATATTAATCTTTACTTGGTAAAGGTAAAGATTATTATTTATTTTTCATCTCTTAAATACTTGTATTTATAATACAAAGTATTTTTTGTCTCATGTGAATATCCTCACACATGTGTGAGGATGACTCATGTACACATTCATATTGGAGGAATATTTAGGTCATTAGTCACCTCCTTAAGAGGTTGACACTTTGAACACACCAAAGTGATAGATGGCATATGAGACTTACATGCAACTCCTCTTCTCACCCCTATATATGTGGTGTTTTCTCTCTCTCTCTCTCAACTCCATTCTCTCATTCACATGAATACTCTACTTCTATTATTTTGAAGGCTTCTTTCCATCTTCATATATATTGGGGTTTTTCTTTGTTTTTCCCCTTCAAATCTTGCTCTCCGTTGTGGATGGATTATGCTTCTTTTTGTGTTCTTCTTTGAATGGTAAATTTAATTCAAACAAATACTCTAATAATTGATTAGTTCTTTCCTTGCTCTTCATTTTCCTTTTATGGTATCAAATCAGGTTTTACTAATACAAGTGTGAGTTGAATTGTTGAAGTTGTCATTCTATTTTGAAGCATCCACCGCTAGAGAATTTGCAGATTGATTGGAAGAGAAGGAGAAAAGTTTTTTTGCAGTGCAAGAGAAAAAAATATATTTATATTTCTTGTTTTTTTAAATTTTTATCTATCTGTTTTAAATCTATGTAAAAAAAATAAATTTTTTTGGGCCCCAATCCCTGGTTGCACTATCTCTTTGTTTTTTAAAAAAAATCTAATATTTTCGTGTTAAAATTTTTTACAGATCTCTGCAAAAAAAATCTATCTATTCTATTCTGTAAAAATTAGATTTAATTCTATTCACTTCTATTTTACAAATAATCTATTATATTTTATTAAAATTTTCTTTAAAAAAAATTTGGGCTTAAAAAAAAATTGGGCTTTTTTGTCCCTCCTGCTTGCAGTTTAGTTTTAAAAATTTTAAATAAAAGCTTTCAAAAAATTTATTTCATCTACAAGTTTTTTAAAATTTACTCAAGTTTTTAATTTTTTTTAAATCCTAAAGTTTTTTTTAGTTCATATATAAAAATCAAAGCTCTTTCAAATTTTTAACAAAAAATAAAAAATTAAAGAAATTAATTTTTTTATAAATTTTAAAGAATTTGTTTTTGGCTAACCGCCCCTTTCGAGAAGCGGCACCCCCACAAGGGAGGCACAACCCCCTCAAGGGAGGTGTTTCCCTCTCAAGAGAGGCAAGCCCCCCTCGATTCTTTCTGCCCTTACCGGTGTCCGCTGTCAACCCCCGACTGGCCTTTGCCAGCATCCACGACCGCTGCTTGTAGGAGACCGCCAGCCCTCTGCCTATGTTGTGCCCTTTTCCAGCCATCTCCCATCCCAATGCTCACTTCCCTCTACCTCAGTTGCACCCTCCAGCCTCCGCAACCCTCCATCACCTCCTTGCTCTCTGCAGCTCTCTCTGCTGACCTCCTTTCAACCAAACCCTGGAAAATATTAAACCTTTTCCCATGTATTGTGTATTGTGTGCTTTTTAAAACCTTTTATTTTATTTTATTTTTAGATATTTATTTTTATACAAGGTTTCTTTTTAATAGTTTTTTTAATTACACTTTAATTTTTTTAATATAATATAGATTGCTTTTATATAATTTTTATATTTTAATATATGCTTTTAATTAAATCTTTTTAAATTAGTTTTTAATAATTTTTAACAAGTTTTTTCTCTTTAATTTTTTTAAAGTATTATATGCTTTCTTTTTAATTTTTTTTTTAAATTGCCTTTTTGTGTATGTAATTAGGTATTATTTATAAAAAAAATTAGGCAATTTATTTTTAATTTTTGCATTTTATTTATCTAATTAGGTAATTTTTCATAAAAAAATTATTTTTTATGTACCTAAATAGGTGTTATGTTTTCAAAAAAATTACAAAATGTCTACTTTGATTCTTGAAATCAAATTGAATTCGTCTATCATTCGTGCAAAACACATATTATTTTTATTTTTTGATATAAATACCTTTTGGATGTAGCCACTAATCTGAAATCGAAGCTTGGTGCTACAACAAGTCGGGATGAACAAGACAGATGGAATAAGCTAAATGATGAAGCCCACAGCCTAATAGGCATTTCGATGTCACCTAAACTCTATGTTCACATTGGGGCATGCACAAAAGCCTATGCCACATGGGAAATATTACGAAAAACTTATGATAATTACAATGAATCTAGAAAGATTCAACTTCAAGATCAACTCGTAGATCTCAGGTATACGGATTTCAAAACCATGGATGAATTTCTTCACAAATTTGATGCTCTTAATGGTCAATTAACTGATTTAAGAGTTAAACTTGAAGATCTTAGATTAATGCATATTATTCTTAGAAAATTTTTGCCTAGACAATTTCAACAATTTATTACAAATATTCATGCTCAATTAGATATTCCTACTTTAGCTACTCAATTATCTTATGATATTTTTCAGAATTTGTTAAGGTAAGAAGAAGCTAAATAGATTCAATTTGGTAATCTTAAGAATAGTGAGCATGCTTTTATGTCTAAAAATCAAAAACCAAAATTTAAACCTCATAATAAACAAAATTATAATCCCAAATTTTATAACAATAACAATAGTTATAATAATAGAAATAACAACAATTATGATAATAGAAAGAATAACACTTCTAAGAGGCCTCATTGTAACAATTGTGATAAACATGGTCATTGGCCTAACACTTGTTTCAAGAAGCAAAATGCTAATAACAATAAACAACCTATGAGGCAAAATTATCAACAAAATCATAAGCCTCATAATAATAATGTCAATCAATCAAGGTGTGTTTTTACTTGTGCTTTAAATGATTCTAAACCTCTTGAATGGATTATTGATTCGCATGCCTCTCAACATGTTACTTCTCATAAAGAGGTATTTGCATCAATAAAACCTTATAACACTAGTGTTCCTCTTCAACTTGCAAATAATCATAGTTGTAAAGTAGAAGCAATTGGAGATGTGAATGTTCCTAATGGTAAGTTACATGATGTTTTATATATTCCTGAGTTGCAACAAAAATTTTTTTTCTATAGCTAAGCTTTGTCAAGATTAAAAGATAGAATTTTATAAAGATATGTGTTATGTGATTGATCCAAATAAAAATAATAAAGTCATTGCTAATTCTAAATTAGACAATGATAATTTGTTCAAATTCTATGAGTTTGCTACTTCTAAATACTTTTTGCTATCTACCATTGATTTTAATGTTTGGCATGAAAGACTTGGTCATATCAATTTTGACAATATTGCCTTGATGTAAAATTTTTGGCATATCCATATCATGATTTAATCCATAATCAGGTCGGCATCAAGAAGTGAAGCGTGTACTAAAAAAGATGTACCTTATCGCTCAATCCAATGCACTATGTGTCGCGCAGACCCAAATCTTCTCCCAAATGTGTTCATATAGGTCGAGTCTAATCATTCATTCAATTACTTGATTGTAACAACTCTTCCTATGCCTTGACATGAACCACAGATACTAGCTTGAACTTTTGGAAAGGTGACAATGAGGCCAAGTTGATTGGACCTTGAGGGAGTTCAAACTCTTCTAGAATTTGTTGCCTGTTAGAGACATCCGCAGTGTTTCTTGCCCTTTCTGATATTTCTCCTTGACTTTGATCCAGAGGGTCTAAGTCCATAACTTCCTATTGTTTTGAGTTTTGCTCTGGTGTAGGGCTCCTCAACTGTTCCCTATCTTCTACATCCTCAACTTGTTGCTTAGGGGACAAATTTGATTCAGTTTTGCATATATTCAATGTGTTTGTGTTAGGGGCTTGATCACTCTGTTCTGGTCCTTGATCAAGGCCTGTCTCTGGTAGAAATGAGTCTTCATCTTTTGTTTTCTTACTGTCATAGATGGTGGAAATATTATGTTTCTTTGGTATGTCCAAGATAATTTCCTCTATTTCCTTGACAACCTTGTCAGCTTCTCCTATCATTAATGCATTCATTCTTTTCTTTGACTTGAACTCATTGTCAAGTGCCTTGGAGATTCTTCTTGAACTCATTGTCAAGTGCCTTGGAGATTCTTCTTTTCTCTTCTGGAGTGATATCCAGACATAATGTTATCAGCGTGTGTTCTCTAAGCTCAACATCTTTAGCGATAGCAGTTTCCTTCTTGACTGATAGAATACTGCCCAAGGTATCTGGGAGATCACCAATGATCTCAATGAGGGATTTGTTGTATATGTTTAGATACTCTAGAATAGCTTCTTCCAAAATCCTCTTGTCAGCATCATTATAATCATCATAAAACCCAGCCACAAGTTTCAAGTTACCATCAACAGTGACAGACCTTAATACATCTTCAATATTTAGTGTTACATGAGATTCATCTTCTTCCTGTCTTTTCCTGGGTGTCTTCCATCTTAATGACTTCTCATTGCTACTTTTGGATGCTTTAGTAGCATCAACTTTCATTTTCTTTACCTCCTTATATGATTTTGTCTCTTCTTCATTAACAGTTATGCTTGCATGCATTCTCTTGGATTTAGTCTTCATTCTTTTGGAGTTGGTGGCAGGAGTTTCCACATTTGCAGATGGTATGGAACTGGAGGGAGTGGATGAGGCTTCAGCAGAAGTGGAGGCTCTGGTTTTTCTTTTATCCTTCTCTGGCTTTACTATCTCACCTTTGGGTTCTTTCAAAGCCCCAGACGATTCACCTTTTCTCTTCTCTTCTACTTCCTTAACAGCCTGTGCTTTTTCCCTTGCCTTTGCCACTTCTTCTTTTGTGAATCCATGTTTTATGGCAATTTCTTCTGCCACTTTCCTCATTTTCCTAGAGATTTCAAGTTTTCTTACCTCAACATGAATTTTGGCATGTAATTCATCATAAGTCCCAAATCTCTCTTCCTTGGGATCTTTGGGTTTTCTCAGCATATATTCAACATAGTTTCTAATACAGCTCCAACTACCTCATATCCCATAGGCATAACCCAGACCGTTCTGTTCTCAACGACCTCCATCAAACACTGATCTTTTGTCACAATGAAGCAGATTGTATCCTTTTTATTTTTCAACCACTATTTTGGGAATCCTTTCTTTGGCTTGCATTGATCTTTGGAAATTCTTGAAATAGCCCTATAGGGCAGCATTCTGTGCATCAATGGTGCCTATGCTACTCAACAAATTTCTAATTTGAATTGTGACAGGTTTATCATTGGTCCAAAATAGTTTTTTCATACGAGGCAACTCTTGCATAAAATAGAAAAATAAACACATGATCATTGTGCCAAATTTAAAGGGGTATTTACCTTCTTTTGTCTTCTTCAAGTTATCCATTACTTACTGTCAAAGCAATTCATGGATGTCATAAACCATATTTTATTAAATGGCCATGCCTGAAACAGAGTTCTCTCGGTTGGTGAAATAAACTTCGTATCCCAATACCATTGAGGCAAATCTCACGGCATGATCCTCAATATCATGTATTGTGAAGGCTTTCTTATCAAATTTTGCTCTAGTAGCCATAATTACTGTATCATTCTTCATGGATTTCAATAGAGGTATTGGTCAAGTAGAGCATAATCTAGTAACCACCCTAATAGCATCTTTTCTACTCTTGAAAGCTCTTTCAAGCCATATGAATTCATCATGAATCCTACCTAACACATACTAGACCCATTCATCTTCCATGAATGTTGGGAAATCCAAGTACTGAATAAATTTATTTTCTTCTAATGCAAGATATTCATTTTTCAGTTCAAGATTTTCATTGCTCAAGTGTTTTGTGTAGAGATCAGTAAACCTCCTATCACTAAATTCCTCTAGGGCAACATGAATATATGCCCTAACATCTTCTGCATGCATGACTCCATGAGGAACACTTGAGAATGCACCCAACTAATCGACTTCAGTTGATTTAAATGGGTGTTTTTTGAATTTTGGTCGTTCTCGCTCAGTAATATCAATAACTTGTGGTGATGCCATTTTAGAATTTTTAACATAATCACAAGAAGGTTCTGAACAAAATTACCTTGTACCGCCAAATTAGGGTTTCCTTTTTCCAAAATTTTCCAGGCCCTTTAATTCTTGCTTGTTGTAGCTCAAAGTTAGATCCGATCTCTCTGAACACTTGATGGCTTTGAGTGTAAAGTGACTTTGAAATCAAACAAGTTCCCTTTTATCCTCCGCATGGCTTGACCTAGTCGTCATAAATGCTTATTTCCAAAAAGTTGCCAAAACCTTTCACTATAGAACACAATCGATTAGGATTTCTCTGCAATATGCCGCATTGACTCTTTTTGTTCTGGTTTTTCATCCAAAAGCTGTGTCATATCAGATTTCATCATATGCCTTCGTGTCAAATTCTAGCACTCACTTTCTAGCTAGGGGATTTAGATTTTCGACACTGCTCACCCTGAGTCAGAGCTCTCAATTTAATTCCCAAAAGAAGTATTTGCACCGAATACTGGTGCGGTTTGATCCCTGACTTCAATTGCTTCTTTCTTGATCCATACCTTGTTCATTTATTTCTTGGTTTCAATCAGATTAACCTTTTCTTTTCCCTTCTCACTTTTCTGCTCTATTTTCCTTTCTTCAGAATAGTGATCTCTCTTCACATTTCTGCTTCTGCAAAACCTTGCAATATGTTTGGATTTGTTGCAATTGAAACATACCAAATTCTTTTGACCTTGATTCCTTCCATTTATTAAATTTGATCTGCATTGATTAGCCATGTGTCCAAATCTATTGCATGCAAAACACTTTCCATTGAATGATTGATTGTTCCTGATATTTTGAGAATTAGTTCTTACCAAACTTCTACATTCATTTGATTTGTATCCCATTTTATAGCATGTATTGCACCTAATAGAATTATGACTTACTTTACTTCTGCATACAACAGCTCTATGACCAATCCCATTGCAAGTGAAGCATTTACCTTTGAATGACTATTCATTCCTTCCATTGTTGAAACTTTTCCTAATCTAATTTCTACATTCATTTTCTCTATGACCAACTTTCTTGCAATTAAAGCACTGACCAGAGAATGATGGAGTCTTTTGATTTATTCTGCTCCTACACCGAGTAGCCCTATGACTAAACTTATTGCATGAATTACAATAACCATTGAAAGATGGGTACCTTTGAGCGTTTGGTTTTCTGACTGAAGGTCTTCTAGGTTTTCTTCTTTGATTTCTGAGCTAATATCCTTTAATTTCCTTTGACTCCATGCTCATTTCTCCAGAGTTTGAACTTTCTCCTTTCTCAAATCCTAAACCATGCTTGTCATCGGCATTCCTCTAGCTAGCAATCATTTCGTCAAGCTTTGCAGTACTTATCCTAAATTTTTCTTCGAAACTTCTGGCCTTTTCTAGATCTATTTTCAAACTTATAATTTCTTTTCCAAGTTTTGTACAATCTTCTGATCTATTTTTCACAATCAAGTTTAGATCATCTTCTGCTCTTGTTCTTTCTGTAAGTTCTACTTCCAAATTATTTAGGGCTTCATTTGCTGATAACAATTGGTCACTGACTTCTTTGTATTTGTCTTTGAATTTCTTGACTTGCTCTTTTAGCTTTAAGATGCATTCATCAGTTTGTTGCAAGTTTTCTTTCAGATACCTGATCTCTACTTCAAATTTTTCAAGATCCATAAGAGCTGCTTCTAGTTGGCTATATCTCTCATAATCTCCATACCTTCTTGCTTCCATGATCATACTATCCCATATCTTCCTTAAGTTGTTAAACTTTTTCAAAGGAACCTCGCTCTGATACTAATTGTTGATTGTTAGGAACACTGAGAGGGGGGGTTGAATCAGTGTTCTAAAAATCTTTTCATGCACATTAACTTTCAGCCGTTTCCCAAAATTAATTAAACAAAAACATACTATGCAAATGAACAACAACCATGAAACCATGACACATGAACACCAAGAATTTTACGTGGAAAACCCAAAAAGGGAAAAACCACGGAGAGGATTAGCTCTCATATATATATTGCAACCTCTATATAAATGATGTTTAGGCTTGGTCACTCCACAAGCCTAACATAATAGCTCACTGCCATGAAGTACAACTAAGTTTAGTAGGCTCACTGCCTCAACCCTAAACCTAGAAAGATTACAATAAGGGTTGTTAAACCCTGTTGAAGGCTCACTGCCAGCTCACTACCTTGAAGATGAAAACATGCTTCCAATCATATTGCACATGAAAACTGAATACTGCTCAAGCATCTGCCACTATGCCAGGGTGCAATCATTTAGTAACTGAATCCTAAATCCCAATCCTTCATTGTTGTTGCTCTTCTAACTCTACTCTTCTATTCGCATCCTTGCATCACACACACACCTCTACTACTTCCCACTCCACCAAAGATCAACACTCTTATATATATATATATATATATATATATATATATCATTATTTAATCCATAATCAGGTCGGCATCAAGAAGTGAAATGTGTACATAAAAAGATGTACATTGACGCTTAATCCAATGCACTATGTGTCGCGCGGACCCAAATCTTCTCCCAAACGTGTTCATATAGGTCGGCTCTAATCATTCAATTACTTACATAGATCTTTCACACACAATCCTTTCTTCACATCATGATTTATCTCACCAGTCGGCCTCTTCCTTAAAAGTATGCTTCACAACTTCATCTGTTGACTTACAACTTTTGCTGAGGATCTCAAAACACTTCCAAAACCATACCAAGGACTCTTTATACATTCCCAATCTTACCCTCATAACTGCAAGGCAATATATCATCTTGTAGAGAAATGCGGGCCATCATAACTCAGACTATGTCTCTGTCAAACTTAGTCAAACACTATGTCGATACTCAACATCTTGTAGCTAATCTTTCGGTGGACTTTAGATCTCCTAACTCTGGAATAAGACACTTCATATAAGTGTTTTCAACACCTCAAAACCACGTAATGAAATATTTGTCTACAGAGGAATGCGGACCACTGCACTAGACTCTGTTCACTATTCCTGCTATACCTTTGCTTACCCGGACTTAGACATTTCTTCAAGATGACTTCCAAAGAGTATTAGGACTTAATCTCTGAGGCATAACACTATCAAACACCAACTAACATCATACCTGAACCACATCTACAAGTCTTCAATTGCGAAGGCATACTAGCTGACTTACTGTCCTCTACTTTGCATACTTTCCATACTTAGCTATTTTCTGTCAACCGGACCCAGAATCTAATATGTTCTTCCAGAGATATCTCTTCTTGTCATGGTGATAGGATCTTTGTGTTGGAAAGAGACATTGTGTGGCTTCATTATTTTTGTCATTGATGGCAACAAAGTTATCCCACACATCCGCGGCACATAATAGGTCTATACCGGAAGTTAGATTGAAGAGTATTTTGGTCTGGTGAGCAAGAACAGAGCATGCAGCAAGGTCTGACAATCAGGTCCGAATTTCCCAGAGGATGTATCTTAGCAAAGTGTGGACTTGGGGAATTCAAGAGGAGTACCATTACTGCTACATTCCAGAGATTGAGCCTCCGGTGTTGAAAGAATGAAAAGATATGAGCATCTAAGTGTTGGGTTCTTGACAGGAAGTGTAGACTAAGGAAGAACTAACCGGCAGAGCATCAGACCTTAACCCGGATGAGAAATTGATGGTGATCAAGCTACTTGAGGGATCATTCATGGTTGGCCAACATGATTGATAACTTCTATAACTATCTCTTTGATACGCATCACTTAGTAAGCATGGATTCAGCCGACAGACCAGAGTTTGGGAAAATCTTGAGTATTACGGATGCCGACTAGAAAGATATTGAAATCCTTGGTGCGGATATATATACTAGATAGATTTTGATGTGAAGGTGTGTGGTGTGTGATGTAGTGTGCGAGAAAAGGCAGAGATAAGTGTGGAAGCGGCAATACAGGTCCAGTATGTGACAGAACAGTAGCACCAAAACAAAGGAAGAATGAAGTGCAGTAGATCAGTATATTGAGCCTAACCAAAACTAAACCTCAGCATATGTGGATGCTTCTCATCAATTCAAATACCTGGTTACTTTCTATAAACCATTGTAGGCAGTGAGCCTCTTGTGAGCAGTGTGCTTGGGCAGTGAGCCCTAATTGGCAAGTGCCATTTTGTACTTCTTATTCTTTCAATAGAGAATACAATCTTGGGTTAGTCACCCCGTGGTTTTTCCCTTAACAGGGTTTTCCACGTAAAAATCCTTGTGTTATGTGTGTTGATTTCATTTCTACTCTCATGTTCATTTATGCTTATATGTTTTGATACTGCACTATTGTTAAAGAAGAAAAGAAAGTAAAGAAATTTAAGATAACTGATTCACCCCCCCTCTTAGTTATCTGCATTGTTTCCAACAATTGGTATCAGAGCTAAGTTCCTCCAAACAAGAGCCTAATAGCTTGAGGAAGATCTGGGAATCTCAATGGATATGTATGGTATGAGGGAACAACTTCAGTCTGCCCTAGATGATCTTGAGCAATCTCACTCTGAAGTCAACAACTTGAGGGAAAGACTCAAACAAGCTGATGATTTCATAAATAAACTAAAAGAAAAACTGAGTATCTCTATGAAAAAGAGAAAGGAACTACTTCAACAATTAGCAAGTCAAAGTGAAGCTAATGATACAAATGAAGATTTGAATGAGAAAAACAAGCTATGTGAGAAGCTATCAAAAGAGGTCATTATGGTAAGACATGAAATGGAATCAGGGGTTATGAAATTCACCCAAGAAATTGAAGAGAAAAGAAAAATTGAAGATAATCTAAAACAATCTCTCAAGGAGAAGTTAGAAGACTGCCACAAAATGGATAGAATAATCAGACATCTGGAATCTGATCTTGAAGAAGCTAGAGATAATGAAGAACAACTTGAAAATTAGATAGACACTCTGAAAAGGGATCTTCAAACAACAAATGAATACAAAGAAAAATTCAAGATAAGCTCTTCTCAACTTGAAGTTCTAAGGTGAAAGCTTCAAATCCGGTCAGAAGAACTCTGGATTAGGAAATCCAAGGTACAGGCCTAGAAGACCTCCGGTAAGACAACCAAATGCTCAAAGATATCCATCCTTCAATGGATACTGCTACAATTGCAATAACTTCGGTCATAAAGCAAATCAGTGCAGAAGAAGAATGAATCAGACTAATTCATCCTTCTCCGGACAGTGTTTTAACTACAAAAGGTATGGTCACAAATCTCATGAATGTAGAAATATGCAAATAAATAATTCATTCAATGGTAGATGTTTTGCATGCAATAGAATGGGACATATGGCTAATCAATGCAGATCACGAGGATATCAGTCAAATATGCAAAGAAATATAGCTTGCTACAATTGCAATAGATCCGGTCATATTGCCAAATTCTACAGAAGTAAGAATCAGGATAAAAGGGGTCCGGTGCATCATAATCAAAATCAAGACAAAGGAAAAGGAAAAGTGAATGCGAATGAAGTTCAAAGGGAGATGAACAAGATTTGGGTGAAGAGAAGTACAAAAAATGTTGGGGATGGATCCGCACCAGAATCTGGTGCTGATATTCCTTCCAGAAACTAAATAGATGAGCTCTAGCTCAAGGGGAGTCTCAAAGGAAAATAAATTCCCCTAGCCAGTCAATTGGTGCCTGTAATTGGCACATGGAAAGTTGTGGATTAAAGGGTTCTCAGAGAAACATCTAAATAACCCTTGGTAAAAATATGAAAGATCCACAAGGAGTTTGAAAAGGTTAATCATCCAAGATTAATCCGGTTTCACAGTCATCCGGCAAAAGCAGGATTTTCACAGTTAGATCCGGTATGATTCAAAATTAAAACATTTGGATCTACGGATAGATGGAATGATTGAAGGGAGATACATTATCAATTATCACCAAGAATAATTCTAAGTGCATCACAGTGACTCGGAAGGATCTCTCTTAGAACAAGGGAACCAGAATGACTTAAGGTATGCATTTATTGCAATAAGAAATTAGGGTTTGCGCATAGATATAAGGGTTCTTTTATTCATCATTTGCACATTTACATTCGAGAAGAAGAAAGAAAAGGTTCTGCAAACAAGATTGCTTCAACCCTCTCAAAGATCAATCACAGAATCTGACTCAACCATCGATCTCTTCGGCTCATATCGTGAACCCTAGAAGAGTAAAAAGGTATTTCCATTCTTGAATATCTCTCTCTGAATCTTTTGCAAGATGGCTACTCCAAATGTTGTTAAGATCACTGATAGGCCACACCCTAAGTTCAAGAAACATCCTTACAAATCCCTAGAATTTGATCCCTTAGGTGCATTCTCTAGCATTCCGCATGGGTTCTGCATGTAGAAGATGTTAAGGTATACATACACACCAATATTAAGGAATTTGAGGAATCCAAACTGATGGATATCTATCACAAGCAATTAATAGATGAAACATTTGAACTTAAACCTCAATACAAGGCCATCCGGGATAAGCATTTTGGACATTGCACCCATTTTCTCTGTTTTGCAGAGGATGAATGGGTCCGGTATGTTCTGAGCAGAATACATGACAACTTCATGTGGCTGATGAGGCCATTTAAGATCACAAAAGATGCCATTAGGGGGTAACCAGATTGCACTCATCCGATGGGTTGCCTGCTCTCAAATCAGTCAAAAACCAAATTGTAAGCGAGGCTACCGGATTAAAATTTGATAAAAGAGCAATGACAATAAAAGATATTACTAATCCAGATATCAAATTTGCCTCTATGATAATTGGCTACAAAATATATCATTCCAGCAGGGAAAACTCTATTTCTGAAACTGCAATATACACTACATATTAGATGCTAAGGGAAAATGCAGACTATGATCTATGTGAGCTTCTCCTGAGCCAATTGTTAGAAAACTTGTAAAAGATCAAAAAGGAGAAGAAGAACTCATTCAAGTATGGTGGGCTAATATTGTGTTTATTCTTTTACTATATGAATGAGCTACTAGGATCAAGTGGTTGGGTATGGCAAAATGATAGACCAGTTGCCATACAAATCAAAGATTATATGTATGGGCTTGGTGATGCCAAGGCACAAAGTACAGCACTCTGGGGATACTTCAAAAACTTCCAAGGCATGATGCAGGCCAGAGAGAGAATCCCCCAATCTCTAGTTGAAAAATACAAGGATACAGTGTGCTTCATGGTAGACACTGATCAATGCCTAATGGAGGTAGTGGAACCCAGAACAGTCTAGATCATGCCAATGGGCTATGAGATAGATGAGAAAATTCTAGAGCTACACGTTCAACACCTGCTAAGTCAACCAAAGGACCCTGAGGCAGAAAGGTTTGGAACATTTCAAGAATTAAGTGTGAAAATACATGTTGAATTGAGACAACCAGAGATAAAAAGGAAAGTGAGAAGGGAAGTGGAGGAAATTGCCAAGAAATATGGCATATCAAAGGAGGTAGTTGATGCCAACAGAGAGAAGGTAGAAAGAGTAGAGAAAGAAAGACAAGAAGCAGAAAAAGAAAGTGCTCCGGTGCAAGCCCCCTCACGGACTAGATCCTCAAAGAGCTTTGTACCTGCCACTTCTAAGAGCCCAAAAGCCTCAAAACCGGAAGCAAAGACATCCAAAAAAGGAGAAAAGAGAGCAAAGATAAAGGCCACAAGGTCATACACAAGCCAAAAGGATGATGAAGAGACAGAGACTGATGAGGAGATTAAGAAAATGAAGAAGAAAAGGAAAACTTCCAGGAAATCCTCTGTCGGTGAAAACAAGGAAGTAGAAGCAGAAGAATTTGTTAAAAGGCCTACCCTTTCTGTTGATGATGTCTTCAAGGTAGTCACTGTAGATGGGAATCTGTAACCCATAACAGAATTTTATGATGAGTATAATGACACTGACAAAAGAATTTTGGAGGAAGCCACAGTTAAGTATTTGAATATCTATAATAAAGCATTCATTGAAATCATCTCACTAATTCCCAAAAGCCTAGAGCAAGTACTTGAAATGAGAAAAGAAAATGCTAAGGAAAATGACCTTGAGATTCAGGAACAGATAGCTATTCAGCTCTATCCTTCCATCACTCCAAAACAAATAACCATGATCTTCAAGGATTGCAAGGATTAGTTCCAGAGCAAAGCCAGAATGAACAAGCTTATGCTCAGAGAGACTGATCAGGTGGCAAAAGAGATTGAAGACATCCTCCAGAATGCATATAAAAGATTCAATCTTCCTATTATAGAGGACATAAGTGATGAACCTTCTACCATGGATGTTGAAGGATCAAGTGCATCAAAGGAAGAATCTACTAAGAAAATTGTAGAAGAGTCAAAGGAGATAGGTGAGGAGAGGACTAAGGACTTGGATTCCTCTGTTCCGGTAGAGGAAGTCCCTGAAGAAGTAAACATCTCTCTTCCAGATCCCCCTGCTAACTCTAAAACTGAAGGAGAAGAAAGAAAAGAAGAGAAAATCAGTCAAGAAGAAGAGGTAAAGGGAAGAGAAGAAGATCAAACAGAGAAGACCCCAGATGATAGTTCTGAGGCTGCAGAAGGAAAGAAGACTCTGTCTCTGGCAAGAGACACTGCAGAAGCTGTTAAAGACTTCCTGACTAAATAAATGATGGAATTAGATGAACCAGAGCTATTTCAAGGACCACTCAATTTTGATTCTCTCTCTCCGGTCCAGACAATGAAGGTAGCATCTTTTGCTCAAGCCAAAGCAAAAGAAAAGCTTATGAAGTCTCACATGGAAGATTGTGAGCTGATAGAGATTGCATCCGGTGTGTTGGAGAAGATCATGCCATCCTTCCAGAGGATCTTTCGGCCTCTTCATCCGGTAATCTGAAATCTCTTGTTAATTCTGTTATCCTTTGGAGAAATCAGCAGAAGAGAAAGTCAGGAAAGAGTTTTTGGGTAAGAGATTCTCTGAAGTATAGGGGCTCATAGCAAATGATAGGAGAAATCTGAATATTGGAATAAAGAGCCTAGAAAATGCTCTTAAAGATGGCAGAGAATTATACAAATTTTGTTTATCCTGGTCCACAGTGACATCAGACATTGCAAAGAAGGTGGAAGAACAAGAGGGTAAACTATCAAGTTTATCCCAGAGTTTTGATCCTCTCACCTCATCCATAATGAATCAAGAGTGACAGGCTATTGCCACTAGAAATGAGATAAAGAGGCTTGAGAAGGAGAAGAAGAACAGAATAAGCAGAATGAGTGAACTAAGAGGGATAATTATCCCTAAGTTAGAGGCAATGCATGAAGCCCTAACTAATGCTCAGACTACAGCCCGGACCAGTGATCCGGTAGACTTAAAGAGGGCAGAAGCTTTTACATTTTTGTTAAGTGGTCACATCTCAATTTTGGACAGAATGAAGTAGAGTTGGGCAACATAATTTGTCCAGTTGAAAACTACTTTTACGGATATACTTAAATATATGTATGTATAACTCGTATATATACTTATATGGCTATGTATAGGTTACTTTTTGCAAATTTTGGTGTGCGGATTTCACCCTTTGCCATTGATGTCAAAGGGGGAGTGAGGAGTAGTGAAAAATGTGGAATCTAGCTAAGGGGGAGCTCCGGTAAAAAGTGTACATAAGATAGAGCATCAGCCAAGGGGGAGTGTGCTATGACACTTAGTCATTTTTCACTAAGTGTTGCCATCAATGCCAAAGGGGGAGATTGTTGGCAAGAGACACTGTGTGGCTTCATTTTTGTTGTCATTGATGGCAACAAAGTTTATCCCACACATCCGTAGCACATAATAGGTCTATACCGGAAGTCAGATTGAAGAGTATTTTGGTCCAGTGAGCAAGAACAGAGCATGCAGCAAGGTCCGACAATCAGATCCGCATTTCCCAGAGGATATATCTCAGCAAAGTGCGGACTTGGGGAAGTCAAGAGGAGTACCATTACTGCTACATTCCAGAGATTGAGCCTCCAGTGTTGAAAGAATGAAAAGATATGAGCATCTAAGTGTTGGGTTCCTGACAGGCAGTGTAGACTAAGCAAGAACTAACTGATAGAGCATCAGACCTTAACCTGGATGAGAAATTGATGGTGATCAAGCTACTTGAGGGATCATTCATGGTTGGCCAACATGATTGATGACTTCTATAACTATCTCTTTGATACACATCACTTAGTAAGCATGGATTTAGTCGACAGACTAGAGTTTGGAAAAATCTTGAGTATTCCAGATGCTGACTAGAAAGATGTTGAAATCCTTGGTACAGATATATATACTAGATGGATTTTGATGTTAAGGTGTGTGGTGTGTGATGTAGTGTGCGAGAAAAGGCAGAGATAAGTGTGGAAGTGGCAATACACGTCCGGTATGTGACAGAACAGCAGCACCAAAACAGAGGAAGAATGAAGTGCAGTAGATCAGTATATTGAGCCTAACTGAAACTGAACCTTAGCATATGTGAATGTTTCTCATCAGTTCAAATACCTGGTTACTTTCTATAAACCATTGTAGGCAGTGAGCCTCTTGTGAGCAGTGTGCTCGGGCAGTGAGCCCTAATTGGCAAGTGCCATTTTGTACTTCTTATTCTTTTAACAGAGAATACAATCTTGGGTTAGTCACCCCATGGTTTTTCCCTTAACAGGGTTTTCCACGTAAAAATCCTTGTGTTATGTGTGTTGATTGCATTTCTACTCTCATGTTCATTTATGCTTATATGTTTTGATACTGCACTATTGTTAAAGAAGAAAAGAAAGTAAAGAAATTTAAGATAACTGATTCACCCCCCCTCTCAGTTATTTGCATTATTTCCAACACTCTGAGCCTTGTTGCCATCAATGACAACATACAGATCCATACTAGAGCAGTGTCTCTTGCCAACAAAATCATAAGTTGCGCCTCATTCATAGCAACCTTTTGGGACCCATAGAAAATGAGTCCATCCAAGGATCAAGGTATGCACTTACTTTCATTGATGATTATTCAAGAAGGACTTGGATCTATTTTCTTAAAAACAAGGACCAAGTTCTTGATACTTGTGTTGACTCTCATAAATTTGTTGAAAGGCAATTTTGACTTTAAACTCAAAATACTTAGGACTGATAATTGTACTAAATATGTAAATAATGCTTCTAATGGTCATTTGAAATCCTTTGGTATTAGACATGAGCTAATCATTCCCTATATACCTTAACAAAATGGTGTAGCAGAAAGGAAGCATAGAACTATTGTTGAAATGGCTAGATGTATGTGACATGCTAAAAACACGTCTTATAAATTTGGGCTGAAGCTATGTTTTGTACTACTTATATTATTAATCAAAATCCAACCAAAGCCTTACAAGATATCACTTCTGAAGAGGCTTGGTTAGGTAGGAAGCCCAGTCTTAAGCATTTAAGAATTTTTGGTTCAATTGCTTTTGTTCATAAACCTAAATAAAAAAGGCAAAAGTTAGATTCTAAATCTTCTCAAAATTTTGTTGGGTATGATGAACAATCTAAAGCTTATAGAGTGTATAATCCTATTACAATAAAGTTAAAGTTTCTAGAGATGTATGCATTGTTGAAAATGGTGTTCATGATTGTTCTAAAGTTGTTAACAATGATTCTTCTCAAAATAATGTTCTTGTTATTGAGGATAATCCTCCTTCTTTGAATCCTTCTAATACTTCTCTTAGTCAAAGTGATAGTGAACATGATGAACATTCTCATGATGATTCTTCTTCTAGTCATGCTACTCCTTCATCTAAACGTATACCTAAATGGTTTAAAAATTTAGTTCAATAAAGTGATGATATCTTAACTAGAATGGATATATATAACGCTAGAAAAGCAAACTATTGTGATGCAGAGTAGGGGTGAAGGTGTTAAAACAAACCAAAATTAACTGTCTTTGATGGGTTTCCAATCCTACTAGATGATCTTGCTTCACAACCTAGCAATGGCTCTTGTAGCCCACCAAACCAAGTATTTTAGACATATCTTTTGGAGAAGCCAGTACAGACATGAACAAAGCACCATTCATGATACCCATTAAGGCCTACCACAACATACTTGATTTTCACCTAGGGTTGTTTTGGTACATTCTACCCTAAAATTGACTGGTCTCACAAAACTAGGTCTAATTAGGCCACTTTTCCAAAGCAAGTATGTGTAATTCAATCACCAAACTTCCAAACACCACTTGAGAGGGTTGAATACATCAAAAATAGTCTAAATATTTGGTTTTCATCATCAGGATCAGTCACCAATTCATTGAGTTACAAGTTTCAAGCATAAAACCCTTTCAAAGCCTAAAATATAGGGAATACAACTAGGGTTTGTTCAAAAAATCACTTCAATCTCACACCCTGCTCACAAAATCATCCAAATCATTTAAATACCTTTTCATGCTTTCATTCTACCAATTTTCAGAAGGTTTCACCCATGGGAATGCTCATAAATTCAATTTATCTTCACAAAACCCTAAACCCTACCTATACAACCTATTTTTAGTTAAATGCAATAAAAATCCTTCTACAGTGATGAGAATATACCAAACCATATGCAAATGAAAGTAGATTCAAAGTACCATCCCACCATGTGAGTTGCATCTCATGACTGGGTCGTAATGGGCGTACAGTTGTAAGAATTAGTAGATAAAAATAGAGTTTTAGCAGAAAATAGGGTAAAATTGAAATGTTTGATCTTTATTCTCCTTGTGCAACCTTCCACCCCCTACCTCGAGATCTTTGAGGCCTTTTTAAACATGTTCAACTGAATTCCAACAGTCTTCTAGCCAAAAATCAAAATATGACTCTTCATCTTCCACATGACATCACCTTACAATGCAATATTTTAAAAAAATATACTCCTAGACCTTAAGTGATACCAAAACATCAAAGATGGTCTAAATTAGACCTTATTACATCACAAATGTGCTTGGACACACACAGCCCTACTATAGACATCTATTTACAACATTAGACCAAAATTGTCAAGGTGCTCCTGCACCATATTGCAATTATGCTTTGATGTTTAAAATTATGGATACTAATGATCCACAAAGTTATGAGAAATCTAAACATCAACCTCATTGAAAAAAGGCTATACAAGATGAATATGACATGTTGATTACAAATCAATCTTGGGAGCTTGTTCCTTTACCTCAAGGTAAGAATCTTGTTTCATGCAAATTGTTGTATAAAACTAAGTTCAATGCCAACAATGAGATTAATAAATTTAAATCTATATTAGTAGCTAGAGGTTTCTCTCAAGTGGAAGGCTTAGATTATAGTGAAACTTTTGCACCAGTGGCCAAAATGCCAACTATTAAATTAGTTCTAGCTTTAGCTTCTCATATGCATTGGCCTATTCATCAAATGGATGTTAAAAGTGCATTTTTAAATGGTGATTTGCATGAAGAAATTCATATGTCTCAACCTATGGGTTTTGTTCAAAAAGGTAAGGAACATCTTGTTTGTAAATTGAAGAAATCAATTTATGGTTTAAAACAATCTCCTGGAGAATAGTACTCTAAAATCAATGCTTTCTTTACTTCTCAGGGATTTACTAGAAGTCAAAATGATCCTAAAATGATATTGTGATTGTTATGTTATATGTTGATGATTTGATACTTACTGGTAGTTCCAACAACTTGATTTGTGATATAAGTCTCAACTAAATCATCAATTCCAAATGGCTGATTTAGGCTTGTTACATTATTTTTTGGGTATGGAAATTTGGCAAACACCTAATGGTATTTTCCTTTCTCAACAAAAATATGCCCAAGATCTGTTAGATAGATTTAAAATGAATGATACTAATCCTATTTCTACTCCTTGTGAATTAGGAACAAAGTTAATAGTTGATATGGAAACTCCTTTTGTTGATTCTACTTTATATAGGCAACTAGTTGGAAGCTTAAATTACTTAACTCTAGCTAGACCTGATATTTCCTTTAGTGTTGGTTTAATTTCTAGATTTATGTCTAAATATCAAAAAACACACTTTAAAGTTGCAAAAATAATTTTAAGAAATATTAAAGTTTCCATTAATGTTGGTCTCTTTTATGATACAAATTGTAAATTTTCTTTGTATGGTTATATTGATTCAGATTTAGGAGGTGATCCTAATGATGGGAGATCCACTTGTGGTTATTGTTTCTTTGTTGGATTAGGTGCTATCTCATGGAATAGTAAGAAGCAACAATCCACTTCTCTTGGCTCTATCAAACTCGAATATAAAGGTTGTACTAATACATCTAAAGAAGCACCATGGTTAAGAATATTGCTTGAAGTATTTGGTCTACCTCAAAAGGATCCTACTCCTTTGTATTGTGATAATCAAAGTGTCATTGCCTTAGCAAACAATCCAATTTTTCATGCAAGGACCAAACATATTGCTCTTCAACATCACTTCATTAGAGGTCAAATTGAAGACAAACAAATTTCTCTTTTGTATTGCATGGGTTAAGATCAAGTTGCAAATATTCTCACTAAACCCCTTTGTAAAGAAAAATTTCTTTATCATTATAAAAATCTAGGCTTACATCCTATTAATGGATTTGATGTAATCTCCCCAAGTAAAGCTTAAGGGGGGGGGGGGGGTGTTAGAATATTAATCTTTACTTGGTAAAGGTAAAGATTATTATTTATTTTTCATCTCTTAAATACTTGAATTTATAATACAAAGTATTTTTTGTCTCATGTGAATATCCTCACACATGTGTGAGGATGACTCACGTACACATTCCCCTTGGAGGAATATTTAGGTGATTAGTCACCTCCTTAAGAGGTTGACGCTTTGCACACACCAAATTGATAGATGGCATATGGGAGTTACATGCAACTCCTCTTCTCACCTCTATTTATGAGGTGTTTTCTCTCTCTTTATCTCAACTCCATTCTCTCATTCTCTCATTTACATGAATAATCTTGTATTATTTTGAAGGCTTCTTGCCATCTTCATATATATTGGAGTTTTTCTTTATTTTTCCACCTTCAAATCTTGGTCTCCTTTGTGGATGGATTATGCTTCTAGTTGTGTTCTTCTTTGAATAGTAATTTTACTTCAAACAAATACCCTAATACTTGATTAGTTCTTTCCTTGCTCTTCATTTTTCTTTCATGGTATCAAAGTAGGTTTTACTAATACAAGTGTGAGTTGAATTGTTGAAGTTGCCATTCTATTTTGAAGCATCCATCGCTGGAGTATTTGCAAATTGATTGGAAGAGAAGGAGAAAAGTTTTTTTGCTATGCAAGAGACAAAAAACTTATATTTCTTTTTTAAAATTTTTTTTTTATCTATCTATTGTAAATCTATGTTAAAAAAAACAATTTTTTTTGGGCCCCAAGCCCTGGTTGCACTATCTCTCTGTTTAAAAAAAATCTAATATTTTCATGTTAAAAAAATTACAGATCTCTGCAAAAAAAATCTATGTATTCTATTTTATAAAAATTAAATTTAATTCTATTCACTTTTGTTTTACAAACAAATCTATTCTATTTTATTAAAATTTTGTTTTTTTTAAAAAAAATCGTGTTTTTTTGCCCCTCCTGCTTGCAGTTGAGTTTTTAAAATTTCAAATAAAAGCTTTCAAAAAAATTTATTTCATCTATAAGTTTTGAATATATAGGAAAATATTCTCTAATTTGAAAATATGCACAATTATAAACTCCATTAGGATAAGAGAGGTTGTGAATCATTTTGGAGAAGGGACTTAATGTTATTAGGTAAATTCCTTAAGTTCCTCCAACATCTATAGGAATTAAAATTAATTTCTAAATTTGCCATAGCATCAACAAAACCATTGCCTTCTCTATAGATATGCATCAACTCAAACCTATCTAGACCAAGAAGGAGACTTTTTATGTCATGAATAATGTTAGCAATATTCCAACCCAAACTAGCTTTATCAAGAATAGAGTCAATGATAAGTTTGGAATCTCCTTCAATATGTAGATTGTTAATACCCAGGGAAAGAGATATTTTAATCCCCCATAATAAATCCATTGCTTCAACCACATTGTCTGTTTTTAAGCCTAAGCCTCCAGAATAAGAAACAATAAGTTCTTCTTTAGAGGATCTTAACACTCCCCCTCCACTAGAAAGCCTAGAGTTCCCCTTAGCATCTCCATCAAAGTTTAATTTAGTCCATCCTTTAGGTGGGGATCTCCACTTAGTATTCTTTTGAGCAAGCCTCTTGGAATTATCCACCTTGCAATTATCAAGAGATATACTCCATTTTTTAATTAAATAGACCTCCAAAGGATTAGGACGAACTTCAACAGTTTTAAACTTGCAATGAGAAACATTTTCACATAGGAGTTTGGAGAAAGAAAAAAAGACCTCCTGAGCATTCTAAGTGGAATTCCTGAAAATAGAGTTATTTCTTTCTTTCCACAAGCTCCAGCTAAGATGACAAGGAATTTGGTTCCATATTTCTTTAGTAATGGATGAGAGAAAGGAGAATTCCAACTCTCAATGAAAGAGGTCAAAATTTCATTCATAATCCAAAAAATTCCCAACTTCCACAAATTCATGCCCTAAACCTCCTTAGAAAAATCACAATGGAAAAGTAAATGGGAAACAAATTCCTCATCTCTTAGGCATAAAACACACCTATTAGGGTTTCGAAATCCCCAAAGTTTTAAGTTACCTTAGGTAAGGATCTTATTGTGAGCGGCTAACCACCAAAAGAAATTAACTTTAGGAATGAGATGATGATTGCAAATCTTTTTCTAGAATTTATTAATGTTAGCAAGGTCTAACAACAAATTGTAGGCAGACTTAATAGAAAATATTCATAGCTTATCTTTGACCCAAATGAGTTCATCTTCCTTAGGAGACATAGGGATCCTAAACATTTGAAGTTCCTGATATAGATCATTGTCTATTTGAGTCAGATAGTTTTTACAGCAGTTAGCCAGAATCTTCCATTGATTAACACCCTCAAGCTGCAAAAAATAGTTTGAAGCCATCTCTCCAAAGAAGGAAGTAGCAAGTCCAGCTAATCTTCTAAAACTTAAATGATTGATAAGACGTTGATCCTTAAACCAATTATCTTCCCAAAAAATGATCAATCTACCATTCCCCAATTTCCATTTGATGCCCTTCTGAAGAAGATTTCTAGTTTTGAGAACATTGTTCCATATCACTGAACCTCTAGGGATTCTACTTTCAACAATAAACCTACTCATCTAATTATTATTAAGATATTTATCTTTCATAATGACACTCCAATCCCTATTATCATTCAAAAGGCCTCATCCCACTTTGACCATTAGAGCTTTATTGGTGAAGTGCACTTTTCTTATGCCAAGACCCCCTTGATTTTGTACACTTTTCTTGAGCTTTATTGGTGGGTTATTTTCATCCTTTGCATAAAGGGTACTACCCGTGAGGTCCAAGTTTCAAGGGGAAAAATCTTTAATCACAGTGCTTAGTCATATTGAGAGAAAAGCCCCCAGTTCTTATCAACAAAGGAGGCTTAACCTTGGCGCCAACACCACCCAAGACCTTCACCGTGCCACTGGTTCATCTGCCACCATTAGTGATTTCTGCTACCACTATCCATTCTGCACCTAGGAGGAGCTACTTGGCCAACTGCCCAATAGCCACTAGAGGGTTACCTCTAGCTATTTTTATTGCCTAAAGGGGATGGCTTTTTCTTTTTGACATAACTTTTTGCCAGGGTGTTGCTTTTTCATAAAATTATAGGTGATGAAAATCTAGTTCTAGGCATTTCACAGTGGTGATGGTGATTTTTCTAGATTTTTTTGTATATGCCTATTTTTTCTATTTAAAGTCTAGATCACTCATTTTGGCTCCCGAGCTCATAATTTTTGCCCAAAATATCCATTTTTCACAAATAAATAGGCATTGAAAAGATATTGACGAGATCTTCTTAGCCATCTATGTGGTTTTCCTAGATTCATCCCTAGATATCGTTTATTTAGTTTGTTAGTTATTTGCATTCTATTTGATAACTTGGATGTTTTGGCACCTAGAAAAGTTTTTTTTTCTTAGGTAGACTTCATTAAAGCTAATTAATATGTATTGAGATTATTGATCTCTGATTTGATTGTTTGAGGAGAGTATCATGGGTTTTTTCATCCTTCTATGGTACCTAACCTTGAATCAAGGTAATTATGAGTCTTGGGAAAAGGGCATACTAACACATCTCAGGTGGCTCAATCTTTTGCCTCATCTTTATGGAATCATCTTTAAATCAGGTACACCAAATATGAAACAAGCATGGGGAAATAGGATTGATCATGTCCTAAGATTAATTTGTTCTAGTGTTGATTTTAACACTATGTGTTCTATCTCACCTATTGAGTGTCCATACACTCTTTGGAATAGAATTTGGGAGTTGTATGGAGGTGCTTGTTCTTATCCATTCCTAGATGATCTTGTTATGGACAATCTCATACCCATGATGATATAGATAATATACCTTTTGATGATGATAGAGAAGAGGAGCTTGAATATTTGGAAGGTCTTGACTGTTGTGATGACACAAAGACTTGCCTTGCTTCTCCTTCTCCTCATATTGAGATGAATTATCAATAACCTGGTGCATCAATTAAATCTTTGTAGCATGACCATTTTAGTCTTCTATATCCACCTCATTAGTGTTAGAATAAAATAAGGTTTACATATAATTAAATTTTTATTTAGTAAATAGATTAGTTTATAGTTTACAATAGATAAATAAATGTTAGTAAGTAAATAACTAAGTTAGTAATTGTTAGTTCTCGGGAAGTTACATTCCCGTAACTAAGTTAAGGTTGGTTCACCGGAATATGTGGCTTTATAAAACTAATATACTCAAATGTAAAATTCATTCGATGAAATTAATATATTTTATAGTTTTGATATTCTTGTGCAATGGTTTAATCTATTTGTTTGTTCTAACATTTTTAATATGGTATCAGAGCATTTATGATTAGCCTTTGAAGAAACAATGAAAAGATTGTTGGCAAAGAAACGTTGAGAAAGAGAAGGACCAGTTGATGATCCATGTGAAGATTCTAATTCATTTGCAAAGAGATTACTGTATGTGAACTCTCATTAATTCATTTGCAAAGAGATTACTGTATGTGAACTCTCATTGCTGCTCATAAAAAGTAAGAACTATATGTGAATTTTTATTGCTGCGTATAAGAAGAATAATGGCGTCAGAAATATACAGCCTCATTAAAATCATGATATCTTTGTCATTTCTTAACGAAATGTAGAAATTAAACATCAGAAATATACAACCTCATTAAAATCATTATATCTTTTTCATTTATTAACGAAATGTAGAAATTCAACATGTTTTGGAAAGCTAATGAACAATAGACTGAAGCCCAGAAAACTTTTGAAGATATTAGAAGTATTTAATGAGCAGTTTGTTGCCAAAAAAATGAGAAGTAATATAGTGACGTGATGGATAAGCGCAAAAGTCTGGTGGAAGCTCCTTCAGTGTTTTTGATCATTAGAAAACTAATACTTTGCAGCCTATAAACCTCTCAACACAATCCCAGATTTTGAGTAAAACAATAGACAAGGCATGAAAGGAATTACTAAGCAGTGACTAAGTAAGTAAGTAAGCAATTTTCCAGCGTGTCATTGATCCTCCGAGGAGTTTAAACAAACTGTGAGTTTCTTATTCTCTGCCAAACATTTACAATATACAGTTATAATGAAAATATGGTTGAAGTATATTGATGATAGGAGTTATAAGGATTTAATAGTGTGAAGTTTATTTTGGAGATATAGGGATTTTTCCTTTTGAAATAAGGTTTAATATTATTTTTCAGAAATAAGGAAGATTTATGGCTGCAAATTAAAGTGGATCCTCTTTCATTTCACGGTGGGCATCATATTTTTCTACTACCAGATAAATATTGTTGCATTTTATTTTGTTGTTGAGACACACATTGTAGACTATGGTCTATGTATAAATGTGTGAAATTATATCTCAAAGTTGATATTTAGATGAGTTGGTTGATGAGGGATTTGATAATTGGTGTGAGAGGTTACAAGTTCAAAACTCACCTCTTTTATTATGGATGGTAAAACAATTTGGAGTGATAAGTGAAAAATAATGTGTTTTATTTGTAGTAATAAGGTGATTGGTGTAGAAAGATTGGAAAAATATTTTTATGATGATTTGATAATCTAAAGTTAAATTTGTATGCATTAGAGTAATAAAAAGACAATGTGTTTTATTGATGTATGGGTCCATCATTGGGCGAAATTGACACATATTTTTTGAGATTTGAACATGGCTATACATATGTTTGATCTTGAAACCATCCCTGATAGAGATTTAAAAGAATTGTGTGCTTGTGCTATCAGAGATTCTCCTGTGACATTAAATGCATAAAGTGTAGCAGAATAAATTGGAGGCAAAAGGCAATGGAGGCAGGAGGTCTTTTGTCATCCCGAGATAGCTTCTCGCTCAGGGGTGATTATTGCATGAGAAGCACTCATTTTCGATTTGTGTCCCTTCATAGAGTGAGGGGGGGCTTGGCATTTTGTGACAGTATATGTGGATAGTGTAACTTCTAAAATAGGTGGAGTTAGTGTATCTGCATTTACTCAGTTTGTGTATAGTGTAATCTTTGAAACGGGTGGGATTAATGTATTAACAATGGTTCTATATAGCAAAGGATGAATTGTTTCCACAACACTGGAGGGATATTGACACACTTGGAGGAGATGTGGACCCTTAGAGGAGAGTTGTTCTTTCGTTAGCAACACTTGAGGAGGCATTTTGACACACTCGGAGGAGATGTGGACTTTCAGAGGAAAGTTGTTGTCTCATTGTGCAAGGACGTTGAGAACACTTTATGTTCTCTCATGTTGTGCAGAGTTTTGCAAGTTCTACAGTCAGGAGATCGATGGCATTAGTCTGGTGTTTCTTGGGTGAGCGAGGAGGATTGGTGAAGGTGCTTCATCAAAGTCTCCAGAAGGGCTACTATGTTCGGTCCTTGCGGTGTTCCGTCCTTTGTTCGAGATAATGTAATAAGGGGGGGAATGTTGGTTACATGTAAACCTTAAAGGGGGATATTAGAATAAAATAAGGTTTACATATAGTTAAATTTATATTTAGTAAATAGGTTAGTTTATAGTTTACAATAGATAAATAAATGTTAGTAAGTAAATAGCTAAGTTAGTAATTGTTAGTTCTCAGGAAGTTACATTCCCGTAAATAAGTTAAGGTTGGTTCACATGAATATGTGGCTTTATAAAGCTAATGTACTCAAATGTAAAATTCATTCATATCCCGATGAAATTAATATATTTTATATTTTGATATTCTTGTGCAATGGTTTAATCTATTTGTTTGCTCTAACATATTCAATTATTAGGACTCCTTATCAAAATATCGTCCTTGTTTGTGGAGTCTCACATTTCAGATTTGGAAAATTCTTTAGAGGATTTGCATTAGTACCTTTTTGTTGACATTGATGTCATCCAATCTTTTGTGTTTCTAGATGTAATTAAAATTTTTCCCTCTCTTGGTTCCACTTCTTTAATGCAGGTCAAGATCCAGGGGCTTTATCAAGCGACCATATTGAGTAGCCAAATAATTAACATGAGACAACAAAACCAAATGCTTCTCTATTCGTATGCAAGAGATGATTATAATAGGAGTACAATTTGCACTATAAATGCATTGGCCTCAGCCTTACAATATTCAGATGTAGACCAAACTGATCATGCAATCTGGAGAACCTTTTGGAAGCTCACAAAAATGTATTACAGTCATTGATCAAGGAGAAGTCTAGGAAAATCTCCCATCATAGTACGTTTTTCCTCAATTTATAATCTCCTAAGGCTTCCACGGACCATTTTACACGCTTAGGTCACATGTCACATCCTTATTCATCCTTGGAACGGTCGTATAGATGGTTAAAATTGATTTTTGGCACTTTCTGTGTGATTTGCAAGGAAATCACGCCTTACCAGATGCGGGGATATCCAGCGCCACTGAACATCGAACATCATGTAGAAAAAGTGGGAAATTCAGCCTCTATCGGATAAAGCAGGGATTTGGCCACCAACCGGATACGTGCAGTGATAGCACTTTTCAGCGTAGATCTAGTCACTGTTGATTTTAGCACAAAGTCCTAACAAGCAATGCAGTGGAGAAAAGTGGCGTCACAGAACAAGCAGGGGTTTTGGCTATAACCGGACATATCATGTGAGGCCATATTTTAGCACAAGTTGTAACGCCCCGCCATGGAACTCCAAAGAACAACACAACTATGCTATACAAACAGGACAATTTTTTTTTAAATGAAAAAAATAACAAAGTAATGTTTAACATATCTACACATATCAATAAACTAAGCATGATCCTCTAGGATTCCATGGCTGCATTACTTACCAAACCAACACCATAAATTAACTAGCATCAATAGTTCATCCTAAATATATTGCATTAAATGAATAAACACATACATTTCAATTTTATAGCATTAGTTAAGTAATCAACAGGATCATGTATACAAAACTATATGTGTATATACAAATCCCTATACATATGAGTACATCATTACATTGTTTACACTATCACCTTTTTGATTACATTGGAATACATACATTATAATTTAACTGAAACATAGGGCTAGTACATGAGCATAAATAACTCTCCTCAAACTGATACAAGATCTGGAATCTATCACACAAGATACATCCTTCTTGCACACGAACAACAGCAAGGGAAAAACCAATGGAGAATAAGCACATCCACCTAACCATGTGAAACCCTAAGGTCCACCCCCCGTGCTAGGAGATAACATAAGGTCCCACTACAACAACCAGTCACGTAGACAATAAACTATAAGGAGTAAGGACTACACATGACTCCAATACAACACAGGTCAATAACACAAGTAACTCAAACATCACTTCCAGAGGCAATCACACAACGAATGGAAAGAACACAACTAGGGAGTGCTAGACTGCAGTAGGAAGGAGTGTCATCACATGGTCCTGACATGGGTTATCATGACAGTCTCTCACTAGACGCCGGCCCCATAGGGTGACTACGGAACCAACATTCCTTTCGTGAGGACAAGGAAGTTGACTTTGCCAACCAGGCCTTCTCATCCCATCCTTAGTCTAAACAAGCACTACAGGCATGGGTGAGGTATCCAATTATCTTGTTTAATGTGAACTACCCAACCTCCTAATTCATTAATTAAGTTATCACTGAGTTAAGAAACTCCCACATGGGTTATCCTGGACACCACTTTGGGCTCCGGCCCCCATTGAGAGCCACTCCCCTACCTGCATCTAGAAAAACCTATCCATCAAGCATAGAAACTATCATCATAACAACAAGTATACATGAACAATGCAAGGTATTAACCTTCTTGCATACCAACTTAATCACAAGGACAATTTCACAATACATTGCCCATAGCTTCCAAGTGAAGCAATCCATAACAACATACTCCTTTTACGATTACCAATGTCTCCCCATTTACAAAATCCAACACAACATTTTAATGCATGTTCAATACAATTAATGAACCACTACATCCATGAAGGACTTTATTTCCACCCCATGATACATTTACAACATAGAATATGAAATCAAGACAACATCCTATGCCTCTGGAAAACTAAACCTCGTCAACATGACCCTATTACAACCAACGATTCAACTTACATTTGTAATTAAACTCGCAATAGACCAATTTTCTAAAAGCAATACTTATAAATCAATTTTCAAATACAATGCTTATAATCCAATACAAATCTATCAATCAAATTCCAACTTAACATAACCATTGTAATTAAATCGATTAAATTTCATCAACATTAATATATAGTCATATTGATTCTCATTTAACCGCATTAAATAATTGCAACAATTACAATTCTATTTACAATGTTTGATTTAAATATACACATCTATAAAAATATACTTCCCATCAAAACAATAGGAACTCATTATCTTATTAAATTAACTTACCCGATGATTTTACCATTCCAACTAAAGAATTACAATTATCAATAACAATGAATAATAACATTATTCTAAATTTCTAATTTATATTTAACTAATCAACTATTACATTTAGAAATAATAATAATAATATATACCATGGATCATTGGATAGCAAATATTTTTCATCCAAAGACAAGTAATAAATATCGTTAAATTTTATTATCTGACAAATCTAATTTTTGAACATTTTATATGAGGCTATTCAATTGAAAGTGAAAAATAGCCCATAGAGATATACTGTACATTTATACATTGATTATCGAGCCTCCTTAATATTCTCCTAAAATTAAGAAAATACGAAGATATAATTATATTTACATATAAGGATACATATATATCATTATAGTAACTATTATAAAGCATCTATTAAAATATAATGCGAGTCGGATAGTTATCTACATTATAATTGAAATCCAACCCTAATATCAATATTTAAGAGAACCCTAATTATGTATGACAAGCACGGAAATTGCTGAATTCCAAGATAAGTGCTAAATGTATTTGTTAACAAAATTTTAGAAACTTTCCACCACTTGCAATTGAAGGGCGTAAACCAAATTCAATGACCTTTACCAGTATTCTTCTTCGCATGGGACATAATGGAAACTTTGGGACAGGTAATGGACATCCATCGATGCAGAAGGATAGAGGAGTCTTGCCAGATGTGGTTGCATCTGCCTCACGCAAACATGAATGCAAAATATGGAAATACAGGCAAAGCACGTGAATTAATTGACAGACGCCTCAAGAGACGTCATCTCACAGAATTAATGATTGCAGGATGCACACAAAATGGACTTGTTGAAAAGGCTTTAGAAACTTTCAAACAAATGCGATGTCAAAGCAGAGGCAGGCACGCGAGTTGTTTAATAGAATACCTCAAAAAGATGTCATCCTATGGAATGCAAGGATTGCAGCATACGCCAAAATGTATTTGTTTAAGACTTTCAAGCTTTCAAGCAATAGCGATTGGCAAGTTTAAAACCAGACTCTGCAACCTTTGCCACATCGACCCAGCTTGAGCGTGCGGCCATGGAGATTTAGTGGATGGGAGCTGAACATACTTCGATCACATTTGTTACCCTTACTACATTACACCTACAGTGATCATTATGTGTACAAGGTTGACCTTGCCCACGTCGGGCTTTATTGAGGACACCCTAAACTTTTCTATTAAGATGCTTGTTAAACTGGTGAAGGTTGTATGGTTGTGTTTCTCCTTAGTGTTGGTAGATCGCATATGGATATAGGCTATATTTAAGGATTAAAAGAACTTTAGAAACTATCAACAAATTCAATTGCAAAGATTATAGGTTACACACAAAATGGATATGTTGAAAAGACCTCTGAAACTGTTAAACCAACGCAATTGACAGGAGTAAAATCAGATCTAAAACATTTACCAGCATCCCTTTTAACCTGCGGTCTATTTGGAGCAGGATATAAATGCACAAACAGAGCACACAACGGTTTAACCGATACCTTTTCTCTTGAAATGTAATGATTACAGGATATGCACAAAGCGAAATTGTTGAGAGCAATAAAACTTCCAAACGAATGCAATTGACAAGCAAAATTGAAGCATAGGTACGATCTATGAGCTATTTGACAGATACCTCAAAGAATCGTCATCTCATGGTATTCAATGATTTTAGGATACACACTAAATGGATTTGATGAAAAGGCTTTAGAAACAATCAAGCAAATGCAATAGACAGGTTTAAAATTAAGATCAAACGGTCAAAGAACAAACTTTAGCCACATTTGCAACCCTAATTGCATTATGCCTACAGATAATCATCAATGTGTTTGGATAGGCAGATCGCCTATTTAATTGCTGATAAGGCTTTAGAAACAATTCATGAAACTAACAATACAAGAGAGATGCAATCATTAATAGACTGACATTTAAATTTTCCTAAACTAGATCTTTGATGGTGAGGTATGGATGGCACAAGCATCAATTGCCCAACTATTATGACAAATAAGATTATTCGTCGGAGTGGCATGAATAAATTGAATTGCTTATCTTAAGGCACAAACTGGATTTGTTGAGAATAAATTGTTACTATAATGAAGATGCCTAAATCCATTAACAAGGTGCATCGATGGCCAATACACAAGGTTAATACATATAACCAGGAGAATATAGGCAGCAGCAAATGCATTGATGGAATTATTGTAAAGACATCAAAGAAACAACGATAAAATTTAGAAATGAATGAAACTTAGTTCCGAACACTTGACTGGTTGTGGGGTTGATGTTGCTCCTAGATCCAATCCTGCGGCTCCAGCCTCCTCCCTTTACCAATCTTCGAAATTCATTTTTTTTAACAAAGAGAGAGAAATAGAGATCCCCCCAAATTTTCCAGAACCTTCTTCCACCTTTCTAGGAGGCACAACACATGATCCTATGCCAACTATGTGACAACCATTTATTACTTTGTAAATTTTCATTAAAATTTTATTTTTATTATTTTAATGTTAAACTATGAATTTATTTTATTATAAGTTATAATTGTTTATATATATATGATATTCCCATTAAATTAATTAAATTTAATAAAACAACTTCATAATTCCACCCCTTTACATTTATTAATCTCCATAATATTGTTTATTCAAATTTAGCTTGCAATTAAATTTATTTTATTGTGGCAATAAACCAAGCATAAATCAACACTTCTAATTAAATATCCTAAATATCAAACGATACCTGACCACTATGCACAGTCGACAAGCAAGACCACAACAACGGAGACAGATTGTCATGTCCATACTAACAACACTGACTGGGTACAAAACTGAATACTCATCCTCTTCAAGGATGGTGGCTAACTAGAGGACCTTATGTTAACTCCGCTCAACAAATTTCCATTGGTTAAGGCACGCTCAGACCCGTTAATTCAGGTGGAGTCGATGCCTGATACCTGCAACTTGCAGCAAACAACACAGTTGAGCATAAAGATATATAATCACACAATCATACACACTATGAAAGGAAATCGCAGTGTAGTAGGGTACTCACGTATGAGTAATGTGACACTATTCCTTTCACAGAAACACATCAAACAAGTAACTACATTACGCATCACAATCAGTTATTAAACAATCAAATACGAGCAATCACCAATAATAGCATCATAACCATAATTAGATAACCCATAAAGCTCTAAATTAAATTAATCCACATCATCTAGTATGTCCATAAACCAGTCATAGCATAAACATAAACACCAGTAATTAAAGCATCATCAAATATCTTCATAACAGTAGGTCTATCATCAACTAAGTAACATCAACTAACATCATAACAATGAGTCTACCATCAACAACATGTCATAATGTCTAGTCCTAGTAGAATAGCTATCAGTCTATCAAAAAGAAAAATGAGGGGCACTACACAAGTGCACAGAAGCATTTTTAGCACAAACTTGCTTATTGAAGGCTAGCACGGATATCCGATGTCACCGAATTTTGGCGCCAAGTGTAGTAAACATCAAAAGCTTCGTTGGGGCATAACTTCACCAATTTTGATCAGATCTTCACCAAAATTGAGATACAGATACCCATTTGGGCCTTCTTCAAGGTCAATCCATCACTTGGCCAACTTCTTTAGGAAAATTCTGTAAAATTGACCAATCAACTCTTGCGGCAACTCCTGCAGCAAACCAAACAACAAGAAAGTAAAACAAATCTTTTTGGTTGATGAGGATTGCACGTGAACCCAGATGCTCCTACATCAAACACACCGGGTAACTGAAATGTTTCATGAGTTGAAAACTCATGAACATTTTGGCAAGTCTGGAGCTGGAATCCCAAACTTGACTAGTTCTACAACACTCAGCCAAGAGGCTTCATCTGTAGTTTTGTTCTTCCATCGGACCAGATACTCCATGTACTCCTTTCCTCTAGTCTTATTAGCCATTCGGGAGCCAATCACCTTATCCACTTCTTTCATCTTCTTTTCAGACAACTGATCTATCCACCCTTGTGCATCAGGTGAATGTGAATGTGGACCTCCTTGTAAACTTGTCTCTCCTTCATGGAACTTTTATAGATCAACATTGAATATTGGTGATATGTCTATCCTAGCTGGTAACTCGATCTCATAGGCATTGGATGATAACTTCCTCAACACCTTGCACATACCTATCTTCTTCAATTTCAACTTATTATATGTTTCTTGTGGAAACCTTTATTTCCTCAAGTATGCCAAAACTAAGTCTCCAACTTGAAACTCTTGTTCCCTCCTATGCACATCAGAATACTCCTTATACTTGTTGGCACTTTTCTCCAACTGTCCCTTCACCTCCTTGTGAACCTCATGAAGGTATTCTACAAAATCTTCTGCAACAACACTCTTCATGTTCAACTATGCACTATCTTGGAGTTCATCAACACCCCTTGGGCTATACCCATAAACTATTTGAAATGGACTCCTCCCTGCACTTCTATTCACTGAATTATTGTAAGCAAATTATGCTTGTGCCAAGATAAGATCCCATGGATGTGGTTTGTCTCCCACCAAACACCTCAATTTGCCCATCAGTCTGAGGATGATAAGCTGAACTGAATCCTAATTCAATGCCCATTCTCTTCCATAATGTATGCCAAAATGGCCAACAAAATTTGTGTCCCTGTCTGAAACTATGCTCTTAGGCAATCCATGCAACCTGACTACCTCTTTGAAAGCAATGTAGCTATGTGGGATGCATCACTAGTCTTCTGACATGGTATGAAATGAACCATCTTCAAAAATCTATCCACAACAACAAAAATGGAATCATGAGCTCTCTATGTCTACGGCAATCCCAAAACAAAATCCATACTTATATGCTCCCATAGTCTATCAGGTATAGGCAATGGCTGATATAGTCCTATATTATGTTGTGCTCCTTTAGCATGTTGGCAAATCCTACAGCCTTGTACCAGTTTCTTCACATTTGCATTCATTCCAAGACAAAAATAACTTTCATTCAGTTGTGCCATTGTCTTATCTACTCCAAAATGTCCACTCAAACCTCCACTATGCTTTCCTCTTATTAGGTTCTCTCATTGAACCTCTAGGTATACACAATTTATGTCCTTTGAACAACAGACCATCTTGGATAAAATATCCCATCCAAGGTGTCCTATCTCGCACTATTGGACTTTTACTAACTATCCATGCTTCCTTAAACTCAGGATCATCATGATACAAATCCTTCATTACATCAAAGCCACTAACATTGACCCTTAACTCATTCATTAATAAACATCTTCTGATAAGTGCATCTGCTACCCGGTTTGACTTACCACTTCGATGTTTCAAGATAAAAGAATAACTTTGCAAGAACTCCACCCATTTCATATGTCTCTAGTTTAGCTTACCTTGACTATTGAGGTACTGCAAGGCATGATGGTTGGTATATAAAGGAAACTCATTTGACAGCAGGTAATGTCACTACTTCTTTAAGGCCTGTACTATAGCATAAAATTCTTGGTCATAAACTAAGTATTTCCTCTTTGCTTCATTGAGTTTCTCACTGAAGTAGGCAATGGGTCTACCTTCTTGACTTAACACTTCCCCAATTGCACGACCACTAGCATCACAATCTACTTGAAAAACTTTGCCAAAGTCTGGCAATGCCAATACTGGTTGTTCCATCACCTTCTTCAACATCTAAAAACTATTTTCCGCTACAGCTGTCCATTGGAACTCTTTCCTAACACCCTTCATTGTTTCGGTGATTGGTGCACATATTCCACTAAACTTTCTAATGAGCTTCCTATAGAAGCTCGCCAAGCCATGAAAACTTATGGCGTCAAACATGTTTCTGGGTGAATGGACCCAAATACTCTTGCCATCATGAATGGACTACATGTCATATTGCCAAGGTTTGCCCAATAGAAGGTGGCATGCATCCATTGGCATAACATCACACATCAGCTCATCTTTGTAATTTCCAATCTGAAATTTGACAAGGCATTGTTCACTTACCAATAATTGATGTCCCTTTTGTAACCAAGAGACCTTGTATGGGGTGGGGTGTTTCAACCGTTTTAGATTTAACTTCTCCGCCATTTCTTTTGACACTAAATTGTCAGTATTGCCGCTCTCCACAATGACCTTACAATATTTCCCTCCAAACTTACATCTAGTTCTAAACAGATTTCTTTGCTATTCGGTTTCTTCTCGTATCTTCTCTGGTGCTAGAAGAATTTTTCTCATCATCAAGGATTCTCCATCATCAGCTTCTTCTCCAACTTTTGGTGAGGCTACACTAGCCACACTTGCCTCCTCAGCTTGTGCTATATGGACTCTAGTCTCTTTTCCTTTGCCACTGCTTTGTTGTATGCCCTATGTCCAACCTGTCTGCACTGGAAACATGTTCCAGTGAACCCTCTTCCAAAATTTTCTCTACATCGAGAATAATCACCCCTTTCTCTACCTCCTTGGGTATTGGCATGAGAAGAACTTGTTTCTCCTTGCTTATCCTGAGATTCACGTCCAGGATTTGACTGCCCTCTTCCTTTGGAGGGTTTACCTCATCCTCTAGAGCTATTCTACCTTCTAGGGATCTTTTATTCTACCTTCAATGCAAATTGATAGGCTTCCTCTATGCTGGTAATTCTGACCATGCTAATTTCATCTTGAATCGAATAATGCAACCCATTTACATACTTGGATATCTTCTCGGCATCATCTTCAATGTGACCAGCCCTGATCTTCAATCTATAAAACTCTTCAGTATAGTCTTGCACACTTTTCTCCTTCTACCTGAGGTTTTGCAACATCTTGAACATGGTGATCTGATGATTAGCAGGAAGAAATTTTGCCTTCAACTTGGTTAACATCCTCTCCCAGGTCTTAATCTTTTCCTTCCCTTTTCTTTGTCTCTCAACTTGCACATGATCCCACCACAGAGATGCGTGTCCTTTAAGCTTTGAAGCTGCAAGTTTTACCCTCTTAGGGTCCTCAATAGATTCCAACTTGAAAAACTTTTCCATCTCTGAAAAGTCTATCAACTCATCTGGTTTCAAACTATCGTTATAACTGAGTAATTCAACATGGGGTTTACTGGCAATCTTTATCATTGCATTTAGAAACCTCCTCTCGTATCCTTCTTCTGCTTCCTCTTCACTGACATCTTTCTCCTCATTATCACTTACATCTGCTATGGGCACTCCTCTGCGTTGCGTTCTCTCCATTGCATCTAGCCTAGTCGTGATGCCTCTCAGCATTTCTGCCAATGCTACATCTCCAATCCTTGGAGGTGGTCCTCTCCTTCTGTCTCAGTGTGCCATGTCTACATATCCTCTGCAGTAATCCCAAGGCCTCAAGGAATGCAAAACCTTGCTCTGATACCACTTAATGCAAATCAAGATCCAGGGGTTTTATCAAGCGACCAAATCAAGTAGCCAAATGATTAACACAAGACAATAAAACCAAATGATTCTTTATTCATATGCAAGAGATGATTACAACAAGGGTACAATTTGCACTATACATGTATTGGCCTTAGCCTTACAACATTTAGATGCAGACCAAACTGATCGTGCAATCTGGAGAACCTTTTGGAATCTCATAAAATGAATTACAGTCTTTGACCAAGGAGAAGTCTAGGAAAATCTCCCATCATAGTATATTTTTCCTCAATTTATGGGCCCCTGAGGTGGCCGCTGACCATTTTACATGCTCAGGACACATGTCACATCCTTATTCGTCCTTGGAATGGCCGTACATATGGTTAAAATTGATTTTTGTCACTTTCTAGGTGATTTGCGGGGAAATCAGGCCTTACCAGATGCGAGGATATCCAGCGCCACCGGACATCAGACATCATGCAGAAAACACAAGAAATTCGGCCTCTACCAGACAAAGCAGGGATTTGGCCATCAACCGGATATGTGTAGTGACATCACTTTTCAGCGCAGATCCAGTCACCATTGATTTTAGCACAAAGTCCTAACAAGCAATACAACGAGGAAAAGTGGCGTCACAGGGGTTTTGGCCGCAACTGTACAGAGACATTTTTAGCACGAACTTGCTTATTGAAGGCTAGCACGGATATCCGGTGTCACCAGATTTTGGTGCCAAGTGCAATGAACATCAAAAGTTCCGCTGGGACATAACTTCGCCAATTTTGATCAGATCTTCACCAAACTTGAGATACAGATACCCATTTGGGCCTTCTTCAAGATCAATCCATCACTTGGCCAACTTCTTTAGGAAAATTCCCCAAAATTGACCAATCAACTCTTGCAGCAAAATAGACAACAAAAAAGTAAAACAAATATTTTTAGTTCATGAGGATTGCACGTGAACCCGGATGCTCCTACATCATTCTTTGTTTGGGAATTTAGTTCCTATTTTGGAGGAGACATCTTTTCTCAGCATGTGGACGCCAAAGTTGTATTCAAAGACACACATCTGGATTTGGCTTCCCTCTTCATCTAGGTTGTGGGAATGGATTCTACATTCACTTGTGGATTTGTTTATACCTAAGGGGAGAAATATTGTTTATAGGCAATGGATTATTTTCTTTCTTTGAGCATTCACCATTGGCATAGAAGTTACATCTTTATGGAGGGGGCACATCTCATTCATTTTCTCTCTCTTATTGGGAAGGGGAGTATTCATTATGTATTTGTGATGGAATTGGTTGTTAGTGATCCATCACTTCTACATATTTGTTTGTTTTCTCTCTTTTAGGGAGGATTTTTTGTTAAGAAAGGTGTCTCAACCTTGCAACTATAAAAGGTTTCTATTCTTCCCAATTTTGGTCTTTTCGAATACCCTTTATCTTGATGAATGGTTTAGAACTTTCAAAATTTCTAAAAGGGGCTAAAAATGGCAGGGCTTACTATTTTTAGTAACTCTACATTTGAGCATGGATGGACCTGAAATTTTTCTAAAAGGTGTGAAACTTCCAAGTAAACATCTTAGGTGAGTTTCGACTCAAGATCATACCTAGATTGCAAGATATTAAAATTTTCATTTTTTGAAACTCTCAAAAAAATTTCAAACTTAGATTTGAGGCACTTAGAGGTCCCTAAATGCCCTAAAATTTGTTGTAACTATCTAAACATGTTATATATTGATAAATCTCTTCACGAGATTTCTAATGCATCAAACAGTTCATCAATCGGACACCCAGATCAAAAGTTATGGCCTCAAGAAGTTGGGCCTCCCATTTGGGAAATGTAAAAATATACTGGACACTTAAAAGAGTTGTAAAGGGGAAAGTTACACATGTTGGTATGTGATTTGGCACATCACAAGGCATCTTTGATTGGAGATAATTTGAGCGCCACTTTTGGGTGGTTTTGGCTCATGGTTTTGTAATTGCCATTGACAGTTTACTGTATTGTATCTCCTATATATCAGGAGCTTGAGATGGAGGTTGTGTGTAAGAGTCTTATAGGTGTTGAGTTGTCTCTAGATCTCTAGTTGGTTAAACTCCTATAAGAGATTGCTCTGCAAGTATATTGCAATCTTCTTGATTCTTGAATAATATATTGGGTGTCTTTGGAGTGTGGGGTTTTTCTCCCGAATGGGTTTCCCCATGTAATTACTGTGTTGTGGGATGATTGCTATTTGTGTTTATTTCTGTAACTATTGTGAAGATCTGAAAAGTTTTGCATATCCCTCCCCTCAAGATTAGTGTAAGAAGTTGTTCCCCTACCTTAGCTTCCTTACAAGTGGTATCAAAGCTAGATCACCTTTGGTTTTAGTTGTGGGTTGTTGGGTTTTTTGAACTAATCCAATTTTGAGTGGGAGCTTATGCAGAAGATATTATGTGATATTGTTACAAGAATTTTTAGATGGAGAGCACATCAGGAAGAATATAGGTGGAAAAATTTTCTGGTGACAATTTTGAGATGTGGAAGTTGAAGATGGAGAATCTTTTAATTGATCAAGATCTATGGAATGCTATTGATGAGAATGTTTCAAGGCCTATAAGTGTACTTTGGTTGCTAAATATGATGTTATGGACCGTAAAGCCAAGGTTCTAATCAGATTGTGCCTGACAAACTTTGTTTTAATCAATGTCCATGAAGAGCCCTCTGCAAAGAAACTAAGTGAGATATATCAAGCCAAATCTTTAGTGAACATGATTTTCTTGAGGAAGAAATCGTATTCCTTGAGAATGGAAGAGGGTGGATGAATTACAAACCACCTTGAAGCATTCAATATGTTGGTGGCTCAATTGGCATCAGTTGGTGTAAAAATGGATGAGGAGAGATGTCAGATCATGCTTTGTTCTTTGCATGATTCATGGGATTCTCTTGTTATGGCGATTGGGAGTACTTCTATTATCTTGAAAGTTGAAGATGTTGTGGGTTCTTTGTTTTCTGAAGAAATGAGGAGGAAGATATCCATTAGTTTCAAAGAAGCCTTAAGTGTTCGTGGAAGACCCAAAGAAAAAGGCAAGAAGAGTGAGAAGCATGACAAATCCAAGTCTAAAAGGAGATCCAAATCTCCTAGAAAGTCCAAACTTATTTGTTGGAATTGTGGTAAGCCCGGACACTCCCGTAAGGAGTGTAAAGAAGAAAAGAAGAAAAAAAGAAGAATTTTTATTTCTAATTATGAGTCCGAGAAGGAAGATGGTGATGCGTTCATTGCATCTTTTGCCACTCGTGTAGGTAATGATGTATGGTTAATTGACTCATTTGCATTTTTCCATATGATCCCTAATAGAGATTGGTTTTTTGAATATGAAGATTTTGATGGAGGTAAGGTGTACTTGGGTGATGATTCTCTTTTAAATATTGTTGGTTGTGGTAAAGTTAAAATCAGATTTCTTAATGGTAGTACGAAATTTATTATCTGTGAGAAAACTAATAGATGCAGGTGTGCAAGTAGTCTTTTCTAATTCAGGATGCAATATGGTAAGAGGTGTTATGGTGATTGCTAGAAGTGTCAAATTTGGCACATTGTATAAGCTTGATGCATGCACTGTTGAGTGCAATAGTACTTCTACGAAAGACAAATCTATGACTACTTCATTGGAAAAGGAGAGGGTTTCATTTTCAGTGGATGGTCATGGTTTCTAGGTACCTAAGGGTGCTATTTCTTCTAAATCAAAATTGTATGCAGAGGGGTCATCCCACAATAATGGGTTACACTTTTTGGCCAAACTTGACATTGAAATCGACATTTTGAACTAAATCTTCACTTTCTAACACCTATAGCCGCTAAACCATTAGGAATTTGAAGATGATGCGAACTAGTGATTTGTGAGATTTTGTCTGTAGATTGTAAATATGTTTTTAAAAAAATTGGAGTTAGATTGTAAAATTTTTTGCGTCTCCTTTGATAACTAGTTTTTAATAGTAAACAACATTTTTTTAAAGTGATGTGTATTCTGTCGCACATAACTTTTTTTCTACAAAGGATAAAATTCTAATTCTTTTGAATTTAGATTGGTAACACCGATATCTAGAGGATGCATTTGGTTTCATAATATTTTGTTGAATATTTTTTTAATTAAGTTGTGAAGTCAAACCAATTATAATTTAGACATAGACGTATTCTATCCAACATAACTTTTTTTGTATGTATTAGAATTCAATTTTGTTTGGTTGGAATAAGAACATCAATACCTAGAGGACATGTATTTTTTAGAATTTTGTTTTCTCTATTTTTCTATTTTTTTGTATGTGTGAAACAAAGACCTTGATGTTCATTGAAAAACCTACATTCATAAGAAATAAAAAATAAATATAATAATCAAATTAAATATATTTAAAATTATATTTTTTGGGAAGCTTATAATAAGGAATACATACTTACAAAACATAAATTTTAAATGTTTTCATTTGATCCCCCAAAAGGTAAGTCAAAAGTGGTTTTTTATAAGCATTTTGATATGTGTAGAGAGGACTCCATTGTAGGTATTGTTTAAAACTAGTGGGGTTCTATCCAAGGGGGTTTGAATCTAAGGGGTTTTGATCAAACCCTCTTCAATTAAAATCTTTTAAATTGAACCATTCAATGCTTAAATCATTATATTTTTTGAAAATATGTGATTTTAGCAAAAATGGGGATGTCCCGGAAAGTGTAACCCATTATTGTGGCAACACCCAGATAAGACTATGTTATGGCACCAGAGATTAGGCCACATAGGAGAAAAGGGTCGAAGGACCTTGAAATATAAAAAAAAATGTTGAAAGGTTGACTGATTGTAATCTTGATTTTAATTTTTGTGAGCATTGCAATTATGGTAAACAAAACCAAGTTCAGTTTTACTCGAGTTCTCATAAATCTTGTGGTGTATTAGATCTTATTCATTCTGATGTATTTGGTCTTGTATGTAAGGACCCAACTCTTTATTAACAAAATAATACTAACTCTGAATTTGAAAATGCCAAGGGAAGAAGAATTTTGATCAATAGATACAGAGAATGTAGATTTTTTAAAGAAGTGCTCAATAAATGTTATAGAGGTTAAACAACTAGAGCTGAGTTTTTTAAAGTCATCAATACATGAAAAGATCACCAATCTTAATCTAGTGAAGAGAGAAGGTACATTACACAAGACAACATATAAAAACAATTGATCAACACATACCTTAAGTTTTTTCATTACACCCTACATTCATTTCTGACAACTTTCTTTTTCTCTAGCAACTTGGATTCTTATCGTCTGTACAAAACTAGCTAGACCATCTTATGTTAATCTGGCTTAGAATCATTATACAAAAAGTTAAGGTCACAATATTTATAGAAGCTAAGAATCGAATACCTCACCATTCCTTTGCACTTGAGTACAAGAGGCTTCTTGTTATCTGACTTGCTCTTTTACATTTTTGAGATTACGATAATTATAAAAGAACACCCTATATCCGGGGGACCTAAGTACTGGGGGCATCCTTTGCCTTCCAGACTACCTACATACCATGTATCCACGGTATCAAGGTCCCCTCCAGATGCGACTGATACTGAGATTTGTGAATATGTAGTTATGTCTTGCACTATGTTTGATGCAACTGTGAGTGGGTATGCAACCCTTTCTAGTGTTTATTCCTCCCTAGACAGTTCTTTGTCGGCTGCCACCCACTCAGGTGAAACAGAGACGGAATCCTAAGGAATCATCTATATGCAAACACCTAAAGGGGTGTTTGATGTGATGTTTAGTTGTTTGAAATTCAAGTTTACCTAAGACAAGTTCATCTCCAAATTCATTTACTATTTTAACAATAAAAATTTACACCAAGAGGTTTCTCAATAGATTTAATCATGATATTCCTAATCTTAATTGGAATACTACTTGCAAGATCAAACTGTATTTCAATACTCTTAAGGTCACGTAAATCTAAGCATATAAGTGAATACTCTATGATCTATAAATTCTATGATCCTCATCTCAAGGGTTAAGAAATATATCAATTATTAAAGAGAAGATGATTAATTATCTTTAAATTACAATGATTATAGCATAGTTACATCTATAGTTCCATTAGTCAACTCGGGGGAATAAAGGTCTCCCAAGTTACTACTGTCACATGACTAGACTTTAGGTTATAAACGTAAATTTCTTCAAGGAAAAAACATAGGCTATATTAGTCCTAAGACAATGATCTATTCAAGTAAAAAGTACATAAATGCTTTATTAAGTTACACCAAGGACCATTATTATTGTAAGATCCTTTTTGTATTAAATCAAGTGAGAATCATTATATCCTCGCCACATGATAAAAATGGAAAGTAACTAAGTTTGATGCATTGTCCAAAATTGAAGTGAAAATACCAAGGAAACCTCAAGTAGAGAAATATATCAACACTAGCACATCTAAAAGTGGAAGACTAACTCAAGGAATATAACATGGCTCTAGGGTATGCATTAGCTCTATTCAGTTCCCTTTTATATGATAAGGATGAAGTATATATAAAAGAATAAACATATGGATCAAACTAAATGCCTATAATATTAGAATGCTATTAGAATATACCTAAATCAAGAGAGCTCTACTTACAAGAGCCTTATTAATAAAACATAAGCTATTATGTCTAGGAAAAGTTTTAAATAAGGAAAAGGGCCAAAGGCAATATTCCCCGGTTTTTGTGGACAAAACAACATAGGTAAAACCCATAGAATCCATGAATAAACTAACCAATCCCCATAACATACATAGACTTAAGATTGGTAGCTAGACATTAAAAATACTCAACAAGGATTTTATGACTAAACTCTAATATTTTTAACTATTTTATAATAACATAAGATAAAGATTAACCATATGGAAAAACTAAAAAAAAAAATGGTAATGACCCTAATGACTTGCTCTCCATGTGAAAAGGGGATGTTCAATATAGCTAGATGCAATAGCTCACCAAGCCCGGATGATGAACACAATCATATTGTCCTTCATATTTATATACTAAGATAATAAGGAAAGGGTGTTCACAAGTAAGGGTACAATCAAGCTAAGATAGATGCTACCACTACAATTAAACTAATAAACATCTTATGCAAATGTAAGCCTTATTCAAACTCAGAGATAAATAATAGTCACAATAAATGTCATTAAGTTGTAGTTGTAGAAGGAAAAAGGGCATACAATTTACATTTTACATTGAAATTATTATAATTGATCTCAGATGTGAGAAGTTGTGTCATAAGGGTTTTGAATTTTACTACTTCATAAATATCCAACTATCATAGAGATATGATTCTCATTCCTTATCTCAATTCCCGCTCTAACTCCCCCCCTTAAAAGATAATCTTTAATATAAATCTCCATTTGCTTAATCAAAGAAAGGAACGTCCTATGACTAAATTTTTCAAACTACTAACCTAGTACGATAAATATATTGATCTTAACTTCAGGTGGTACCCAGGGCCTATACAAATAGACTTGTAGTATATATGTAAAGTTCCAAATACTCTACCATTAAGCTTTTAAACTAATACATTTTTTTTTAAACTCTAGTTTCTTAGTGCTACCCACTAATTCAAAAGGTCTGTATTAAATGCCATCTAATATAATAGGAACATATGGAAATAGTTTAGCATTTAGCTATGAACTAATATTATATATATATATAAACTGTGATACAATTTATGTATTAAATGTCGTGTACTACCAGTGTGAAATTATAATACTACCACTAAGAAATTAAAATACTGTCATTGAAATTGCAACTAATACATTATTATTAATGCAGGACCATTCCATTTAAATATCATCTACTTAAATGGTCAACCAAATTAATAGCAATTTTACACCTCATTCACAATAGAAAGTGTTAAATATTTGTCCTATTTTTATTGGCTAAAATTAAGTTTTGATTGTTGAAGTGGATGATATTTAAGAATAGCCAGGACTGCAATCTAGATTTAGAGACATATTTTAACAATATTAAAGTTGTAAACTTAAAATGTGAGCATAGCAAACTATTCTAATATTTGATCGTCCGGTTAAAGATTTAAGGGATTTGAAACAATTTCTTCTTTCATAATAATCATGCAGAATAATTACTACAATTAAACAGTGTTGGAAAATAATTTAAGTTAAATGCAAGGATACAATGGCTCAAGGAAACCATATGTGGAATGTGGATGCATAAAAGAAAAGAAGCACTTGAATTGATTGGCAGTCTGCCTCAAAGAGGTGTCCTCTCAAGGAATGCAACGATTACAGGAAATACACAAAACGTATTTGTTGAGAAGGCTCTAAAATGGTCAAACAGATGTGATCAGCCTGTGTAGATCCAGGCACCACAACAATGGCCAACATTCTCTTGTTTATGCGCCAAACTGGGGACTTTCAAATAGGGTATGAACTTCCATAAATGTGTAATGTAGAGAAGATTTTTGATCAGATATTCAGTCAGAATTGCTCGAGTATCATGCCTGTAAAGTGTGGAAGTGTTAACAGGGCATATAAGCTCATCGACAAAGCATTTCTAAGAAATGAAAACTCATGAAATGCACTAACGGCATGGGATCTGCACATAATGTATTTATTAAAAAGGTTTTAGAGCAAATTCAATCGATTGGCTAAGATATAGTTCGGCACCTTTGGCCGTTATCCTTCCCTCCACACCAAAATGAAAACCTTTAGAATAGCATATGGACGTCCAAGAAACCTTTAGAAATTTTGTCAGATGTGGTAATTGCAAGTGCCCTGGTAAACAAGCTTGCAAAACGTGAGATTATAGACAAGGCATGTGAATTATTTCAAGAAAAGCCTAAACGAAATCTGGTCTCATAGAATGCCACAATTGCAGGATATGTTCAAAATGTATTCGTTGAAAAATCCTTAGAAACTTAAAAACAAATGCAACTGGTGGGTGTTAAGCCCAACTTCCCAACCTTTTCCAGCATCCTCCCTGTGTAGCCCAAATGGGAGCATTGAGAAAAAGGGTATGGATATCCATCTAAACATAACGGAAGGAGGATAACTACCAGATGTTGTAATTGAAACTATGCGGGTAGACTTGTATGCCAAATGTGGAAACCTAAAATAGAAAAGCACATGAACTGTTTCACAAAATGCCTTAACGAGGTGTGGTCTCATGGACTGCAAGGAGCGCAGGTATATACACAATTAGGATTTGTTGAAAAGGATTTAGAAACCTTCAAGCAAATGCGACTGGCAGGTGTAAGGTCAAATTCCACAACCTTTGCCATCATTCTCCCTGCCGCTGCTAAAAGGGAGCTTTGGAACAGGGGATTGTGTGTAGTAAATATACAGTGTAAATACAGGGGATTCTTCATTCCAATTGTAAATCTTCCACAATGACAATCAAACACTATCGCCAATTTCAACCTCAAACGTGGGATTATAGCCATTTATTTGTTTCTGTAAATCAGGAGTGATACTTGGCTTCTCAGATGTAATATACACAAAATTTCAAGTTTTCTGTCATTTCCATTTTCTGGTTTCTAAGATGATTTCAAAGATAAAGCAACCCAACCAATCTCCTGCACTTAACCTTCATGATACTTGATATGTAAAGAGAAGATGAAACCCTAAGACTTGTCCCAAAATGAAATTCACACACAAACAAAATACGGAATGGAAAGATTCTTACCTGTGTAGTTGGCAAATATTGAAATCACAAAAAGGGTGACATCCAACAACAAACTACTTGATGACTATGATGAATTGGGTTCTAATGTGGGCACCACTACGAAGACACCTTGAAAGGCAGTAGCTTAAGCAATCTGTTTGAAAAGAATAGGCTTGGCAGAACCGCTAACTTTTTGATCAAAATCCACGGCAGAAAATTTGAGTTTGGGAAAGACTTACAAAGTGTTTAACGGCCTCTTTTTCGGGCTGGGGTTGTGTGCGGGTCTGGGTCCCATAGGCTGCTTTGGCCTCGTGGACGTTATTAAAATCATTCATTCATTCATTCATTCACTGCACTCTAAAGTTCCAGATGAGATACACATACTGCACAAATCTAGCGTTCCTGTAGATTCTCCATGGTGGTTATTTAAAACCCTTCAATTTGGTGAAGATTTGATGACGCTGCAACTCCTCCTTCCTTCCCATTTACCCTGCTTATCCACTCCCTTATGTCGGTCCCCATTTAGCAGTGCTTCTCAAACGGTGGAAGATGTAGGGAATCCGATTTCATGTTTTTTTACTTGTATTCTGTTAATTTTGCCACATACAAACTTGGTTTTCCTGCTTTACCTTGCACTGCCACGTTTAAACAATAATAATATAATAATAACATTTCAAATCTGATTTTATTAACACTATAGATAACCTTGAATTTGAATATAATAACATTAATATTATTTAAACTATAATAATAATAATATTAATGATTTAACTATTATTAATAATTATAATTATTATTTAAAAAAGTGACAATTATTAATATTATAGTAAATGATAAATAATAATATAACATTAAAATAAAATATTACTATTTGAAAAAATATTTGTATAAAGTTTATTTAAATAATTAAATAAAGAAACTATAGACGACTTATCAATTGTCAAGTCAGACTAATTATTATTAATCATTAGAATATATTTATTTTGAAATTGAAACAAATAGGGTCGTGACACTATAGATGTTCCTTCCATTACGAAATCTATATATTATGTTTCATGTATTGATGATAATAGTAGGACATGGGTATATTTTCTAAAGAATAAATCTGAAGTTTTCAATCAAATAAAATATTTGAGGATTGACAATGGCAGTGAATTTTGCTCTAATAATTTTAATAGATTCTATAAAGATTGTGGCATTCAGAGACAAAAGACAACTCCGTATTCTCCACAACACAATGGAGTTGCAGAAAGATTGAATAGGACACTAATGGAGAAGGCTAGGAGTATGCTTAGTGGCGTTGGTCTAGAATAAATGTTTTGAGTTGAAGATATTACTACTGCTTGCTACCTGATTAAAAGGTCTCCTACATCAACTCTTGCTAATAAAATGCCTATGGAGGCATGGTCAGGGCATAAGCCTTCACTAAGACGTGTTAGTGTTTTTGGTTGTGAGGCATATGCACATGTCCCAAAAGAGAAGGGAACAAAGTTGGAGAATAAGGATGTGAAATATATCTTCATTGGGTATAATTATGGTCTGAAAGGATACAAGCTTTGGAACCCTGCTGCAAAGAAGGTAATATATAGTAGAAGTGTTATTTTTAGAGAAACTAGACCTTCTGTTACATTGCAACCAAAAAAAAGTGAACAAAAAGATGCGATTCAATTCCCTTCTACGCCTAAGAAAGTTGAATTGAGGGTCCTAGATAGACACGAAATTAAGAAGATCTCATCTAGCTTTGAATCTTCAGAAGAGGAAGAACCTTCAACTCAACTTGTTTGAAGGTCTACAAGGCATAGACAACCACCTGAAAGGTATGAACCTGATGAGTGGAGATGTACTTTTGCTTTGAATACTAACATAGATGAACCTAGATCTGTAGAAGAGGCATTAGGTATGAATGATGCAAAGTCTTAAAAGATTGCTATAGATAAATACATGGTAGCTTTGAAAAAGTATGATACATGGGACCTAGTGCCATTGCCCGAAGGATGAAAACCTGTTGGTTGCAAATGGGTGTTTAAGAAAAATATTGGTTCAAATGGAGGTATTCAAAAGTACAAAGCACGGTTGGTTGTGAAAGGTTACTCTCAGGTTGAGGGTGTTGATTGTTGTGAGATATTTTCTTGTTGCAAAAATGATGTCCATTAGATTCTTGCTTTCTATTGCTACTACTTATGATCTAGAGGTTGAGCAAATGGATGTGAAAATGGTATTCCTTCATGGTGATTTGGAGGAGGATATTTATATGACACAGCTAGAGCACTACATGGTGAAAGGTAAAAGTAATTTGGTTTATAAATTGAATAAATCTTTGTATGGCCTCAAACAAAGTCTTAGGATGTGGTACCAAAAATTTGATACATATGTGTTGAGTTTGGGATTTGAGCATTATAAATTTGATCATTGTGTTAATTATAAATCTGATGGTGATTGTTTCCTATTTATTGCATTATATGTTGATGATATGTTGTTTGTTGGTAAAGGGAAAGGAATGATTTCAGAACTAAAGTCTCAACTTGCAGCTAAATTTGAAATGAAATATCTTGGTATAGCTAAACACATTCTTGGGATGGAAATAAGAAGAGATAGAGTGAATAGAAAACTATGGCTTGGCTAGAGTAAGTATGTCAATTCAATTTTACAGAGGTTTAACATGCAGGATTGTAGACCATTATATGTTCCTTTTACAATTGGAATGAAGTTATCTGTTTCATAATGTCCAACATCCCCATCAGAGATGGAAGACATGAGCAGAGTGCCTTACCAAAGTGCAGTTGGAAGTTTGATGTATGCTATGGTCTGTACTAGACTAGACATTTCCCAAGCAGTGAAAGTTATTTCTAGATATATGTCTAATCTTGGTAGAGTTCATTGGGATGCAATTAAAAGAGTCTTCAAATATTTGTGAGGTACCTCAGAGTATTCCTTATGTTATCATGGTAATTTGATAGGAGACATGCATTCCATTGATATTCATGGTTATGTGGATTTAGACTGGGTAGGTGATGTTGATAGGAGACAATCCACCGATGCTTATGTGTTTACTTCATTTGGTGGTGCAATTATTTGGATGAGTAAGCGACAGGTTGTGGTTGCTTTGTCCACTACTAAAGTTGAGTATACGGTAGCTACTCATGCTTGTAAAGAAGCCATTTGGCTTAAGAGACTGTGTTCAGATATCATAATAAAGCAAGGTGAAGTGACACTTTATTATGACAGTCAAAGTGTGATCTGCCAAGCTAAGAACCCAACATTTCATGCCAAGACCAAGCATATTGATGTACAGTATCATTTTTTTAGAGATATGGTCAAGGATGGCAAGGTGAAGCTAGTTAAGGTAGAGACTTTGATGAATGTTGCAGATTCATTAACTAAGCATGTGAGCTCAAAGAAGTTCAGATGGTGTTTAGAGTCTATGGGCCTCTCGGCCCCTAGCAATTAAATCATAGTGTTGATACTCCCTTTGCTCTTGCAAGGTGTTTGACAAGTGGGAGAATGTTAGGAAAGGTGTCTCAACCTTGAAACTACAAAAAGTTTTTATTCTTCCCAATTTTGGTATTTTCGAATACCCTTTATCTTGAAGAATGGTTTAAAATTTTCAAAGTTTTCAAAATGGGCTAAAAATGGCAGGGCTTACTATTTTTAGTAACTCTACATTTGAACATGGGTGGACCCAAAATTTTTCAAAAGGTGTGGAACTACCAAGTAAACATCTTGGGTGAGTTTTGACTCAAGATCATACCTGGATTACAAAATATTAAAGTTTCTATTTTTTGAAGCTCTCGAAAAAGTTTCAAACTCATATTTGAGGAACTTAGAGGTCCCTAAATGCCTTGAAAGTTATTGTAACTAGTGAAGCGGGTTATATCTTGATAGAAACATGTTGAACACTTAAAAGAGCTATAAAGGAGAGAGTTACACATGTTGGTGTGTAATTTGGCACATCACAAGGTATCTTTGATTGGAGATAATTTGGGCTCCACTTTTGGATAGTTTTGGCTCATGGTTTTGTAATTATCATTGACGGTTTACTATATTGTATCTCCTATATATCAGGAGCTTGAGATGGAGGTTGTGTGTAAAAGTTTTATAGATGTTGAGTTGTTTTCAGATATATGGTTGGTTATAATTATGTGAAAGCTTGTTCTGCAAGTATATTGTAATCTTCTTGATTCCTGAATAATATATTGGGTTGCTTTGGAGTGGGGTTTTTCTCCCAAAAGGGTTTCCCCGTGTAATTACTCTAAATTGTGGTATGATTGTTATTTGTGTTTATTTTTGTAACTATTGTGAAGATCTAAAAAATTTTGCATATCCCTCCCCTTAAGATTAGTGTAGGAAGTTGTTCCATTATCTTAGCTTCCTTACAATTTTTTCCCATTGGGTTTTTCTCCTTTACTTTGGTTATGAGAGATCTTTGTTTGTAAATGGGTACCTAATCAGGCCTTGTTGTCAGGAGCCATCTTCCCTTTTGGCTTGTGTTTGAAGCCTCCCTAAGTTGCATTTAAGGGGGGGTGTTATGGTGTGAAATTATATTCACACATTATTATAAGTTTATTAGGGAGTCTTTTTAGGGTTTATTTTTTATCATCTCAAGAGCTTTGTGACGTGTCATGATCTTTCTTTTCTCCACTTTTTCTATTTTTGGCAAATGCAGTTGTCTAAATTTATGTATTATTCCTTTGTGGATAATGTATTACACCATTTATTGTTGCATCTTTTCTTTGGTTTTAGTTATTGTGTGTTTCTCTGTCTTGTAGAAGAATTACTATAAAGATCCTTGGCTCCTGTGAGTTTTTTGAGTGATACTAATAGAGATAGTGGTGAACTAATGATTATGTGGACCAATATGGGGTCCAAAAAGTGACCAAAAACTATTTTGAAGCAAAATATGAGATAATGTGACTGTGTTAGAACATGCTTGTATTATAGTGTGCTAGTATTATGGCTTGGGATGGATTAGAAATCTTGAGCCATAATGTGAGCACATTGTAACACACTCACATTATATTTTCCTTAAAAACACACAAAGAGCTCCCTCTTTTGAATTTATAACATGTGTGCATGCATTATAGCATGCACATGTTTCATTTAAATTTGGTTTGTAATGCCACCCTTAGGGTTGGATTTGGCTTCAATATCTGAGCCAAAGGGTTGGGCATGCATGTAAGTGGCCTAGAGATGTGTTTTGCATCAAACTTGAAAAATAAGTAGATGCCAAGCATGCTCTCTATTAGGTTTGCACATTTTAATACATTATTCTAAAAAATGCCACAATAATGTCAATCTCTCTCTTACCTTTCTAACCATATGATTTTTCTACATTTTGAATACATTAAGGTTTTGATCTTCAATTTCTTTTATTAGTGTCTTCATTTTCTTTGAAAACCTAGGTATTGCTTTTTTGGTGTCATTTTTTATCTACTCATCCAAATTTGAAATAAATTACATTTTAATATTCTAGACTCCATTCTATTAACATTTTAAAAAATGATTTTTGATTGGTGTTACCAGAATTAATAGGGGAGCACACTCAGTTTTTTTGTTATTTAGGATGTGTCCACTTTGAAAGTTAATTAAAAATATATTCATGAAAAAATTAACAGAAACATTTGGCACAAACTATGTGATGTTAGCTAACTTTCCATCAAAGGTATTTGTGAAATATTTTAAAAACTTTAACATTTTAGTTGGAGCACACCTGATGTTATGTTATATTTTCTAAATAAAAACATGACCACTTTGAGTGCTCCCCTTATTTGGTCCTCTTAAACTCCACCATTTTCTTAAAAAATTAATAGTTTTGAAACTAAATTCTAAGAACTATTAATCCTATTCTTGTCACATCTTAAAATTTTGAGCGTGGGTATCTTGAATTTCTTGTCCAGAATCAAATTTTGATGATTTCAAGAAAAAAGTGGCCACTTTTGACCTTATCTTGGTCCACTATTTCCATGCACATACTTAATTATGTAGAGTATTATTTGTAAAAATAGAAAGCCTAAGATGGAAAATCCCATCCTCATTGATGTAGAGCAGAATCCCTGGCCCAAATCCAAGAAATGCCCCTAGAAGGTTATGGAAGTAGATGTAGAAGGGGCCTTTTCAAATGTTCTAGCATATGTTTTATACATGGATGATATAAGGAAGTATACCCATGCTACTTTGTCTGAGATTGATCATGCAAAATCGAGGATACCTAATAGCTCCTGTTGAAGGTGGATGAAACTATATGAAGAGTTGAATGCTTTTCCTAGTATAAAAGAGTGGAGCTCAAGCTTGACATACGGGTATATTTCTTAAACTTCTATGAATAACATGCATGGGTATGACTTATTTTGATCCAAATGCATGTCAACTTTATGTATCTCAACCAACCCTGTACATAATCATGAAGCAAGCTATAAAGGTGGCAACTAGCTTGTGTGACAAAGGAGAGCTTTTGACTAAAGAGAAGGTGAAAACAAAGTAGTTGATAGAACTTACCATTGCAACCAATGATGGCAAGAATTTAATAATTGCTATTATCACAAACATTGCAGTGTGATATGCAACAATGGGCATAGCACACAAGATATACTACAGTAATCTAGAGAATTCAGTAACAAGGATGCTCACTACATATGTGTATATGGTGAAAGTTGGTTAGCATAAGAGAGATCAAAACAATAAGGACTCAAGACCAAACCCAACCATAACCTCAAGGAATTATCAAGAGCATAACCATAATCAAATAAATGCATAAACAATCAAAAGATTGTACCAATTGACGTATATTCCTTGGTTGTATTTGTAATGTGGAATGCTCAAATACGTAGCATAACCTTAGATAACAAAAAAAGCGCGAATGTGATGTGAGTGCTCAACGATAGTGGATGAGTGCTCAAAGCGTTGTATGAATGCTCAAAGCTCAATGATCGTGGAGGATTGGAAATGCTTAAATCTCAAAAATCATGGAGGGTTTGTGAGATGGAGGAGTGTATTTATAGCTTTCACAAGACTTAGATCAACAGTAGAGAAAATTAGAATGAATCAATGGATGAGATAATGTGAGAGGACATGAAGAATGAGCACGACATGTGTCTATGCAAAAAGCTTGTTTTAAATAGTTTATTGTTTTATTGGATAATAATAGTGATTTGATTTTCATAAATAGAATTGATTTTTCTATTCAATGAATTGATTGATAAAGATAGAGATTTGAAAGCTAAGTTAACTCAATGCATGTTTTACTTTTTGACATGCAAATGGATTTGAAAGAATAGAATTAAATAAATAAATTATTTAATTCATGGGCATGATTGATTTATGGAAAGAAATGATATTATTAGAATTAAATAAATAAATTTATTTAATCCATGTGCATGATAGAAGAAAGCAAGTAAATAAAAGATTTGATTTTATTCATTTGTGAGAGAGGAAAATAGAAAAGTCAACTAAATAAATTATTTTTTAATTTATTTAATTGTGGAGGAAATATTAGCTAATTAAATAATTAAAAAATATTTAATTATTGTGGATAAGAAGAATAAAATTGATGAATTAATTAAATTATAGAAACTATTTAATTAATGTGAAATTGAGGATTGAAATGGATGATTTAATTAAATAATTAAAACTATTTAATTAAAGTAGATTAGAAGAATAAAATTAATGAAATGTTAGATTTAATTAAATAGGTAGAAATTATTTAATTAATGTTGGAAAGAGGGTTAAATTGGTGAAATGATGGATTTAATTAAACAATTAGGAATTATTTAATTAATGTTGATTTAGAAGAATTAATGAGAAAATAGTGCAAATAGTGATACAGAATGCATTAGTCATTTATAGGTGTCTACATTTTGCTTCTCTTTGAGATAATGTGTTTTATAGTGTCGTTTCAAAGAATTGATAGTGGTATGAAAAATATTGATAAATATGCCCCAGGGTACCAATGGATGGAGGTAGTGTGCCTCCTCGAGAGGTTAACTAGGAAAAAATAATTTTTTTGGGTAGACTCTCGATAGGAAGGATACGCTAGAAGAAGAAGAACGAGGATGAGAAGAAGGGGGATAGACAGTGGGAGGGACACGAAACTGACAAGATGAAGCAAGAATGGACACATGATGAAGAATTAGGGTTTGGGATGGAAAAATAAGGGTTGGGATGGCTACAAATAGGTCGAGGGGGGTCACTTTCAAGTCATTTGCACTCTCTCAAGTCATTATATTTCACTTAGAGCTTAGGAGATCCTTAGAGTCAAAAGCACAAGACATTTGCAGAGATGGCAGGCATTCCTAGGGTAGATCATCGAGCAGAGAGGGTTTGAACCTATGGGCGACTAGATGGAGCACCTGCTATGGTAAGTACCTATTGTTGGCAATTTGGCTAAGCTTGATGTGTGATGGTGTTGTCATTGATGACAACAATAAAAGGAACAAGGTTCGAACAAAGATTTTGGTCCGACAAAGGAAGACCTAAGGAATTTGGCTAAGTGTTGGAAGAGTTCAAAGACAACGACAGAAAGACAATGTTTTGATTGGCATTGGTCCACAGTTGAAGATTAGGTCATGTGGTTCTGGTATGATATTCCTAATCCTTAGATGATCCTATATCCAGAGTTTCATCCCTTGATCATCTCTAGAAATGTACTTTCAAGTTGCATGAGTTCGACAGTGTAGAGAACAAAGGTAATAAGAGTAGAACACATATTTGTTTTGATCCGCATTCCTCTAGTGTTGCATATTTTGTTATGCGGTTTTGAGGTGTTGTAAACACTTGTATGAAGTCTCTAAATCTAGAGTTACAGAGTCTGAAGTCCACCAGAATGATATATTTGAGCTATTGAGTATCACTACTTGGTTTGACAGAGTTTAACTGTGACAGGCATGCATTCTGATGGTCTGCATTTTGCTACAAATTGATATTATACTCTGTAGTTCTAAAGGTGAATTTGGGGATGTGTGAAGAGTCCATATGATTTTGAAAGTGTCTTGTAGTCCGCAGTGAAAGTTGTAGTTTGATAGATGGACTGAACCAGTGGCAATCTGTGTTTGAGGCTGACATGATAATTTGATTTGTGTGTGGCAAGTTCTATTGTTTGGAACTTTATCCTAAGTGATTCTACAGTTGAAGCTGACATATGAGAATGTATTTCAAATATTAATTAGGTCCACAAAGCATTTTGGTGAATGAATTTGGTCGACAAGCTACATGTTAATTAACTACACGCTTCATCTTAGTAGGTCGACCTAATGTAAAGATTCTAAGTGTTGCAGATATATATATATATATGAGATCCAATTCGATGATTGTGGAGCGAATGTGTGAATGCGAAGGTGTGTGTGTGTGTGACATGCGAAAGATTGTAATTTTGTGAAGGTGACAAGTGCAGAAGAAGAGAGATCTTGTTCTCATGTAAGAATAGAGTAGTGTAGCAGAGCAATCAAGATGAAGAGTTTTGAGACAGTTTCCTAAGCATCATAGGAACTGTAATCATGCATTTGCAAATGCATTTTTAGCAGTTCATTTTGGCAGTAAGCCATCCTTCCATCTCTTTCTTTCTTTCAGCAGTGAGCCACCCCTTGGCAATGAGCCTCTTTGTAATTCGGTATTGTTACTACATAATATATTGTGAGCTAACACCCACCGTGGTTTTTCCATTTTTAGGTTTTCCACGTAAAAATCCTAGTGTTCATGTGTCATGTCTTGTGGTTGTTCATGTTGTGTTTAATTTGCTTTAATATTGTTGAAAGGGCAAATGATTTAATGAGTGTATGGTTTAAGAGAATATTGATTCACCCCACCTCTCAGTGTTTCGGGTATTCAACACCTATCCTTTAATCCCTTAGTTCATTTATTAGGTACATTTATGACAGCTATAAGTAGGTGGATAGACAAGCAATCAAAAGCGTAACTGTAGGTAGAATGGTTCTAGTGATAGGTATAATAGTGATTTTGATGTGCAACTATGCATATGATGAGCACAACTACACTTTTAAAGAAATAGCTCGCCAATGATGCACTTATGATTAGGTTTAGCAAATGTGCAACTGATTGACAGATTAGCGCAAATGAAGAGAAGATTGGCACATATGAAAAAAGAGCCGCAAATGATAGAAAAAAGTGCACTTTTGATTTGCAACATGGTGCTTGTGACAAGTTAGAGATAGGTTAGCAAAAAATGCGTAAATGATAGGCAAATGTGTGCATTTGAATTCCAAAATGGTGTATTTGAAAAGCAGAACGACACATATAAAAAACAAGCTACAATTGATCAACAAATGGGTGCTTTTGAATGCCAGAATGGTGCATGTGATTTGTAATTAGGCACTTTTGATTCACATAGGTTTTTAAGGCTTTTGTAAAGCAACTGAAAATGGTTTGTGATGGATGCAGGAGGTACTTCAATCGTTGATGTCATGAGAGCATCATCCTACAACAATGGATCTCATTGCTAACTTGATAGAGGAGGAGCTTCTATTTCTAGACATGATGGGATTGTGGTACGTCTCGCATATGCCCCTGATTAGAGCACATCAGGCTATGATGACAGCATTAGTCGAGCGGTGGTACAATGAGATCAAATCATTTTTGTTACCGACTGGGGATGTTACCATCATTGTAGAGGACGTATGGAGGATACTGTGCATCCCTAGACATGGAGAGTGTGTTGCTTATGACATAGCTACTGAGGAGATTGCATTGGCTACACAATTGATGACACATGACTTAGGGATCAAGGATGGGGAGATCAACCCTAGCTAGATGTGAGCCAAATTTGACAGATTGATTTTATTTCTAGCTGGATTGATCGAAGGAGTGTTGATGCATGATCAGCAATCCTGAGGATTTTCTATTGGATGGGGCCGAGTACTAGAGGGGACACTAATTGAGGGCATAGTATATGCGTGGGGCCCTTATGTACTAGGATAGTTGTACCATGATATGCATTAGGTGGTATATAGATATGGTTCTAGTTTGGTGATAGGGATAACATTCTTGCATGTGTGGGCCTGGGGGCACATAGCTACTACTAAGTTGATCTATGCTTGAAGGAGGGTTCCAAGACTTCCTTTTGTTTATCTATATGATGGAGAAGTGACACAAAAGTAGTTAGGGGAGCTGACATATTGGAGGCAAGTCCTAGACGAGATGGACACCATCATATGGAGGCCCTGGAGAGGTTGTGAGATTTGGGTTGATGACACAGAGCATCTTCTATATTGCAGACAGATGAGGTATATCTTTGGTAGGACAACATACATTATCGTTAGACATATTCTAGATAGATTACTTTAATAGTTTGGCCTACCTCATCCAGTACCTATGCAGGAGGCCATTTTTATGAGGACACAATGGGAGGTACTAAATTAGGGCCCCAAAATTGTGATGGAGATAGCTTTGGCTGATTTTTATGCTCTGGCTCTCGTGCAATGGGATCCAGTTGGTGTAGGAGCACCAAGGGCTTGGAGCCCATGTATATACTTTCACATTTTTGGTGTGATGTTTTTGATTTTCAAATAGGAAGGAGTGGGAACATGCATTTGGTTCAATAGAGTGGTGACCGACAGTGGCGGTGAGAAGAACTAGCGGTAAGGAGTCAACCAATGCATATGAGAAGACATCGGTGTAAAGGTTACAATCGGGAGGAAAGATAAAAGTCTGGCCGATGGAGAAGTTTGGGGTTATCATATCGGCGTGAGAATAGACATCGGGAGAAGATATGGAAGTATGGCCGACGATAGGAGGTCTCGCCGATAGCGAAGTGGCTATGAGGTATATCAGTGTGAGATGAAGGATCGAGAGACAGGGTCAAAGTCTGAGCGACGGAAGGAGTCTTGCCGAAAGCGAAGACAAAGACAATGCATATCGACAAGAGTATTGGGTAAGTCTTGGCGAAAGTGAATTTGGTGTTAGGCCATCGATATGATGAGTGCCATCGGTGGAGAGGTGACAAGTTTTGCCGATGATGTTAGTCACACCGATGAGGGAGATCCAAAGGCTCATTGGAGTGACTAAGGATATCGGCGGGAGAAGTTGAACATTGGCCGATGTTGAAAGTCACAACCGACAAGTGTGAAGGGAAGACTCGTCGGGGAGAAGATGGGTATCGGCCAGAAATAAAAAGGCATCACCGATAGCAAATGTCTTACCGAAGGTAAAACAAATGTATATGTTGATAAGACAATAGATTATCTTGCCGATGATAAAGTAAATGCACATTTCAATATTGTATGATAAAAATGAATGTATCGATAAAAAAAGCATGTCGACTGGGGAAGTATGATTGGTGAGCAAAGAACCTGTTTCACCGATGATAACCGAATAGACAGAAAACCCTAACTGTCCGATAACAGAAAAAGGACGAATAGTATAAGAACTGGTTTTTGGCTTTGTAAATCGGTTGGAGAAGTTGGAAGAAAATAGAACATACATTGAATGTAAAAGAAAGAACTCTCAGAATAAGAACATTGACAGTTTGAATCTAATTGTGCATTGTCTGTAGAATTCTTGCATAACTCAATTTAAAGTAGAGTAGTCAGTTTATTTTTGTTCTTTTGTTTCTGTTTGTACAAAATGTCTCTGTCTTGATGTCCCTGCATTTTCCCTGTACAGTCATGGAGGGCCATCAAGCAAAGATCTTCTTTCTTTTGTTTTTGTTTGTGTTAGTGGTTGGATTGTCAATGAGAGACATTAGGAACTTGTCCTAGGCGAGCTGTGCTATAGCCCGGCTAGGTATGCAAGTTGTAGTCTAAAAAAAAGACAAGGGTGAAAAATAGAGTGGGAGGAATTGAGCACCAAGCAATCAAAACCCTGGACCCAGAGAGGAGGGTTGATAACAGGCTCAAGAGAGGCTATAAGTCTTGGAAATTGGGAATCTTGGAAGCAGTGAAGACAAAGAAGAATACCTCACACCAAGAAAGAAGTGTCTGTATTGGGAACAACAGACAAATAGGTATTCACCTCTGTAATAGACTGTTTAGGTTGAATTAGGCATTTTAGGGTAGAAAATGTCTGTGAGCACTTGAATTGGTAGGGAGACTTGGGGTATGACGTAGGTCTTGAAGTGTTGTGTCAAGATAGGTTTGCTAAACCCATAGGCCTCCCCATCAAATTAGTATCAGAGCAAGTTAAAGATTTGGGCTATTCCTAGGTTAGAATAGAAGAAGTTTTATGTCATCATTGAGTTTGAGTGAGTCTATAGCCTCAGCCAAAGAGATGGTGACTAATGCAGAATTGGCAAAGAAAGTTGATGAACAAGAAGAGGAGAATCGGCTCCTACAGGAAAGATTGGCAGAAATGGAAAGTAAGCTAGGTGAAATGATGGTAAAGACTAAAAAAGTCAGTTAGAAAATTAAAGATTCTGAAGCTAAGGAAAAAGGTGTGTCTGTAGAAGATGAAGAGCCCACACCTGATCCTAAGATGGAAGAAGAACCTTTCTTGAAGGCCTTGAAAGCCTCGAGTGGTAAGACATTGGAAGGAGTTCCTCTTTTTAGTGGAAAGATGGAACCTGATTTGGTTATGGAATGGATAAAAGGTTTAGAAAATCACTTTGAATGTGATGGAGTGAGTGAAGCTCAAAAGGTGAAGGTGGCCAAATCAAGACTCAGAGGAGCTGCCTTGACATGGTGGAAATTTGTTCAAACAGAAAGAGAAAAAGAAGGTAAGAAACCTATAGCTACTTGGAAGGGTATGGTGGCTAAAATCAAAGAAGTATTCATGCCTAAAAATTATGAAGTCCAGTTGTACAAGAAACAACAAAATTTGAGACAGAGAATTAGATGTCAATGCATACACTGAGGAGTTTCAAAAATTATGCTTGAGGTCTAAGGTGATGGAAGATGAAAATGTAAAAATAGCAAGATACCTCAATGGTTTGAGGTAGAGTATTCAAGAGGAAATCAGCTTGTTCAGACCTACAACAGTGTATCAATGCTATCAGCTAGCACTCAAGGTAGAGGAGAAGAGTAAGAAGAAGCAAGAGTCAAACAGCAGATCAAAAGGAAGAGGTAGAGATAGCAGAGGGAGAGGAAATTATGGTGGTAGGAACACTGATCAAAGACCCCAAGGAGAATCCAAACTCACAGAGCAAAGTGGGGAGACTAGTAGTAGAGGAAACTACAGAGGAAGGGGATCTAACAGAGGAAGATCAGGAAGATCAGGCAGAGGATCCTACTTTGCCACTATGAAATGCTACAATTGTGGTCAATTAGGCCATCCAGCATATAGGTGTCCTGATAAGGGCACATCTTCTTCTCAAGGAGTTCATAAAAGAAATCATTATGTACATGATGATGCTTCAAGCAGCAAATCACCTAAAGTTAGTCTAGCCTCAGAAGTGGGAGAGAACATCATGGTAAGGAGAACCTTGATCAAAGAACCAGTGAAAGCTGAACCAAGCCAAAGGAGAGCTTTATTCAGAATCAGATGCAAGATTATGAACAAGGTATGTCAAGTAATCATTGACTCAGGGTCTACTGATAATATAGTATCAGATGAAGCAGTTAGAAAATTAAATTTGCAAAGAATACCTCATTCAAATCCATATAGAGTCACATGGTTAAATAAAGGTCAGCGTGTGATAGTCAATGAACAAACTTGGGTAGAGTTAGGTATAGGTGGGTATAAAGACAAGGTACTCTGTGATATCCTACCTATGGATGCATGTCATCTCCTACTGGGCAGACCATGGCAGTATGACCGGAAGGCCATACATGATGGTGAGAAGAATGCATATTCTTTTTAAAAAGATGGTGTCACCTATAAAATTCAATCATTGGAAGATGAAGAAACAAATAAGACTAAGAGCCCTAATGTCTTAATTGTGAGTGGAAAAGAGTTTTTGAACACTATTAAAGAGGATGGTATTGGTCATGCTATCATAGTGAAACCTAAGGAGGAGCAAAAAGACAAAAAGGTAGTAGTCCCAAAAGAGGTACAGACTATACTGAAATAGTATAAGGACATCATTAGTGATGGAACACTAGCAGCACTACCTCCACAAAGAACTATTAGCCATCAGATAGATCTGATTCCAGGAGCATCTTTGCCTAACAAAGCTCCTTACAAGATGACTCCAAAACAACATAAGGAGATAGCCAGACAAGTTCAAGAGTTACTTAACCAAGGATTGATTAGGAAAAGCATAAGTCCTTGTGCAGTGCCTACAGTGTTGGCACCAAAGAAAGGAGGAACATGGAGATTATGCACAGACTCTAGAGCTATCAATAAGATCACCATAAGGTATAGATTTCCAATTCCCAGAATTGAAATCTTATGGACTATTTATGAGGGGCTAAATACTTTACCAAGATAGATCTGAAAAGTGGTTATCACCAGATCAGAATCAAGGAAGGTGATGAATGGAAAATAGCCTTCAAGACCACAGAAGGACTATATGAATGGCTTGTTATGCCATTTGGTTTATCAAATGCTCCCAGCACATTCATGAGGCTCATGAATTAAGTCCTCAAGGACTATACGGGTAAATTTGTAGTTATTTATCTAGATGACATCTTGATTTTTAGTCAAACTAAAGAAGAGCATCTTGAACATGTAAATACTATTTTGAAAAAGTTACATGATGAACAACTAACCATAAATTTGGAGAAGTGTGAATTCATGAAGCGGGAATTAGTATACCTTAGTTTTGTGTTGTCCAAAGGAGAATTGAAAATGGACAAGTCAAAGGTAGAAGCCATATTGAATTGGCCTACTCCCAGAGCAGCAACTGAGGTGAGAAGTTTTCATGGCTTAGCTCAGTTTTATAGAAAGTGCATAAAGAATTTTAGTGCTATTTGTGCACCCATGCTTGATACAATCAAAGGTGGGATAAAAACAAAGTTTCAATGGACACAAGCAGCTGATAAGAGTTTTGAATTGTTGAAGAAAGAAGTAGCCACACAGCCAGTGTTAGTGCTGCCTAGTTTTGATAAGTTATTCACTTTAGAATGTGATGCTAGTCATGTTGCAGTAGGTGCAGTACTCAGCCAAGAGAATAGACTAGTAGCCTTTTTCAGTGAGAGGCTAAATGAAGCAAAGAGTAGATACTCTTCATATGACTTGGAGCTCTATGCTCTAGTCCAAGCACTTAGAAAATGGAGGCATTATCTCCTACCTAAGGAATTTGTTGTGTATACAGACAATCAAGCTTTGAGTTTTTTGAACTCACAGGATAAGTTGAGCCATAGGCATATTAAGTGGATGGAGTACTTGCAGTCTTACACATTCACAATTAAACATAAGAAGGGACAGCTCAACAAGGTAGCAGATGCTTTAAGCAGAAGGTTGCTTACAGTACAAGAGATGCATTTAAGAAGCATAGGGATGGAAGAGTTCACAGTTCTCTACACAGAGGATGAAGATTTTGCTGAAGCATACAAGGTCTGTCAAGATTTTGGAAATCACTTTCATAGTGAATTTGCATATTACACATTGCAGCAGGGATTGTTATTCAAAGGTGGACAGTTATGTGTACCAAAAGGATACATGAGAGAAAATCTCATACAGGAGAAGCATAATGGAAGTTTGAGTGGACATTTTGGTCTGAATAAAACATTGGAGTTAGTCCAGAGGTTCTACTATTGGCCGAAGATGCACAAAGATGTCAAAAAGTATGTGGAGCAGTGTATCATCTGTCAGAAGGCCAAGCGAACTTCTTCAAATGCTGGACTATATCAACCATTACCCATTCCTTCCAGACCATGGGATTGTGTAAGTATGGACTTTGTAGTTGGTCTACCAAAGACTAAGACTGGTTTTGATAGTATTTTTGTAGTTGTTGATAGATTCAGCAAGATGAGTCATTTCATTCCCTGTAAGGTGACTCATTATGCCAATCATATAGCTCATTTATTTTTCAAAGAGGTCATAAGGATTCATGGACTACCAGCAAGCATCGTGTCTGATAGAGATGCTAAGTTCATGGGACATTTCTGGAAAACTTTATGGCAGAGGTTAGGAACAAATCTGTCTTTTGGATCAACATATCATCCACAGACAGATGGCCAAACAGAAGTGGTGAATAGAACGTTGGGCAACTTTTTAAGGTGTCTGACAAAAGAATATGGACATAGTTGGGATCAAATCATTTATCAGGTAGAATTTGCCTATAATGATAGTGTGAACAGGACTACTGGCAAAAGTCCATTTGAGATAGTGTATGGAATACACCCTCGAGGTGTATATGAACTCTGACATCTTGGAGACATGGAGTATAGAAGTGGTCATGCAGAGGATTTTGCACAGTCTATGAAGGAGATACATGAATAGGTACAGAAGACATTGATGGAAAATACTCAGAAAATCAAGGATAGGGTAGATGCACACAGGAAGGATGTTCAGTTTGAAGTTGGTGATTTAGTCATGGTTCATTTGAACAAAGCCAGATTGCAGAAAGGAATACCAACTAAACTACGGATGAGATGGATTGGTCCTTGCAGAATTCTGAACAAGTATGGCAATAATGCCTATAGGATTGATTTGCCAACAGACTTGGCAATTTCACCAGTGTTCAATGTTCAGGACCTGGTACATTATAAAGGTCCTCATTCAGCAACAGGGGAATCTAGTTCAGAAACTGCACAGACAGTGAGTGATGTGACCTTGCCACCTAAACTCAAACCACAGGCTAAGAGAATTCTGGATTCTTGAGTGCAGAAATAGACTAGACATGGTGTGTATATCGAGCATCTAATCAAATGGAAACAGTTGCCTGAAGTAGAGGCTACCTAGGTTGCAGAGTCTGAGTTCAAGAAGCGAGGCATTGATTTTGCCTTGTTGTCACCGGAGGTGACTTGACTTTTTCCGTGCAGGGGAAGTATGGTGCAGGAACACCAAGGGCTTGGAGCCCATGTATATACTTTCACATTTTTGGTGTGATGTTTTTGATTTTCAAAAAGGAAGGAGCGGGAACATGCATTTGGTTCAATAGAGTGGTGACCGACAGTGGTGGTGACCGACAGTGGTGGTGACCAACAGTGGCAGTGAGAAGAACCAGTGGTAAGGAGTCAACCAATGCATATGAGAAGACATCGGTGTAAAGGTTACAATCAGGAGGAAAGGTAAAAGTCTAGCCGAAGGAGAAAGTCTGGCCGATGGAGAAGTTTGGGGTTAGCATATCGGCGTGAGAATAAACATCGGGAGAAGATATGGAAGTATGGCCAACGATAGGAGGTCTTGCCGATAGCGAAGTGGATATGAGGCATATCGGTGTGAGATGAAGGATCAGGAGACAGGGTCAAAGTCTGAGCGACAGAAGGAGTCTTGCCAAAAGCGAAGACAAAGACAATGCATATCGGCAAGAGTATTGGGTAAGCCTTGGTGAAAGTGAATTTGGTGTTAGGCCATCGGTATGACGAGTGCCATCGGTGGAGAGGTGACAAGTTTCACCGATGATGTTAGTCACACCGATGAGGGAGATCTGAAGGCTCATCGAAGTGACTAAGGATATCAGCGGGAGAAGTTGAACGTTGGCCGATGTTGAAAGTCACACCGATAAGTGTGAAGGGAAAACTCATCAGGGAGAAGATGGGTATCAGCCAGAAATAAAAAGGCACCACCAATAGCAAATGTCTTACCGAAGGTAAAACAAATGTATATGTCGATAAGACAATAGATTATCTTGTTGATGATAAAGTAAATGCACATTTCGATATTGTATGATAAAAATGAATGCATCGATAAAAAAAAAGCATGTCGACTGGGGAAGTATGATCGGTGAGCAAAGAACCTGTTTCGTTGATGATAACCGAACAGACAGAAAACCCTAACTATCCAATAACAGAAAAAGGACAAATAGTATAAGAACTGGTTTTTGGATTTGTAAATCGGTTGGAGAAGTTGGAAGAAAATAGAACATACATTGAATGTAAAAGAAAGAACTCTCAGAATAAGAACATTGACAGTTTGAATCTAATTGTGCATTGTCTGTAGAATTCTTGCATAACTCAATTTAAAGTAGAGTAGTTAGTTTATTTCTGTTCTTTTGTTTCTGTTTGTACAAAATGTCTCTGTCTTGATGTCCCTGCATTTTCCCTGTACAGTCATGGAGGGCCATCAAGCAGAGATCTTCTTTCTTTTGTTTCTGTTTGTGTTAGTGGTTGGATTGTCAATGAGAGACATTAGGAACTTGTCCTAGGTGAGCTGTGTTATAGCCCGGCTAGGTATGCAAGTTGTAGTCTAAAAAAAAGGCAGGGGTGAAAAATAGAGTGGGAGGAATTGAGCACCAAGCAATCAAAACCCTAGACACAAAGAGGAGGGTTGATAACGAGCTCAAGAGAGGCTATAAGTCTTGGAAATTGGGAATCTTGGAAGCAATGAGGACAAAGAAGAATACCTCACACCAAGAAAGCAGTGTCTGTATTGGGAACAACAGACAAATAGGTCTTCACCTCTGTAATAGATTGTTTAGGTTGAATTAGGCATTTTGGGGTAGAAAATGTCTGTGAGCACTTGAATTGATAGGGAGACTTGGGGTATGACGTAGGTCTTGAAGTGTTGTGTCAAGATAGGTTTGCTAAACCCATAGGCCTCCCCATCACCAGTGGAAGGAGGAGCAAATCCAGGGATGAGTCCTGCATATAACACATGGTGGCTGGTACATAGACCAGTGCACTTGACAACACCAAGAGAGGTTACAGGGTGATGATGAACAGCAGGAGAGTTAGGTGTGAGGGGATTAGCAGTGGAGGCAAGATGGGATCACCGACAGAGGCGGAGGGTGGAGGAGGTGGTAGTTGGAGAGGCAACATAGGTGGAGGCACCATAGGTGGAGGTCGAGGATGCTCCTATGGAGGAGGCTATGGATGCAAGATAGTAGCATGAGGAGATGGGAGTTTCGAAGATGGGAGGATAGGAGGAGGATATGGGCATGAGGATTTCTAGGGCCCTATCAGAGCGAGATGCTAAACAACTGGAGGTGGAGAGATTACAAGGGTTATTGCAATAGATTACCTCTGAGTGGGTTGCCAAGATATATCGGTGATAATAGGAAGAGCTTGTTGCAGTGAGGCTCCATTAGGAGTGAGATGAGTCTTGGGAGGCTTTATAAACATTGAGACAAGAACAAGGATAGGCACCAATATAGGCACCGAATGGTGGGGAGATGGCTCAGATTATGGTCAAGAGATATGGAGATGTGGCTATGAGATTGAGGGAGGAGTTCCAAATGTAGAGATATAGACAAGAGAGACATGTCTATCATCGAGGTGGACCAGTTGATGATGGCACTAGTGATAGAGCTATCCTAGGTATAGTGGGAAGTTGTGCAGCTCACCAAGGAGGTAGAGCACTACAAAGGACTATATCAGAGTGTGGTGCCCTAGATCAGTGACAACCAAGCTTTGCAGAGCAGAGTCTGTCAGGGGCTTCCTCTTTCAGGAGGTCAGGGGTGTCAATGATGGGGCCACCACCACCACAACCAACAAGGACACATCCTCCTCCTTCAGGTCCACAGCCATCAGGGGTAGTGGTAGAGCCTTCAGAGGGGAGCTCAATGTGATATGTATATATTGTAGAGATTTGTATATATTGATGACTATGATGATGATGTATATTTATGACATTATGATGCCTTCGGGCTATAGTATATATTTGTATATTTTTCGCTCATGTTAGCCTATTGTATAGACATGTACATTACACATTGATTTTTGATATATATGAGATACGACATGATTTTGGTGATATATATATGATGTGTTATGATGTTTATGATGCTTACAATGTGATGATGATATGATATTGTTGACATTTATTATGATCATGGATTTATGTGATGTATGCTTTATGTAATGGATATAGATGTATGATTTAGGAGATAGATGATGTACTTAATTTATGCTATGGATAGACATATTAGTGCAGTCATAGTTAGGAGGGTCCACAAAGTGAACAATCCAAGTCGTGCAGCAAGAGTAAACATGACAGAAACAACTCAAAGATACAATGCAAATGCATATTCAGTCATCCAGTATATCATAGATTCAAAAACAAATTGTTTGGCAACATGCGAGCTTACAATTAGGGCTCACAGGCTTGATTCCTTAGTTACAGAATATGCACAAGATATGGCTTTGAAGCGCCTTTCGCAAAGAATTCAAAACTATCAAATTATCTCTATGTGATTCACCACTTTCCTGGGCATCTATTACATGAATATATATCATCTCCGGAACACAAGATTCCTCCGCGTTGGCCAAGGATGATTACAAACTCTAATGAGAGATGTAACGTGTGTACATGGATAGGTCAGACCTAAACAAGTGGGAATCCTCCGCAAGTGAATGGAATAGTGCGCGGATCTCAGGGAAGTTTGGCCATGATCCATAGTTCCTTAAATGATGTGTCGTTAGGCTCTGCAAGTCATGAAATGCTCCGCAGGTCTTCTCCTTTAGCTGATTATCTGAGACTGTCAAGATGCTATGTTCTGATAAACAGTCGATCTTCTAATAGCGATATCTTTCTGGTACCTGATCCAAATGATCTGAATTTTGGATATGATGTGCATGAATGTGTCTAGATGCTAAGTCTAGCTCCACAAGGTCTGAAATAAAACCATAGCAGAATGTGGACCAATATACTGAAACTGCTACTAACTGAACTGACTGGCATGAACTAGAAAATGAAAGAAAATAAACTTAAATGCAAATGTTTTTGGTTGATGCAAGATTGCTCTTGAACCAGGGATGCTCCTGCATCAGACATATGGGGTTATTGAAAAAGTGAGTCCCTCACTTTTCTAGGGCTAGAGGAAAACCAAGACGGTCCACCTAAGCCTGAGAAATCCAAGATGAGTCTTCTTCTGGTCTTCCTTTCCACTTCATAAGATATTCTTTGTATTGTCTTCCTCTGGTATTGCGTCCAACTCTTTTGTCCAAGATGTCTTCAATCTGCTCTAGTGCTTGTTGTGGTAACTGCTTCTTCAAATCTTCTTCAATGTTGTCACTAAACTCTACTTCATGATACTAATATAGGTCTGCAATGTTGAAAATAGGTGATATACCCAACGTCTCTAGTAACTCCACTTCATATGTATTTCCTGAATCAAACTTTCTGAGTATCCTACATTGTCCAAACTTCTTCATCTTCAACTTGTTATATGTCCTAATTAGAAAATCTTTCTTTTCTCAAGTACACATCACTTCATCTCCAACTGCAAATTCTTTATGTCTCATCTTCTTGCTCTTTATATTTACTGTTCATCTCCTCCAAATGCTTTTTAACCTGATTATGCATTGTCTCCATGTGTCCTGCAAATTCTTCTACTTTTGCACTCCTCTTCTCTTCTATACTGATGTCTCTCAACTCTACTACTCCTCTAGGGTTAGTTCCTGTCACAATCTCAAATGGTGTTCTTCTGGTACTTCTATTTATTGAATTATTGTATGCAAACACTGCTTATGATAGAATCAAATCCCAATTTTCTGTCTTTTCTCCAACCAAACATCTCAACAAGTTTCCCAAACTCCTATTTACTACCTCTGTCTATCCATCAATATGTGGATGAATGTTGAACTAAACTTCAAATATGTCTTCATCTTCTTCCAAAGTGTCTTCCAAAAGTATCCAAGAAATCTTGTATCTCTGTCCAAAATTATGCTCTCAGGTAATTCATGCAATCTCACAATCTCCTTGAAAAATAGGTCATCCACATGCACTGCATCAGTTGTCTTCTTACAATGTATGAAATGTGTCATCTTTGAAAATATGTCCACCACTAGAAATATTGAATCATGTCCTCTCTGTGTCTTCGGCAGTCCCATTATGAAATCCATGCTTATCTCTTCCCAAGGTCTTTCTAGTACTATCAAAGGTTTGTGCAATCCTATATTCTGATTACTCCCTTTTGCAACTTGACATATTCTACAACTCTGCACAAATTTCCTAACATCCTTATGTATCTGAGGCCAAAATTAATTTTCACTTACCAAAGCCATTGTCTTATCAATACCAAAATATCCTGCCAATCCACCACTATGCTTTTCTTTGATCAAATTGTCTCTCATTGAACTCTTAGGTATGCATAACCGGTTTCCTTTGAACAACATATCTTCCTAAATTTAAAATAGTCTGATCACTTACTTCTATCTATCACAACAGATTCCTTACATGCTTTCCAAGGTTTTGCAAAATCAAGATCTTCTTCATACATATTCTTCAGCTCTTCAAATCATAATACTTCAACTCTCATCTCTGTCAGCAAGTTCCTTCTTCTACTCGGGGCATCTACAACTTTATTTGATTTTACACTCCTATGCTTCAATACAAAAGTGTAACTCTGCATGAACTATACCCATCTCATATGTCTCTGATTCAACTTTCCTTAATTGTTCAAATACTGCAAAGCTTGATGATCTGTATACAACACAAACTCCTTAGGCAACAAGTAATGTCTCCACTTCTTCAAGGCTTGAATTATAGCATAGAACTCTTGATCATAAACTGAATATATTCTCCTTGCATCATTCAACTTCTCACTGAAATATGCTACAGGTCTACCTTCTTGACTCAACACTGCTCCCATTGCATTTCCACTTGCATCACAATCTACTTGAAATACCTTATTGAAATCTGATAATGCCAACACAGATTGCTCTGTAACTTTCTGCTTCAACAATTCAAAACTTCTATCTACTCCTGATGTCCACTTAAAGTCTTTTCTGTCACCTCTCATTGCTCTGTCATAGGGTTACATACTGAACTAAAATTTTTGATGAACTTCTGGTAGAAACTAGCTAACCCATGAAATGATGTCTTCTCCAATGCTCTTAGGTGTAGGCCACTCAACAATTGCTCTCACTTTCTCAGGGTCCATCTTCAATCCTTCCACATAAATCACAAATCCCAAGTATACCAATTCTTCCTTCATGAAACTACACTTCTTGATGTTTATCAATAATTTCTCTTCTCTCACTCTCTACAATACTTGTCTCAAGTGCCACAAATGTTCTTCCTTTGTCTTACTAAAAATTAGAATATCATCCAAATATACAATGACAAACTTACCCAAGAATTTCTTCAAAACTTCATTCATCAATCTCATGAAAGTACTCGGTGCATTTCTCAATCCAAAAGGCATCACTAACGACTCATACAATCTTTCATTTGTCTTAAAAGCAGTCTTCCATTCATCTCCTTCTCTAATTCTGATTTGATGGTATCAACTCTTCAAGTCTATCTTTGTAAAATATTTTTCTCAACTCAAACAATCTATAATATCATCCATCCTAGGTAAAGGGAATCTATAATTAACTGTGATCTTGTTTATTGCTCTAGATTCTATACACATTCTCCATTCTCCATCTTTCTTCGGTGCTAACACTGTAGGTATTGCACAAGGAATCAAACTTTCTCTGATCAAACATTTCCTCAACAACTCATGTATCTATCTATTCAATTCTTCATTCTCTGTTGGTGGCATTCTGTGTGTTGCTTTGTTAGGCAAACTAGCTCCAAGTATAAGATCCATGTGATGACTGATACTTCTGATTTCGTGGCAATCCTTCGGTACATTGTCTGATATGATGTCTTCATACTCTATCAGCAACTCAGTTATCTCCTTCGGTTGTGAATCTTTAGTCTTTATTTTCAGGCTTCTTAGGGATCAAAGCATAACACATATTCTCATGTCTCAAACCATCCAAAAATTTCCTTCCATCTACCAAACAGATTCTAGCATTTCCGCATACTTCACTCTTAGGATCATCTTCCAAAGGGATCAAAGTAATTCTCTTTCCATTTGATGTTATAGTATATGTATTCTTTCTTCCATCATGTATAGATTTTCTATCATCCTACCATGGTCTACCCAAAAAAATATAACATACATCCATAGGCATAATATCATACAATACTTTATCATGATAAGATCCAATATGAAATTTCACCAAACATTTTTCACTCACCAATACCTTATGATCATCCTGAATCCATGTTATCTGATATGGCTTAGGGTGTTTCAATCTTTTCAACTTCAGCTTAGTCACCGTGTCCTCTGAAACCAAATTATCTGAACTACCACTATCAATTACAACTTCAACACATTTACCTCTTGATTTCCATCTAGTTCTAAACAAACTTTTCCTCTGCGGTGGTTCCTCATTTGTCTTTGCTTGAAATAGTGCTCTCCTCATGACAAGTTATTCTCCTTTCTCAGGTTTACCAACTGAATTCGGTGATCCAACAGGTTCTTCTTCCACATAGGCTGCTCTTCCACTATTTTATGTCATCTTGCTTGTACTCCCTTGATTACATTCAAATGCTCTATGTCCTTCACCTCCACATTTAAAACAGGTTCCTCTGAATGTTCTCCTTTTAGGTCCTCTTCTCTTTTGTATCCTTCACTCCAGTATGGACTAGGGTTTCCTCTGTGGTAGAAAGTTATGTCATCTCTCCGATATGCATTATTGTCTTTGTCCTCCTTCTTGAATGTGTTCTCTTGTCTATTCTGCTCTGCATATGATCTCTCTCCTCTAGAAAATGTTCTACCCCTTTGAAATTTACCTCCTCTACCTCTCTATCTCTGATCGTGCCACTTGTTCAACTTTTCTTCAATTTTCAAGGCAAACTGATATGCTTCTTCCAATGTTATCATCCTCATCAAACTCAATTCTTCTTGAATGTTCTATCTCAATCCATTGATGTATCTAGCTACTTTCTGCTTGCTTCACTATGTCCTATCCTTATGATCATCTTATGAAATTCTTTAGTGTACTCCTTCATAGATTTCTCCTTTTGTCTTAGGTTTTGCAATCTCTTCAACAGTTCCAACTCATAGTCAGCAAGTATAAATTGATTCTTTAATTTTTTCACCATTTTTTCCCACTTTGTAATCTTCTCTTTTCCTCTTCAGTTTCTATCCAACTAAACTTATTTCCACCATATAGCAGCATGTCCTTTCATCTTTGTCTTTGTAAATTTCACCTTCTCTATATCTTCAATTTATTCATATTCAAAGTATTCATCTAGCTCATTTATCCAATCAATCAGCTCTTTAGGAATCAAATTGCTAGTATAGTTCAGTACATCAACTCGAGGTCTTTTCCCAATCTTTGAAATAGCTCATAACATTTTGACTTGATCTAATTCTTCTTCTTCTTCTAGGGTTACTTCATTTTGATTAGCAGATTGAAATTCTTCATCATCATCACTTTCAACATTAGGTCAAGGTGTAAGTCCTCTTCGCCTATCTTCTTCAACAACATCCAGGTGAACTCGCATCATTTTCATCATTTCCATCATCTCATCCATTCTTCCAGCCATAGTACCAACAACAGGTATTCTCCTCGGTGGCATTTCTTCCTCGGATCAAGTGTAACTGCCTCAAATTTGGCAATCAGACTACAAGGTGACAACTGCCTCACAATCAGTGAATGGTTGACAACATAAGTAGTATGCCTCAGATTCAGTGATCTGTTCATTGTAGGATATTACAGAATTCCTTTGCCAACTTTGCTCAATTCACTCCCAAAAGATTCAAACTCTGCTCTAATACCACTTGGTGCAGTCATGGTTAGGAGGGTCCACAAAGTGAACAGTCTAGGTCGTGCAACAAGAGTAAACACAACGGAAACAACTCAAAGATAGGATTGAAATGCAAATTCATTCATCTAGTATATCATAGATTCAAAATACAAACTGGTCGGCAACATGCCGGCTTACAATTAGGGCTCACAGGCCTGATTCCTCAATTACAGAATATGCACAAGATATGGCTTTGAAGCACCGTTCGCAAAGAATTCAAAATGATCAAACTATCTCTATGTGATTCACTACTTTCCTAGGCATCTATTACATGAATATATATCATCTCCAGAACACAAGATTCCTCTGCATCAGCCAAGGATGATTACAAACTCCAATGAAAGAGATGTAACATGTGTAGACAGATAGGTCAGGCCTAAACAGGTGGGAATCCTCCACAAGTGAATGGAATAGCATGTGGATCTCAAGGAAGGTCAGCCACGATCCATAGTTCCTTGAATGATGTGTCGTTAGGCTCCACAAGTCGTGAAATGCTTCGCAGGTCTTCTACTTTAGCTAATTATCTGAGACTGTCAAAATGCTCTGTTCTGAGAAAACATTCAATCTTCTAATAGCGATATCTTTCCGATACCTGATCCAAATGATCTAAATTTTGGATATGATGTGCATGAATGTGTCTAGATGCTAAGCCCAGCCTCGCAAGGTATAAAATGAAACTGCGGAAGAATGCGAACCAATCTACTAAAACTACTACTGAATGAACTAACTGGAATGAACTAGAAAATGAAAAAAGAAAAAGTAAAATGCAAATGTTTTTCGTTGATGCAAGATTGCTCTTGAACTAGGGATGCTCCTGCATCACATATGATGTATGTATGATGTTATGGATAAACATATGATGTATATATGATCTTGTGGATAGACATATGATGTATGCATGATGTTATGGATGTATGATGCTATGGACTTATGATGATTAACAATATTTGTTTTGCAGGGTTTTCATGGATGCAATAGTATGATATGGTGATGATGTTAGTATGAACGAGATTTTACTAGAAGAGATGATGTAGGATATGGAAGAATAGGATAGTTGATCAAACTTGTGAAAGCTATAATTTTTATTAGGATATGTGGAGGAGATGGATGGGGTAATTTTACTTTAGGTTATCATGGACATTGACTCTACAAACAAAAGGTCCATCCATATTCATACAAGACATAATAGAACCTTGTTGGAAATGTGAACGGAAGATAGTCTTAGCGCATGATGATCCTAATGCACAAAAGGTATTTGAATGACCTTAGATGCAAAGGATGTGGCTTATGCAAGGAGCTATTCCAACACATACAAGATAAATATTAGCCTTGGTAGGATAACAAGAACATCCCACAAACATAACATACAAAAGTAATGATAATGCCCTAGTCCATACTTATCTTAACATACCAAGATATAGAAAGATCAAGCTAGTCTTGATTAGGTATTAGAAAGGGACAAGAAGATAAATCAAAAGACATCAACCAACTGACAAAACAAATACACAACCATCATATCTCTTGCCAAAGAGAGTGCTCATACTAGACAAGGCCTTAATGTAGGAAGGATACATCTATTGAAGGCTTTGGATTAGGATCAAGGAGTAGCTGAATAGGCAATCAATATGCAGGAAAATGCACTTCTTTGAGAGTAGTCTTTTTCTTATAAATTGGTAAGTACCTAAGCTTTCAAAATATGCATAGTTTATTTTCTACTTGAGTTAGTCAATCTAGGTGATAGGTGAATAAGATGGGTTGTGGTAGATGAATGAGTGAAAGGTGTGTTTTATTATGGTTTAATGGTAGGTGGAAAGTTTATTATGGATGGTGAAAAATGGTAATTCCTCTCGTGACAAGGATCCAATCCTATAAACTAGGTTAAAGAAAGATGCCCCCAGTTAGGTGTAGGATTTATTATGGAATGGGATGGATGGATTTTATTATGGGATGGAAGGCGATGGATAAAAATCAATACTAATAATAATTAGACCATGATAGGTGGGTGGATGGAAATGTTGAAGTAAAAATACTTTATTATGAAGTGGAATGGATGGTATGGATGAGAACCTAATAGATGGTGGATGCTAACATTTACACATAGTAGCTAAAAACAGGTTTCTACTATGGTGCATGCCCAAGGCGCCTATTTTCCAGGTTTTCACCATTTGGACAAATTATTTTCTTTTTGTATTTTTGTATTTTTTGATTATTTTTTTTTTTTGTTTTTTTTTTTTTGTATTTTTTCTAGTTAAGATATACTGAGGATCAAGCATAGAACTTCTTAAGATGAACATTGTTGATGGGTTCATCTAAAGGCATTCCTTAAGGTGTAGCTAATATGTAAGCTCCTAACCCATAGACTATTGTAACAACAAAAATCCCCAACGAATTAGGTTCAAACTTACCTTTCTTGTCTCGATCTTGCTAATTTCTCTTATTCTCTTTTAGAACTAGATCACCTATTTCGAATTGTCTTTCCTTTATCTTCTTATTGTAATTGCAACAAAGGCAGTTTTGGTAGATTTGTAGATGATTAAGTGCAATGAGACACCTCTCATCGAGTAACTCTAGTTCATGTGATCTATAAACCATGTACTCTTCTCCATCAATAAGATGCTGCAAAGAAACCTTGAGAGAAGGGAGCTCGACCTCGATAGGAAAAAATAGCTTTAGTACCATATACTAATGAATATGGAGTGGCACCAGTGGGGGTTCAGATGCTTTGCAATAGGCCCATAGGGCAGAATTGAGTTGAAGGTGCCAGTCACAACTAGCTTCATTGACTATTTTCTTGAGGGTTTTCAATATAGTTTTGTTAGAAGCCTCATCTTGGCCATTACTTTGTGGATAATATGGGGTAGAAAAGTGATGTTGGATATGGAATTGAGTGCACAGGGCACTGACATATTGATTTTTGAAAGGTTTACCATTATCAGTGATAATGGCAAGGGGAATACCATATTGGAAAATGATATAGTGTAAGATGAACTTAGCAATTTGTTTACCGGTAATGTAGGTCATGGGAATGGCTTCTACTCACTTTGTGAAATACTCAATGGCAATGAACTTATGATTATTGTATGAGGATGGATAGATTTTTCCTACAAGGTTAAGTCCCCACTATGAAAATGGCCATGGAGTAGTGAGAGGTTGCAATTCATATGTAGGTGCATGAATCAAATCTCTGTATTGCTAACATTGAAGACATTTCTTAGCAAATTGTTGTGCATCTTGTTCCATAGTTGGCCAATAGTACCTTGTATGCAACAACTTCTTGGAAAGTGTTGAGCTGATGGAATGTGCCTCACTGACACCTTCGTGAACCTCATGTAAAGTAGTGTTAGCCTCGTCCAAGTTGAGACATCTAAGAAGGATAACATCAAGACTCCTTTGATATAAGGTATCGTTGAGAATGGTGAAACAGGAAGAGCGGCGGATGAAGGTTTTCTTTTGAGTGTTGGTTAATTTGGGTGGAAGGGTATTGTTATGAAGGTAATTGTATATGTCTTGGTACCAAGGGGAATTGGTACCGACAAGTTCACATATAAACTTAGTAGGTGGAATATAGAAAGCAGGTATCAATAGTTGTTCAATCAAAAACTCATAGTGTTGAGTATTATTAGGCATATCCAGAAGAGATCTAGTTGTTGTCATTGCGTATGTAGCTTTGTTATTCAATCTTGGAATTTTCTCAAAAGAGATCTTGGAGAAATACATCTTAAAATCATCAACCATTCTCTTGTAGGAGAGCAATTTGTCATCCTTTGTTTGATATTCATATGTAACTTGTCAAATGACCAATTTGGAATCACCGTAGACCTGTAGTTGCTTAATGTTCCATTGTACAACTATTCGGAGTCCTATAATTAGGGCTTCATATTCAGAAATATTGTTTGTGCAAGGAAAAGCTAGCCAATATGACTTTGGAATACAATCTACTTGCGTTGATAAAAAGGACTCCAGCTCCTGAACCATGTTGGGTGTAAGAACAGTCAAAATATAGTTGTTATACAATAGATGGGTGGATAGTAAATGTCTCTTCATCTAGAGAATCTGAAATCATAGGATGTGTATCTGTAACAAGTGCTTATGCTAGTTGATCAGCTATGACTTGTCATTTTATTTCTTTGCAATCAACATATTCAATATCAAACTCACTGAGAATCATAACCCATTTTTCTAATCGTCCTATGAGAGCTGCCTTTGATAGGAGATATTTCAATGGATCCACCTTGCAAATAAGCTTTAAAGTTTGTTGATTTAGCATGTAGTGTCGCAATTTTTGTGAGGCGAACACAACAACTAGACATGCTCATTCCATTGGAGTATAGTTAAGCTCATAGCCTACAAATGTGTGATTGATATAATAAATAGCCCTTTCTTTCCTTAACTCATGTTGTACAAGTAGGGCTCCTAGTGCAGCTAGAGTGGCAGAAATATATAATAGAAAAGGTCTCTCTAAAACTGGTGGTACCAATATTGGGGGTGTAGCAAGATACTATTTCAATTGTTCAAAGGCATCTTGAAATTTACTATACTATATGAATGAAACATCATTTTGTAGTACGTGTAACAAAGGTTGACATTTATTGGCAATTTGAGCAATAAAGTGCCTGATCGATTGAAGTTTTCCTTGAAGGCTTCTTAATTGTTTCAGATTAGTTGGTGGAGCCATCTCAATTATATCTTTACTTTGGCGGGATCCACTTTGATTCCCCTATGAGACACTATTTATCCCAATAGTTTTCCTGATGTGACGCCAAAAATAACATCTTTTTTGGATTCAACCAGACCTAATATTTTTCTATCCTGTCAAAAATCTATTCCAGAACCTGCAAATGACCATCTCTAGTAACTGATTTTTCCAGTAAGTCGTCAACATAGTCCTCCATGATAGTGTGAAAGAGATCATGAAGTATTACTATCATTGCTCTCTGATATGTTGCTCCAATGTTTTTCAAACCGAAAGGCATAAATTGCCAACAATATGTACCCCAGGGACATGTAAAAGTTGTTTTATGCTGATCTTCTGGTGCTATAAGAATATGATTGTAACCTGAAAACCATCCATTAAGGAAAGTATTTTGTGCCCAGTTGTTAAGTCTATAATGATGTTGATATTTGGTAATGGGAAATAATCTTTTGGGAATGCTTTGTTTAGATCCCTGAAATCCATATATATACGGATGCCCCTAGTGACTTTACATATAGCTACCGAGTTAGAAACCCATTCTGAATAGTCAATTGGATGAATGAATTTCACATCTAGGAACTTTTGAAGTTTTACCTTAACCAATAATGCTATCTAGAGATGCATTTTTTTGTGTTTTTGTTTAACAAGCTTGGCATTAGGGAATACTGCTAAATGATGGACCACCAATGAAGGATCCATTCCAGGCATGTCTGGATAAGACCAAGCAAACTTTACAGTCCTTTTCAAAACTAAGACAGTGAAGGCCTTTTTCTCCTTTTCTGAGAGGGATGCTACTAAAAAAGTGAGCTTGGGATTTTGTGTTGTACCCAAATTGATTTCCTGTGATTTCTTGACCAAAAGTGGAGATCTTTCCTGATATTTTGAAGTCACGGGAAAGTCAAATCTTCCATCCTCAAGCATGTCAGATAGGTTTTCACCATTGGATATGTCCTTTATTTTTACTATTTTTGAATCCGATGGCGCTACAATATGGTTTTTACCAGGGGATTTTCTCATTATTTTATTTTGTTTACTTTTGAAACTAGAGGAGTTGGCATTTCTCACTGAAGTATGCTATGGTATCAAGGTCCACAATAAAACTTGCTTTATGGTCTCCTAGTGGAATACCATCTTGTAGTCCCATGAATTCTATGATGGTTGCATTGTTCTAAAATGAGTCAAGAACCGGAGGCTCTTGTTGGTCCCAATCAATAAGGTCAGGGTAAATGAGTGGGAGATCTTTGGAGTTGGTGGTAGATATGTAGGAGGTAGAGAATATCATGGAAATGGAAGTATCTTGGATTAAGTTGGTGATATTCAAAAAGGAGTCATCGAAGGTATCCTCATTAGAACTCTCTACTGCGGGAAAAGCTTTCATTACCTCGTCAAGGATATACGCAAGGTCTAAGGACATTGGTACCTCCTTTATGTACCCTAACCCTTGTCGATTATACTTCTTCGTCACAAAAATAGGCTCTATGTTTCCTTGTTCGTGCAATCTGAGGCCACCTTGGCCTTTCTAGCTCATGTTCATGACAATGCGAAGACATATGGTATACTTCTCAACTCAGAGTGTAGCTGGATATTTGGCTTATTTATATAACATCTTCAATGGATTCTTTATCCAAAACCCCCCAATGGGTAAATTTTGTGGGTTATGATGTATAAAAATTCTACGAACTATTTTTTCTAGATGGGGTTTACCATAGGATTTGGGTGATAATGGCAAACTACCCACAAAGCAAGATTTTTGGAGCTCATATTCACCAAAGCCTTTTTCTTTAAATTGGACCTTGATCTCAGGAATTGGTGCATTAGATGTAGATTTGTTTAAATCAGATGGATCTATTTAGGAGAAAGATTGTTGAGCCGCATCATTATCAGGAATTTGATTCGAATTGCAGTATCTTCCTTGCATGACTCTACAAAACTCAAAAGGTCTAGGGTCCCCCAAGACGGTTATTTCAGTTCCATTATAAGGGAATTTAATGCATTGGTGGTATGTAGATGGTATAGTCTACGTGGTGTGTATCCATGGTTGACCTAAGATTTAATGTTGTACAAGAGATCAAGGTTCAAAACCAAATAGCGAGTATCTATTATTGCAAGACCAACTTGAATGGGTAAATGGATAACACTTTTAGTTTATTGCCTAGCATCATCATAGGCTTTGATAGTTATACTTTTTTTTTCTGAATCAATAACATCCTCAGATTATCCCAACTATGTTAGCAGCTTTAGACAACAAATATTTACGTCAGTGCCACAATCTATAAGGACTCATTTGACTTTACGTTAGCGGATACAAACTTCTACTTGTGTAGAGCATCATTATGATATGGATTGTTGGATTGAAGGTCCTTTTCAGTGAATACCAGGTGATAGGTTGATGCAATGTGCCCTAACATGGCCTAAAATTGATCAACATTAATGTTATTTGGGACAAATGACTCCTGAAGAACCTTTTCAAGAATTGCTTTATGGGCAGGAGATGCACGAAGGAGCTCTAGAATGAAAATCTAAGCCGGTGCCTTTTCTAAATGATATAAGATATTATACTTAGATAGCATGTAAGTAATAGTCGGTGCCCCTCAAAGAGTGACACAGCCATGGGGAGTAGTAATTGCACAATCAGCAGCTTTCCCTTTAATGAAGATAGTAGAAACATGGGTGTGACTTTCTTCTATATGACCCGCAATAAAATCATAAGAGGTGGATGGATGATTGGCATTTTTAATAGTGTTTCCTTTATCAGGGCACTTCCCTTACCATGGGCAGGGAGTGGATCCTTGTATATATCAAGATGATTATTAGAGGAATGTTTTGGAGGATCATCAATAGTTATGTCTCGTTGGTCAATGAGATTCTTTAGTTTCATACATCCGGCTATTTTATTTCCTTTAACCCTATGATATTCACAATTTTCATTGTCTTTGTACCATGAGGGTTTAAATTGAGGTTCATTGTAATGTCTTACTTGAGGTAATGTGATGAGACTTGTCTGGACCAGTTTCCATAAGATTGATTCAATGGGTTGTCCTAATTGTTAGAATCTGAAAAGATGAATAACCCAAAAAACTAGTGCAAACAAATAGATATTAAACTATGAAAGCAAATGATACAAGATCAAAATAACAACACAAATTTAGTCTCCATGAGAGTAATGCAAATGCTCCAAAAGCAAAATAGCATTGTGAGGATGCAAAAGAAAAAGATACAAAATACAAGCTAGGTAGCATGTTTATATAGAAAAGGGAGGGGGTGGAGGTGGCAACACCAACCAAAAGGAATCAACCATCTATCGATCTAAAGATAGCAAAGTATCTTCCCAAGATAGCTAATGGGTGCTCCCTTGTAGGATGGTGCCATCTCATAACTCACTCACTTAATTAAACATCCTTTATGAACCTAAGAAAAATTAATAAAAGGTGTAGGAAAAACCTAGGAATATAGGAAAATAAATATCCCAACTAGGAAGTAAAAACCTACACTAACATCCCCCCTTAAACGCATCTTAGGTGGGTAAAAAGATGGGTCCCAACAAATCAAGCCTGATGAGGTACCCATGTACATAAAAATCCCCCTCAAAGAGAAGAATCTCCCTAGAAAAGAGAGAATAGCCCCCCACAAAAAAGAGAGAAGAGAACCCCCAGAGTAGAGAGAATCAGGACGTCGAGTGAGAAGATGAAGCCCCCTAGAAGATGAAGCCTCCCACATCCCTAACAAAGATCGCAAATGATGGAACTTGCTCTCAATGAAGGGTTTGGTGAAGATATCAGCAACCTCCTTGGAAGTCAAACAATAGCGAAGGTTGATGTGGTCATGAATGAGCTCTTAGATGTAGTGCATGTAGACCTTAATGTGTTTGGTCCACTAATAATGGACCGGATTCTATGAGATCTGAAGGGCACTATGGTTGTCACAAAATATAACCGATGGTCATCTAATTTGGATCCTGAACATAGTGAGAAGATTCTAAAGCCAGATAGCCTCAGTGGTGGCATTCATAGCCCCCCAATACTCATCCTTAGTAGAAGATAGAGAAATAGAAGATTGCTTCTTGCTTGACCAACAAATAGGACTTGAACCAATTGAGAAGTTGTAACCTGAAGTAGACTTGTGATCCTAAGAATCACATGCCCAATCTGAAGTTGTGTATCCCACCAAGTCAAGATCAATGCCTGCTACATATTGAATCCCAAAACTATGAGTACCCTGAATGTAGTGAAGTATCTACTTGGTTGCTTTCTAGTGCAGCTCATGAGGCTCCTGCATGAATTGAGAGACCGTGCCTACAACATATGAAATGTCAAGTCTTGTATGAGTCAGATAAATGAGACTTCCAACAAGTTGTCGGTACAGAGTGCCATCAAAAAATGGTGAAGAACACTGAGCCTCAAGTTTGACTTCAGAAAGGAAGGTCGGAGCAAGCTTACAGTCAGCCATATGAAACCTCGAGAGCAAATCTAGAGCATACTTGGACTGCGAGATGGTGATACTTGAAGCAGACTGAAAGATCTCAATCTTGATAAAGTAATGCAATAAGCCCAAGTCAGTTGTCAAAAACCTGTCATGGAGGGCAGTTTTGACTACCCCAATGGTGCATGAAGAACTCATTGTTATCAACAAGTCATCAACATACAGGACCAGAAATAGGAGCAAATCATCCTACTGCAAAATGTAGACATTAGGATCAGAATAGCATCGAGTGAACCTAATTGTTAGAAGGAAGGAGTCCATCTTGGCATACCAGGCTTGAGGAGCATGTTTGAGGCCATAGAGAGACTTCTCAAGGCAGCACACATGTGAACAATCCTAAACAAATCCCTATGGATGCTCCATGTATATCTCCTCCTGAAGGTCACTGTGAAGAAAAGAACTCTTCACATCCATCTAGTGTACTTCCCAATGATTAGCTCTAGTAATGGCAAGAACAACTCGGATGGAGTGCATTCGTGCAACTAGCACAAAAGTCTCAGAGTAGTCAATCCCAAGAAACCTGGGAGAATCGTTTGGCGACCAGACGAGCTTTATGTTTATCAACTAACCCATTTGCTGCAAACTTTTTCTGATATATCCACTTACATCAAACAAGTTTTCTTCCCTTAGGAAGAGAGAGAAGATCCCAAGTGTGGTTCCCCATCAAAGAATTATACTCCTACATAGTTGTATCCCACTCAAGAATACCAGAAGCCTCTCAAAAGGATTGTGGATCAGAGGCAGTAGTAATGAAGACATGTGTAACATCCTAGAATTGTGAACGAGTCTGCTTGGTGTCTGATGGATTCCCAACCCAATCGCCTGTAGACTGCAAGATCTGTCTAGCCCAAAATGGACTAGAGGTCAAAGAATGTGGAGGAGAATCATCACTATTTGAATGATGACTAGGAGAGGAAGGAGGTGAATCCTCTAAATCACTCTCAACATCAAAAGTGGGGGTAGAAGACTCCTCATCATCAAGGTTCTGCTCAGGTGAATCTGACTCATTAGAAGATTTGTCATGTAGCCCAAGTGACTCCAATGTCAAAGCAAAAGGAGGTGGAGAAGTGATAGGAATTGAGCTCGAAGAGACCTCCTCAAGCTGAATACTCCTCTCAATAAACAACTCATGTGTAGTAGGGTGGAGCAACCGATAACCCTTCACACCATTAGGATAGCCTACAAATATGGAAAGTTTGCTCTACGAATACAAGGCCTTATGTTTCTCTCCAAGCACATCGGCCCATGCAGGAGAACCAAAGACTCGAAAGTACTTAACTGATGGTTTTTGACCGCTTCAAGCTTCAAAAGGAGTGACTCCCTTCAAGGCTCGATGAGGAACATAGTTCTAGATATAACAAGCACATTTAATGGCCTCTGGCCAATACTATGGTGCAAGAGATCTAGAGTGAATCATGCAGCTCGCCATTTCCTTCAAGGACCTATTCTTTTGTTCTGCAACAACGTTCTGCTGAGGATTGTATGGAACTGAATGCTACAAATCAATCCCCTCTGAAGTGCAAAACTGCTCAAAATGATGGTTGACATATTCACCACAATTGTTAGTGTGCAAAACTTTGATGGTTTTCCTAGATTACTTCTCTAAAAAATTCTTGAAGTCCTGAAAGTGATCAAAGACCTCAGACTTTTGTTTGAGAAAGTACACCCAAGTATAGCGAGAAAAGTCATCAATAAAGCTAAAGGATGGATGAGGAAATGGTCCAGCCAAATCACTGTGAACTAACTCTAGTATTTGTGAAGCTCTCCATGCCTTACCTTTGTCATTTTTTCCTTAGGATGCTTACCAAGTATGCAACCTTGGCAAACACCACCTGAAAAATGGACTGAAGGCAACCCTGTGACCATGCTCTATTGGTTAAGCTACTACAAGTAGCGGAAGTTAAGATGGCCAAACCGCTCATGCCATAACTTACTCACATCATCAGAATGAGTGAGCAAGATAGTCAAAGGAGGATCAGGAACAAAGTGAGAAAACAAATATAGCCAAGACAAGTGATCTGCTTTCCCAACTACAACTGTAGAACCACTATGCAACTCACAAATCTCCACTGAATAAGGAGTGAACTCAACCCACTTGCCTGAACCTGTGTGAGTGATTTGATATACTGACAGGAGATTAGTTGATAACAAGGAAACACAAAGAACATCATGGAATGTGCCATCCCCCACATCAATAGACCCTCTCCCACACACCTCAACAAGAGTGTCATTGCCAATCAAAATAGAAGGCATAATACATAGCTCTAAAGATGTAAGTTCTTCCTTAGATGAAGTCATGTGGTGCGAAGTGCCTCAATCAAGAACCCAAGTGGATTGTTGTGAAGTAACTACTACAACGGTGTTGCTCTTTCCTTTCCCCTTGTTTTCTTTTGCCTTGTTAGACCCCTCATTTGAATTCTATTTGATAGACTTAGGAACATTGATATTATTCTTCTCAAGAATGTGTGTCAAGTGATCAATTGTTTCTTCAAACACTTATGTTCATCATGACCTTGTCTTTTACAATAGGCACATTGGACCTTCTCTTTCTTAGGCTTGTTGCCCTCAAAAGATTGGGTCTCATTAGCTGCTTTTGAAGCAACTAGTTTTTGATCCTTTTTCTCCTTGCTATTTTTTTTGTTCTTATCCTTATTGTTACTACTTTGTCCTTTATGTTCTTTTGTGCCTTGGTTGGTAGCGAGGGCATGTGACTTAGAGGATTTAAGAGTGCCCATCTGGATTAGCTTATCCTACTCCCGTGTGAGAGAGATAGTGAAATCATCCAAAGATGGCATAGTAAACTGTGTCCCAAGTGCACCCTTAGTAGCATAGAAGGTAGAAACAAATATAGAATATTATGAACTTAGCTTAGAGAGAATACTAAGAATCAGTTGTTCATCTTTCTTTTTAATTCTATATTGTTTTAGCTACAGCCTTAGTGATTTCAATTTTGTGAAAAAAATCCTAAATTGTGTTGAAGTTGCTTGGATTTAAACTAATTAGTTCATTTTCCAACATATGACCCTTCATTGAATCTTATGTGCCAAATAGTGTTTCTAGCTTTGTCCAAATTTCATTTGGTGAATTCAAAGACTCAATGTGAAAGAACAAATCAGGAGAAACAAACAATCACAATGTTCCATAGGCTTCATCACATTTGTTAAACCACTTAGGCTTATCTTCATCTTTAGTAGGTTTAGTTTCTAGTCCCATTGTTATCCTATGCAATCCAACTTTCTTAAGTAGATTGTAATGTGTGATTTCCACTCAAAGTAGTTGTGAAGAGTTAATATGGGTACTGTTGTTTGATCCATGATGAAGAAAATGTAGAAAAGAAGTGTTGAAAAGAAAAGAACACACACAGGACAACCCACCCTTTTCACTCAATCAAAGAACCCCCCAAGAAAATATGATCTTGATACTTTATAATTTAGTGTGTTTACAAATGCCACTAGCAAGAAATACTTACTGGTCTTGATCTCAGTGCTATACAAAATCCTCAACAATAGGTGTATGTTGAAAGTACAACACTAGAATGAAACCAAGTGAAACTAACAACACCCCTGCAATCTAATTGAAAAATTATCCACTTTCAAAAAAAGTACTTCAATCTGAGGTTGTATGTAAAAGTTATGAGTCTCTGAAGTTCCAAAATATGGGAACTGTGCAGTGTCACCTATGAGAATCTACAATTTTTGGAAAATCAGTGCACCAGAATCAAGAATCATATACACCAGCATGTAGAACGTGAGAAAATAGCCCAAATCAAAAAAAAATCTCAGGAATCAGAGCCAGAGTGAGCAAGAATGGAACCTTTGAAAGTCGTCTTCAATTTTGCCCTTACCAACGAAGAGGGGGTCAAATTAAATGTCAACCTCTGCCAATTTAGCCAACTTTTGCCAATATAGAGAGACTCCAAATTTAGTTAGCAGAAACTAAAAATAGAGTTTTACTATCAACATCAGTCAAGCTATTGCCACATGTAGCAAATAACTCCAAATATGGTGCCAATTTTGGTACAAGGACCAAGAAAATAATGGCACATGATAAAAATTGACTGAACTGGTGAAGGGTCAAATGGCAGTTTCAAAAAATATCCAAGGGGGCAAACCCCAAGGGAGGGGTCGGGGGCATAAGCCACACTCGATGCCCTTGATGAAGGATGTGCAACCTTAAATAAGGCATACAAGACAGGCAAAGAGGGGCCGAAGTCCTAAAGAAAGGGGGTTAGGGGCCAAAGTCGCACAACTTCCCATGCAGGGTCTGCGGCCTGCTAAAGGAGGCCAAGGCCTTTACAAAGGTCGAAGCCCCTTTAGTATGGGTTGAGGCCCATATTACATTAAAGCACTTTGAAAGCGCAGGCCTAAAGGCCTTTCTAATATATATATATAATTGCAGAAAACAATACAATGATTTTGCACAGAAATGCGTGTTGGGGGGCCAAAATGGCATCCAATAAAATTTTATTTGCCTTTCTAACTCCCAGCACCGAAACTAGGCGTATAATATATGAAAGTTCTTCTGCAAGGCCTCCTGGACCCAATGGAAAGGTCTATTTGGCCTGAAAGTCCTCCAAACAGAAACTGAGTTCCAGATTCGAGCTTAAAACCCCCATTCCGCAACTGTGTCAAATGATCTATGATTTTGGTGAAGTGAAATCCAAATCTAACTTTCTCGAGCCTCTTGAATGCATTAGAACAGCCAAAAATGTCGTCAGTATAACCATAAATGTTGCAATCACCTAGATCTCACAAAACACATGCAAAACCCAGAGGTTAAAATGTTTCCATCAAACTTTTTCTAATTCTCTAGATCATCTGAAGATGCAAGAGAAGAGCATATTAGGTTTTTGGGAAAACCTGCAACAAAGTTTATTATCCCCCCCCCAAATCTCTCAAATTTGGAAACTAAAATTTATTCTTGCACATAGAAAAGCTCTGATACCATGCTAGAATCTGAAAAGATGAATAACCTAAAAAACTACTGCAAACGAATAGATATTAAACTATGAAAGCAAATGATACAAGATCAAAGTAACAACACAGAGTTAACTAGTCTCCACGAGAGTAATACAAATGCTCTAGAAGCAAAATAGCATTATGAGGATGCAAAAATAAAAGATACAAAATACAAGCTAGGTAGCATGTTTATATAGAAAAGGGAGAGGGTGGAGGTGGCAACACCAACCAATAGGAAGCAACCATCTATCGGTCTAAAGATATCAAAGTATCTTCCCAAGATAGCTAATGGGTGCTCCCTTGTACGATGGTGTTTTTTTATAACCCACTCACTTAGTTAAACATGCTTTATGATCCTAAGCAAGATTAATAATAGGTGTAGGAAAAACCAAGGACTATAGGAAAATAAATATCCCAACTAGGAAATAAAAACCTACACTAACACTAATGGAGTAAATTTTTGTCTTGGTGTTGAATCTTCTCTAGGTTGTTCTCTAGGAGCAGGCATAGTATTCTTTATGGGTTGTAGATTAATTAGTGTTTGGACATTTTGAACATGTTTTGCATCTACAATACCATCATTGACAACATTTTTTTGTTTAGACCAAAATTTGGGTTTTTTGTTAGATTGTTGGGGGTTGTCTTTGTTGTCTTTAAAGATTTTGACTAAGCCCTTAGCAATAAGAGCTTTTTCAATGGTTATTCCCTTGTCTATGATTTCATCAAATGAATTGGCACATTGAACCTATAAGTGAAATCTTATCTCTTGGTTTAGGTTTTGTACAATGATGTGAACCAATTGTTTCTCAAGGATCAGCCATGGGAATTCACTTGCCATATTCCTCCAACATTGTAGGAAGGCTATGAAGGTTTCTCCATTTCATTGTTTGTTATTGCATAAATCGATCATGGAGATCTCATGTTCTATGTTGTGGGAAAGATGGGCTATGAATTTTTCAGCTAATTCATTGAAGGACATAATTCCCGGAGGTAGGAACCATTAGATAGCTTGTCCTCCAACACTATGAGGAAAGAGGCACATAAGATACGTATCATTGTCATCTACCTCTAGGAAAGCAATAAAGAATTCTCTAATATGTTCTTTTGGATCTCCTCTTCCCTTATATTTGTCAAATTTAGGCATTTCAAAATTATGGGGAAAAGGGATCATAGGTATAGACATATCAAAAGGATAAGAAAAACTATTTTCCAATGAGTAGTTTTTATTTGGGTGTCCTAATGTGAGGTCTATGATTTGCTTCTGCATGTTCAAGAGTTTCTATTCCAAATCTGGTGTGGTGTTTTGATGAGTTGCAAGACCCTAATAGTTAGATGATGGGGGTTGTGATGTTTGCGTAGGAAAGGATTGGAGGTGTGAGATGAATGGGATAGATATGAGTAGGGGTTGGAAATTTGAGGTTGTGATGAAAGATATGAGAATGGGTTGGATACTTGAGGTGTATATAAAGTGACAGATACATTGGGTTGAGCCATGGAGGACATAGTCGAAAGGTTTTGAGGAATAGAAGATGGAATATTATGGTAGATATGACTAGATGTGATGGGAGGTTGATAGAGAGGGTTGAAAAATTGATTAGTGAATGGTAGTTAAATAATGTTATGGGACGAAGGGACACTTGTGACAAGGATGGTGGATGATAGATTTGGTATAGTAGAAGCGGGAATAGGATTTGATCCATCCATAGCAGCAAGAGAAAGGGCAATAGGATCTTGTTCTTTGATGGTGGAAGTGTAAAAATCACTTGGTAATTTAGCCCCCTTCTTAGCAAGCAAAAGAAAAAACCTATTGGTATTAGATGCTAGAAGGCGATCTTAGGCTTTAAGGTATTAGGATCCAGAAACTCCTCTAAGACAACTCCCAATTCGAATGAGTAGGGGATTCTTGTGCAAGTGTGGACCCATGTCCGTGGAAGATGATTTATCTATGGTATATCCATTTGGGACATAGATGTGAGGAGGCATACCCATGGTAAAATGACTAGCATATATGGGAGTCTTAGGGTTGGTTTGATTGGTCTCCATGAGTTTCTTATGTTGAGATCTAGTGACCGACATAAAAAAGTTGAAGACCTTTAGATGACAAGAGTGGATGATTTTGGACTTTATTTTGAAAAAGTGGTGAAACTCTAAGGGCGATTGGATAAATTGATTTTTGTATAGTGATGATAACCAAAACTAGATTGAGATAAATCTAGATCTTGTGATAGGATGGGATCACGATTATCTTTCAAGAACTAGACTAATGAGCTCAAGAAAGACAAGACAAGGAGTGAAGTTCAATAACTCAAAAGCAACGAATTCTCCTAAGATAGGTAATCCACCAACGATAGATACTAACTTGGTTTCATGTTTGTGAGAGGCAATTTCTCAAACAAATGACAAGCTAGTGGATAAGATCTAGATTTAGACTCTAACAAATTTGGTTGAGATAGTTGGATGATAAAAGATATTGTTGATTGGGGATGATGATGGTGTCTAATGGTTACCTAAAGTCTCAACAAGGATAAAATCTATAAAGTCAAAGGGGGTGTGATGAATAGATGAATGATAGGATGTTGGTGACTTTGTTGTGAGATCTGAGGTTTATGTTTAGGTCTGACTGATGTAAGAATCTCAAAATTAGAATGTGGAATAACTGGAAAACTCAAGATTTTCTCAGAAACGCCAACCTACTAATCAAAAGCATGGAAAGATAAATCTGAAGTGTACTTGGGATAACTCAGAGGCACAACAAGGTCAATCAAAAGCATAAAATTGTTTGTCAAAAGCAGGAGGGAATAGCTCAGAAGTGTAAACAGGACAACTTAAAAGTGCAACTCTATCAGTAAACTAGGCAGGATATGGAATCAAAAGCACAAAAATGTCGATCAATAGCACAAAACTATATGTCAAAGGTGCAATACTGGCTGTCAGAAGTGCCAAACTGTCTATCAAAAGTGTAATTCTATCAATCAATAGTGCAAGGGTATAGATCAAAAGCGCAATTCAGAGGCTCAAAAGCACAATTCTGCCTAAAAAATGGTCACATGTGTAAACTCAAAAGCAAGATTGAATACTTCAGAAGTGAAATACTGGATATCAATAGTGCAATTCTGCAACTCAAATGCATATAAATATGGATCAAATGAGCTGAACTATAGCTCAAAAATGACTTTTTGTAGATCAAAAGCATGTTTTTGTGGTTCAAAAGCAGTCTATTGTGGGTCAGAAGCGAATTTCTGCAACTCAAATTCGAATTTTTGTGGCTAGTTGTTTGGATAGTTTGTTTTGGCAAAATTCTTGGCAAGAGATAAAAACAAAAAGACACAATGGTTGTTGGCTCTTCAATAGTATATGATGCAAAAAGCTATTAACCTCCGGGGATAACAAATGGCTAGTACGGGTAGTTCACATGAAATACACGCCAAACACTTTAGAACATTCCTAGCTTTATTCAAATAAGGTTTGATTTCTCAATGTGGGCCCACACTCAATTCCTCTCAATATTCTTACCTACTAAGAATACCTTTAAGAGTTAATAGCTAGGGATCTAGTGGGACACAACCGAGCACCTTCACCCTTTCTTTGGAGGTTTTTACACCCTACCCAAAGAAAGCATCCATCTCATCTCCACGAGGATCATGGTGAGTGTTATATATGAAAAAAGGTGAAAAAGAGAGTGAAGAAGACTAGCATGTACACTAGATCAAACCCTCTTACATCCTTAATAACCACTTGGACAAGAGTTAAAATATGTCATACATGAAATCTCAAGATTCCTAGTGTGAGGCACCCCATTTGAGGAGGCCCCAACATTACATAGGTAATATTAATTAACTACAATTATTTTTAGGAATTTTCAAGGTGGTACAACAACTAACCTAACATATCATGATGCTATTGGAAAAGCAATTGGCACAGTCATGATTCAAGAGGGTATACCGTTCACATATTTTAGTGAAAAATTAAATGAGGCTAGGTAGAAGTACTACATATATCACTAAGAGTTTTATGTCATTGTTAAAGCTTTGTGCAAGTTGATACATTATTTGTTGCCAAAGGAGTTTGTGTTGTACATAGACCAACAAAGGATGGACATAAAGTTGTTCTAGACTGGAAAATTCTCTGGTAAATTCTCCAGAATGAGGCCTAACATTGACGTCTTCAAATCCTTGGCCAAATGAAAATGGGTGTCCTACAATCAGTTTAAAATTGTTGCAATATCTAAGGGTTTCTTTCTAATCTCCTTCTCAAAATCTGAAGATCATGAAAAACCCTTCCAGGTGACCTATGGTTTATGGGTAAAAAAGGGCTCTTTCTTAGGAAGTGGATGCCAAGTTTTGATCCGAAGAAGTGTGTTTGCAATATTTTGATATGGGTGAAGCTTCCAAGCTTGCCTTTGAAATACTGGGAGGAGATTTTGAAATGTATTGCTTTCGGCATCGGTCAGCTTGTCTCTATAGATTAGGTTATCCTATCTAGGAAACGCTTGCTTTATGCTAAATTGTGTGTCCTTGTTGACCCAGTTAAGAAGCTTATGTCTTCATTCTCCCCGTCTTTGAATTTTAGTATATGGAATCAACAAATTGATGACGAGGACTCTCCGCTCTTCTGTTATTTATGTCTGATGGTTGGTCACTCTTCCCATGGTTGCATGCATAAATGTTTGGATAATATGACAGATGGGTATGCAAAGAAACAAAGAAATGATATGTTTAATAAGGAACCAAGTTTTGTCGAGCGGGAGGACGAGGCCAGGATTGTTGTGCCAGGTGAAAATAATGATAACCAGAATATGCCTGAGGCTATGTCTAAAATGCAAGCATCGAAAGAGTTGATCCATGAAAAGGATGCTTTCGCAAGGAAGGAGACATCCCTTTCGACTCAGGGGATAGTGTCAAAGGACAAACAACCAAAAATAAACATATGAGCTTGATTTTGTCGTAAGGAGTTGTTCAATGCCCCTTGGAACAATTTGCTTCTAGACCACCCAAAGATGTGGTTTTTGTTTTTGTCTTGCAGTTTTGAGTTGTTTGCTCTTAAGTTGTTCCTTTTTGCAGCATTGTTGTTGTTTCTCCAAGTTGTTTGCTCTTAAGTTGTTCCTTTTTGCAGCATTGTTGTTGTTTCTCCATGGATTATCTCTGGGTTTTCTAACATTCTACTTTCTATAATAAGTTCCAAAGTCCCTTCAAAACCTACCTTTTTACCTCTTTTTGATCAAAAACAAATGCTAAAATTTATTAATAGTCAAACAAAGTTGAAACAGAGTCATATGAGATGGTAGAATACTTGCAAGGTCGCTCTTTTGTGATGAAGCATATAATTGATGCAACTAACAAATTTGCAAACACCTTGAGTGATGACAGTGGAACTAATGGGCATGGAAAGGATGAAGGATTTGTATAGGGTAGATCTAGATTTTGTGGATGCATGGTGTGCATGTATAGAGCCTTGGGTTTGAGACAAAGGCACAAATGAAGACTTCTTTGCATAGGAGGGATACTGTTTCAAGAAACAACCATTATATATTCGACATAGTTTAATGAGAGGGAATCTCATTCATGAGTTACATGGTGGACTCGATGGTCATTTTGGGATAAACAAGACACAAGTCGTGCTAGAGAAGAGATACTATCTGTCAATTTTGCTTAGAGAAGTGAAAAGATTTGTAGAGTGACACAGAACATGTCAAGTCACAAAAGGAGTGTCCTAGAATACAAGGTTGTATAAGTCATTGTGCACATGAGACATGCCCTAAAAAATTGTTCATGGATTTTGCCCTAAGATTAGTATGCACTCAAAGAGGTAATAAATATATTTGCATTGTTGATACAAATTTCTAAAATGACACATTTCATTCTTTTTCAGAAGTTGAATGATGTGTCCAGGATAGCTAATTTGTTTTTCAAGGAGAGAGCCAAATTACATGGCTTGCCATGGAGTATCACCTCAAACAAGGATTCATAGTTTCTTAGTGATTTTTTATGCAGACTAGGAAGAAGTTGCACAAGCAACTAAACTAGCAGTTGCACAGATGAACGTGCAACAATTTTACTGATAAGCATTTGTAAATTAAATGTTTTTTGAGAAGTGTTTGTGTTTCATGACTTGCTGGCATTGCATTGTTTGAGAAAGGTAGTGTAATTTGTCATATATAGGCATTGTAAGGGAGTATCTGTTTGTAAAGTAAATATTTTTTGAGAAGTGATTGTGTTTCATGACTTGTTGGCATTGTATTGTTTGAGGAAGGTAGTGTAATTGTGATTTATAAGCATTGCAAGGGTGTATCAATTCTTAGAATAGAGTGGCTCCTCTTGCGTATATTTACTGCATCCTTCTTGAAATTGTCTATGGCATCAACTGTCATACTATGTTTTGCAATTTAGAAATATGGTTTTTTAATTACATTCTATTGTGTAATAAATAGCTATGTAATATTTTGAGTGACTACATACTACTACTATGACAAACCTTGACACAAAATTGGACGCACCAAGCTTATTGTTGAATAGATTTTTTATGTATATCTTTAAGAGAAGGGAATTCGTACATTTCATTTGGATTCATATGTTTTGGAGTATATTTTAGCCCCATATTTGGCAAAGAGTGGAAAGCACTATTGAAACTTTAATTGTATAGTGAAATCATTATTCTTCTCTAAGTAGTGTCATTTTGAAAAGTGTTAGGAAGGTGGAGACCACATTGTATTATACAGTTGACCATGCTTGTTTTCTAGTGTATCTGTCTAGTTGCCTCCATTGTTTTGAGAGTGTATTAAAACGTAATTGATAGTCTCTAAGAATTTTAGCGTGTAGGAAAAACATTTATGCAAACAATATTGACTCATCTTTATTCTAATATTTGGAGATTTAATACTATAGAGCTACTTCAACGTTGAAGAGACCAGTTTAATAGTGAGAAAGCTTAAGGAAAAAATAAATGTAAGTACAAATGGGAAGCAGCGCCAGCTAATTCCCAGCTGTCGTTGCTCTTAAAAAAACAACAAGAAAACCATGCCTTTATAGTCAATTAAAGAAGAATTTCTTCTGTAGAATGTGTGTTCATAGTTGAAAATAATATTCACCTAACCAGAGAATAATGTGCGGAATCAGGTGTGACAGGCAAGAAATACACACTTCTCAAAATTGAACAAAAATTGGCTAGCAGGCTCAAAATGATGTCCCAAGGTCCTTTGCAAAATTATTTCGCTCCTACTTACAAGAATTGTGAATTTTTAAACTTTCTGCAAACCCATCAACACAAATTACTGGCATTAAAATCTCTCAAATGGTGAGGAATTTTGCACCGATTCCTTTTGAAAATTAGGCGAAATGATTTCAAAAATCTTCCCCTGAAACGATTTTGACCATCTCTTATAGATCTCCGAAAACAATTGTTTATGTAAAACTACCCTACAGAGCCTCAACACGGCGATTTGGCGATAACTCCAAAAATACAATTTTAACCATAGGCGAGTGTTTTTAACATAAATAGATTCCAACTGAAACTCAAAACACGCCCAAAAAAAACCAACAATATTTTTGATTGATGTAAAGTGTACTATCTTAATTGGAAACTATGTGGTTTATTGGAAGAAGTTATTCTCATTTGTAAAAAAAATGAGTTTGTTTCCTTCCCCCATTATTTTTGTGAATGGAATGAAGTGGTGTATTTGCTTGTGAACAAAGGAATAGACTAACACATTTTTCCTCTTTAGTCAACTAAAGGGTGGTAGAATGAGAAGGATTAGATGACATTAGAATTAAAAAGGTGTCATCATGATCAATATTATAGGTGCCTTGTAGTACACCTTTTTGGTTGGCTTCCTAAGTGAGGTGATTTGGTAATGATAGTTCCTAAGTCCCATAGATCATATTAATTTTGATTTAAAATGTGGCAACGTTAGTGCATGTGTTGTGGTTTTAGCTATGGCATTTTTTGAATCCTCCCTCTCCTTGCAATAGTTTGATAGATGTCTTTTTTGGTTTATCTTGTTATGTTTTTGGATATTTGGGTGGTGGTGTGAGAATGATATTGGCATTGTCTTTAGTTTTTGTGAAGTGGTATTGCTTGGAATTATGGAAAGTGGTAGTAAGGGCCCCCTCAAGCATGGTTGGCTTTTCAACCATCATATGAGTAAGATGTTTTGATGCCCTAATTTAATGTTGTTGAATCTAGTGAAGCTCATTTTAAGGGAGGAGGGAATTGCTAATAATAGGTCCTTGATTTTTTAGGCCACCATTGTTGTTTTTTGGAAGAAGCTTGAGCAAGTGGTTTAGTCAGAGGATGTTCATGGTTGTTGGAACTTCTACTCCTCCACTCTAAGAATGCAATGGTGGTAGAAGATGATTTGGAGGAGGCAGAGGTTGTCATGGCTGATTCAAAAAATTTGGTTGGCACCAACATGGATAGTGTTGAACTTAAAGTGATTAAGGAAGAGTTGTGTGCAATGAATAATGGATTTGAGACCCTTACAATGTTTGTCAAAATTTATGTTTGGTTGTCAAATTCCTATTGGTTTCTCATAATAAAGGCACTCTTGAAGTTACCAATGCATATACTTTGCCTCATCTTTATGGTGATCACCTACATAAAGCTTTAGAGTGCTCAAAAAGTATTCATGGTATTAAATTCTTGTGTCTTCTAGATGGGAATAGTGATATGAAACCAAAATTGATGATCATGGTAGCTAAGGGTTGGAACAATTGCATGTTAGGTAGGGAGTCTAGGGTCTTGGGTCTAATGTTGGTGTCAATCATTGGGGTCTTTTTGAACTCTTGTAGCTTAACCTATGTTGGTGGTCTATGGTTGGTTCAGTTTTTGTTTATTATTAGTTCCAATTTGTTGTTTCATTTTTCTCTTTTCCTACTACTACCCCTACATGGATTTTCTATGGCAACATTTTAATAGTTCTCATATTATACTCTTATTTTATGTTAGTTTTATGGGTTGGGTGCCTTATAAATCCCTACTACTATGATCAAAAAAACTAATTACTGAATCCATTGAATAACATAAATAACAATATATATTTCTAAATAGCAACTTTTTAATAGTTCTCATATTATACTCTTATTTTATGTTAGTTTTATGGGTTGGGTGCCTTATAAATCCCTACTACTATGATCAAAAAAACTAATTACTGAATCCATTGAATAACATAAATAACAATATATATTTCTAAATAGCAACTTTTTAATAGTTCTCATATTATACTCTTATTTTATGTTAGTTTTATGGGTTGGGTGCCTTATAAATCCCTACTACTATGATCAAAAAAACTAATTACTGAATCCATTGAATAACATAAATAACAATATATATTTCTAAATAGCAACTCTAAGGAGACTTTAAAGCCAAATTGTGATGTCATTTATTTAAGTTATATAGTTATGTTGATATTTTTTAATACTTTATAAATTAGGGAAATTAGATGTATTGTAACATAAGATACATATTCCCTTGAAATATTTTGTATCTTTGAAATGTCATTTGCAAAATCTGTGTAAGGTTTAATACTAATTGAGTTACAAAATATATGGAGAATTTATATAATAGTCACTCTTACATTGAAGAAATGATTGTCTTAATGTTGTAAATGCTTTTAAAGTTAAGCAATGAATCTAAGTTAATTGATTTAAAAAGCAAGATTAAAAGGTAAGGGATTTTACCTATATAAAAGATCATTTATTTTGCATTGTATTTTTTTATTTATATTTTAAGTTGGAAGCTTTTTATATCATAGCTACTAATATAGCAAAGAATTAATGATGTTACTGAGAATATAAATCATATGAGTGAACATTTAAGGTAGTTAAGATACCTCAAAATGTAAAGAAAAATGTGGAAGTTAGTCATAACACTTTTTAGAAGTTTAAATACTTTCGTAAGATTTTTTATCATTTCACAATCTTCTTTTCTAGCAATTATAAAAATCTAAATATATGTTAAAATTGTGTTGTTTGTGTCACTCTATATTTTTCACATTGTCCATTTCACATTTAATTATATAGTTACATCATTATTTTAAAAAGGCACTTTAAAAGTCCACACTATCATTTTCACATTTAATTATGTAGTTACTATGAAAGTATAACTTGAAAACTATATATTTGATAAATTAAATTATTAAAAAAAGTAACAACAAATAAGAATATTTATTTAGAGATTAAAAAAAAACAATCATTAAAATTTAGATAAATAAATTTTATAAAAATTTAAAATTGTGAAAAATGTTGAAAATAATATTTAATAAAAAAATAAATATATCATCGTTCAATTGTTGTGACATTCTATTAAGAGTGGTGAAACTAATCCTCCATTGGTGTTTCCATCTCATAGAATGCTTCTCATTTGTAGGGTTCAACTAATGATGTCTCCTATATGTGGCTATTAGACTAACTTTGTGTAATCAAAATTGTATCTAGTATATTTTGTGCGTAGTTTTATGTTCTTAGTACATTGATTCTTTTGTGTTCTTGTAGTTTAACCTATCACCTTAGAGCTTTTCTATATAACTATGTGTTTCTATATCTTTCACAAAAAATAAACCCCCTTAATAAATTCTCATATTAAAAAATAATAATAAAATATTAATTATTATTTAAAATTATTTAAATTCAATCAATATTATAGTTTACCTTTAAAAAAGCCATTCTTTAAACCATTGAATTTTTTATTTATTTAATTGTTTTGAAAAGAACATGTAGAAGGCTCTTGTTTTTAACAAATTTTTATTTATATAAAAAATATTTTTTTTTAATTATTTAAACACTATTTTATTATTTGTATTTATATAAATAGTATAATTTAAACACTATTTATTATGTATTATTTGTTTTTAAAAAGTAAAAAACTTTTGCTCAATATAATTTAAACAATATTTTATTATTTTTATTATTTATTATGCTTAATGATTTATACATTGAAGGAGCTCCAAAATCTCATAAACAATTATTGCAAAGAAAAAATAAAAATAATATATATTAAAATAATTTTAATATAAAAAATGTTTTCGTGGATTTTTTTAAAAATGAATATTGCAAATTGTTATCCCTGCTCTTTAGGGTTAATATCTTGGTTAAAAACAACACTTCAATTTTTAACTATATATTATTATTTGAATTATTTCGCAAGTTGCAACTTTCATTGAACCATCTAAACAATTTAAAAGAAGAATCCATGTAGCATATAACATTTAAAAAATAATAATTATATACATTTTAGTTTTTAATTAAATTGTCCAGTGCATTTTTGCCTTCACAAGAAGTTTAAAAATATCAATTACAAAATTTGATAACAAATTTAAAAGAAAATATTTTTTCGACTTAACAATGTAAATGATTAAATGTAACATATCATTAAAATAAATAAAGATATTTTTAAAAAATTACAATCAAACATAATTTCCTATGTCAAAATATTATTATAATATATTTTTAATTCCTTTAAAAAAAAATTCTACATAATTTTTACTTCATCCAATTTTTTTCTACTTAAATTTCAATGAACAGTAATTTTTACTTATAAATTTTCAGTTATAGAATACACTAAATATTTAGTAAAACATGAAACTGCATGAAAATATATAACATTCCTCATTTTCATTCTTAGCATATGTTGCTGGGAACTCCAAATATGGATCTATTTGAAATTAAACGCACTTCAAAACAAAGATTGAATTTACTAATGTCTCTGTGAGATTACGCAAAATCAGCGTTGGACAGCATAGAGCAGGAAGTACCATATAAGGTGCCAGAGGCCATAAATTTGGAGATTGAGTGGATGGAAATTTACCCAGATAATCTGTGCACAGGCGGCCCTCATGAAGTGATGTGGGAGTGGGATGCAGGCGAGTGTAATAGGGTTTCAGTTTTTATGTGCGTAATGAAATTGCAGATTTTAGTTTTTGTGCTAGAAAAACAAAAAACTGATGCAAATGCCTCTTTTTTAAAAATAAGATTTCCTCCATGGCCTTGGCTCGATTCTTTTGTTTTCTGCTCGCATTCCCCTTCGGCTCACCTCAAATCTTGCCTGAGTTATTTGCTTTAAACCGTTTTCGCAGATTGTCCGGGACATTTAAACGACAGGAGACAATTTTCCGACGAGTTTAGACGAGTTTAGAAAATTTCCCGGCATGAATTTTTTTGACGGGAAGACCAAATCTGGACCGGCGTTCAGAAAATTTCCGGGCAAGAATTTTTTTTTACAGAAAATGAAATCCGGACCGGAGGCTGACAACTTTCCGGTGTGAGACAGTTTTCCAGGACAAAAATGTCCCACATATAAGTCTATCGGCTAATTATAGTTATGTATACTATCCACAGATAAATTGTCAAATTGAAGTTGTCAATTGGTGTCTTGGCAATCTTCTAAGATGTTTAATGAGAGCAAAACTTATGCAATGGGACATTAAGTTGGAACAGGTAGAGTTTGTGTACAATAATTCAATATATAAATCGATTGGAAGGGCATCGTTTCAAGTGGTGTATGGAACACTCCAAAAGGTGTCACGGGCCTGTTGAAGATTGAGGACGATAAGCACATCAGTGTAGAGGCTGAAGACTTCACGTCACACATGAAGGAAGTTCATGTGCAAGTCATGAAGCAACTAGAAAAGAGCAACACAAGATATAAATTATATGCAGATAAGGATTAGAGGAAAGAGACTTAAAGGTGAGATGGTCATGGTGCATATGAGAAAAGCGTGGTCTCATGTGGAACATAAGACAAATTAAAAGCCCAAAAAAACTGGTCCTCGTAGAGTTTTGCATAGATTCTCAAAAAATGTGTATGAAATCAAGTTGCTAGAAGGTATTGATATCTCATTGTTATTTAATGTTTCTGATTTGTATTCCTAGTAAGTGCACAATCTCAAAGATAATGCGTAGGAGCAAAAAGAGCCAATCGGAGTGCATATTTTAGAAAAGTAACAAGAGGTGATTGCATAGATTTTGGACACATGCATTGTGAAAAAGACTTCGACAAATTGAGTACAAAGAATATCTCATTCATTGAAAAGGTGAGATATTAAAAGAAGACTAGTCGATTTTAAAAGCAGAAATAAGTCATCTGAGGTTGTTGAATTGGTCTTTCGCACAACCTTAATTTTGAACATGTAGCTCAAAATTCTTTTACCTGGGGTATATAATGCAAGAGCATATTAGCAGTCTGTAATCTTACATCACCCAAAAAATATGTTTGGTGTGCAAGTCATATATTTGCATGCATGCTTTGTTTGTTGTTTGTTAGTTTATGTTTTTATACATGTTTTTGTGCCACTCATGTATTGTTTTGGTTTGTAGAAGTTTTTGTCTACACATAGATGTAATATGCTCATGCATTGACTTTAGAGATCGCATATAACGTTTGTGCTCACAAATCAATTCAAAATTACTATAGTTTTAATAACTTTCAAAACAGTCAAATGACAAGATAATATTTGCAACCTCTCTTGCACAAGCCATAAAAATCAAACTACAGAATTCTAGTCACTGTCACAAATACAAAATTCGCAAGCACGTTATAAAATCTTATGGCCAAAATCTTCAAATAGACCTAGAAATTTAATGCATACCAGAGAAATTCACAACAAAGAAAGTTAATGTATATTCATATTTATGTCACAGTCACAAATTTTGAAGCTTATAACCAATGGCTGTCACAACACTCCAGAATATGTATGGAGTATATTTGTATCCCATTTATGATTTTAGATACATATATCTAGATTTGGTATAAATCCTGTTTATTCCTGCATAGCTAAGTAGCATGTCAATTTCATAAAGAACCTCTCTCTTCACATTCAACTCCTGACTAGACAGCAGAATCTATATCAAGGCATTTGTTATACATAAAGTGCTGGTTGTGTAACCCAGTGGAAGTTGAAATGTAACTTCACAATATGACAATCAGACCATAGTGGACCAAACACCTAAACTCAAAATTACTCAGTCCAATCAACTAAGAGACATAGATGCCTGCACAAACGCAATACAACATGGAGGAGAACCTCCAAAATTGGCCTAGTTAGCAATATTATTAAAACTGAAAAAGTTGTAGTGACCCATAGGAGTGTCTTCTATGCAATAATTAGCCACCTTGTAATGCAAAAAGCCTTGGCGCCATGAGTGTAAATGAAAGATAATTGTACAAGCACAATAAAATGGGAAAAAAATATCCAAGGATTGCATAGCGATGATATTTTATTGAAATCAAAATTTTAGAACAGAGACAAGTGAAGGACTATAGAAACAACTCCATGGTTGTCTTTCTCCAAGAAAATGTCCTATAATGAGTTTCCTGGAAATAAATTTACTCTCGTTGATTCTCATTGAAGGCCTCTTCTTAACAGACACATTTAGAAAAGCATTATTTGATTGATGGTCTTCGTAAAACTTTCTATGCCTGATAGAGGAAGACCACCCAACCATTGCATTGATTGTAAATCTTTTACAAATTCCTTGTTTCATTTAGGTCCTGCCTGGCAAGAAGCATGTGATTAAAATTCACCAGCTACATCAGTAATTCCTCAACCCTTTCTTTCAGATTCTGATAAATCTTGCATCTCTTTGCCCTTGCTACTTTTAGATTCTAGTAGAACTTCAGAATCTTTATCTATATTACTTTCAAATTCTGGTAAATCTTCAGAGTCTCCATCTATATCACTTTCAGACTCTGGTAAATCTTTGGAATCTCCAACTAGATTACTTTCAGATTCTGGTAAGTCTTGTTTTTCTTCATCTAAGTTACTTACATTTTCTGATAAATCTAGGATAGCGTTACCTATATTAGGTTGTTTCATAGGCCTCATAGGCGTTTTCCCTTGTGCCAAAAGTTCTTCCTCCTTTTTTCTCTCTTCATAACGCTTACGTCCTTGAGTCTTTGCTGTCATCATGACCCCATCTAGAAAATCATGAGTTGGAAAATGTTTTGGAACAAGCTTGCGATATTTTTGAAACCGTTCCTCCGCTTCATCATTCTTACCTAAGACACTGTACAGAATACCCTGCCAATCGCACACATGGTTATTTTTTATAGAGCCAAAGATGCAATTATTATAGTCATGGGGATCAAAGGTTTTAAAATTATCTCAATTAGATTACCATGCAAATATTTTCAAAGTTAATTAAATTGGATTAGAAAAACAAACCATCTACTGCCTTCTAACTTAGAGCTTATTAAAAAACACTCAAGTCCGAATGGAATTGATTGCAAAATTGCAAATTACCCACTTGATATTGTATACCCATAAAAAAATGTGTCATCATATTGCATAGCCCTAGTATCGTACAATGCATCGCCACAATCATAGTGATTAGCTTGGGAAGAAATCTATTGATACATAATCTTTATTATGTGTAATTAAAGTTATTGGTAACCACCATGTGCATGCATAACCCTAAGTATGTTTAGGTTTATTGATATTCATACACTGATCCATTAGGATTGGAGACACGGTAACACTAATAAGTTATAGGTTTATACCGCCCTAATCTTGTTAAGATAAGGTTATTTATACGAGTCTCATGTCAAATCAAGGTTATAGCATGTTATGCCTTTAACTATAATGTATTTGTCTAGAGAAACCTTAAGAAATTTATCCAGAACGATAAATGAGTGGTGAAAACCTATTGTTTAAAGAGCAGTACCATTTATTTCTTCTTTAATACTAGATCATTAACAAGCCTCTTCTATTCTTCTACTGTATATTATTATCACATTTATGAAGAAAGAAGCAAAATTTCAGGGTTGCCATCTAAAACCTCCAATATTGCAGGTTCAAGGAAGCATTACTATAGAGACTAAAGATTGTCTCTATATGCATACAAGTTGCCCGTGCAACTTAATCACCACCATTGATTTGAAAAATTGACTAGATGCTCAAGCAAAGAGTTGAAACACACTAGGTACAAGTATATTTTGCATTCTAATTTTCATAACACGTCTATGGGTGGTTTGGACATTTTTCTTCATTCATCTAAGCTGGAGACTTTGAGAACAACTTCTTTTGATTTGCAAAAGAGCTTAATGGGACCATGGTCCAGAAAAGGAAAGATTAACTATACAAGGGAGGAATCTTCACCCAGAGGAGTTAAACCATGGAAAGGAAATCAAGAAAGAGGAGAATGAAAGTAGCAAAGGCTGTAGTTGAATATAAGGGCAGCAGAAACCCTCCACCTGCTCAAAATCCGAAAGAACATGCAGAGGACTAGGGTTGAGATTCAAAAGATATTATAAATAAGAGGTTCAAATCAACAAGAGTTGAGCCATATCAACATCTGTGCCACAATGAAAGGCAGCAATCAAAGCAGCATGGCATGGAGAGACAGTCTGCTAGGGAGCAGAAACAGTTGTGCCTATATAGGGAATAAAAGGAGAAGCAACTGCGGGATATGGTCTGATCCAAAACATCACCAATTTGGTTAGGAGAGCATATGAATGATAAAGGAGAGCACCAAGTGTGCACAAATCAGAAAAATTGGATTTTATCTCATGCATCGAAAGCATGGTTTGTTATGTACCCACAGTATAAAGCTTAAACATGTACTATTGATGAATGTATTGGGACATTATTAGTGGCTAGCCCAGTGAAGAAATCTTTCATATGTTTTGTTTATTAAGCGTATTTGAGGTTATGGGATGCCAACATGTAGCATGAATGACACTAAATATGTTTGTGTCAGTTGAGTTTCAAGTGTGATTCATTAAGGTTAGAGTCAGGACAACACTCGCAGCAAATGGATTCATACTACCCTAGTCTATTAAGCTAAGGCTATTTAGATGGGTCTCCTGGCATATCATTGTTATTGTGTTATGGCTTGATTAATATTCCAATATGGAAATCTCAATTTCATGCATTTTTTAGGCCTCCCGAACAAACCAAATATTTGTACCTGGTAATCATGTGTCTATTTCAACAGGGAACTATGCAAATGAGATTAAAGAGGATTTTGGCTTATGATGCTCAACCCTTGCTTAGTCCATTCCCTTTATGATGTATGAAATATTCTGGATATTTGTAATGGGACAGCATGCAGTCCGAATTAGTAGGTTTGAAAGGGAAAAATGGTTAACAGTGGCTGGAAAACTCTAATTAGTTTAACACTGCCCTATAGACTGTGCCAATATACATGGTGTGTTCTTTAGATTCTCCCAAGTACTTTGACAAAGTGAATCAAGTACAAGGATTTCATTATCTAGTATGGCAGACCAATCAAGGATTTGATAGCACAGAGAAATAATTGCCTATTGAAAGGGTACGAAGAAGTTAGTACCAGGTGGAGAAGATCAAGAACCAAGTGCTGGGAAATAAATCATTCTGGAGGATCTGCGGTGAGGAGGATAATCTATGGAGTAGGATTCTTAAGGAGAATGTTTAAATTCACTGCTGTCTAAGAGGATTTTCTCCTACAGCAAATTAATCAATGGCTCTGCAATTTGGAATTTCGTAAGATCTTGCAAAGGACCAAGAGAACTGTTTCTGAGATAGGTCAAAAGAAGCTCCAAAGTAAACTTCTACAAGATGCTTCGTGGAGTTCCACACCTTGTCTGCCAATCCAGAGTTAAACACAAACACAATTTTCTTAATAGCACCAGAAGGAACAAGGTAAATAATGATAACTTCAAGATGATGAAGAATCCAAGGTTGGGATTTAGAAAATGAAGAAACTAGACTTTGGTTGGAACAGCAGACATATGGACCAAGGTGTCCCTTCTGTCTTCTCTCTTGATGAATTCTCTGATTCTTCTTGATCATGGAGAAGATAAACAAAGGTGGGGAGGTGATAATACTGGGACTTATTCAGTTAGTAAATGTTACAAGTTGATTGGCTCCAGGTGGTCATGGCATGCCACAATGGGGTGTGTCCCCTCTGAGGGATTAGTTTTTCTCTGTTGGTTTATGCTTTTGGCATTGGTTGTTCAGGTTTTTTGTATTTCCCCCAAGTCTGATATTTGCATTCATGAGCTGGCTGTGTAGACATATAGCAAGGTTTATTGTTAGCTTGTATCTGATGTGTTGTTGATTGGCTTGTGCTTTGATTTTCGACTGCATCCCCCGTCTAGGGTTTTGAATGCAGGATTTTGGTTGCTTTTTTTCTATATCTTTTTTAGATGCAAGGCTAGGTCCTCTTAATAGAACCCTAGATCTTCTATCTAAAAAAAATGTTACGAGCTGATTCTTCTTCAATGAGGCATAGAACCAGATATCTTCCGAAGGTGCAATGTTTGTAACCAAAAATGTACTTTCTTATTTCACAAGATTCTCTAGTAAAGAGAGTCTATGAACATTGAAGGGCCATCTGAATGCAGTCTTTAGCAAGCACGCAGAATAAACTGCTGATGATAACATAATTTATAGCACTTCTCAAGTGAAATCTAGAGTATCTTCTTTAAAAAACTAAATATGATGTGGATTGGTCCGCATAACATTAAGCATTGGTTGTGTACATAGAAGTCTCCAGTTAGATATAAAACTCTAGCAATTATATGGAATATCTCCTGCCACAACTGCTTGCAATGTATGTCTGGAGAGGAACAGAAGGATCTTTGAAAAGAAAACCAACATGATAGTAACTATTATGATGACGATTGAAGCAGCAATATTTGATGTGATCAATGCATGGAATCCAAGCATGGATGATGAGAAGCTCCTAGGACCAAAAAGACAAAAGATTAGTAGTAGATGAAAGCAAGTAAAGAGAGTTCATCATGGGTAAGAACAAAAAAGCCTCCAAGGGCGTTGATTTTAACAGAAAACCCCCAGTTACTGACTGCAGGAGTACAAATGTTCAAAGATTCTAATGGAAAGTGGGTGAAGTGTTTCTGCATGTCTCTAGGAACTTTAATCAAAAACATATCAGGGGCAAGAGCCTTCCTTTTTGGCATTAAGGGGGCAATAGAAGAGTTAGTTAAAGTTTGAATATGAAGGCGGCACAAAAAATATTATGCACCTTACAAGGCCTTCAACATTTAAAATATAGTACAAAAGTGGAAGATCAATGCCATCCTTCAGAAAGCCATGTTGCTCTGTAGAAATTTAAATTTTCTCTCTTTCTGCCACATAAGAAGGCAAGGGAATAGAATGACAATTTTTTGGGCAAATGAGGATCCTAGTCTAGGAGTCAAGCGAGGGAAGGAATTATCATTAAGGAGAAAACTTGGATAACCAAATTAAGAACCTTTTCAAAAACAATATTGAAACCTAGGATATGGACAAGGGGCATAAATGAATTTCAGCTGCATGAGTAGCAACAGATTTCTCATCGTATGAGATTCTAGCTATTGATGGATGTGATGACCATATAAATCATCCTCTTCTCTTTAATTAGAAAGCCCTGGATTGACCTTTTCCATGGGGATTTCAGGTTTTGCAAAGATTGCTGGCAAGAAGAGGAGTTATCTTCTGAGATCAAACTTTAAAGTCTCTGATTTTCTCTCTTTGACAAATTTCTCTCCTGTTTCCCAAGGTGAGGAATTCCAGTCAGCAGAAGTTTAAAAAGGGCAAACTATAAGGCTCCATTTTCTGAGAAGAAGAAGAGCTCACAGAGATAAACTCAAGCCTCAGCAATTGTTGAGCCATGAGTATGCTTTTGCTCCTTTGTCACAGCATATTCTCTATAAACCGATCCAAGCCCACCCTGACAGGATCGACCACCCTAACTCTTGATGATCTTTACCAGCATGATGAAATTGCTAGGACAACCATTAGGAGTGTCAGCTTGTCCATTTGTCCTCTTGCTCAAGTATCAGTCAACTGAAGAAATGACAAATGTGCCACATACATACCCTGCAGAATTTAGTTACGATCAGTAGGAAAAATAGGCATATTGTTGCAGATGCATGTAGTAAGCTGCTGGTTCAAATTCTGAATTGGCTGGACAAGCAGCATTACTCATCAAACTTCTGTTCTCCAATCAACCAACATGGGATCAATGGGACTTGAAAGCAAAGCCACTAACATAGCTTAAGGAAGGGAAAGACGGGCTCCATGCCTCCAACACCTCAAAGCAACAAGAGGGTACAAGCTGAAAGCTAAAAGCACAAAAATACATCCTAACATGTAAACCCAAAACAGGTAAACCCTAGACATGTCAGGAAAGATAAAATCATGGATTACAAACATTACAAATTACCATGTTAAAGAAAAACCTTCCACAAAGAAAATAAAGGTGATGAGAAACATGGCTTGAGCCAGAAAAACATACAGCTGCTTTATAGAAAGCATTTTGGGCCACTGCTATTTTTAACAAAGAGATTTTCTAAGCTATCAATACTCTTTCTAGTGACATCTCAAGGTTTCAGGGCAGTGAAGTGGCCACTCTTTGCATTCCGCTCCCAGTTGGTGTACTTAAGGCTAGAATAGATCCAGAGAGACAAATCTAGTCTTCAAATAGCAGAGAGCAACACAGTGATGCTCTCATTGGATGTGACTACTTTAATTGCATGAAAATAAAAGGTGATGCAGAATTGAAAATGCGCCAGGAAACAGAATTCATACAACTTACAGGGGCATTGCCAGTATGGTCAATTATCAATTACATCATATCCTTTCTACAGTTAAGATGCGAACATAGAAGATGATTTTGCATTGCTTGCCCCTTCTGCCAAGGATCACTGGAGTGCCTCCAAAAGTCTTATCAAAAGGAAGAACCAAACTCACAAAAAGTGTAACCTTTGATCGGATGGGAACGAGACAAAGGATACTATCTCTAGAAGATTTTAGAAGTGAATAGGAATTGCGGCTTATTAATGGCAATCAACTTTTGGAATCTGACTTGGCGGATCAGGAACACAAAAAAGTGTGATTCCAGTCCTATTGAAAGGCACAAGACAACTGAGAGGGTGGGTGAATCAGTTGTATCAAAAACTTTAACTTCTTTACAAAAAATCACTTCCACATTCACTTACTGTAATGTCCCCTATTGGAGCAATACTAATTTTACCCTAAAAATTCAAGTACCACAAGTTTAGGGTTAAGGTTTCGGAATTATCATGTAATTAAATTCATTCACTCAACTCCATTATAGTGGGGATGACAAGACATTCATGGGCACATGATACCTCCGTACAGGCCCTTACAGGGGGCATGGCAGGTCGCATGTTCAGTTCCTTGCATACAAGCCCTAACAGGGGTTTGGTAGGATCCAAGCTGTCATACAAAGCCTCCGTACCGGCCCTTACGGGGGGTATGGACGGGGTGCAGATCAGCTTGCCCCCAAACAAGCCTTAGGGGGGTATGGTAGGACTTCTTGCCTATCACCTGCTTGTAATTCCCCTATGAAATTATTAATCGATGTCCCTGTTATTACTAATCGCTGTTATTATTAATACTTTTGCTGTTTGAGTCATTCGCTGTCATTTTAATCATATGACAATATGAATCGCTGCCCTGGTTAAGCTTCAATATATATTATCACTGCTCATTTTATTTAATCACTTCTTTGTAATGTGGTCGTTGCTTTTATGCTATTCAGTCCTATGATGGGTGAACTGTTAAATATAACAATAAAATATTTATATGGATTCTGAACTGACCTGTTCACAATATTATATATGATGCACAATAAATATAATGGCCTTGTCCTCAAGCAATTATAACTATGATACCTCTAAAAACCATCTATCTTATCGAAGAATTGTTGTTAGTATTCTCGTCTTAGTTCCAATGCCCTCGTTGTTCTTTAAGATCATAAGGTTGATGACAATTATTCTTTTGGTTCATGTGTTTGTATCTCTCAACGACAACATTGGTAACTAATGATGTCTGTAACTTAAGATAAGTTTTCTCTTGTCCTTAGAGAGAAGGTCCCAAAAGACATTTTGATCTTTGATCCCAAAATTCAGTCTTGTATTTGTCATCTTGTAGTTTTACCCCTTCGATAAGTTATTGACCCCAAAGAAGAGTCATGTTCAAATCCCATGATGATAGGAAAAGATAACCATTTTTTGAGGAATAATTGATTATATGATGTCATAGATAGAAAATTTGTGTAAGTATTCAAACAAGGTTTTTTGATAAGCTGATTTATTATGAGGAGTTTATACCATTTTTTGAGGAATAATTGATTATATGATGTCATAGATAGAAAATTTGTGTAAGTATTCAAACAAGGTTTTTTGATAAGCTGATTTATTATGAGGAGTTTATAGGGTTTTGAATTACTTATCTTAGGCCCATTGTGACGCAGAGGTGGAACACTATGAACACCCCACTTCACATGGCAGCATATGCTCTAAATCCCAAATGGTATGTAGCTAGACCTGGAAGAGTGCCTCCATCTCATGATGATGAGGTGAAACAAGGGTTCATGAGGGCCCTTGAAAAAATGTATACCGGGGAGGAGGCTTCTATACTTCGCTCACAATGGATGGCTTTTGTCAATCTACGTGGTCCAAACTTCAGCAAAAAAGAGGCGAGGATGGATAGAGCTACATTAGCTCAAACTGACCCTATTGGATGGTGGATGTGGCATGGCACAGATGCACCAAAATTGAGGACACTTGCCACTCGCCTCCTTGGACAGATTGCCAGTTCCTCTGCTGCAAAGAGGAATTGGTCCACATATGGCTTCATTTAGTCAGTGAAGAGGAACAACCTTACCTCTAGACGATCAGAGAAGTTGGTAGCAGTTTATAGTGCCTTGCGGCTACAGGATCGACAGAGACCTGAGCATCCTCAGACTCCAGCTGCACGTTGGGATGTTGATCCAGAGGATGTTATGCAGATTGATGAGGAGGCATAGGAGGGATTGGTTGGGGTTCCACTAGATGATGTAGACCCTCATGGTGACAGTGATTCCGACTCAAAATCCGATTTTGATGAAGTATTAGGAGAGGCTAATTAGGGAAAGCCATATACTCTCTATGTTTTTGTCATTTTGTTGTTGAAATTTGAAACTTGTAGCCTTTGAGCATTTTGATATAATATATATGCAGATTGTCATTGAAAACAATTAAATTTGGTTTATTTGTTTGCCAATTCTCATGTGACAAGTTGAAAGCTAAGTTCAAGTGTAATGTTATGGTTATGTATCCATGTTTTAATGTTCTATAACATCTATAATGAATGCCTTATCAATGTTATCATCTAAATATTTGAAATTTCCTTATATTTAAAAAAAACCTTTTTTTTTTAGTAGCCGTCCCCTGTCGTCCCCTAAAAAATGGCCAAAAAAAATCACCGTCCCCGAAACTCGTCCCCTGTCCCCGTCCTCGGTACTTGGGGGAGCATAGCTATAATATATAAATATTAAAGAATAGGCATGAGGTCGACTCAAGAAGAGTCGCAACAGACAAAAAGGGACATTACAAATTTATCTCATGTTGTATCATATATTACTGTATAACACCATTCATAATAATTGTATGTTTTGGAAATGTGTGTGGAAACTGCATGTATTGCGTTTGTGATTCAACCAGGAAGGGAGAATGCATGAACCTTAGTAGATTGCCTATAAACCCCATCTTAAGGTTCCGTCCCCATAGGCCCGAGACAAGGGTTTGGGCATTATGCCCCCGTAGGCCTGAGTCAAAGGTTTGGACCATGGAGGGATGGGGGTCCCACATTGGAACATGCCCCCATAGGCCCAAGACGAGGGATTGGGCAAAAGAATATGCCCCCATAGGCCCGAGTCAAGGGATTGGGCAATAGGACTGTGGTAGGCCTTTAGGCTACTAAGGGCTTATGTCTTCCCCTCCCCTGGCATGATGAATGTTTTCTTTTACCTATGTGTTTCAAAATGCAAGTGTGTCTATGTTGGACTAATGAATACTAGATATTAAAACTAACATGTAGCAATATGGACTTGAATATACATGATGCTGCAGGTACTAATTCAAAAGAACGTGTGATCTATTCAACCCAAGGTTACCCCATTAAAAGTGAAGAAACCCTCAACCTCACTCACAAGCGAATTCTAGGGCAAGTCGAGTAAGGGACATTACATCTGTCATGAAGATTAAACATGAATAGCAGAATCAAAACATAAACAAATCAGCACCATACACACATGAACACCAGATTTTTACGTGGAAAACCCTAAAAGAGAAAAACCACGGTGAGTGTTAGCTTACAATATAATGTAGTAACAATACCGAATAACAAAAGAGGCTCACTGCCAAAGGGCTCACTGCCCAAATGAAAGGCTCATTGCCAAGGGGTGGCTCACTGCCATAAACTGATATAGTGGCATCTACAACATGCCTGAGTTCAGTTCCATTGAAGCCCAATATATCTCCTCTGCTCTGCTCTGCTTTTACAATTCGCACTTTATCTTCGCATCTTCGCTACTTATTCCATCATTCACAAATTCATTACATACATTTATACCAATCATCAACCTTGGAATGTACATCAAGGTCGGCATTACAATCTACAACCATTGGAACTATCTCCAAGGTCGGCATACATACAAAAATCAAATTAAGACTGGACCTAAACAAACTTGCGGAGTAAATGAATGAAAGAGAAACACTTCACAACTTAGCTCAGATCCAAAGACATCTTCACACGCTACAACACGTTTCCACAATCCACGAATCACCTCCGCAACAAGTGTTATTAACCAGGTCGGCCAAAACTAGTGCACACATCAAGAACACTTAGATACGTGCTTCCAGAAACTTCATTATAGCTTGCAGATCAAGCACACGCCTTCAATACATTCTAGAGACATCCACGAACAACATAGAATCATTTGGGAGCTGACATATCCAATCGCAACAAATCTCACTTGAGGACAACAAATATCACTTGAAGATATATCATAGACTGCTTCTCAACAAACACTGTCAAACTCTGCTAACCAATAACTTTCTTTCCAGACAACCAAATCACAAATCATTTGGAATGAAGATAGCTAAGGACTTTATAAGCTTAAGTCCAGAACCACAAGACCAAAATCCAACCTGCGGAGAAATGCGGAGAAAAATACTCTCCCTGTCACTCTGCAAACCTTGCCAGGGACAGTCTTCAAACTGGTGAATAGAACTTTTTTTGCACAGCGATCCGAACCACCAAATTCTGGATTTAGCATCTTCAAACACTTCTTTAAATCATATCCAAATCTCATACTCCAATCTTCAACACAGAGAAAATGCGGAGCAAAATACTCAGACAGTGATCTTAAAAAGACAGCTCAATCAATCAACAAACATCAATATCCGAAGATACAGTTGACACAAATGACAACAAAAACATGTTGACATCAATGACAACACTAATTAGCACATACTTGCAACATGTCCAAATTTGAAGGGACTTTTGACGAAGATTTCGTTTCAATAAAATCTTGTCCACAAGAAATCAGAACACATCAGAAGACCCCCGAGCAGAAAACTTAACTTGTGGCTTATTAATGGCAAACAACTTCTGGAATCTGACTTCAAGGATCACAAATACAAAAAGGTGTGATTCCAGTCCAAACTTTTAGGGGCTTTTGTTGAAGACTTCAGCTCAGTAAAATCTTGTCCAAAAGAAATCAGACCACATCAGAAGGTCCCCAAGTATAAAACTTAATTCAACTTCAACCCTCACAAACTGTGCTTCATCATTTGTCAATTATCTTAGGATCATTGTGTTGAAATCTAACTACTCACCATATAACCTACCAAATTCATCCAAAGCACCTTCTATGCACAATGTGAATCCCTTTTGCTCTTTCACCACCCAATAAATTATGGGGTACTGTTAACGGTGTCTATTTCTGGACACTAATGGTTCAGGACAATGCTGACATTAATCAACCTGTCATGCAAAGAAGTGGCGGTGATGTAAATAGTTATGTCCCTCGCTGCATACAAACATGGCCTACCAGCGGAAATGCACAAACCAAAGAGATATTTGAATGGATTGATGAAAGGATGAAAATCATTTATCTACAGCGTTAAAACTTATAATTCCAAAGACTTCATGCATGCTTCTACGTTTCTTAAAGAATTCCATTACCATTAGGGGGGACTGTGTTCCATTTTTCATGGTGCTCACAGGAAACTGATGTGCCTGAGGCAGATTTCAACAGTCATTTTGTCCCTGCAAAATCACTCTGCTTGTTGCCATATCTGCAAACTCTGCCATCTGCTAATTACAGTCAACTATTTTTGAGATATAAGAACCTCATGGTTGTTGCAAAAAAGAAGGAGGTCCTTCTGCATGCACAGCAAGGGAAAAAATTGGTCCTGCTCTTGTCTTCACTTGGCAGTATGGTGAAAAATTTATGTTGACATTTAAGTAAAAGACAATGGCAAAATTTCTTGACTGGATCACCCCTTGAGACCATGCCTATTTTAGTAGGGTTAGCCAGCCAAAGTATTTTTGAAAAGCAATGTGGCACTTTCCAATTCACATTCTGCCACAGTTATTGGGATATAGAAGTCAAACCAGAAGTGTACATGGAATGCCAAGCAACTCACAGTAGCATCTGGCTATAGGCAACTACTCCTCAGAGGGTGTGATTGTCCATGTGGGCAAATCTGTGTAAGGAAAGATGTGAGATCGCTAGTGTATAGACCTATATTTTGCAGAAGAAAAGTTTGAGTATCTTTCAAACAATGCAAGATTCTGTCTAATTGGTGCAGATCACTGGAAGTGCCCATGCAAGGTAGTTGCTGTGCACACCTATATTTTGCAGAAGAGAAGTTTTGAGTATCTTTCAAACCATCCAAGGCTATGTCTCATTGGTACAGATCATTGGAAGTGCCCATTTACACTAGCCCAAGACACTTTACAGAAGGCAAAGTTGTGTGAATATGCATAACTGCTTGGAAACCAATTATTGCTGCTGCACAGTATTAGCTCATAATGTCAACATGTCTGCAAGTTGAAATGGTTTTAATGCAACGAGTTACTGTCAAACTGTTTCAAATTGCTGAAGAATGCTAACCGAGTCTGAAACTGTGCCTGATAGATGTTGTAGCACATATGCATCACATATGGGGAAGATATAGCTCAAACCTAAGTTACCAGTTCACTGCACAGGGGCCCCGGATCCTAGTTCGATCTGCACCCAGTTTGGGATCCAGTTCAGCCTGGCCAAGGAATCATCCCGGGAGTGGCATTTGTTTTGTGGGTCCATCCCCAACAAACCTAGGCAAACCCAAAAGGATCCACACAAACCATAAATGAATCCACGTCATTTTGGGCAGTTTTTTTTTTTTTTGCTTTTGCATTTTTAATCATTTGGCATTTGACTTTGGCTTTGATGGATAAAAACGGATCCCTAACCCTAAAAATGACATCTGAAGCATTTGAAAGACAAAAACAGACTAGTTTTACCTCATTGTGAATGCAAAACACAAAAATCATTAATTATTGCTCAACTTTCATTCTTGCTTGCCATCACACGAATAGAGTTGAAGATTGATCAATTAAGGTTCCAAAGTGGTTGGTTTGCTATTTCTACACATGTGCAAGAGCTCATTCACTGCCAAGGAGAATGTAGAGGAAGATTTTTGCAAAAGAGATAAGTTTTTAACTTTTTTGGTTTCTTTTTCTACATTATTGTTCTACAAACGAACTCTATTGTTTTCTTGGGATCTTTTTGTTTTGTTTCCATTCTTCTATGACTCTATGGCATATGCTTAAAATTTTTAAATGAGTTAGGTTGTGTGTGTGTGTGTGTGTTTCGAATGTGTTGTTTATCAAACTTGTTGCCATATGAATTACAACGGCAGCTAGTTCTAACTCTGTGGGCCAATCGTGCTTCAAAACAAACACAAATTCTCCCCTTGGAAATGTGTTCCTGTTCCAAGTGGTGGGGGTTATGTTTGGATTTGCAATGGGTGTGGTATCAAGTATTCAAGCTCATATAGTGAGGTAAAAGCCCCCCTTTGTGTGGCATTCTTAAACAAGGCATCAAAGTTTGCCCAAGAAAGAGTAGTGTATTCATTTCATCAAAGCAAGTCATAGAAAATATTAACGAGTAGGAAAAAGCAGATAAAGCATTAGGCCATAGATTAAATCATCCTTTGGCAAAGAAAGGATCTCAAGGAATGAGGCCCTCTCCTCTCGTCTAATCCTAAACTTGTGGTAAAGGACCACCCATTTTTTGCCACACATAAAGAACCCATGGTTGTTATACATAACAGACCAAAAGGACCATTGGAAATGGCATTTCACAATGAATCTTGAATGAGTCTCGAGAGATTGTCGATTGTTAGTGTGAACAGAGTTCTTTATCTAACTAGTTCATTTCCTAGCTAGTTCTCCGTTTAGGTCCTTTTCACACTAGGTTTAGTTTACTTAAGGACTTTTTCAATTTATCCTATAATGGTTGTGTTTTTAGTCTCTTGGGTGGTAAATCCTATATATACTCACCCATCGCTCTCATATGAGCATCTCATTTTCATTGTATGCTTTGCATTCTCTTGAGTAGAATACAGTTTATTCTTTCTCATTTTTTATTTCTAACTTTGCTTTCCTTCATTCATTTGTATTCTTGGGTGGCCTTTCAGCCAAATCTTACATCGATCAATGCATTGAAAAATGTATCTATGCAAATGGATTGCCTTTCAATATAGTTTGTTCAACATTTTGGCAAGAATTGGTGAGAAAAATTAATGAGGCTCCAAAAAGAGTACAAGAGCCCAAGTTTTGAGAAAGTGCATAACACCTTATTAGAAAAGAAGATGAAGCTTGTAGAGGATTCATTTAAGCCCATATGGAATTTGTGGGTGAAGAGAAGGTTGTCCATTTCCAATGGATGGGCATAGTCACAAAAAACACGTATACCCACATTTTAAATAAACTTGGCACCAAAACCATGTCAAAACGTGAAAAAAATGTGGGTCAATGAAAAAATGCATTTTATACTCGTGCAAATCAAAAAACTGCCAGTTTTTTCAATCAGCCCATGAGTTTTTGTCTATAAAGCCCTCTAATTTGTTTTGTTTTTCACATTTTTGCACTTCCAAGTACGAGGTAAACATATTTTCAGACTTTCCCATGTGATTGCAAACATCAAACCAGTCATTTTGTAATCATAAGCTAGCGCATGGTCACACATACTTCTACATTGCCCCTTCAAACTCTCATTTTGCATTTTTTCAACTGCACAATGTAATAGAGGTAAGGTTTTTCAAATTTTCTTTTTCTAAACTTCTTAATCCCTATTTATAATTCATAACCCTATGTTTTAGGGCTAGGCTTTTTTCAATTTTTTTGAAAGAAAACGTTTTTTTGCAGACCCTAACCCTAACCCTAAAACTAAATTTTAAGGTTAGGGTTAGGGTTAGGATTTTCTTTTTTTATATTTTAATTTTTACTAGACAATGGAATTAGGTTTTTGTTTTTTTGTTTTTTCAAGTTACTAGACAGGCTGCGAAGGTTGGATAATTAAAAATTTATTATAGTTTGGTTAAACCAAAAAGTTGCAGCCTGCTATGTGTTTGCTTATTATTATTTTTTATTTTTTATTAACCCTAATAGCAACAAATATGAATGTGTTTTTTATTTCAGCCCATATTTCATCATGCCACAAGAAATGGATTTTGTATGGACATATCGCACTCCAATTCCCAATACAAAAAGGCTGAAATGCAATTTTTGCAAAGCATATAATGTTAGGGGAATCAACCGTTTCAAATGGCAACTTACAAGGTTGCCAAGACATAAAGTGAAACCTTGCACAAATTTGTGTCCTCTGGATGTGACCAAACAAGCAAGGTTGGCCAACACTTAATGCCTATGAAGAAAGTACAGTAAAAAGAGCTAGAACTAACTTGGGCTCATCGATACGATCTCCTAGAGAGTATGATGATGATCATGATGCAACAACCTTTGGTGATGATGAGGAATATCAACCATCAAGGCATGATTCTATTTCTTCTCATGATGGCACCTCTTCCACACCTCATGGTAGCACTTCTTCCACACCTACTCATGTTGGCCTCTCTTTCGCACAACCACCAAAGAATGTCATGCCCACATTTTACACGTGGACATGAAAACCGAACTAACAAAACTTTTCCAACCCGATGCTAAAACCCCCTCTCATGCAATGTGCGCGCTCGACAATATACGCACGTGACGCTATTGCAAGTGCAACTAGCGTTGAGCACGCCGCATGAAAACGAGGTAGAATTTTAAGAAGTCAAGGAAGTGTGAAAACTCCTTTCGCATCCCTAGATACAGGGGTTAACCTACTAGGCTTAGGCATCACCACAAGCGTCGCCATGAGGGAAGGTCTCCATCATGGAACCAACCCTAGGGTTTCCTAGGTGAGAATGAGGAAACTGATTTCGACCTAAATCGAAATCCTAGTCCAAAACTAAAAACCAATGAATTCCCAAACTATAATGCGGAAGCAAAGTAAAACTATAATTTAAACTAATTTAAATGAACATCCTCTAAGACTAATCTAAAATAGGGAATTAATCACACCACACCTAGATCCCAACCATCATTGAGGAACACAGTATGGAAGAAAAACGTTTGTAGCAAATTTTTGGTATTACCCATGCATCCCATTCAACATTGCTTGGCCTCCTTATTGGCAAGCCATGGTTGATACCGTTGCTATTGCAAGTCCTAGATTCAAGGCCCCACCATATGAGAGCCTCAAAGTTGACATGCTAAGAGAGCTGATGCAAGGTGTTAATGAGGTAGTTGATGAGCTCACAAGCAATGGAAGATTACAGCAATATGTCCAATGGTTGAACTGATATAAGAAATTGTACATTGATCAACCTTTTTATTGCATTTGTCAACAACATGATCTTGAAATTAGTAGATGCATCGAATAAAGTGAAATCAGCCCATTGTGGTTTTCGCTATTTGATAGGTTGTAATGAAAATTAAGCCACAATATGTAGTCCAGTTCATCACTGAGAATGCAACAAATTGTGTGGCAATGGGAAAACTTCTCGTTGATAAATACCCCACATTATTTTGAAACCTATGCGGATCACAATACATTGATTTAACCTTTGAGGACATTGGAAAACTTGATTGCATTAAATCTACAATACCAAGGGGCAGATCCATTATCAAATTCATATATAACCACACTAGGAGGTTGAGCATGATGAGAATCTTCGTTGAGAGAAGGGAGCTCACGAGACTTGGTGTGACAAGATTTGCCACTAATTTCTTAAAATTGCAAAATTTATGTACCCCAAAGATGAACCTCAAATTCATGTTTGTTTCATCAAATTGGATAGAGTGCTCTTTTTCTACTCAAATGGATGGGATCAGCATTTCACATCTTGTGTTTGATGAGGTATTTTGGACAGATGCACTAGAGATTGTGCAAATTCCAAAGCCCCTAGTCAGAGTGCTAAGATTGGTTGATGGGGAAAAATTGCCCATGGGTTGTTTTTATGAGGCCATGGATAGGGCAAAGGAGGCAATAAATCCAAAATGCAGAACAATAAGAGCAGATTCGTGCCACTTTAGAAGATCATTCATGGTCGATGGGATCGCCAAATGTATTGTCACATCTATGTTGTAAGTTGTTTCTTGAATCCCTCTATCTATTATAATCCAACATTCAAGGACGATGGATGGTGTAGTGACACCAGGGTTATTCCAATGCATTCCCACATTCTTTCCCAATGCAAAGGAAAGACTAGCAGCCATAGCAAAGTTGCCATCGTAGTACAAGTAGGCAAAGGGCTTCTTCTCTGACATATGTGCAATGGAATCAAGGGAGACAATAACACCAAGTATTAGTTTCTAAATTAATAATTTGCAATCTGATTTGTTATACATTAAATGTAATTCAATCACTTGGGTTTATTAATAAACTTTGCTTTTGCAACTAATCTAACATCAACACAATGGTGGGTGTACTTTGGCCATGATCAACTTTCCAATTATGACTTTCAATAATTTTCTTTTTTCTAGCATACACTAGTAGGTTGAGAACTTAAGGAATCTATCATTAGTAATCTCAAGTACCATCAGAGATGATCAACCAATTGATCTAGATAAGATTGTTCCTAATTTGTAATAGTTCACAGTAGATGAGGACCCTGCATTTAGTGAATAGGATATGGATATCCTGAATGAGATTATGAAGGACCGCAATCGTGCTCCTTTGGAGCAAATGGTTGCATAAGCAAGGGCATTAACTTGTGCTTCACATATCTAGTCATGGCTGCCTTATAGGTTATTTGAATTTTGTATTCTCCAATTTTGTTTTGTATATGAGTAATGAGTCTATGACAATATGCACTCTAAGACTGAAAAATTGATCCTTAAGGAGAATTCATGAATAACTGGCAACATTGAATTTGATTTATGTCTTGTAATTGAAGTTTGGACTTTGTTTCTTTGTCTACACACTCTATCTAGCATGATATAACATTTGCATTTTTTTCCATGTTTTTATGAGTATATTAACGTCTTTTAATTTGCCATGTTTTTCCCACATATTTCCCATTTTAAACCCCTGTAATTGAATTTCATTTACACTTAACAGTTTGTTGTGCTGTTTGTTGTGCTGTTTGTTGTGCTGTTGCCATGTAAGCATTCTGCTATTATGGATTTTTGTGGCATCTATTCTGTTTTAACTCTGATTTTACCAAAGCCTAGATACGAAATTGAAGCATTATGAGTATGAATCAGTTTTTAAAATTTTATTTGAAGCCTTTCCCATGTGCAAAGGTACTTAAAAAACTAAAACTTAAAATACAAGTTCAAAACTATCCAAGAAACACAGTTACACCTGTTGCTAATTTCTAATGTATGCACAATAATAAAATATTATCAAATCAGGGTCCTGCCACTAAAATCCCAATGTATATGTTGCCAGATTCCATATCTGTTAAGTGTTAACAACTTAACAAGGAAACATCAAAGCTAATTTCTTATTTAATTGTGAATAATGAGGCTACCTTTACAATGAAGCTTAGAAATTATATGATCCTGCTAAAAAGGAACTTTCCGGAAGTTCTACTTCCTGTGTTAAGAATTTAAGAAACATTTAGGATACTAACCTGACAAAGGTAAGGTCGAAAATCTTGAGGTTTTTCATCAACCAAGTGCTGATACTGCTTCAGAGCCTCTTCAAGATTGTCCTACATATCAAACAAGATCAGCTCCCTGCTTTATTTGCAAAATGAGATGATGATCATGACAGGTCTTAAAAACCAAATACAAAGGAGGTTTGTTTTACTAGTAACTTTTTCTACTTAATAAAGACAATTAAATTTGCAAAGGTGTGTTTATAAATGAAAACACACACAATGCCACTTTGCAAGCACAAATGTACAAATCTACTCAAACAACTCAGTCAAGTAGCCAGTAGCTAAAAGATGGCCTTTAGGAGAACGGGATGTTGAGTCTTTGTATTACCTGCAAAATGTATGCATGTGCTAACACTAACTTAACGTTATATGCTTCCTTATCTAGCTGCTTCTTTTGTGCTCTCTGTAAACGTTCCTCCAGCATTTCTACCATGGCAGCATCTTCACCTTGTTTGTGCAGTACCATTGCTAGCCCCTACACAAAACAGGAATTATTACCACAGAATAGATGCTTCAGTCAATAATCAATTACAAGATTCACAGCATTCATAGTCAAAACTTTCACTTCCTGCTCCCACAGCCAAGACATCTAAGCAAGTTGAAAGCCCAATATTTTCAACAAGTAAAGCACACTACACACTATTCCTTACAAATAATAACCCTAGTCCTATTCTTTCCAAGATTAAATCAACATTTAGTTAAACAAGTGCTGGTATGTTTGCGCCCTCTTACACACATACTAAGTTATTTAATTATTGACCTTACAATTGAAGCCTTCAAGACTTTATACTTATGGTTACTGTCTGGTTGTACTTGAGGAAATATCCACAATATATTATGAAACAAAACTAATTATCACAGATTTTTTTATAACTAAGACAATTTTATAGATAAGAATTTTAAAGTCACTAGCTATACTGATTGGTGACTTTTCATTAAATTGGTTTGAATGGTGGCACAGATGTGGCATCAAGCAAAGCAGATCCAGCAGATATGAGAGTGAACCCTGCAAATGCCATCTAAAATTTCGGGATATACAATAAAGGACCAACCACGTGTGCTCGCTGGACAAGGGCAAATGTCTTGTAATCAAATGATCGATCATCATAGAGGAGGCTGTGTGTAAAATGTTTGTGACTGTCAATAGATTAGTTGTGTGTGTCTGTTCCGTAATTCCATTAGTCTTGGTATAAGATCTTCACCATCTATCTATTTGGCTCATTTCAGCACACACTTCTAGTTCAAACAGAAGCCTGTAAATAGGAATGTCGTAAATAAATCCTCAAACGTAACTATATTCCAGTTTACTTGAAAATCAACTCTGTATCAGAGCACTTCTCAAAGAAAAACCAGAAACCTGAAAATTCAAGAGCTGGCAGAAAGATGGGCCCCCTTGTCAGATTATGATGGCAAGATCACAATATAAGATGTTACTCTCTAGAGGCATTTTAAAACAAATAGACACAACCAACATATGTCTAGTACGGAAAAATATATGGAACAAGAAGTTGTAAGTTATTACCAAAGAGGTAGAGAGTAGTCATGTTGATTCATTGACTACAATGAACTAGAAATGAGTCAATTGCAATGGGGATTTCTTAACTGCATGAGCCAGCTTTTTCAAATTGTTATAACCACAGTTCGCAAGCTCGCCAAGTGAGTCGCCAAGTACTCGTGAGTTTTTCCTAGCACCAAGTACTCTCAACGTTAACTCACTAGGTTTTCGACCAAGTTTTTGGCGAAAATTCATGGCGAGTACTTGCTGAAACATGCAAAAACTTGGTGAGTTTGTGTCAGAAACTTGCTGTAGACTATGTACACGCACCGAAGGCAAGAAACACGGTTTGGACACCAAAAAAACACAATTTTTTGTCTATAAAACCTCCATTCGCCCTTCTTGACCACACACAACAGCAAGCAAGCATTTTAGAGCAAATTGGAAAGAATTTTTAGGGGATTTGAAGAAGAAATTTCTGCAATTTTGGATTTGCATCGGATGAGTTCACTTTTTTTTTCAAGCATTTAGATTTGTAAATCATTTCTAATTTTTTAGCATGTCAAATTTACATATTTTATTGGATAGAATTGATTCGATTCATCTAAATTTGTGGATTGATTAAAATTTAAATGATTTACACTGATTTTTTTCTATTTTTTTATTTTTTTCTGAATATAAGGTTTACATTTTAGGGTTAAAAGATGATATTTTTATCAAATTTGTTAATTTCAAATTATTCAATTATCATATTACCGTATTACAATTAAATTTTTTAAATCCATCTAAAGTTTACATGATTTTTTTAAAAATTCATGTTCAAATTGCTATATTTTTTTAATCACTATTTTTTCGTTCTTATCGATATTGCAGGTTAATATATAACCACAATGGCTTTCGGCTCTACATCTGGTTCTAACTCAGCAAGTGCAAGTCGTCCCATTGAAACTAGACCCCCTGGAAGCTCTATGATTTGTACCTACTGCAAGAAGAAGCTTAGTGGAGGCATCAATCACCTCAAATACCCTCTTGCAGGCATTCGTAATCGTGACTCCAAGCCATGTCTAGTAGCCCCAAAAGAGGTGAAACAAGAGATGATGGCCATTCTTGCATCATTGGATGAAAAAGAAATTGGAGAGGACCAGGCCACAAGCAGCCATTGCTCCTAATTTGGCAACAGAATCCGATGTAGATACACAAGGCATTGTGGACTCTATTCGTAGTCCATGCATGTGTAGCCAATCCACCTCAACTAGCTCGAGTAGAGCTCAGACACAAGGGTTTTTTGTACCTAGAAATGCACCAAGAGCACAACCTTCATTGGAAGCTACAGCGTGGAACATGGTGGTGCACAAAGAAGCAGATAAGGCATGCGCAATTTTTTGGCATTTCAACAACCTTCCCTTCAACGTGGTAAGGAGTCCATATTGGGAATGTTTGGTGTGTTTGGTGACAACATTGACAGTTGCAAGGAAAGGGTACAAGGCGCCCTCTCCAAAAGAGTTATGTGACAAGTTGCTCCAAGATGCTATTGTAGATTGAAAACAAATTATGGAAATCAAGAGAAGCAATAGCGAAACTTTGGATGCACAATTCTTTCAGATGGGTGGGCAAATGGAAGGAACCGTACCCTCATCAACTTTTTAGTGGCTTCAAATGGTGAGTTAATTTTTTTTAGTCAATTGATGCCTCCAAAAAAATAAAGAATGCAGAAAATTTGAGCTTGATGTTGGAGGAGGTTGTTTTAGAGGTGGGCATACAAAATGTTGTCCAAATTGTTACTGACAATGCAGCAGCATATGTGGTGGCTGGAAGATTGATTCAAGAGAGGTGTCCAACACTTTTTTGGACCCCTTGTGCAGCTCATTGCCTTGACCTTCTTTTGGAGAACATAGGCAAAATTGATTGGGTGAGCCCAATTGTAGAAGATGCTAGAAATATAACAATATATATTTATAATCACTCGTGGATTCTTAGCTTGATGAGAGACCACGCCAAGGGGAAGTGCTTGTGTGACCGGATGGTACAAGGTTTGCAACTAATTTTCTAATGTTGCAAAGTATTTCTAGTTTATTGACTACCTTGAAGTAGAGATGTTTGTGAGTCAAGCATGGCTAGATTCAACTTATTCAAAGACGGTTGATGGAGAGAGGATCGCAAAAATAGTTTTTGATGATGTTTTTGCAAAGAGAGCTTTCGTGATTATCAAGGTAACTTCAATATTCAATTGAATCCTTTATTTTTAAACTTTATAAAAAAATAGTTTCATTGTAAGTACTAAGTTGTAACTTAAATTTGCTTGTACTTTGTTGCAGCTATCAAAGCCGTTGGTGAGGGTTTTGCGCTTGGTGGATGGAGAGCAAAACCCAATAGGATATATTTTTGAGGCCATGGATAGGGCCAAAGAGGCCATCCAAAACTACTACTACAGGGAGGATGCACGTAGATTTGCCCCTATTTGGAAGATCATTGATCGAAGGTGGAACAATCAACTCCACCAACCAATCCACGCAACAGAGTATATCTCAACCCCAAATTTTTCTTCTCTGATAGCTTCACAAATGCTAATGGGGAGGTTATGGAGAGTATATCCACATGCATTGAGAGGATGGCACTTGATGTTGAGGAGAGAGACCTCATCATTTTTTAGTTGCAAAATTATAAGCAAACTAGGGGGAGGCTCTTTTCTTCACCATTACCTATACGAGGAAGATCCACTCAAACACGAGGTAAGAAAAAAATGAAGTCTTATATCTTGCAATTTACAAAATACAATTATTAATGGAATATTGTTTATTTACAAACTCTTGAATATCTTATTTGCAGGTTCTTGGTGGGAAGATTGGGGTGGAAATACCCCAAATCTGCAAAGGTTGGCCCTTTGAATTTTGTCTCAACCTTGTAGTGCTTTTGGCTGTGAGCGCAACTAGAGTTTGTTTGACGCTATTCACACAACGAAGCGTAAATTGACTCAACAATGCCTCAATGATATAGTCTTTGTGCAATACAACCTTCAACTTCGCAAAAGAAAGGTGGAAGACAAATCAGAACAGCCTATTGATTTGGATGAGATTGATCCCTACAATGACTGGATCGTGTAGGATGATGAGCTCTCCTTGTTTACAGAAGATGATATTGCTGATTTCGAGAGGCAAGCTATGGAGGATGTTGATGCAGCAAAAGCAAGGGAGATTGGATTTTCATTGGATGACATTGATGTGGCACAGGAGGAGTCATTGTCATCTAACAACAGGGTTGAGCCACATGCAAAATCTTCTAGGCCAGGCAGGGAGCCAAAACTGAGTCCGAGGACCATACCTTCTACTGCACAATTTTTCACTAGAATGGGGAAGAGGAAATTGTAAAAACTTGTAATTTTTTACTTGCCTAGATATGCAATTTATAATGATTTTCAAAGACAATCATAAATTCATAATAATTACCACCTATTGTATCCGGCTTCGCATGATGATGCGATTTTGTAATCCATATGTATTCACGAATCAAATCTAATAGAAAACAATTCCTCATGGTTTTTTATACTCATTTGATACATTTTGTAATTGAATTTTGCGAAAAAAAAAATTGTGTTTTTTAAGAAATTTAAGTATTTTTTTAAGTTGACGAGTTTTGCCAAGTAATCTCCAAGTCCGAATCTACAAACTGTGGTTATAACTGTAGTGCCATAACATATCTTGACTGCAGTGGTAGAAATAATGACCCTGCTGTCAACAAACGTGCTTCCCACTTCTAGTACTCTTGCAAACCAACCACAACAACTAGAACGATTGCAAAATCAAAGATTCATGAGTCATACTGTCAAACGCTTCATAGCATGTATAAAGGACAAATAAATGCAGAGAAGCTGACAGATCAGCTCCATCAGCTAAAAATAATAATATGATACAAACTTATACAGATCCAAAGAAAATTGCTTCATCTAGGCCAAAAGACAAAAGTATAAGGACTACTTTACAATGAAAGATTCTTTGAAAAAGGCCAAAAATATATTGTGAATTTGGTTGGTTGAGTTCAAGACCTCTGTAAAAGAAGAAAATTCTACCTGACAAGGCCAATGCAGTATAAATAAATTGCTAAGATGCCAGGTTCAGCAGAAATGAAGTCTGGCTTGCCTGGGTCCGGTTCAGGTTGGGGTACAGAGCTGGGACAGGCCTGGGTTTGCCCAGGGTCCAGCCCAGGCACCCCGAGTTTCCTGTGAATCCGTCCCAGACCCACAACAATCTTCTTCGTCTTGGTCAGCGCCATGGATGAAATCTCCTCCACCACAAACTGCTTCTCCTCACCTTTAAACTACAGTTCAATCATGGGTTTCTCACCGGGGCCTGCAATGACCTTGAAAGGACAGAGCTTCATGTCACTTTGATGCAATTGGGACACCTTCACAACCCTAACAACCTATCCCAATCACTAACTTTCACAGAACACAAGAGGTATAAGTACTTCCTTCATAACCAGGCCTTAAACCTTGTAGCCCTGTTTTAGGGTCTGACAGAGCTTTTCTTTCACAAGGGGTATCATCTTGGTAAGACATGGGCAGTTTGGGATACCCATTATCCTTGTTTTCAACATATCAAAAATGGGTCATGTGTTATTTTGGACAGAAGGCTTCAAATATAGGACTGATCAGTTTTGAAATACGCCTAATTAGGCCTCTTTTGCAAGGCAACTACTATGCCTAAGCCACTCCTCCACACCAAACCAATTTGGAACCCTGGTATATGTGGAAAATGGCCCAATTTCACTGGTTTCGTCCTCTGAAACAACTAGTAAGACACTATGTTGTGGACTGTACTCTAGAATTGCCTAATACATGGTTTTATTAGGCATTACAGAGGTAAACTCTTACCATAACTCCATTTCCTGCCCAAACAAAGATCAAAACACTTAAAACAATCCTACACCATTCCATTCCACCGAGTAGGAGGTGACTAGGTCGGTGGAATGGCTCTACATCACCTCGTTTCAATCTGCAAACCCTAGTTCAGGGTTTAAGACTGTTTTTGGAAAAACAAAGATATCTACCTTAAAATTCAATGACAGAGACTCAAATCAGTTGCAAATGACAGTTAACACCTTTCACTAACAATTCCAATGATTTTCAGTTCATGACAGAGCCGTACATTGACAGGGTACGGTCTGTAACACGTGTGAACAGTAAAAATGTGAAGAAAACAGAGTTTATTGATGGAAATCTCTTCACAAACGTTCATCAAAACTTATCTTCGAGCATAGGAGGCAGTTTATACCAGGTACAAACAGTTGGCATCGACTTCCAACTGAAAAACTAACTCTTCCTTAGGCCTATGGCCTCCCATAATGAGATTTTCTAAGTTGCCAAGCAACTTACCACCCTAACCTTACATTGTTTCACATTATTAGACTAAACAAAACTCAAACTTGTATCTTGGTCATTATTTGACCTTATTACATTGCCTTGGTGACAAAATTCCTCATAATCTCTTCTAAGACCACTTATTGGACTACATCAAAACAAGAACATTGTCAATGGTGCTCTGCACCATACACCCGGGGGTGGAATGATTTCATCCTCCTGATGAAATGAGGTCTTTCACTGTTACTCCATGTTGTGCAATGTCTTCTTCAGACATCCAAGTGGCATCTTCAATAGGTAGGCCAGCCCACTTGACTAAATGCTCTTTGTAGACCTTTCTCCTTGTCCTTATGACCTCTTTGGTGTCCAAGATAGCCTCAAGCTTCATAGGTTGATTTGGTGGCAGTTCTCTGCCCCATTCTTCATCAGCAACATCAAGAGCACATGCTTCTTGCCCTGCACAAACAGAGCCCTTGAAGGGATAGAGGTCAGAGACATTGAAGATAGGTGATATGGCAACTCCTTGTGGGAGTTCAATTTCATAGGCATTGTTCCCATATTTGTGGATCACTCTGCAAGGTCCTATTTTCTTCATCATGAGCTTTGTGTACTTTCCCTTGGGTAATCTTTCTTTCTTCAAGTGCGCCAATACAAGATCACCTACTTGGAATTGTACATCTTTCCTCTTCAAGTCTGTTGTCTTCTTATATTTGTCCACATTCCTCTCAAGTGTTTGCTTGACTTCTTGGTGAATGTCATGCATGGCCACTGCAAAATCCACTGCTTGAGCACTTCTTTTATCCATCCCACTCAAGTCTCTCAGCTCATAAACTCCTCTAGGGTGTGCCCCAAAAACAATCTAAAATGGACTTTTAACAGTACTTCTATTAACTGAATCATTATAGGCATATTCAGCCTGAGGTAAGATCAAATCCCAACCCTAATTGTGTTCCTTAGTTAGACATCTCAATAGGTTTCCCAAGGACCTATTGACAACCTCAGTCTGCCCATCTATCTGAGGGTGATAGGCAGAACTGTAGGTTAGTTTTGTGCCTAGTTTTCTCCACAATGTTCTCCAAAAGTGGCCAATAAACTTTGCATCTCTGTTAGACACTATGGACAGTGGCAGTCCATGCATTCTTACAACCTCCTTAAAGAACAAAAGTGCAATATGGGATGCATCATTAGTTGTTTTGCATGCAATGAAGTGTGCCATCTTGCTGAATCTATCTACTACAACATATATACTGTCATATCCCCTTGCAGTCCTAGGCAGACCTAAGACAAAATCCATACTTATTGCTTCCCAAGGTTTGCTTGGTATAGGCAAGGGCTGATACAAACCTGCATTTGAACATGTCCCTTTGGCTCTTTGATAGATGACACATTCCTCTACAAACCTTTTGACATCTAAATGCATCTTGGGCCAATAATAAAATCTCTTCACCTGATCTAAAGTTTTGTCACAACCAAAATGTCCCCCTAGGCCTCCACTATGCTTCTCTCTCACTATATTCTCCCTCATGGAACACCTTGAAGTTGTACTCCCTTGAACAAAAGACCATCTTGTAAAACATACTCAGCATATTCTTCATGAAATGAATCAGAAAACTGATTACATACCTCAAAAGCATCCTTGAAGTCAGCATCCTCTTTGTACATACCTTTTAGGGAATCAATCCCCACACTTTGAAGTTGTACTTCTTGTACCATCAGCACCCTCCTGCTGAGTGCATCAGCAACTTTATTATCTTGAGCCTTCTTGTGCTTTATTGTAAATGTGTAAGCCTGCAACTGCTCCACCCACTTCATGTGCCTATGGTTTAACTTGTCTTGACTGTTCAAATAACTCAATGCATGGTTATCCGTGTGGACAATGAATTCTTTGGGCAGTAGATAATGCCTCCACTTCTTGAGAGCCTGCACCATGGCATATAGTTCAAGGTCATAAGATGAGTATCTTCTCTTGGCCTCATTAAGTTTTTCACTAAAAAATGCCACTGGCTTGCCTTCTTGGCTTAATACTGCACCAATTGCTTGATTGCTAGCATCACATTCAATAACAAACACCTTGTTGAAGTCAGGGATAGCAAGGATGGGTCTTTGTGCCACTCTTGTCTTGAGATACTCAAAGCTCTGATCAGCTGCATCTGTCCATTGAAACCTACTTCTCTTTTCCCCTTTGATTGTGTCAAGAATAGGAGCACATATATGACTAAAGTTCTTGATGAACTTTCTATAAAAAGTGGCCAGTCCATGAAAACTTTTCACTTCTCCCACTAATCTAGGTGTTGGCCAATTGAGTATGGCCTCAACTTTAGCAGGGTCCATCTTTAGAGTGCCTTTGGATACTACAAATCCAAGGTAGACTAGTTCTTCCTTCAGAAACTCGCACTTTTTAAGGTTGATTACCAAATTCTCCTCATCCAACCTTTTGAAAACTCTGTCGAAGTGCTGAAAATGATCATCTTTTGTTTTACTAAACACAAGGATATCATCTAGGTATACTGCCACAAACTTACCAATGAAATGTTTTAGAACCTCATTCATGAGTCTCATGAATGTACTAGGGGCATTGGATAGGCCAAAAGGCATCACCAACCACTCATAGAGGCCTTCATTAGTTTTGAAAACGGTCTTCCATTCATCACCTTCCCTTATCCTTATCTAATGGTAGCCACTCTTGAGATCAATTTTTGAAAAATAGCATGCCCCGGCAAGACTGTCCATGAGATCTTCTATCCTTGGTATGGGAAATCTGTACCTAATTGTAATCTTATTGAGGGCTCTTGAATCAATACATAACCTCCATTCTCCTCCTTTCTTTGGTGCCAAAACAGTAGGCACAGCACAAGGGCTCAAACTCTCCCTTATCAACCCTTTATCCAATAGTCCTTGAACCTGCTTTTTGATCTCCTAATTTTGTTATGGGGTCATCTTATAAGCTGCCTTGTTGGGCAAACTTGCACCGGGAATGAGGTCAATTTGATGGCTAATAGGCCTCATAGGAGGCAAAGCATTTGGCAACTCCTCCTCCACAATATTCTCATACTTGTTCAACAGAGTCTGCACCTCTTTAGGAACTGCAACTTTATCAGCTGCTGCTTGGTTTGAGACAGATTTTGTAACAATGGCAAAACCCACTCCTTCATATATGGTTTTCAAAAACTCTTTCTCCTTTACCACCATCACACTAGGCCCCTCATGATCTACCTTATCTCCTTCTTGTAGACGTGTGACATTATAAGACACTCCATTTTTTGTGACCACATAGGTGTTCTTCTCCCCATCATGCTTGGTTTTCCTATCAAACTGCCAAGGTCTGCCAAGAAGAAGATGGCATACATCCATGGGAATTATATCACATAAAACATTGTCTTTGTATGGGCCTATGTTGAACTCTACCCATGATTGTTCATTGACAAGTACTTGCTGCCCCTTATTGAGCTATGAAACTTTATAGGGGTTAGAATGAGGGATTCTTTTCAGATTTAATTTCTCAACCATCTCTAATGCTACAAGATTATCAGTAGAACCAAAATCCACTACTACCTTACACACCTTACCTTGTACCTTGCAATTGATTCTGAATAGTGCCTTTCTTTGTGGTGGTTCTTTAACAACTGGTACCTTGAGCAGTGTCCTAATCATCAAGGTCTCTCCTACCTCTAAAGTAACATTCACCAAAGGTGAGGTTGCACTCTCCTCATCCTCTTGCACAATCTGATTTCTACGTTCTCCTCCTTGGGAATATGATGGCTGCTTCTCTGGACATTTGAAAGCAGGGTGCCCAAACTGGTTGCAGTTGTAACACTTGCCAAAGAAGGTGTTTGATCCCCTTCCTTGTCCATTTGATCTTCCTCTTCCAAAAGGTCTTCTGCCCCTAAAACCACCTCTTGAATCAAGGGCTGATTTTTGGCTTGTACTTGATTCTCCTTGTGATCTTTGTGACTGATTTCTGCCACCAAAGTTTCCTCTTCCTCTTGGATTTCTACCTCTTCCCCTTCCTTGCTGCTCTTGTTTCCTCTTCAGCTTTACATGCTATTTGAAAACAGTCCTCTATTGTCTTGGGAGTGACAAGACTCATCTCATCTTGGATACTATACCTTAGGCCATTCAAATACCTAGCCACCTTCTCCTTTTCATTCTCCACATGACCAAACTTCAAACTGAGTTTATGAAACTCCTCAGTATAGGTTGCCACATCCATATCTCTTTGCTTCAAATTCTGCAATTTTCTGTATACTTGCACTTCATAATTAGCAGGCATGAATTGTGCCTTCAATTTGGATACCATTCTACTCCATGAACTGATCATTGACTTGTTATTCTTCACCCTCTCTCCTTGAATGTAGTTCCACCATGTCAAGGAAGATCCCTTCAAATTTGTCTTGGCAAACTTGACTTTCTTGTCCTCTGCCACCTCTTTATACTCAAAATAATTATTCAAGGCATCTATCCATTCTAGTACTTCTTCAGCATCCATCTTTCCCCCATACATTGGCAGGTCCATTTTCACATCAGAGGTCTTCCCTCTTACAGACTTCAAAGCATTTATAAACCTTTTCTCTTCAGGAGCTATCTCCTCTTCTTGAGGTCTCTCTAGAAGGTCTCCACCTTCACCCTCTTCTTCTTCTTCAGAGGTGGTGCTGTCTTCTTCACCTTCTTTACTCCTTTCTCTGGCCATCAATGCTTCCATCTCTTCTCTTAGGGCTTTCAATTCCCTAGCAACCACTGACCCACCTTTTGGAGGCATTTTGACACCTTATCTCTTTCAACCTTCAATCTTTCTTGATACAACTTTCTTCTCCCAATCAGAACCAAAAGCTCTGATACCACTTTGATGCAATTGGGACACCTTCACAACCCTAACAACCTATCCCAATCATAACTTTCACAAAACACGAGATTTAAGTACTTCCTTCATAACCAGGCCTTAAACCTTGTAGCCCTGTTTTAGGGTCTGACAGAGCTTTTCTTTCACAAGGGGCATCATCTTGGTAAGACATGGGCAGTTTGGGATACCCATTATCCTTGTTTTCAACATATCAAAATAGGTCATGTGTTATTTTGGACAGAAGGCTTCAAAAATAGGACTGATCAATTTTGAAATACGCCTATTAGGCCTCTTTTGCAAGGTAACTACTATGCCTAAGCCACTCCTCCACACCAAACCAATTTGGAACCCTGGTATATGTGGAAAATGACCCAATTTCACTGGTTTGGTCCTCTGAAACAACTATTAAGACACTATGTTGTGGACTGTACTCTAGAATTGCCTAATACATGGTTTTATTATGCATTACAGAGGTAAATCCCTACCATAACTCCATTTCCTGCCCAAACAAAGATCAAAACACTAAAAACAACCCTACACCATTCCATTCCACCGAGTAGGAGGTGACTAGGTCGGTGGAATGGCTCTACATCACCTCGTTTCAATCTGCAAACCCTAGTTCAGGGTTTAAGACTTTTTGGAAAAACAAAGATATCTACCTTAAAATTCAATGACAGAGACTCAAATCAGTTGCAAATGACAGTTAACACCTTTCACTAACAATTCCAATGATTTTCAGTTCATGACAGAGCCGTACACTGACAGGGTACGGTCTGTGACACGTGTGAACAGTAAAAATGTGAAGAAAACAGAGTGTATTGATGGAAATCTCTTCACAAACGTTCATCAAAACTTCTCTTCGAGCATAGAAGGCAGTTTATACCAGGTACAAACAGTTGGCATCAACTTCCAACTGAAAAACTAACTCTTCTTTCGGCCTATGGCCTCCCATAATTAGATTTTCTAAGTTGCCAAGCAACTTACCACCCTAACCTTACATTGTTTCACATTATTAGACTAAACAAAACTCAAACTTGTATCTTGGTCATTATTTGACCTTATTACATTGCCTTGGTGATAAAAACCCTCATAATCTCTTCTAAGACCACCCTAGGACCTTATTGGACTACATCAAAACAAGAACATTGTCAATGGTGCTCTGCACCACACTCTGCACTGACAGATCATAAATTCACCACCCGATGAGCCACTTGGTGTCAACACACTGTTAATGGGATTCATGGTCATCGGGTTTATGGCACTGTTCCTAATGAGCTGCTTCATGTCAGTAAACACCACACACGACAGGGCTTAACATTTGTGGGACGGGCCTTTAACATTGTGATCCGAAAAAAGCCAAAGATGCTTGACATTCAGTCTTTAAAGAAAGCATTCCCAATGCCAGATACTAAAACAAAATAACTCACTGAACAAAACAGAAATAACAACAGACTTCACTAACTTGCAACAAAAATAAATATTACATTAGAAATTTCAACTACTCAACCAATGCATGGATGATGAAATTACACCAATATTCTACAAGGCAATAATCTAGCACTCAAAACTACAAGTGCCAATAGTCTCAAGAAATTTGATCATCTAAATAAGATAGAAGGTTACCTCCATAAACGGGAATGCAAGAGTATCTCTACCAGAACCGACAACTTATAAATTGCATGGACCAGTCTGTTTGAGCTTACATGCAAGACAGCAACCATTTCATTACAAAACTCAAGATTGCAGATTATGAACCAAATTTGTTGCTGATATGCATCTCTGGGCCTTTAACATTCTGATCCGAAAAAAGCCGAAGATGCTTGACATTCAGTCTTTGAAGAAAGCATTCCCAATGCGAGATACTAAAAAAAAATATTGCACTGAACAAAACAGAAATAACAACAGATTTCACTAACTTGCAACAAAAATAAATATTACATCAGAAATTTAAGTATTTTTTTAAGTTGACGAGTTTTGCCGAGTTTTTGCCAAGTCGGAAATTTTGGAGGTAACCTTCTATCCCGAACCTGTACCAGAACCGACAACTTATAAATTGCATGGACCGGTCTGTTTGAGCTTACATGCAAGACATCAACCATTTCGTTACAAAACTCAAGATTGCAGATTATGAAGCAAATTTGGCGCTGATATGCATCTCTGGGCCTTGAACATTCTGATCCAAAAAAAGCCGAAGATGCTTGACATTCAGTCTTTGAAGAAAGCATTCCCAATGCGAGATACTAAAACAAAATATCTCACTGAACAAAACAGAAATAACAACAGACTTAACTAACTTGCAACAAAAATAAATATTGCAGAAAACTTAAGAACAAACCTACAAAAACCAATATTACAGAGGCACAGACCATGTCTCGTTTAAGTACTGGTGACAAGTATCTGTTATTAGTGATAACTGATGATCATTTGACACTGCTGACTTGTGGAATAGCAACAATCTTGAACCATAAAGGAACAGTTCTTCATGTTCAACATTCAAATCAGGGAATTGCAGTTCAGGCAGATTCCAATCTGGAAAATAGCACAATTTAATATTCAAGTCCACAGTGATGTAGCACAGATCAGCCACAACCCAGTGTTCAGCGCCATACCATTTGGGATGACTAAGCAAGGATGTGGACCAGATAGTGAATCAAAAATGTTGATTAAAGTTAGCATTCTGAAATCTAAGACCATATCAACTGAAATGAACTGTCATGGTCTTATCGGAGATAAGTGTTGTTATCTTCAGATGCACATACCTCTGGAACCTAGACGAATAATTCTACAGACAATGGACCAATAAAAAGTAATTAGAGATGGACGAGCATGTTGAGTTCATTCACGAGGAGGTTTTGATAACTAAGATTGGTGCCCCAGCATATACACCTGCTGATGGGAACAACAGTGCAAAGTTTTCTAGTCAAAGTGATCTTGTTGATGCATCTCAAATATTTGTGTTTGTAACCATCAGGCCAGTTGATGATCTATATAACACAAATCTCTTAGCCACCACAATGGACATATGAGATATACTAAAAGGTAGGTCGGTCAATTGTTGTAGAGACACACTAAACTATCTGACATGGCCAAAGGCTTATTTAGCAAACTATAAAATTGAAACCAAGCTCGGTATTGTAAGATGCTTTCTTGTAATGGACATGGAAGTTTACTCTTTGACAATGAAAAGAGTAGGAATCAGAACTAAGAGCTGTTAGGCAAGGATTTGAACAAGCCAAGCAAGTTACCCTACAAATTAGCTGCACTAGACAAGGAAGAAACATGGAGGTTGAGTATGCGTTTTCAATACCTTAACAAGATCGTTAGCAAGAACAGGTCCTCTCTGATGTGTTGGTAAATGGATTTCCGTCATCAAATCACAACAATTATTGGGGTAAAAACCCCTCCTCAAGATGGTGAGGCTGCCTTTTATTGTGAATCAGCAATCATGTACAGCAAGGAGACTGTTGTACATCTTGAAATAAACTTTTTAGGGTTTTTTAATAAATTGTAAATTCTAAAGAAAAGAAAGGGCACACATCAATCCTTTGAGTAGGAAATAGACTCTAGAGGTGATACATGTAAACAAGATTGCAGTAAAAATGTATGAATTTACCAAGCAGGATTGCAGACTTTGATAAATTAATAAATTATACAAATATAGAGATATCAGAAGTAAAATGGATGAACCTACGACAAATTCATAGGAATGCAGGGGAAAAATCTAAAAATGTGTGTAGTCAACTTAAGAAACAATACATGCACAAACACATCTAACATGACAAAAGATGTAATAACAACACCATAAAAAATCCAAAATTCAGATATGATATTGTTGTTTCCAAAGAATTAAAGTTTAACTTCAAATGTAACTTACAAAATATAAGCTTGTTCTAAGTTCAAACCCTTAATAATTACAAAAATAACATATTTATAGCCTCACTCTATAACTGATGGGCAGTTACGCCATATAACTTAAAATTACAGTGAAATATAAGTCTTTTGGAATAATAAAGTTTAAACATCATAAAGGCAGAAATATTTAATCATTACGTTTGAGCTTAAACTCGACAACTTGGCAACTGTCACAGGTGTTTGCGCTGCTGAGTCCTTGCTAACATCTTCCCCATCAATGTTGACATCTTCAATCATGACAGTATCATGGACGGCTTTCTCCTTCTGCTGGTAACCTTCAAAGGTTGTTAACATATCATTAATTGAATCTATATCAGGGGCTTCAGCATATCTAGAACAAAAACAATAAGAGGTGTACACTTGCGATTTGATGAGCTTTCACCTGACTTTTAGTTGCTTGCTTGCCAAATCCTTTAAATCGGAACTTCATTCCAACTAATTTGTCCAAGGGGAAAGAACTGGAACTGAAAGGTTGATTAAGTCCCTGATTAAATACTTTGCCCATATGTTGCTTGAGAGTATCAACATCATTAATAATTTGCTCTTCGCAATAGTAGTGCCCTGCTGTATTTTCAATTAAATCATGTGTCCATTATGATATCAACTGCTTCTCCATGAGCAACTTCCATTTTATTAGTGCCTTCTTCCAATAAGTAAACTCTTGATTTTATAATTTCTATCCATTCTTCAAGTAAAGAGGTATCAAATCTGTCAAAAATGCCTTCATTCACTAATGCATAGATGAAAAACTCACAAGGAACTCCAAGGACTCATGAGCCAGAATCTGCTGCAAGTAACTTGCGCAAAAACTCGTCAGCGTTTTTTAATAAAACTCACCGCAACTTTTATGGACAAAACTTGTGCATCTGGTAAAGCTTGTGCCAACTATGAAAACCGGCCCAAATTTTGTTATAAATACATCGTTTTTCCGACCTAAAATTCACACGATTTTTGCTAAAAAAATGACGTCGAGGCGTATGGAAAAAAAATCATGATTTTTGGACTATGTCGATTTGAGGAGGATTTTTGGAGGACAATTTGGGGACGTTTTTCAACGCCATGGTTAGACTAAGATTGAATACAGTTTTTTTTTTGGTTCTATTGTTATAGCTTGTATGATTGATAAATACATATATTTTTTTTAATACCAATAGCTTGGGTTTGCAAATTAGTTTCAAATTTTGTAAAATTTCTAAGTAAATCTAAAATTGTTTGACTTTTAGTGTTTTGGAAACCCTAGATATATGCACTCAAAATCCACAAATATGATAACAAGATATATATTATAAAATTTAAATTATTTAAAAAACCAGCTCCACACTCAATGTATTCCATAAATAGCTATGTTATTTTGAAATTTTCTTGTTCCTTTGCTGCCAAGATATTTTTTTTAGTATAGTGGCTTCTCTTTCTATACCCCACGGTATTCTTTTTAGTACAAAGACCTCAAAACCTCAAATTAATTTTTTTAGGCTGCTAATTAGGGTGTTACTGATTTTTTTCTGTTGTCTCCATTTTGCTAGGTTTCACTTTCATTTTTCTAAAAAGAATATGGCTTCTGCAAATAGAAGAACTGGTGGCAAATCTAAGGACCCTTGCAAGAAACATGGGACACTAGGTCCAATACGAGGAGAGGTTATTTGTAACCACTGCACTAAGGGTGTAAATGAAAACATAAATCGACTCAAATACCACCTTGCATGAATCCCTTGCCAAGATGTTATGCCATGTACAAAAGCTACTCAAGAGGTTGAGAGGGAGGTGAGAGCCCTCCTTGTAGCACATGAGCAGAGGAAAGCAAATAAAAAGAGAACAACAAAGGCAATGGCAGCCCCAAACCCAATTTTTAGTTCTACAAGGTTAGAGGAAGATATAGGGGGGCTCTTCTTCCATTGGGCCACGGATACAAGGATCAGGCAATGTGGGCAGCTGTATTTCTAGCTTTTTTGTTCCTCATAACACTCCTGGTGCGCAACCTATTAAGATAATATCTAGTTATTTAATGGTCAACCTTAGTTTTTTCCTGTTAGATAGCTTCTTTTTAGTTTTTCCTATTAGATAGCTTCTTTTTCCATCTTTAGTTAATCTTTATCTCTTCTGCTTTCTTAGCTTTTCTACTTTAGTCTATTTTTAGACTTTGTAATCTCTTTATATTGAGCTTTTGCTCTCATTGTAAATGATCTCATTCAATATAATATATTCATATTATTCCAAAATGTAATATGGTATCGGAGCAGGTCGAGCGGGGAGCGGGAAAACTAATTTTTCGAAATTTTTTCCCCCTGTGCTCTGTTTGTACCTTGTACGGCACTGTACGTGGCCATACCATCATCTCTTATTGGCATTTTTTCATCATTTGTAGAATCGTGATCTTTTTGAGGTGGTTTTTTCCTCTACACAGTGTGTTTTCTATCGGATATTTCTATGCCTGGTTTGAGGGTTTCTAGATCGCGAGTCTTATTTCTGGTGTGGGATATTCGCGTTTTGGCTCATAGCTTCCAACAACTGCTACACGGATTTGTTTTTTTTCTACTCTACGTGTATGGTTCGAATGATTTTTTTCTCTCTCCTCTGGTTGTGAGCTTTCCTCTAGCTCGAACGGGCAAAAAAATCTGGCAAGTCGCGTTTTGGGAAGCCATTTATTGTTGCGATTTCTGGAGGTGATGGGTGTTTGGTATTTGAAGGAGGTCGTGTTTTTATGCTCGCATTTTCTTTGGATGAAGTCACGATTTGCTGTGACGATAAGCGCTTTTTTGTCTCTTACACCCACATTCTGCTTGCTGCCTTTTGAAAAATTGTCTCAGGTGTCATGGTTTCCTGAAGGGTCGAGTGGTTTGTTGGCGGCTTCTAATAACCTTGGACGTCTTTTATTGCTGAGTTTGATTTGTGATTTTTGGCAATATTCTATACCTTCGTCAACAACCAGCAAGCGCTTATCTTATTCCGCAGTCAACGTTTGACATCATCGTCGTTCTGTATTTTGGTCACCATTGTGTGATTCAATGGTGTCCGTTTGGGTCTTGATCGTTGTTTTTCAGTTGATGGGTTGCTTTTTATGGGTTCCATTCAGAAATTTTCAACACTAAGTGCTAAGCACTTAGAAAGGCGGTAGGCCCCAGCAGTGCCTTCTCTTCAATTTGTTTTATGAAAAGTTTGGATGGAGACATGCAGCAATATTTGCTCGAACTCAGTGTTCGCATTCTCTGAGTCTCTGCTTTCCGTACTTTGAAATCCGTGTTCGGATTTATCTTGAGATCTGTGCCTCAATATTTGTGTTTCAGACTTATTCCATGTTTTCGAAATATGTGCTTCGTAACCCGTGCAAGGGTTATGTGCCATCTATCTGCTTCAGTATCCGTGCCATCAATTTGTAATTCATTTTCGCACCTTGAAAGATGTGAAAAATGGCATCATGGTCCAAAAGCAGTCATAAGTTCAACGACAGCAAACTTTTTGATCGTTGGTGTTCTTTGCAGGATCTCGTCAAAGTTGGGTTCCTATTCCGTAGCCCTTTGAATGGTGTTTTGTTTTCTTGATCGGTGGCTTCCTTGTTTGGCAATGTTTTTGCCTAGTCGTCGTTTTTGGAGTGTTTTCTACCTTTTCGTCGTGGTTCGCAGCTTTGAGGGCTTCTTTGATCTGCGCTTACAACGCTTAGCCCCTTGTTGTCACCAGCTGGATCAACGGTCAGCATTTGTGTTTGGGAGGCGGCCATTCTACTTCTTTGGATTCCTCGAGATTTGTGTTTCGACACCCATGCTCGGGTTCTATTTTCTATTTTTTGTTTATGCCATCCATCTGCCTCGGAAGGCAGTCTGCTTTAGGGGGCATCTTGATTTAGTTAGTGGATTGACCATTACCGGGGGGTATTAAAATAATATCTAGTTATTTAATGGTCAACCTTACTTTTTCCTATTAGATAGTCTTTTTAGTTTTTCCTATTAGATAGCTTCTTTTTCCGTCTTTAGTTAATCTTTATCTCTTCTGCTTTCTTAGCTTTTCTGCTTTAGTCTATTTTTAGACTTTGTAATCTCTTTATATTGAGCTTTTGCTCTCATTGTAAATGATCTCATTCAATATAACATATTCATATTATTCCAAAATGTAACATACCTTCATTGGAAGGTACTACATGGAATAGAGAATTGCAACACGAGGCAAAGTTGGCATATGCAAAATTTTGGTACTACAACAATATTTCATTTAATGTTGCTTCAAGTCCTTACTTCGAGCAATTGGTCACTGCATTCACTAGGGAAAGTAAGGAGTTCAAGGCCCAAAATTGTGATGAGTTGAGTGGCCCATTATTGCAGGATGAGGTCCAAAACACACATCTACTAGTAGAAGAACAAAATCAAATTTGGGAAAACAAAGGCTACACCATTTTATCTGACAGGTGGACGGATGGCAAGAATAGGACACTCATTAACTTTTTAGTGGCTTTAGGGAGACAACTAGGTTTTTTAGAGTCAATTGATGCCTCCAATGAAATAAAAAATGTAGAGACCTTGTGCAACATGTTGGATGAGGTGGTGATGGAAGTGGGAGTGAAAAATGTCATCCAAATAGTGATTGACAATACAGCTGCATATGTGGCAGCCAGTAGACTTCTAAAGGCGAGGCACCCAACATTGTTTTGAAGCCCTTGTGTTGTCCATTGTATTGACCTTCTCCTTGAAGACATAGGGAGACTAAGTTGGGTGAAGAACGTGGTTGAAGATGCCAAGAGTATCACAATGTACATCTACAACCACACATGGGTCTTAAATCTTATGAGAGAGCACACTAATGGCAAGGAGCTTGTTCGATCAGGAGTCGCACACTCTGCCACTAATTTCTTCGCCTTGCAAAGTATAGTAGCTTCATTGCCCAACCTTAAGTACATGTTTGTGAGTGAAAGGTGGTTGGAGAGTACTTATTGTAGAAAGCCCGAAATAGAGAGGGTCATGAAGACCATTTTTTATGATAGCATTGCAAAAGTCATGGAGGAGATCATCAAGGTAAGTTTTCAAACTCTAATTTCTATTTATTTTTTACTTTCTAATGTTACAATTTGCTGATTTTCTAAACATTTGATATTTTTATTTTTTGAATTAGTATAATTCTCTAATTTCATTTTCATCCACTATTGATTTCGGCGTCAGAACCATTGGTTAGGGTTCTATGATTGGTGGATGGGGATCAAAAGCCCATGGGGTATCTATATGAGGCCACAAAGAAGGCCAACGAGGCAATTTAGCATTTGTATGGATCGAATAAAACAAAATATGAATTCATATGGCACATTATTGATCAGAGGTGGAACCGACAACTCCACCAACATATTCATACTACTAGCTACAATTCAAACCCCAAGTTTTTCTTCTCCCCTTCATTCAAAGCAAATGCAAAGGTTATGCTTGGCCTCAACACATGTATTGAGAGGTTGGTCATTGATGATAACCTTCGAAACCTCATTGTAATGTCCCACCCTAGTTTGGAACAATTTTTTCTCAAACACCCATAAAGTTTACTGATTTCTAGTGAGCTAACATTCCGTCAAACACTTGGCATGCAATCTCACTGTGACTGATTTTTTGAGTTTATTTGCTTGTTTGGATGATGGGTTTTGATGTTTTCATTTTACATATGCATTTGCCATGAAGTAGTGCCAAAACATAACATTGTGCAATTGAAACAAAGACAAGCAATGACTGATAACCTAAATCAAAGGTCTGATATGACTCAGAACAGCAAGATATCTTTATTCAAATTAAAGATTTGAATAACTATTACATTCATTACATAACCAGTTTGTCCTTCCTTGATATAGGCATGAATAAAGATGTCATTCTTACAAAGATATGAGCTGATATACAAGATTGAGCTAATATATGACTGCTGCAATTGAAATTTTGATGTAGACAGGTCTGATACAACTTCTGCACATACGACAATCCTTCATATCTTCTCCAATGGTTGGTGTATCCTTCCAATAACGCAGCGATCCCTCTTGATGGCGTTTAGGACTGAGATGGCAGCGATATTTTCATAGAATGAGAATGATTCCAATATGCAAATGACCCCCAAACAGGACTGTGAATCTCTTGGACAGCGATCAGACTTCAATAGAGTATGAACAGCCCCAAAAGTCCCTTCAAGTGATGGGTTAACTTGGACAGCGATTACCTTCTCAAAGGGACGGCTGGAATGTCTGATGTCAAACCCCAAACGTATGACAGCGATCAGCACATGATATATGGCAGCGATCACCTTCACCCTAGGACGGTATACAATAGCAATGTAAATCAGTCCTTCTCCAATGCCAATCACCCAATCACTCCTTCAATCTATCACAAAATCAATGAATATAATCTGCCCTTAATTGCCTCAACAACTGATCATAAACTCCAATTTGTATTTGGAACAAATCCACAAATTTGTCTCAGCTGTAGCAACTCATCCACCGGCAACATTCAGCTATGTGTGAAATCTATATGATTCCACCAGTAATTCCTTTCCTGCACAAACTCTAACTCTGAATGAGTCACACTATAATAACCTTGGTGGATCTTTCACCACTGCAGCTATTCTTCTCCAAGAGGGTTTTTGTCCTCAAGAAAGGCTGAAACGAACCAAGTTCAATCTCTCACAACCACGAGGGTTTCATCAAAGGAAAATATAATAATCTGCATAATCCAAATGAGCTCACCGAACTCTCCACAAGCTTATATTTAAAAATTCACTTTTTAATTTAAACTTCCTTTTAGCTCCGAAAAAGACCTTTTATTAAAATAATGATAATTTGACACGCAAGGTCCCTATTTTACGCATCCATGATTTAAAACATTTCATCCCGGTTCTGACAAGCTATAACACTTAGGTGCTTTTTAAATATTTTAAATAATATTTGGCAACCTTAATAAAATAATTAAAATAACGCCATTAATACGCCCATTTTGCGAAAAATTCAACCAGAATCGAAAACTGACTGCACTGGAGTGATCCCAATGAATAATAATGATAAACGAAGCCAACCGGGCAACTTACTATAAATAGAAGCCCTCTCCAAGATTCTTGGAGAGCACACCAAAAGCCAAAAATCACCCCGGAAAGTGGCATGAGTCCTCCACACCCCCTGAGCTCATTGGAATCATTAAATAACTCCTCTGATAATGTTGACACACATCCACAAGGTCAGTGCCAACTACACTACAAGAAAACCTGAAAATGGGGGCATTACACTCATACTCAATGAGATGCAAAGCTATAAAAGGGCACAGGGGGCATTATTTTCTTCAACTTTTTGCATTCATAGAAGAGCCACTCTACAACCAAGTAAAAAAACATATATTTTAACTTTTAAGTTTACTAAAATCCTTACAAAGTTATAAATGTTATCCTTGCATATTTATGGTGGTAAGATTATGGTGTCACAACATCTAATCTTCAAAAGTTTGCCATCCACATTTTACTCCAACCTTGTAGCGCTTCTGGTTGTTAGTGCAACTAGAGTGTTTTTAGGCGTTTCACACAAAGACACAACAAGGTGACTCAAAAGCACTTGAGTGACCTTGTCTATGTACGGTACAACCTTTGGTTGCATAAGAAGAACGTACAAGGACATGATACACATCACATGTTGGACCTTGAAGACATTGATATATATTCAAATTGGACTGCTAAAGATGTTAACACAGATCCATTGTGTATTGATGATAAAATAGTTGCTTTAGAGAGGGATGCAACAAAATGGCAAGCGAATGCAACAACATATGAGGAGGCAGAAGGTGAAGTGATGAGTCGTCAAGGGCGAGTCCCTCTCATATACAGCTTGATCTTATGGATGAGGCTCTTGTTGAGGATATTGCAGCTATACCATCCACTTTCACAACACCCACACAACGGCAGCAAACTTTTTTGAGCTTTAGTCATAGAAAAAAACTATCATTTATAATTTCTATTGATAATGAAACTTGAAGTTCATATGTATCCAGAGGTTGAACTCATTTTGGGTCTATGATATGTATTAAACTCTAATTTTGATTTATATGTGAAGGAAATCAATAATACATTCTACAAATTCGTGTGTGTTTTTAAAGAATATTTTTTAAAAATTATGTATTTTTAAATGTTTGATAAATTTGTCGAGTTATAGTCAAGTCCTAAGTCTTTAAAAATTCTGGGTCTACCAAGTAATTGTTGAGTTCGAGTTTTTCAACTATGGACTAATATATCAAACTTGATTTTCATAATGGTCTTAACACATGGGAGAACATCTGAATAAACTTGCAATTCTTCTTTGAATTTGTTGAGTAAATCTTTAATAAGCTGAGAATCTTCGACTCTATTATGCAAACTCATAGCTTCGTCAATTGTTTTTGATCCATATACAAGTAGATCATTCATCCATTGTTTAGTGGTATCTGTAATAAATCTCATTTCTTCTAATGTTGAAGCATCTTCTTGGGACACTATGGCTGGAATAACAATATGATCACTGAAAGATTATAAAGGCCCAACTAAGTGTTGGATGTAGGCAGTTAGATGCCTTACCTTTTCTTTCAACTCTTGTTTAGTTTCGTGATCTTTGTCCATTCTTGAGACCATAGTAGTGAAAGATGTTTGCATTTCTCGGATTTTTGCATCTCTGGTTTGTTTTTCCAAGTTAATTCTCAAAAAATGATATTCTGAAGGTGATGATTCCCTTTCATCTTTATCAACCATAGGCATGGCAATCTCGACAATTCTTGAGCCTTGAACATCTATAAAAATAGAAGAAATAACCCTAGCTTTCTTGCTAGGAGGCAATTTATCAATCATCAAATAAATAGAAAATAAGTCATCTATTACAGGTTTCACAACGTTCTTCCTTTTTTTTATTGTAATATCTAGCCAAATGGGAATTATAGCTAATGTAGAATTATCTTGCTGGGAAGTTTCTCCCTAATCTAAATTTCCCTGAGCAATTTATTCAGCATTTTTCTCTTGCTCACCTCCTTGTCATGCATTCTCCTCTGTATAATGTAAAGCTTGTCCATGATCCTGACTTACTGTTCCTTATTGTCAAGCCCTATCTTCTCCTTGTCTTGCTCAACCTGTACTTCGTTTTGTGTTGTGGGAAGAATGGGCCTAGGTGGAAAGGGATTCTTCTCAGAAGATGGTATAGGTGATGTCTCATTAGTAGTGGACTCTATAGGGTTTTAATCTTAAGCAGGTGGAGCTAGCAAATTAACTAACTTTTCTAGGACAACTTCCTATGTTTAAGGACAAGTAACTGGTTTTTGTGAGAATAAGCGAAGAGGACATACAGTGGAAGGGGAATGCAGGGGAATCTAAGGAGCTTGTATAAAAACTAGTTAATGAGGTTGGACAAGAGAATGAGTTGTAGTTTGCTCTAAGGAGTGGGCGTTTCAATGGCTACTACCTTTCCACTTCTTGCTATAGCAACGTCTCTGACCTTGAACTTGTATCTTGTAGTTTTGAACTGATCATTGGTATGGTAATATAAACTGTCATTTCAGACCTAAAATCTGCTTAAACAGCTGTCAATGTTGATTGAGCATATCATATTATCTGAATAAACTATTATATCAGATATATCGTCAAATCTATAAAGTTTCAGACCTGTTTGTGCCATTTGAATCTTTGGTGGCAGAATTCATTAAATCTGGAATTTTAACTAAAGAATTTTCTATCTACTACAGTTAAACTGACTGTCAATTCTGATCTGTGTGGGAATATCATTAATTTGAATCACTGTTATAGACAAACCCGAGTCTTTTAAAAATCATAGAGGTCTAATTAATACACTGCAATTGCTGAGAAAACCCTAGTTTATTACAAACTGGGTCTTCAAGTATAAGGCATTGTGGTGTAATGGTAACAAAGTTACGAAAGTCACCCAAATTCGAATCCCACTTGCCACAATGCAGTGACCCATAGCTCCAGCAGGCCTGTTCAGTGTTCTGAGGTTGTCATATGCCAAATATGTGATACGCTCAAGTATAATCTATATTTACAGATCTTAAGATTGAGGATCATGTCTACTCTGCACAGCATTAAAGGCATCCCATAACCTCACCAAAAAATAAAAATCAGACCTTTAACAAATACATTAGGCAATGGAAATCCAAGGGGTTGTGGCGTATTGGTAATGAGAAAAACTTGTAACGGGATGATCAAGGTTCAAATCCCCACCATGGCGAGATGTGTTGTGATGGTTTTTTCATTCATGATCCATGTTTACAAATCTTAAGAATGTGGCTCAACGTTACCAACACAGCATTAAAGGCAGCCCATAAACTCACCCCAAACGAGGCCTTTACCGTAAACAATAAGCAAGGAATTTAATGTATTATTGTCAGAAGGGGGAAATCATAAGACAATCCCCCTTTAAATCCTAATGTTTATATGGTAAACTCAAGCCTGATCCACGTTTTTTTTTTTTAAATTGAGAAGGTAAAATCTTATCCCACACCACATTAAAGGTGGTTCATATACCAACGTACAAAAAGAAATTACGACTCGGCAACAAAGTGGCTCATAACTCCAGCAACATGGAGTGAAGTAGCCATTTAACAATTATAGGATACATTTTAAAGTAATCTAGATTTACTAATCTTAAGAAAGCGGTTTAAGCTTACCCCATACAGTGTTAAAAGGCAGCCCATAATCTCATCCTTAAAAACAGAGAACTAAAAAAAGGAGTTGCAACAAAAACGAAGAAAATAAAAAAATTGGAAATGGCATGCCTGAAGAGCTCTGGGATTGAATTCCTCCACTGTAAGATAGAACTGAAACCCCTCTTTAGCCTCATCAAGCCTGCCAGCAGAGTCCTGGATCTGAGCCTTGACCAACCTCCACTCCAACTCATAGGGCTGCTTGTACATCAGGGTGTCTACAATTTCAATGGCACTGTCAAAGTCCCCATCCCTCATCCTCATAGCCAGAAGACCCTTGAGTGCTTCGCCATCTTTGGGCCTTGCGTTCACAATCGTTTCCAAAACTCTCTCTTTGAATTCCCAAGGCACTTTTTCGTTTGCCCAGAATTTCTCTGTGGTTTTAAATCTTTTCCTGGGTTCTCTAGTAGTTTTACCAAATGGCCAGTACCAGGCCGCCCTAGCAGGCCTGCAGAATAACATACCCTGTGCATTAAGGCTAAGAAAAGATATTGTTACGACCAAAAGACCAGCTCTGGCTACATTTTTTAGCTTCTCAAATGGGTTTAGATTTGAGTTCACTGTATTATGATTGCCTTCTTGTGGATTTGATGCAGAGCATTTTTTTCTTTGAGTCAGAACAATGAACTTTTGTAGGTTTGAATCAGCAGAGGAATTTGTTTTGATTGAGGCATAAGGCTTTTGTGCGTTTGATTCAACAGAGGAATTTGTTTGAATAGAGGCAATGGAGTTTTGTAGGTTTGATTCAGCAGAACAATTTGTTTGAATTGATGCAATGAATTTTGGTGGGTTCATTGCAGAAAATGGTTTTTTGCGAATTGATACGATGGGTTTTGTGGGTTGCTGACCTTGGCCATGGTCTGGGGCTGCCTTGTGGATAGGGCGCAGAGATGACCTGATTGTAAGAAGTGTGATAGGTGAGCATGAAGTATGTGCATGTATACAGTGTCTTCTTCTCCATTCTTGATGTTGCAGGCGACCATGGTTGGGAGCTCCTATCACTAACTTGCTTCCTAAAGCCTCCATTTCTGTTATAGAAAAGTGGGAGTTTTTTCCCTAAAACCCTCCCGATACTAGTACCATCTCTCCTCAAGAGGCTGGATTCTTCTAGAATTTAGATTTCAAGTTGTATACGTGAAAATTGCATACTCGAGCCCTTTTACCTTGAGTTTTGGGTTCGCATGGATTAGGCTGTATATAATTAGTTTACAAGTAGAAAATTTGTCACAAATTTGGTTCAAAGCATCACATATAGTAATACTTTAATTAGATATTTATTTTCACTTAGATGTGTTATTCATTTAAGTTGTTAGATTTAAGGACATTTATTGATTTGTTTATTTATTTATTTATAAGAGGATAAATATTGTATTCCATGCTATTCTTTTTTAGCAACTAATTATTGTCGAGTATTTAAAGTTTAAAATGGTTGAAAGTGATTATTTTGTTGTTGGGATTTAATAAAAGATTTTTTTATCATCGCAGATGGATTGACGTTGTGAATAGTGGGAGGGAAAATGAATTAAAGAGATTAAAATTTATTGGATTTCAAATGAATGCAAAGTGGTCAATGATGACGTTGGTGAAAAGGTACCAATTTGTAGTGGAATTTATTGTGTGTTTAATTAGTGTCATGTCCACAAGCGAACGAATTTAATGGATTGATTTAGTGATGACGCGATGAGCTGCCACCTATGTTGGGTCTTTACTGGTCATTTGACAGTTGTTGAGTTTGCATGAATGCTTGTAAAAAAGATACTAATAATTTGTGGAAGGCAGCGTCAATAATTCAATGTCGTTGAAGTCAATTTAATTATTTGTTGAGCATATTCGGATGATGGACAATGGATTAAGAGAGTGGTTAACATGTGTGTTTGAGGGGAGTCTGTCTAGGAGTTGTGTTTTTTGGTAACTTATTTCAGATCAACCAACATAATTAATCTATGTGGATATGAACGAATGGAGGGGGAAAGCATTTGGGTGAAGGTCGGAGATGGTAATAGCGTATGGTAGTGGTCCAGGTAAAACCCTACAATTTAGTTTATGTTTACGGTGTTTGGTTGTTAAGGTCTCAATTTTTGTAAGTTTGCATGGACTGGGTGATGACATGCGACATTTGTCACCTGTGTCGCCTCTATGTTGCTTATTTTGCACTAGTTTCAAATGTTGTTTTCGATGGTTGAAGTTTATGTGTGTTGTTTAAAAAACTTTTGTGAAAATAAAGGGATATACATGGCAACTATGGGCATTTTTTTGGTATTTGTTTAGGTTGCAATTTTTTAAGCTTGGATGGACTATGTAATGATGACTGGCATTTGTCACCTATGCAGCCTCTCCATTGCTAATGCTATGTATGCGTGTATTGGACCTGGATGTTGTGGATGCATTTACATTCATTGGTTGGGCACTGTATTGATTCACATCTATGATGTTGTCATGTCCAATAATTTAAGCCATAAAATGCATTCATCTTGAATCATTCTTTTAAATGAAGAATAGTTGATACTTCACTAGATAACCACACACACAAACATACGCAACCACCTCATAAACTATCACCACAAGCCTAGTAGTAGAGGGGGATTCATAACCAATATGAGAAACACAAGAGGGGGGCACAACTATCATTATAATGAGGGTCACACCTAGACGATTGATAAAGGAGAGCAACAATATGCCAAGAGTTGAATCTTAGCAATACGAGTCCAATAGCACTCCTAGGTGGGGTGAATAGGTCAACAATCTAGAGGATGAAGTGTTAAATGACTAGATTATAATATAGTGTAATGATAGTAGCATTAGCCAAAAATATGCAATTCCCATCGCATGACTGTCCTAACCACATTACGCTAATGACCTTAATTACATGCAAGCCACTACTAAAATGGGGTGGAACACATTTGAAACGCATGTCAATTTCAACAATTGTCTACATAACCATTACAAATACCTTATTCACCTTATGGTTATGGCTACTAATATCTAGTCATGTTAATGAAATATCAACGACGACTCTCACACAATAACTAGGATAAGGTTAGGTTGACATTAGAAAAGATTGCAACATGTAATAATTAAACTAAAATTATGCAGGGCACAGTTCTCAAATTTATAATTTAAAGACGACTTAATTTATTGTCTTATTTACAAAGGATGTCTTAAGTTATGATTTACATCAACAGGCCTAGACACATGGTCCCCCACCAAGGCACTAATCACAATTAGGTTGTTGTTAGCCTAAGTATCTCTAATTAACAACTTTAGGGCTTCTAATGGGATAGGCACTAAATCTCATCCATTGGAGTAGATTTATATCACCCCTTGGATTTAGGGCACCAAAATAAAACCCTAGTCCACAGTGTTTCACATTTAAAAAAAAGTCATTTATCCCTTATATTATCTTGCAGGTTAGATTGGAGGGAAGAAGAAGAGTATAAAAGATTTTGGAAAGCAAGCCCCTTCAAGACGTTGCAGAATTTACTCCTATCCAATTTTCTTACGTTCTAAGCTAGATATGCAGACAAGAATGTATGGATATACATATCTTCGGATATATACATTTACAGAGTCAATATATCTATTATATATGCCTACTAGGATAGACTATATATATAAGCAATCATACATTCATTATTCAATACCTATATGTGCGTCTGGCATAGGAAAAAGTAAGATTGGATAAGCGTTTAGGGTTATATTTATTTGGGTGTATTTTTTTTGTTACACTATGTTGCACATAACAAGAGGGCATATACTCTAATGGGGTCAATAGCCTCCATGAGGCCGCAGATCCCTGTGAGCAGGAATCATAGGGTCGTAGCCCTTTGGAGCCTTGCCCTTACAGCTTGGGCTGAGGGCACCATGCCTCCCTTCTAACACAAGCAAAAAATTGAAATTATTTGTTTGTTTTATATATTTTTTTCGAAAGAAAACTTTTAATCCATTTATTATTTCTTGTTTGTTTTTATAAATGAAAAACAATTGTCATGTTGCTTTGTTAGACTATAATCATGTATTTTAATAATATAATTATTTAAAACTTCCTATATTTCACTCTTCAACAAATATATATAAATCATTTTGTAATGTTTTAAGATATATTTAATTAAAACACACACACACACACACACACACACACATATAAAACTTGAATAGTTTTACTTGTGAACAATCACAAATATAACATTTGCATATACATAGATGTTTATAAAAATAGCATGAGTATTTCTCTATTTAAAACTAGTTATTTAAACATATATATTTGTTATTATCTCCTTCATATATATACTCCAAACCTTCATAATATTATTTATATACACACACTAGATGCATAGACTATTTGTAGATTTACTAATATTAAACTTGTTTGCTTAAATAACTTCCAATTTATAAATTTATATATCTATAGTAATTATTGTATTAATTCCAATGAGTAATTATTGTATTAATTCCAACGTGTGATTGAAAGGACGAGACCAAAAAAAGAATGGAATAAATATTTGTTTGCTAGTGTATATACACTTCTTATTGTCTATTTATCAATTTATCTTTCTATGAGGTTAAATGATTGTTAATAAATATGTGTGCTTTACTGCCATGTCCCCATAACATGTTAATTATTTGTTCAAGTTTATTTCTTTATTCAATAAAGTCATGCATAACATGTGTAAAATTTTGTTGTTATACATTGAATAAATCACCAAATGTTTTATATATATATATATATATATATATATATATAAAGTGTTGAATATGTATATGTATATGTATATGTGTGTGTATATGTATATAGATATACATATACATATATATTCTTAACTATATATTTACTAATATAATAAATATAAATATAAGCATAAGACAAAATAGAATGACTATGAATAGTCTAAACATTAAGTATATACGGTGGGCAGGTAGCACTCCACCAAAGAAAGGGTGCGATGCTTGATAAGAGGTAGATAAGAGAAGGCACGTCTGCCTACAGCCATAGGGTATTAAAGGGAGTTCTCCCTCCCTACCAAAGTACACAAGAAAAAGATTATTGTGAGTATCATTACACATGTATATATACGTATTATGAAATTGCTATAGATTGTATTCACAACACTTTGGTATGTTCAAACTCAAGGCCTATCTATTTCTATTGCCTTCAACCTGTGAGTGAGTGGCGTGGTGTTGTTAGGGAGAGGCAGAGTAAACGCAGCCATCGAGTTGGTGTCATCATGCACTAGACAAGTAAATCCCCATCCATGCTTGAGGATTGAAGAGAAATGAGGATTGAGAATTGAGCATAGCCAATGCATAATGTGTTATGGATAAATGTGATCAATTGGTATGTTGAAGTATATCGAATATGTCCAAGTTAATACTTAGTTATTTCTATTGCCTACAACCTTAAGAGAGACGAGGTGTTGTTAGGGAGAGGAAGAGTAAATCCAATCCATGAGGTGGTGTCATCGCGCCCTAAACAATTAAAGTTGTTAGGGAGAGGCAGAGTAAATCCAATCCATGAGGTCATGTCATCGTGCCCTAGACAAGTAAATCCCCATCCAAGGTTGAGGAATAGAAAGATAGTAAGGATTAAGACTTGAACATAGTTGATATTGAATTAAGTTATGAATTGAATTGAATGTGGATTATGCTATTATTTATGTTATACTATTATAGATAAGTTCAATATTATCTTGATTGAGTGACCTTTAATAGTTCTAATGTCCCTTTCTAGTGATATTATTGTGTGTAAGTAAAGAAATCAGGAATATCCTAAAAGGGGACATTACAAGTGGTATCAAAGCAGTCATCTTGCCATCCCGTGTATACTTTGTGATTTATGTGTATTCAAAAGTTTACCTTGTGGCTTATGTGTATACATGTATTCGTGCAACTTATGTATTTAAGTATATACTTAAATATACGACTTACATGTATGTTTTGTGGCTTGAGCTACTTGCTTGACTACTTGAGCTACTTGGTTACTTGCTTGAGCTACTTACTTATCTACTTGAGCTACTTGCCTACTTGCTTGAGCTACTTGCTTGTCTACTTGAGCTACTTGCTTACTTGCTTGAGCTACTTGCTTGTCTACTTAAGCTACTTGGTTACTTGCTTGAGCTACTTGCTTGTTTACTTGAGCTACTTGCCTACTTGCTTGAGCTACTTGTTTGTCTACTTGAGCTACTTGCCTACTTGCTTGAGCTACTTGCTTGACTAATTGAGCTACTTGTTTACTTGCTTGAGCTACTTGCTTGTCTACTTGAGCTACTTGCCTACTTGCTTGAGTTGGTTGCTTGCGTGCTTGAGCTACTTGCCTACTTGCTTGAGTTGGTTGCTTGCATTCTTGAGCTACTTGGTTGTCTACTTTGAAAGCCTTTATGGAAATGACAACCAAGGCCATGATGGATCAAAACGAAAGGTCCACTCAAGCATTCCTTCAAGCATTACAAAGAAATGGATCATCCAAATCGTAAGTTGCTTGAGGACAAGCAATTTTAGGAAGTGGGGGACTGTCATGTCCCAATAACATGTTAATTATTTGTTCAAGTTTATTTCTTTATTCAATAAAGTCATGCATAAACATGTGTAAAATTTTGTTGTTATACATTGAATAAATCGCCAAATGTTATTGTTGTCTCTCAGATTTGCACCCTTGCTCAGTAGTAAAACTTGGCAATCTGGAGGAACATGGGAATGATCTCGAAGTGTGGGACCTTGTGAACTGAGATTAGACCTCCGGAGAAGGCCGGCTTCCTTGACTAGTTATCACCTAAAAACTACTGAATATTCAGAGGAAAAGGGAGAAGGAATGCTTTTAAAAATGAAAGATAAAATAGGAAAACTTGAAAACAAGGGTGATTCACCAGGTTGAATAAAAGAGCCCTCACAGAACTAAGAAGATGCACAACACAACCAGATACAGCAATTAGACATACACAGATTCAGATGATTCTAGTGAAAGTGAGAAACAAAATAGTTCAAAGGAACAAAAGGTTCACAGACAATCATATGCAGATTCACACTAAACTAAAAAATCAGTAAAAGAGGTAAAATAACTTGCATATATTCAATAAGAAGGCATGGTTACAGTAGAGGAATACTCTGTTTGAAAATCAAAAGCATATATTCATAAGACTTCCAACGTCTAACCCTATTTACATCTCAAACCTATGTATATATAGCATTTCAATATGACCTAAGTCAGTTACAATAAATTTGTCGCATGGGTTGTATCAGGAAAATATCTGCCTTTGAAGGGACGTCTACCTGCAAGAAGTTATGGAATAAAAGATCTGGAACTGGGGCAGATAGAAGATATTTTGAATCTTCAATGTGAGTTTCTGAATCATCAACCTGCACCCATAAATGCAACAAATATCTGCATTGAAGGACCAAGTTGGTCACTGAAACGTCCAGTCGATCGAGCATGTAAATTTGCATCAAATTATAAAAGTGAAGAAAATCCCCCAAAAAGCCCGCCAGATTAGAGAGGAGGCAATAATCACTTTTGCCTTTTGAAGCATGTTGAAATTCGCCAGGATGAGGGAGATACGGGTGGTCAAAGTTGTGGTCAAAGTTGCGGTCAAATTGCATCTGTATATCGCTTTGCATATGCGACTTGAATTGTCATCTGAATGACCCTTTGAATCTGCCTTTGCATATGCAAACTGCTTTGTATGTATCGGGTTGTCAGGGCGACCTCCAGTTGAGTCACCGATATGCAAAGTCTTGCCAAAATGTTCATTGTATGTGCTTTTTCTTTCGGCATTTAAATGGCCTTTGAAAATGCCTTTGTATATTCATTTGTATATGCATTTGAATCAGCCTTTGGATTGGCTTTGACACGTGGTGCTATCTAATTTATTGTTGAGTTGAACCTGGGACCCATCGCTAAACCTTCGCATGCTTTATGGGCCGTCAGAAAGACCACAAACAGAGCGGCCGATGCACTAAGTCTCGGCGATAATTCATTGTATATGACTTTGTTTGTGCATATCGGGCTATCGAGGAGACTATCGGCCAATTCTCTGATATGATCCATTGTATATGCTTTACATTTCCATCGGCCTATCGGCGGAACCACAAACTGAGCCACCGATACACATTGTCTTGGCGATAATCCTTGTATGTGACTTTGTACATCACAATTGTATATGAGATACAATTGCCTTTGCATACAATGCGGAACTCAAAGGATTATCGACTACATTTGATTCTTTGCAACAGGTCCGGCCTTTGTATCTTTTCCTTTGCATATCGGCACATACAAGCACCTCAACATACAAACTACGGAACTCAACGCTAAATTTGTCAAATTTGATTTCCCAGTCGGGTCTGCCTTGTATATTCCGCATTGTATCTATCTTTTGTATATCGCATATACAATGCAAAATATACAAACAAAAAACTGCATATAGACTCTTTTCGGGTCCGGGACTTGTATATCAGGAATGTATATGCCAATGTACAATGCGATTGTATGTGCAAAGATACAATCGCATATATATACAAGTGGTGGGCCCCAACATTTGCATCTTTTCTTTGTATATGCGACTTGTATATGAGATACAATCGCCTTTGTATGAAAGTGGACCCCACTTTCCCTTGTATATTCTGCTTTGTATATGGTCCCTTGCATGTATCTGTTGTATCTTCATCGGCCCATCGGAGAAACCTTGGACTTAGCTGCTGATGAGGCTTGTCTCAGTAATGACCCTTGTACACTTTGCCTTGCATCCTTCCATCGGCCTGTCGGCGGGACCACAAACTGAGCCGTCGATGGTTATTGTCACGACAATATGTCTTTTGTATCCTTTGCCTTGTATATCCCCTTTGTATATGCATCGGCCCAACGGAGAGACCTCGGAATGAGCCGCCGATAGTGCTTATTTCGCCGATGACCTTTTGTATCCTTTGCCTTTGTATATTCTAACATACTATCTGCCTTGTATATTCTCTTGTATATGCGAACATACAATGTGAACATACAATTGTATATGCATATGTAACTGACTAAGTATAAAACTGAGAATTACCTGCGATGAAAAGCACTTGAAGACAAAAGATTTCTGGGTTTTTCTGAGTTTTCTGCAAGGATTCTCTAGGCAAGATTTTGGGATTTTGGCAAGGCATACCATGAGTATTTGAAAGATTTAAGCCTTGCAGGGTCATTTTCAAGGAAAATATAAGGTGAACTATTTAACTCTCAACAGAGGAAAATAGGTCAACATTTTGGTGACTTCTATGAGATGTTTGTCTGCCAAACAATTAGACCAGTGGCCTTAAACATCCATTGGGCATGGAGTCACACAAAAACTCAAAATATACCTTTGACAAACAATCCTGGCCTTAGTAACTCAGCATATCAGCAATGAAGAACACTTGGAAGATCAAAACCAAAACAAAAATGCTAAAAGCAAGCCTCTAACTGTGCTAGACAACACTTAGGGAAAATAAAAGGGATCTAAACTATTGTGCAACAACACTTATTAAAAGCAAGAAACCTAATCTACTGATTACAAGGCAAGTCATACCTCAAAACACCTCTTCAAGTGTATCCCATTGACTAGGATAGGCAAATTTTCTCCATCCATGTTTGATAACTGAAATGCATTGTGCTCCTTGCATTCAGTAATGATAAATGAACCACTCCACATGCTATCAAACTTAGAGTGCTTCCCTGGCCTGCTTTTCAACTCATCCCATTTGAGTACCATATCACCCTCCCTAAAAACTCTGGGAGTGGCCTTCTTATCAAAAGCCCTTTTTGTCTGAAGCTGATGATACTCCATGGCTTTCATAGCTTTATCTCTAATCTCTTCAAGCTCCATAAGTTGAGCATATCTGACAGCCATGGGATCTTCTTCTTCAAACATCTCCAGTTGATTCATGATATCAAGTGTTGGCAGCTCTAAAGACACAGGCAATCTTGCCTCTTTTCCATAGACTAACATATATGGGGAGTTTCCAATAGACCTCTTGGGAGTTATTCTATCTTCCCATAGAGCAAATTTCAGATTGGTGTGCCAGGTTCTCTGGTTATCCTCCATTGATCTTTTGATAATCCTTATGAGATTCTTATTTGTGGATTCAACCAAACCATTACCCTATGGGTAATAATTTGATGAAGTATTCAAATAGATTCTATTCTTCATAGCCCAGTCAGTTATCCTCAATCCAACAAAGGCTAAAGCATTGTCAGAGATAATTGACTCAGGTACTCCAAATCTGGATACCAAATCATGATAAAAACTCAAAATAGCATTCTCATTGGATTCCTTCAAAGCCATTGCCTCAGTCCACCTTGTGAAATAGTCTGTTGCTGTAAGTATCCACCTGTGGCCTGCACTTGACGGTGGGTTAATGGGACCTATAAAATCAATGCCCCATCTCATGAAGGGCTGCTCTACTTGAATTGGCTGCAGAGGTAAAGCTCTCAGCGTTTCTTTGTCTACAAAAATGGCACATTTTACACATTTTCTAGCCCATGCATGGGCATCCTTGAATAAGCTGGGCCAATAATATCCAGCTCTCATTATTTTCCAAGCAGTAGTTATTGGGGCAAAATGACCCCCTGTTGTTCCATCATGAAACTCGTGTAGTACCTTTTCAGTTTGATTATTGTTAATGCATCTTAACAACACACCATTAAATTCCTTTCTGAAAAGGATATCATTTATTAAAACATATGGAATAGACTGCAGTCTAAAATACCTTCTCTTGGTTCTATCTAAACCTGCTGGACATTCACCAATTTGCAAAAAATGAGTCATGTCATTAACCCAACCTATTTCCACTATTGTAGTATCATCCTGATGTTCATCTTCAATGGTCAGAAGCACTTCTTCTTCCTTCTCTGTTTCATTTTTAGACCCAGTAGCAAGTTGTTCACTAAGTCCTCCACCTCTGATAAGCTTGGTTATCTTGATATTTACATCATAATCCATGACTTTGGTAATCCAACCAGCCCTTTTCTCATTAACATCCTTACCTAACAGGAACTCTTTCACACTAGGGTGAGCAACCATCAAATATACCTTATTGTTAGAAATAAGATGTCTAAACTTCTTGAGACTCCTTACCATTGCAAGGACATGTTTCTCAATGAAACTATATCTATGTTCATACTTAATGCAGAGTACCAGCAGAAATGTGCAAAGAGTGTCTATGTCTTCCCTATCGGCAAGAGGTCTTCCAAGGTTTCACCGAAATCAAACTTACCTTCTTTATCGGCCAGACGTGTTATCGGCCTTCCCACATTCTTTCTCCCCGACGACCTATCTCTCACCGAAACTGTTATGCACATCGGCTAGACATGTGTTATCGGTTTGCTTCTTAATTCTCACATCGATCGTTATCCTCTCCCCGATGACCGTTACTGCCACGACTTAACCTCCGTGGTCAATTACCTCTGTCGGCCAAACTTCCCACATCAGTCCGACTCCGGTCTTCTATTCCGATGACTCACCTTACTTCGATGAGTTTTGACCTGTCGGGCTGACTCTCCTCTTCGGCCAGACTTCAGTCGTGCTTTCCGATGGTTCACTTCACTCCGATGAACCTTGACCCATCGGGTAGACTCCACTCCTCGGCCAAACTTTCTTCACATCCACTGATGGTGATCTCTCGTCGATGTCTTTTCAAAGTGCTACTCGAATATGATCGGTGGGGTCCAGACTCCTCCGTCTTCGGTCAGACAAGGTTGTATGTGTCTCTGACACTATACAACGTGGTTTATATTAGAACGAATACACCTTCGGCCAGACAAGGTCCGTTTGTCACCGATGCCTACTCATCGGGTAGAAATTGTCTATCGGAAGGTCTTCAAAAAGCTATTCCGATACTCTGTGTTACGCCGATGGACTCCAAACTGCTCTGCAGCGCTCGATACATAGTTCCCTTCGACAGAACAAGAATTAGGTCAATTCCCATACCAGACCTTCGATCTCTTAGATCAATCCGATCCCCAAATGACACCTGATCTCTTCTCAACGATTTCACGACTAGTCACATGGAGATGCCTAGTCGAATCTGACCGAGTTCTCTGGATTCCTGGGTGAGAATGTAGAAAACAACAAACTTGAATATCTTTCCCCCATCTCACCGATACTACACAGGACTTTAGTGGATAGAGGAAAGGGTCTCCATTTATGAATCAAACCCTAACCCCTAGGTTACAAACCGGCCTCTGTGGAAATATTAATATTACACCGTCTGCACACTACAGGAACACTAGGAATTAATAGATAGCATCTAGTTAGGGCATGAATATACAAGATCTAAACAGGGGAAAAATACAAAGAGTCACACAGACCAGAAAAAATGTATAACACCCAGAAAAACTCTTATTATTCATTCATCAATCTTCTTTACATCATACCTCTTCGATGCTGCATACTGCCTGCCTTTAGAAAAGAGGTATAGACAACAGTTATTTCCCTCCAACCGTGCAAACTGATATTCAAATCAATTAACTGTTGGTCTTACTCCTCAAACAAGCAAAACCACATGTTTTCCTTGCGTAATTACATCAATGGGACCAAATTGATCCTTATTACAACATGAAATGGCTTAAGAGCCTTATTAAACAACAAAAGAAAATAGGATCCTCTACTATAGGGAAAGTGCCCCTGCACAAATACTCCTCCAGTCCTTAACTAAAGAAAGCAATTGGCTGCTCAAAGCCTTCACTTTATTGTTGTACCAAAATTGCAAAAATTGTATCCAGGCTGCCATAAGCATACAAAATAAAATCTTTTGAGAAATTGGGATTTACCAGAGTTGGTGCAGCCGATAACACTTCTTTTATGGACTCAAAGATGAGTTTGACATCTTTTGTCCAACTGAAAACTGTATTTTTCTTTAACATAGAGGTCAATGGCTTCAATAAATTTGTAATGTAAGATATAAATCTTCGCAAAAAATTAATTCTGCCAATAAAACTTTGCAGTCCTTTCTTATGACTGGGTAAAGGCAGCTCCAAAATAGCCTTTACCCTTTCTGTATCAATGGTAACTCCCTCTTTTGACATAATGTGTCCCAAAAGCTTGCCTTCATGCACAACAAAAATGCATTTCTTGGGATTGAGAGATATCCCAAACTCTTTACATCTCTCAAATACTTGCCTCAAGTGGGATAAATGTTCAGCTGCATCTTTAGAGAAAACTGTGATGTCGTCAAGGTACACAAGTACCAATTTATAAAGCAAACCCTTAAAAGCCATATCCATATCTCTTTGAAAAGTAGAGCCAGCATTTGACAGACCAAAAGGCATCCTTTTGTAGGCCATGGTACCCCATTTGGTGGTAAAAGCAGTCTTAAACTGATCTTCCTCCTTGACTAATACTTGATTATATCTAGAATATCCATCAAGCAAGGAGAATCTTTCTAAACCAGCCACCACTTGTAGAATTTGTTCCATTGAGGGCAACAGGTAGTGGTCCTTCAAGGAGGCTCTATTAAAGTCTCTAAAATCAATGCACAACCTAATCTCTCCATTCTTTTTCCTCACAGGAACAAGATTTGAGACCCAAGACGTGTGCTTGATTGGAAAAATGATTTTTCCCTCGATCAACTTGGTTAATTCTTTAATCATTAGAGGCTCAAGTTTTGGATTTAAAGGTCTTTGTTTCTGCCTCACAGGTTTTGCATTTGGCTCTAACTCTACAGTATGCTGGGCAATATGAGGGTCAAACCCTTTTAGGTCTTAGTAATCCCAAGCAAACACATCTTCAAATTCTTGACAAAGAGTAATAAAAGCTCTCCTATCCTCAGGTGAACAGATTTTACCAATTTTAAGAAGCTTACCTTTAAATATTTCCAGCTCCTCGTAATGTTCCTCTTTGACCTACATGTCGGTTTTACTCTTTTTTAGCAGATCATTAGTACCAAAAATGAATTTCAAGGTTACCAATCCTTTGGGCAACTTATTAGTCCTTAATTGGACAATTTGATGATCACCATATTGTTGTTCGAGCTTTCTCTGATTCATCATAGAAAACTCATCCTCTTCTAACAAGAAACGCAGAATCTGCTCATCACTCTCAAAAACCTGCCAATGAATGTTATTGTCAGGGATAGAAGGCCTATCTATTATTTTCACACAAGGCTGCACCTTCTCTCTTTGAATATCACTAGGGATATCGAACTGAACCCCAACTGCAGCTAACCTATCTGTATGATAGTTATGATTTCTTTGAACAGAGATTAGATTGAAAGTGTCAAACTCTTCAATCATATCCCATACCCTATGTTTATAGCATTTCAAAGTATCATTCTTTGTAACATGCAATCCTCTCACCTGATTTACAATGAGTTCACTGTCCCCATACACTTGCAAACAACCAATTTTCCTCTTCCTTGCCCACTGCAAACCTTGGATCAACCCCTCATATTCAGCAGTGTTATTTGTACATGAAAAAGTAAAATGGAAAGCAGAATAATATCTGTCGCCTTGTGGAGACACAAGCATTGCACCACCACCAGATCCATTCCTATTCCTAGAGCCATCAAAGTACATTTTCCATACCTCATCTTGCTGCTCTATCTATTGTTCTGCATTCTTTACAAGGTTTGGAATTGTTGTTTCAGGTTCATGCAGTATGTAAACCCCCATACCAATTTCTTGAATGTGTCCTTCAGGATCATCTACAATATTTTCTAAGGCCCCTCCTTTAACAACAGCTCTGGTATACTTTCAGCTTACAGTTCTTGAGCAGCAACAAGTTTAGGATCATAAAAAATAATGCAATTTGTATTAACAACACTTGGGACATAAGACTCTATGTGATATTTGGCAAGTAATTTTGATTTTAGGGTCACTTTTGTGCCATATCGGGTCCTAAAAAACATGTGGGACCAATCTAAGGATAAATATCCTCCTATCTTGGCTGTGAACTCTCTTGACAAACACATGGCAAAATAAGAAGGCAAATCTATGATGAACACCTCCTGGGAAATGGAAACATTTGGGCAAGTATGCAAAGTGAGACCTAGATCTTTTATCACACCTACAGTGTTAACAACTGTGCCATCTAGCTGGAGTACACCCTTCTCAAGGGGCTGGTATCTCAACCCTAATTAGTCTGTAATCTGTTTTGGCATTACAGAACTACTTGCACCACTATCCACCATGCAATTATGTACTAACTTGTCTCCTATTATTAATGACACATAAAATGGAAGTGGTTTAACACTCTCGTTTGGTTGTTTGCTGTTATCCTGGGATGAATTGGTAAGGACAGCCCTAGTTGGGTCAACAATTGCATCATTTGTCACTTTTTAATCAGACAAGGCAGATTGCAACATGTCCTTTTGACCTGGGATAGCTAAGGAATCCCACATAGATATTGTCACATTTATTTTCTTCATATTTTCAATGATATTGAAAGGTGGAGTAACATTTACCTTCTGATTTGACTTTGCAGCAGCCATATCAGCCTACAAATGAGGCTATTCCCTAGCAATTGCTTGAGTATTCCTTTGCAAAATATGGGGAATCTGGGATGTAGAAGGATCAGCAGGTCTTTTTCCTTTATTTGTTGCTTGATCTATCTCATAACCCCTCTTTTTAGCTCTGGTATTTGCTGCAACTAAAATATTATCTTTGTTTACACTACAGAACTCATCTCCCTGCCAATTTATGAAGGCAATATCATTCTAAGGTTGTTCTTGAAGCTATACAACCACATCATTTGGGGTGTTTGGCTATGAAACTGCCAAATTTTGCACCATTAGAGCCTGATTTATCGCTCCATTTGAACAGGTTGCCTAACTGTGTGGCTGATTGCATGGAAAACACCATTCATACTCAGCTGTAAGGTTATTCTGAACAGGGACAAGGTCCCTAACTGCATTAATGGGCATAGGATTGTAAGGCTAGAAAGGCCTCTAGTTCACATTCTGCCTAGCACCTTGGTAGTTGCTTTGATAAGGTAGCCTATTAGCTTGATAAGGCTGATTTTACTCTTGATAAGGTTGATTTTGCCCTTGCTTGTGTGGCTGATAAGGCTGTCTGTTTTGGGACTGCTGCTTTTTAATGTTCACCAGCTCATTCCCAAAAGTTTGTAAGATGTTCTCTATTTTTTGTTGGCTACTTTTTATCTCTCTTAACTCTTGTGATGAGCTAGAAACAACATTTTTAGAATTAGTAGTACTTGGCAATGCTGCTGCAGTAGGTAAAGGGGCAAAATATGGGATTGGCAAAGGCGTTAAAGCTTGAATCTCGAGAAAAATGGGCATTGGTGGTCTAGGTGCTATTTTCCCAGCTTGAATCAGGCTATTTTCTGCTCTAATAGCTATTTCATACGCATCTGGTAAATTTGTACCTCCTATTGATTGTATCATTACTGAAATGTCACTATTAAGAGCTTTCAAAAAATACAGGAATGTATATTCTAATGAAGGGCTTACCGTGGTAGGAATTCTGTCCCATGTCTTCTGAAACCGGAAATTGAAATCCATTATTTGCTCATGGGGAGCTCTCTTTATTATAGTCAGTTGTTCAACCAGTGATAAGTTATCTGACTTATCTTGAAATTGCTTGTTCAACTTATCACCCAGATCATCCCAAGTTCCAATAGTTTGCACTAGTAAACTCCTGAACCACCGTAATGCCTTCCCTTTAAACGAGGCAGCCAGCAGCCTGATGGCTACATTTTCTTGGGTTACACAATGAACCCCACATAGAGAAGCTACGTCTCTAATGTGCTCAATTGGGGTAGTTTGATCCTCTCCTGTGAAATAGGGTAGGCTCTTCAAAGCTGCCATGGGTATATTATCATGCACTATCAAATTCAATGGGCTGCCCCCATCAAAGGCCACAAATGGCTGATTCCTTGCCATTTGAACAGCTGGAGGTAGGTTTGCTTGAAAAGGTACAAGAAGTACAGGTACTACTAGCCTGAAACTTGGTGGAGTTGATTGTATTCTTTTGGAAACTGGCATCCTTACCACAACTCTACTCTGTCTTCTAGGCGGAGACAGTTGCAAATAATCGAATGAACTTGAACTCTGAGTTTGTATTTTTCTCATAAAATGTAATAGCACTGATCTACTTGTCTCTCCTTAGTATGAGTCGCCAGATATGCAAAAAATTGCCTCTTAAAAGACTGATAATGCTGGTAGCATATCAAAACCAACAATATGATTGTAGAGTCCCACCGGGTGTGCCATAAATTGTTGTCTCTTAGATTTACACCCTTGCTCAATTGTAAAACTTGGCAATCTGGAGGAACATGAGAATGATCTCGAAGTGTGGGACCTTGCGAATTGAGATCAGATCTCCAGAGAAGGTTGGCTTCCTTGACTAGTTATCACCTAACAACTACTAAATCTTTAGAGGAAAAGGGAAAGGAATGCTTTTAAAAATGAAAGATAAAACAGAAAAACTTGAAAATAAGGGTGATTCACCAGGTTGAATAAAAGAGCGCTCACAGAATTGAGAAGATGCACAACACAACCAGATACAACAATTAGACATACACAGATTTAGATGATTCCAGTGAAAGTGAGAAACAAAATGGTTGAGAGGAACAAAAGGTTCATAGACAATCATATGCAGATTCACACTAAACTAAAAAATTAGTAAAAGAGGTAAAATAACTTGCATATATTCAATAAGAAGGCATGGTTACAGTAGAGGAATACTTTGTTTGAAAATTAGAAGCATATATTCATAAGACTTCCAACGTCCAACCCTATTTACATCTCAAACCTATGCATATATAGCATTTCAATCTGACCTAAGTCAGTTACAATAAATTCATCGCATGGGCTGTATCAGGAAAATATCTGCCTCTGAAGGGATGTCTACCTACAAGAAGTTATGGAATAAAAGATCTAGAACTAGGGCAGATAGAAGATATTTTAAATCTTCAATGTGAGCTGCTAAATCATCAACCTGCACCCATAAATGCAACAAATATCTGCATTGAAAGACCAAATTGGTCGCTGAAATGTCCAGTCGATCGAGCATGTAAATTTGCATCAAATTTTGAAAGTGAAGAAAATCCTCCATAAAGCCTGCCAGATGAAAGACGAGGCAAAAATAATCACTTTTGCCTTTTGAAGCATGTTAAAATTCGCTAGGATGAGGGAGATACGGGTGGTCAAAGTTACGGTCAAACTGCATTTTTATATCACTTTGCATATGCAACTTGAATCACCATCTAAATGACCCTTTGAATCTGCCTTTGCATATGCAAACTGCTTTGTATGTATCGGGTTGTCAGGGCGACCTCCAGTTGAGTCACCGATATGCAAAGTCTTGCCGAAATGTTCATTGTATGTGCTTTTGCTTTCGACATTTAAACGGCCTTTGAAAACACCTTTGTATATTCATTTGTATATGCATTTGAATCAGTCTTTGGATCAACTTTGACACGTGGCGCTATCTGATTTGTCGTTGAGTTAAACCTGGGACCCATCGCTAAACCTTTGCATGCTTTATCGGACGTCGGAAAGACCACAAACAGAGCAGCCGATGCACTAAGTCTTGGCGATAATCCATAGTATATGACTTTGTTCATGCATATCGGGCTATCGGGGAGACTATCAACTAGGTCTCCGATATGCAAAGCTTCGCCGATGATCCATTGTATATGCTTTACATTTCCATCGGCCTATCGGTGGAACCACAAACTAAGCCACTGATACACATTGTCTTAGCGATAATCCTTGTATGTGACTTTGTACATCACAATTGTATATGAGATACAATCGCCTTTGCATACAATGCAGAACTCAAAGGATTATCGGCTACATTTGATTCTTTGCAACAGGTCCGGCCTTTGTATCTTTTCCTTTGCATACCGGCACATACAAGCACCTCAACATACAAACTGCGGGACTCAACGTTGAATTTGTCAAATTTGATTTCCTAGTTGGGTCCACCTTGTATATTCCGCATTGTATCTATCTTTTGTATATCGCATATACAATGCGAAATATACAAACAAAAAACTGCATATAGACTCTTTTCGGGTTCACGACTTGTATATCAGGAATGTATATGCCAATGTACAATGCGATTGTATGTGCAAAGATACAATCACATATATATACAAGTGGTGGGCCCCAACATTTGCATCTTTTCTTTGTATATGCGACTTGTATATGAGATACAATCGCCTTTATATGAAAACGGACCCCACTTTCCTTTGTATATTCTGCTTTGTATATTGTCCCTTGCATGTATCTGTTGTATCTTCGTCGGCCCATCGGAGAAACCTTGGACTTAGCTGCCAATGAGGTTTGTCTCGGCGATGACCCTTGTACACTTTGCCTTGCATCCTTCCATCGACCTGTCGGCGGGACCACAAACTGAGCCGTTGATGGTTATTGTCATGGCGATATGTCTTTTATATCCTTTGCCTTGTATATCCCCTTTGTATCTGCATTGGCCCATTAGAGAGACCTCGGAATAAGCTGCCAATAGTGCTTATTTCGCCGATGACCTTTTGTATCCTTTGCCTTTGTATATTCTAACATACTATCTACCTTGTATATTCTCTTGTATATGACAACATACAATGTGAACATACAATTGTATATGCATATGTAACTAACTAAGTATAAAACTGAGAATTACTTGCGATGAAAAGCACTTGAAGACAAAAGATTTCTGGGTTTTTCTGGGTTTTCTGCAAGGATTCTCCAAGCAATATTGTGGCAAGGCATAGCATGAGTATTTGAAGGATTTAAGCCTTGTAGAGTCATTTTCTAAAGGATTTTCAAGGAAAATACAAGGTGAACTATTTAACTCTGGATAGAGAAAAATAGGTCAACAGTTATATATACAAATAAAGTGTTGAATATATACATATATATATATATAATAATATAAATACAAATAAAAGTGTTGAATATATATATATATATATATATATATATATATATATATATATATTTTAATAATATAATAAATATAAATATAAGCATAAGACAAAATAGAATGACTAAGAATAGTCTAAACATTGAGTATATACAATGGGCAGGGAGCACTCCACCAAAGAAAGGGTACGATGCTTGATAAGTGGTAGATAAGAGAAGGCATGTATGCCTACAGCCATCGGGTATTAAAGGGAGTTCTCCCTCCCTACCAAAGCACACAAAAAAAAAGGCATCAGTGGAGAACAAGTTAAATAGCAATTAGAAATATTTCTGATTTATGGGAAAATCAGATCTAAATATTAAGTTGCAGTAGCATAAACCTTCAAGAGTTTCAAGGTTACAAGGTAAGTGTGTGTGTGTGTGTGTGTGTGTGTGTGTGTGTGTGTGTGTGTGATATTATATTTATTGTGATGAATGCCATAAGTAATAATAAATATATAATAAAAAAGATTTTTGTGAGTATCATTACACATGTATGTATATATATATATATATATATATATATATATATATATATATATATATATATATATATATATATATATATATATATATATATATGTATTATGAAATTGCTATAGATTGTATTTACAACACTTTGGTATGTTCAAACTCAAGGCCTATCTATTTCTATTGCCTTCAACCTGTGAGTGAGTGGTGTGGTGTTGTTAGGGAGAGGCAGAGTAAACCCAGCCATCAAGTTGGTGTCATCCGCCCTAGACAAGTAAATCCCCATCCATGGTTGAGGATTAGATGAGAAATGAGGACTGAGACTTGAGCATAGCCAATGCATAATGTGTTATGGATAAATGTGATCAATTGGTATGTTGAAATATATCAAATATGTCCAAGTTAATACTTAGTTATTTCTATTGCCTACAACCTCAGGAGAGGCGAGGTGTTGTTAGGGAAAGGCAGAGTAAATCCAATCCATAAGGTGGTGTCATCGTTCCCTATACAATTAAAGTTTTTAGGGAGAGGTGGAGTAAATCCAATCCATGAGGTGGTGTCATCGGACCCTAGACAAGTAAATGATCAAGAGCCTCAGTCGGTAGGACTTACTCCATTGGCCACCTTGCAACTTATCACTCCGACCCCACAACTCTCCCTGATAGATGACTCTACAGTTATCGTCTATCGCTAAGACAATTTCCATCATCCATGGTAGGAAATGCTTCACCGACGCGCCAAGTCTAACCGATACTTCCTATTGGCGAGACTCACTCTTCGCTCGGGCCGACAGTCAGTTCAATCGTCGCCAAACTCTCATCGCTGTGACCTTTACCATCGACGAACACTTACAACCTGTTGCTGATACACCGATACACTAACTTAGTATATGCTTGGCGTGACTTGCTATTACCAGTGGACTAAAGTTTCTATACCCTGATTTTACTGTTACGACCGGTCACCGTTTGTATCCGACAAAAAGATACATTCTCAATATACATTCCCCACAGGCTTTCTCAACATACATTCTAAATATACCTTTGAACCACACTCATCGACAAGACCTAGATCATCAACGAACTCCTTGTTTGTTCTCCCGATATGCCGATATGTGTTATCTTCGTTGAGACCCTACTCGATGTACTTTGTCACCCCGATCTGAATCTTAGGCCGCGACTTCCGCTTAGTAGCTCAAACCTCCCTTCGGCCAGACTATCCTTGTTGCTCTGAGCGAGGAATGTTTTTCCGATGGCCTCTATCTCACCAATAACAACTCCAACTCCTCCAATCCAAACCCTAGCACATGGAGATGCTAGGTCGTCTATTGTGCACAATCCTCAATATGGAACATCTGCATCACCGAATAATGAAACAAAATAGGAAACAAACAAATATTGTACAACAAAGCCATTCCACTGATTTCGACAGAAATCTCACCAGTGGAATGCTTCACATTGACATTTTGCAACAACGGAAGTACAGAAAGGAAAATAAATCTACAACTATGCAATTTGTAATTACAGAGAATGGAAAAAACATTGACAACACATAATGGTTCAATTTCTCCTTAGCACAATGCACAATTACATTCAATCTCCTCTTCGATCTAATTACCATCCCCTGAGTTGGTTCATTTCCTATGGTTTTATAAACTCGCCCAGAGGAACACCAACCCATTCCAAGCGGCTAGGAGATTGATTCCAAGCGGCTAGGAGACCAACTGTCTAACCACTAACAATTTGACAAATGCAACCTAAGTACTTGGGACTTACAAAGTTTGTTCTAGGTCTAGAAGAACCTAAATACAAACAGAAATGACATGCATTGGTTAGATAGACCTTATTACAACCCAAAACATGATTTTCTAAACAAACATGAATTTAAATGCCTCATGGGGGCCACCTCGTGTTAGGTGCTCCTGCACCAGTAAATCCCCATCCAAGGTTGAGGAATGGAAAGATAGTAAGGATTAAGACTTGAACATAGTCGATATTGAATTGAGTTATGAATTGAACTAAATGTGGATTATGCTATTGTTTATGTTATACTATTATAGATAAGTTCAATATTATCTTGATTGAGTGACCTTTAATAGTTCTAATGTTCCTTTCTAGTGATATTATTGTGCGTAAGTAAAGAAATCAGGAATATCCTAAAAGGGGACATTACATTTACACTTAAAGTGGTATAGTCTTACTCTTGAGGTCAATGGATTTATTGAGAGACATTTCTCATAAAGTTTAGATTTAAGCTTCCTATGTTGTATTACAATTAGAAAGCATGATTACATTTGAGCACAATAATGAAGTTAAAAGAGAAGATAGTATTTTTAAATCCTTGTTATGTAATGGTTGCACTGACACATACATTTCTTCTTACAAATGAAATGGGTAAAAACTAAAACTATTTTATGTCAAAGGAATCAAAGCTAAGAAATTCTTCTCCATTAATATGTACATTACCCAAACTTAATAGATTTATCATGCCTAAATCACATGATTTCTCACTACAATGGTATTAATACAAAGCTTTATCTTCCACTACATAGACACAAAATAAGTATGTTGGCCTTTCCCCTACAAAGAGGTCCTTCAACAAATATCTCCAAGTGACAATGCCAAGAAGGACCAATAGTGAGTATGCTAATGGGAGGAGAAATGCTCTCCACCCAACCAATATGGCATCATGAGACTGTAAGAGGTCATGGCCATCCCTTGAGCCAAGAGAACAGTCTAGAACCCAACATAAGTAACAAGACCAAAGCTAAGATAAAACAAGCACAAGAAGATAGAAAATAACTTACACTCACATTTCACATATTGCTCTCAAGATATATCCAATGCTTAAAAGAAACACTCTTGCCCATCTAGCTCACACATATCTCAAATACAAAGCACCGATTTATGAAACTATATTTTTCACCATAATTTCTCGTCAAGAGAACCAACTTTCACACCAAATAAAAGAAGACTACTCAATAAAACACCATACAAGAATGGTAAGGAAAAGGAAGAACTTATCTCTCTACATGGAATTGTAGGGATGATTTCCTCCTTCCTTGTCCAACTCTCTTCACTTGCTTATCCAAATATCTCCAAATTCCTCTTCTCAAGCTCTCTATTCCCTCCCATAATGCAAGAAAATGAAAGAAAAATGAAGTCTAGAAAAGTACCCTCTTAACTTACAAGAAGGGGTATATGTATTGAGTTCCATGTCGCTCCTCTTCTCTGATGAGGAGGTGCCACATGGATTACAACTAATCTACCCTCATCTAATCCCAAAACACAAGGAGTGATTTGACTCCTCATGTTCTCACACATGTGTGAGACCTAGGGGAGAGGAGTGTACTTCTACACTCTTCTCCAAAAATTTCCTAGGTTTTACTCCCACGTGTGTTGGGCATTGTGTTTGACCCACCCCTCATCCATGAGCCTAGAAATGGGAGATGGGATGGTGACAAGTCCACCATCCCTTTGTTGGCAATATGTGTTGTCATTGATGTCAACACTCAGAGTGGTGTCTACACTCAGTTTGTGGTTGTCTGATGCAGTTGATGAGAATGTTCATGTTGATGGTATGATGCAGTGATGTTTTCTGATATTCATGGTTGGATGTCATACCTTGATTAAGGTCAAGGAAAGTTGTATTGAGCATGTTCATGGTTAGTAGAGATGATGATATATTAAGATGGGAATTAGAAGCATTGAGATGAATGATAATATATTAAGATAGGAATTAGACGCTATGTTGAGGTTGAGAAGATGTTGTTGATGACATGTAGCATGTTGTATGATCCTTCATGTTGTTCCTAAGAAAGTATGTGTTGTTATAAGAAGATTATGACCTCTGAATGTTGGTAAAGGTTGCTATTGTAGGAAGCTATCTAGAAGATTGTTCAATAAAATGCTCCACATTTGAAGATATAGTCACGTGGTTCAAAATTTAAGTTCAATATGTTGTAAAGGTGTTAAATTCAAAGTTTCAGATCATTTGCTCCTCTGTAGTGGAAGTTACAAGTGATAGAGTTTCAGTTTATGCTCTGGCAGAGCAAAGTGATGATGAAGGCATGTTAGAATGCTCTACATTCCTCCATAGTGATAGATATGGTTGTGTGGTTTTGAGGATATGTTCATAATGGTGTATGAGTGCATCCTGTTGCAAGTAAGGAATACTGAGAGGGGGGGTGAATCAGTATTCCGCAAAATGACTTGTTAACTTGTTTATTAATTCAATTTCTAAACTTAATAATATAAAAGCAGAACAAGCATAAGAGCAGCAACCATAAAGACATAACATATTGACACTAGGATTTTTACATGGAAAACCCAAAGAGGGAAAAACCACGGTGAGTGTTAGCTCACAATATATTATGATAGCTCAATACCAGATTACAAGAAGGCTCACTGCCTCAGGGCTCACTGCCCAGGGATCACTGCCCTATGAAGAAGTGCTCATTGCACAAAGGCTCACTACCTAGAGAAAAGAAGAAAGAAGAAGGATTCGCTCACTGCCAGAGGATGAACTGCTATTGATGCATCTACCACATGTTGGATCATAGTTCCATTGAAGGATCAATACACATTTTCAAAGGTCTTCATTTATTCTGTCCTGCTTCTCAACTTAACTACATATACTCTGTTTTATGTCCTTGTTCAACTTTTTTGCTCTGCACTTTGCTCATATTCCTTCACACATGAATTCGCACACCACACACCTCAATGCATCACTCTATCAATGAATTCCATCAAGTATATATATTCACTACAAGATTTATCTCATAATCAGGTCGGCAAGCAAAACAAAAACCGTGTACACAAATACTACATCTTGTCAACTTGAACTTGTGTACAATCTGCAATGCAGACCAAGCCAAACATATAATTATCTTTCTATAGGTCAGCACAAATCATACAACCACTTAGATTTATTCCTTAAACAATATATCTTCTCTGTATATGAATTTTTCATGCTTGTCGGCCTATCTCTTAAGAGCACACTTAACCAGTTCAACTGTCACTTCACAACTTTCACTGCATATCATATATGACTCTAAGAATCACATCCAACACTCATCTTTGACCTCTTAACATATCTTCAGAACCGTAAGACAAAGTATGCAACTGCAGAGGAATGTAAACTCTTTTTCTCAGGCACTATGCACTATTCTTGTCTTAACTGTGTTCACCCAAACTTAGCTAAATCATGGTATGTCTTCTGGAGATCTTCAAAACTTGCAACCTTGGATATTTCACCTTCAAGAAACTATGAAGAACATACATGAACCGCATACCTTGACCGTCAACTGTGGAGGAATACCACTTGAGTCTGCTACTAACTCTGTGTTATCAGTACTTAGCCATTATGCCTTAGTCTTTTGTGTCCAGACCAGATCCTTGTGTGCAAGCTATTTCCAAGTTGAGTTCCCAATCATCCTTAGCTCCACCATGCTCTGTTTGTCTTGTTTCCATCAATGACAACATTACCAAATCAGTAGTGTCTCTTGACTACGTTGCCAACAATCTCCCCCTTTGGCATTGGTGGCAACACTTAGTGAAAAATGTGTATCTGCTCCCCCTTTGTAATTCTTCTCCCCCTAAGGTTTTTGTCCATTTTTCACTGGTCTTCTTCTCCCCCTTGACATCAATGGCAAAGGTGTATGAACAAGAGTCAAAATTGGACCAAAACTGCAAAAATCTTCATACTCTGCCTCATATGTGCATATACAATACTTCAACTCAATTAGTTGTTAGTGAAAGAATATCCTTAGACACAATCCTCAATTGTGTAATCTATTCATCTCATTGATTCTTTGCCCTTTCCAAAATTTGAATGTGACCGTTTATCAAAAAGACTAATTTTTCTACCCTTTGCACATTTGAGGGTGTCAATCTATGAAGCTACATGTGCTTTTGCTACAAGATTTGTCATGATCTCAAATTTTGAGCTTAATACCCTTCTCAGCAAACACATTTTGTTTTTAGTTTCTTCCTGTCTGTTGAGCAAACTACTTATGCTATTCTAAATATTTTCAACTTGTGTTTCTATGCAACTGATTGAGTTAACTGTTGGATCAAAGGTCTCAAAAATATTTGTGAGTTGAAGCTCCATGCTTTTGATTTTCTCATCCATTTCCTTAGTAGTTTCAGGCCAAGATAGACAAAATTTAAATATTTCATAGGCTTCCTCGATGGCACTTATCATGTTCTTGATGCTGCTCTCTAACGAAATTTTGTCACTATCTAACTTGGTTTTTGATATTGCTAATCTTTTGTCTTCATATTCCTTTTTAACCGAATATCAACAGACTTTTCAAAGGATTCAAAATGAGTACTTATAGAATTTATAAGACTTTTGAGATGAGCAGTTGATGATGATGATATATCCTTCTGGTACGAGGGAATTAACTTCTCCATAATGCTTTATGTCTCATTAATGAGTTCATTGTCTTGTAAATATGTTCTCAACATTTCTTCCTGAGCCTTAGCTTGCACTATTAATACTAGTTTGAACTTTTCCATAGGAGACATAGAAGCCAAATTTATTGGTCCTTGTAGAGTCTTGGATGATTTTGGAATCTGTACATTCTGTTGTTTTTCAAAAAACTTTCTAGCATAGTCAATTGAGATTTGGTCTCCAGCAGTGTCTCTTGCCGCGTATTCATCACTAAGTGTAACTTTCCTTCTAAATTGCATTGACTTTCTCTACTTCTGTAATGGATGAGATGCGTGTTCTTTTCTTGGGGTTGGATGCATGTTCTTCCTTTTCAGCTTTCTTATCTTTTCTTTCTGGAGTGTTTGACTTCTATTTCACTGGAGCATTTAAGGGTCTTGACTCTCCATCTTTGGTTTTTGCCTTGCTTGTTTGTTCATCAAAAATTTTCTCTAAGTGCTCATATTCCATAGACAGTTCTTTGAACATTCCAAATCTGTCTTGTCTGAGATCTTTTGGTTTCTTTAGTAGTTCATTAGCTAATTTAGTCAGGATATCTTCTGCAACTTCGTATCTAATGGAGGTACCCATGCAGTTCTTGGTTCCATAGCTTCCATAATTTGTCTTTATTCACCATGAATACAATGTCATTTTCATATTTCATCACTACCTTTTCACGTATCCAGACCCTACATATCACTCTCTTTTGAAAGTTCATGAAGTATTCCCCCAAAATTTCATTATGTTTTTCTATATTTCCCAAACTTTGTAGATGATTTCTTATTTGAGTTTCTACTGGTGTATGATCAAGCCAGACAATGCTTCCCAAGCCAGGTAGCTCTCTCAGGAAGTAGAAGAGTAAACAGGTAATCAAAGTTTCATATTTGAAGGGATAATTTGTCTCTTTTGTTCTTTTCAGGTTCTCCATTAATTCACTTTGGAGCAATTCACATAGATTATAATTTGTATTATTTTTTACCATATCATAAGCTAAGTATATAGCTCATGTAGAAACATAATTTTTTGAATGAGAAAAGTATATTTTGTATCCAACAATCATTGATGCAAATCTGACGGTTGGATCCTTGATATCATTTATTGTGAGAGCTTTCTTATCAAATTTGGCCCTTGTTAGTTGAAATGCTAAATTGTTCTTTATTTTCTTCTCACCTGGAATCCTTGTGGAGGAACTCATACCAGTCACAACTTTAATAGCTTCTTTGGTTATCATACATGGTCCATTAAGCCACAAAAATTCATCATGAATCCTGCTGAGAATGAACCTAACCCATGTATCATTTGGGATTGCAAGAAAATCCAACCAGGTGTCCAATTTCTTTTCTCCCAAAACTTTATATTCATTCTTCAACTCAACATCAATAGTAGTTAGTTCATCCAAGTATAATCTGCCAAGATTCGAGTGATTGTATTCCTCTAGATTGGTATGAATGTATGCCCTAATATCTTCCATATGCATGGTTCCATGAGGAGAAATTGAGAATGCTCCTACTGAATCATTTTCCAGTGATCTTAGGGCGAGGCTTTTCTGAAATCTCAATTAATTGGGGAGTAAACATTTTCTGAAATATTTTAGACTACACAAAATGATTTTCAAGTTGTAAATACCTTTTCTGCCGAATTAGGGTTTCCTTCACCTAAGGTTGATTTTGACTTGAATCATTTTGGAGAAATTTGAATTTCTTGGATTTTAGCTTCAGACTGCCTTGAACACTTGAAAGATTGAATACAAAGTTCAATTAATCTTTTACAAATCCAAGCCTTTAAACCCCTTGAAGTATCGTCATAAATGCGGTCTTTCAAAAAACTGTCAAACACTTCTCTATCAGCCACAGTCAATCCAAATTGCTCCACATTAGATCTTTCTTACTGGAATTTCTTTCAAAGGCTTTGTCATAGAGTTCTTCACAACATACCTTAGTGCCAGATTCCAACACTAACTTTCTGGTTGGGGGCTTTAGATTTTCAACACAGCTCCCCCTGAGCCAGAGCTACCAATTTACTTCCCAGAGGAAGTATCTGCACCAGATGCTGGTGAGGATCCATCCTTGACTTCAATTACTTCTTTCTTTATCCAGATCTTGTCCATTTCTTTTTTTGTTTCAATCGAATCAACTTTTTCTTTTCCTTTATCATTCCTCTGCTCTATTTTCCTTTCTTCAGCATAGTAGTTTCTTTTCACATTCTTGCTTCTGCAAAATCTTGCAACATGTTCAAACATGTTGCAATTGTAGCACAAAATGTATCCCTGTCCTTGATTCCTTCCTCTGAATTAATTCATCCTTGATCTGTATTGATTAGCCATGTGTCCAAATCTATTGCAGCAAAATATCTTCCATTGAATGATCGAGTATTCCTTGAATTGTGAAAGTCATTTCTTACCATACTTCTGCATTTATTTGATCTATGACCAATTTTCTTGCAATTGAAACATTGACCAAAGAATGATGGAACATTCTTATTTATTCTACTCCTACACTAGGTAGCTTTATGACCAAACTTTTTGCAATTAAAACAATGGCCATTGAAATATGGGTACCTTTGAGCATTTGGTCGTTTGATCAGAGGTCTTCTAGATCTTCGTCTTTGATTCCTGAACTGGTTGCCTTTGTTTTGCTTCAACAAAAAGTTTCTGACCTGATTTTGAACTTTCTCCTTTCTCATATCCTAATCCTTGCTTATCATCTGAACTCTTTTGGCTAGCAATCATCTCATCAAGTTTTGCATAACTTATCTTCATACTTTTAGCTTTTTCCAAGTCTATTTTCAGGCTTACAACTTCTTCTTCCAATTTGACACATTCTTCTATCTTGCTATTTACCATCAAATTTAGATCTTCTTATGCTTTAGCTCTTTTAATAACTTCCACTTTTAAACCATCCAAGTTCTCATTTGCTGATAACAATTGTTCACTAACATCTCTATATTTTTCTTTGAATTTTTTGACTTGTTCTTTCAACTTTAAAATGCACTCATCGTCTTCTTAAATGTTATCCTTCAGATCCCTGATTTTTGGTTCAAATTTTTCAAGATCAACAAGAGCTTCTTCCAATTCAACATTGTCTTCATATGAGAAGTTTCCATATCTCCTAGCTGCCATGAGTGAACTCTCCTAGATCTACCTCAAGCTGTTAGGCTTCTTCTAAGGAACCTTTCTCTGATACCAATTGTTGCAAGTAAGGAATACTGAGAGAGGGGGGGGGGGTGAATCAGTATTCTGCAAAACCACTTGTTAACTTGTTTATTAATCCAATTTCCAAAATTAATAATATAAAAGCAAAACCAACCATAAAGACATAACACATTGACACCAAGATTTTTACGTGGAAAACCTAAAGAGGGAAAAACCACGGTGAGTGTTACCTCACAATATATTATTATAGCTCAATATCGGATTACAAGAAGGCTCACTGCCCTATGAAGAAGTGCTCATTGTACAAAGGCTCACTGCCTAGAGAAGAGAAGAAAGGAGAAGGATTGGCTCACTACCAGAGGATGAACTGCTATTGATGCATCTACCACATGTTGGATCACAATTCCATTGAAGGATCAATATACAGATTCAAAGGTCTTCATTTATTCTGCCCTGCTTCTCAACTTAACTACATATACTCTATTTTTTGTCCTTGTTTAACTTTTCTGCTCTACACTCTACTCATATTCCTTCACACACAAATTCGCACACCACACACCTAAATGCATCACTCTATCATTGAATTCCATCAAGTATATATATTCACTACAAGATTTATCTCATAATCACATCGGCAAGCAAAGCATAAACCGTATACACAAATACTACATCTTGTCGGCTTGAACTTGTGTACAATCTACAATGCGGACCAAGCCAAACATATAATGATCTTCCTATAGGTCAGCACAAATCATACAACCACTTAGATTTATTTCTTAAACAATATATATTCTCCGCATATGAATTTTTCATGCATGTCGACCTATCTCTTAAGAACACACTTAACCAGTTCAACTGTCACTTCACAACATTCACTGTGGATCATATACAACTCTAAGAATCACATCCAACACTCATCTTTGACCTCTTAACATATCTTCAGAACTACAAGACAAAGTATGCAACTGCGGAGGAATGCGGACCCTTTTTCTCAGGCACTGTGCACTGTTCCTGTCTTAACTGTGTTCACCCGGACTTAGCTAAATCATGGTATGTCTTATAGAGATCTTCAGAACTTGCAACCTTGGATATTTCACCTTCAAGCAACTGTGAACAACATACATGAACCACATACCTTGACCATCAACTATGGAGGAATACCACTTGAGTCTGCTACTAACTCTGTGTTGTCAGTACTTAGCCATTCTGCCTTAGTCTTTTGTGTCTGAACCAGATCCTTGTGTGTAGGTTGTTTCCAAGTTGAGTTCCCAATCATCCTTAGCTCCACCATGCTCTATTTGTCTTGTTCCCATCAATGACAACATTACCCAATCAGCAGTGTCTCTTGACTATGTTGCCAACACATTCATACGAGTTTCATATATTTTAGAGGTTCACAAGTTCAATTTTCAAATGACATTGTGTTATAAATGGTTTTGGATCCCTAATTATTCTCAGGATATATGTTTGGGTACTTGTGCTAGTGGAAGAGTATACAAATCAGTTATATGAGTTTGTGTGGACATTCTACATGTCTCAAGAGTGTTTTAGATTTAAATATCATGCAAATCTTTAATGTTTCTAGTACCACACAAAGTTTTCAAGTCAGTTTGTGAAGAATTGTTGTTGTTGAGGTCGATTGAGGAATGTTGATGATGTGTGCCACAAAGTTGTTGACGTGTGGAGTTCGAGGAGTATTTGGAGATGTTGTATAGGTCTCGCTGACTCATTTGGAAGAAGAAAAAGTAATGTTTAATCATTCATGAGTACCGCCAAGATTGTGAAGTCCAATATGCTACAGGCTTCATGTTTTCTTGCTTAATGGTGACCTAATTCAAATTTGTGAAGCGTGTGGATGTTGTTCCTTGAAGGATGATGCTGTGAAGAATGTTTAGGACCGGGCTAAGCATGTGTTGGGGTCTGCAAGGTGTGTTTCTCTTCCTGGAGTAGCGTGTAGTTCATGTTAGAGCTTACCCTCTACATGTTTCATGTTGTGTGATCTCCGATCGACTTGTAAAATGTAATATTCTTGTTGTATTGGTTGACTTGTAATGAAATCAATGTAATGTCATGTATATGTTGTAAACCTAGTTGATATAGGTGAGGTATGATTGCGAAGATGAGAATATGAGAATGTAAAGAGCATAATATGAATATGATATGCATTCTGATGTACAACTGAAGGAGAAAGACATAAGTAATAAGGATTGTCCTGATTCATCTTGAAAACATTTTTGTGACTGAAGGGAAGTGAAGAGTGTGCCTAACTGATTCAATCATTTCAAGAGGAGTGAAGAGGCAGAAGTACAATCATCAAAAGGTTTGAACATCATTGTCAGTTCAGATAGTAGGACTATCATGTTGTAATCTTTCCAAAGTTTGTTCTCGGTTTAGGGAGTTGTTGCTTCGTTAGGTTGTAGCCCTAAAACAAGGTCAACAAGGAGTTGTAGCTTCCTTGGGTTGTAGCCCTAAAACAATGTTGTAATTTTTGTTGAAGTGAGCTTCATATATTGTGAGTTAATCCTCACAATGTTTTTCCCCTCTCGGGTTTTCCCACTTATATCTGGTGTTATGTGTTGATTGCATTGTGTTGATCTTTCATGTTTATGTTAATGATGTAATGTTGAAGTTCTAATATGCTTAAGAGGGTTTGAAGTTTGTTTAGATAGTGATTTACCCCCCCACTCTCAGTATCTTGGTGTGTTTAACAATTGGTATCAGAGCTAAGTTACTCTAAAGAATCTTAACCACTTGATGAAGGTCTGGGATGGCTCATAATGGATCAAACAAGCCACCTATGTTTGATGGAATAAATTGCTCATTTTGGAAGCTAAGGATGGAAAGCTATTTACCCTCTCTAGGGTTTGGTGTTTGGAAATCTGTCAAGGATGGTTACACTGCTCCTACTAATGATCCTATAAATCCAAATGAAATCAAGTTGTATGATGACAATGCCAGAGAAAAGAATGCTATCATGAGTGGGCTAGCTGATTCAAAACTTCCGAAGGTAATGGGTTGCAATTATGCTAAGGATGTCTTGGTAAAACTTAGCATCATATATGAAGGATATACCAAAGTGGAGAAAGCCAAGATACAAATATTCCAAAGCAAATTTGAGACCTTTAGGATGTCAAAAGATGAAGACATTGCTAGTTATATGCTCTGGGTGGATGAAATAGTTAATGGCATCAGAGGTCTTGGTGGAGAAGTGAAAGAAGATGAGATTGTGAAGAAGGTTCTGAGATCTCTTCCTAAATCCCATAGTCATAAGGTATTTTCTATTGAGGAAACTCAAGATTTGGATTAGTATGCAGTATACCAATTGTTTGGCTCTCTCACAACTTTTGAAATGAGAGAATTTGACAAGGAAGCTCCAAAAAAAGAAGCAACCTTCAAAACCAATAAGAAGACAAAAGATGAAATTGTTGATCAAGATGATGACTTTGATTAGATAAAAGCAAAATATATGAGAAGATTTAAGAAGGGCACCAACAAATATAAAGGTAAGTTACCTCTCAAATGCTTTAATTGTCGCAAAATTGGTCACTTTGCTTCTAAATGTTCTTTAAAAGAATCAAGGGGTAGCAACAAAAATGAGAAGTTCAAAAGAGGCCTTTATTCTGTGGAAAATAGTTGCTCCTCGAAAGATGAAGATTATGATGATTCAAATGATGAAACTCTTTTCATGGCCTTGAAAATTAGTGACAAAAAGAGTCATGCTGAGAAATACAAGAACTCCAGTACCTTGCAAGCTGACAAAAATAATGAAAGATCTATGGTTGTGTGGACTGTCTTTCATGTAAAAGAAGAAACAAAAGCTTGGGTTATTGACAGTGGATGCTCTAACCACATGACTATTGACAAAGTAAAGTTCATCAACCTTAAGAAGTGGGATGGTGGAATGGCCAAGTTTGGTGGTGATGAGTCAGCACAAATCTGTGGAAAAGGTTCTATAACTATTGATGGGAAGAATAGGACTGAGGATGTTCTCTATGTCAAAGGGTTGAATCACAATCTTCTAAGTGTCAGTCAGATGTGCAGTAAAGGATACAATCTTACATTTCATGCCAAATGTTGTGAGAGCAGGAAAGAAGGGTATGGAAGACTAGTTGCAGAAGGTATCAAGTCATATGGAGATATCTATTATCTAAAAGAGGTAAATAAAAGAACTTGTCTATTGGCTCAATCTAGTGAGTGTTGTTTGTGGCACAAGCAAATGGGACACATCAAGTTTGATAATATGGTGAAGATAAACACCATCCATGCGGTGAGAGATATGACTAAGTTAACCAAGCCAACAAACACCCCATGCAAGGAATGTCAAATGGGAAAGCAAACAAAGACAAATTTCAAGAGCAAAGAGTACTCTTCTATAATGCCACTAGAGCTGATTCACACTGGCCTATGTGGTCCACCAAGAACAAAGAGCCAACAAGGTGAAAGGTATTTCATGTTGCTTTTTTATGATTATTCTAGAACAACTTGGGTTACTTTCTTAAGAGAAAAATTAGAAGCCCTTGACAAGTTTAAATTTTTTAAAGCAATAGTTGACAATGAAATTGATGTTAAGATCAAATTCTTAAGATCTGATAGAGGAGGCGAGTTTACCTCAAAAGAATTTGAAAGTTTTTGTGAAGATAATGGTATTAGGAGACATCTGCCTACTCCTAGGACCCCTTAGTAGAATAGGGTAGTGGAAAGGAGTAATAGGACTATACAAGAGATGCCTAGGGCAATGTTTAAAGATGTAGACCTGTCTGATATGTATTGGAAGGAAGTTGTTCACATTATTGTCTACCTGCTTAAAAGAGTACAATTGAGAATCAACAACACTAAGACACCTTATGAGCTATGGTATGGAAGACCTCCCACTATCAGATACTTCAGGATCTTTGGTAGTAAATGTTACATCAGAAGAGATGAAGAAGACCTTGGAAAGTTTGATTCAAGGAGTGATGAAGGAATCTTTCTTGGCTACTCAACCAGAAGTAAGGCTTATAGATGATACAACGAGAGATTGGGAAAGATGATTGAAAGAACAAATGTTAAGGTAGATGAAGATTTGTATCAAATTTTACAAGAACTAGAGGACTGTGGTTCTGATATTCCTCTCTGCATTAAAGAAGAAGAAGAAGAGAAGGAAGAGAAGGAACAAGAATCAAAACAGATCCTTCAGACTCCAACTAAGTATGTTCAAAGGAATCATTCAACAGATCAGGTCATTGGGGATAAGAATGAAGGTATGCAGACCAAGAGAAGGTTTGCAAAAGCAAGTGAGCAAGTGAATTTGTGTTTACTGACAAAGGTGGAGCCCAAAACCTTTACTGATGCTAGCAAAGAATATGGATGGATAAAGGCAATAGAAGAAGAATTGAATCAAATTGAAAAGAATCAGACTTGGGAATTGGTCCCTAGACCAACTGACAAAAATGTGATAGGAACTAAGTGGGTGTTCCAGAACAAGCTAAATGAAGATGGTGAAGTTGTGAGGAATAAAGAAAGAATGGTGTGCAAGGGTTATTCACAAGTTGAAGGCATTGATTTTGAGGAAACTTTTGCTTCAGTAGCCAGGATGGAGGCAATCAGGATGTTTCTTGCTCTTTCTACTCACAAGAACTTCAAAGTCTATCAGATGGATGTCAAGTCAACATTCTTGAATGGTGATTTAGAGGAAGAGGTCTACATTGAGCAACTAGATGGTTTCCAGCTATCATAAGATCTAGATATGGTGTGTAGACTCAAAAAGGCTTTGTATGGACTAAAGAAATCTCCCAGAGTTTGGTATGCAAGGTTGGATAGGTACTTACTTCAGCAAGGATTAAAGAAAGGTACTACATCTAGCAATCTTTATATTAAAGAAGCGAGAGACAAGATTTTGATAGTTGCAGTGTATGTTGATGACATCATCTTTGGTGGAGATGATGATATGTGTAAGAGGTTTGTAGAAGAGACACAAAAAGAGTTTGAGATATCAATGATTGGTGAGATGTCTTTCTTCCTTGGGCTTCAAACTACTCAGCTAGATGATGGTATCTTTATTTCTCAGGCTAGGTATGTTAGAGAGATGTTAAAGAAGTTTGGTATGGAGGACTCCAAATCAGTAAGTACTCCTATAGTTACTAGTTGTCACTTGTGCAAAGCTGATGAGTCTCCGGAGGTTGATCAGACTCTTTATAGGTCTATGATTAGAGGACTATTGTACTCGACTGCTTCTAGACATGATATCATGCATGCAATATGTTTGGTTGCAAGATTTCAAGCTAATCCTAAGCAAACTCATGAGAAGGCAATAAAAAGAATATTTAGATATTTGAAAGGAACTCAAGATTATGGCTTATGGTATCCAAGAGATAATGGTTTTGATCAGAATGCTTACACTAATGTTGATTGGGCTAGTTTTCTTGATGATAGAAGAAGTACAAGTGGCGGTGCTTTCTTTTTAGGAAGCAAATTGGTTTCATGGCAAAGTAAGAAACAAGATTCAATATCATTAACAACTATAGAGGAAGAGTATATTGTAGCAACATCCTGGTGTACAAAAGTGTTGTTGATGAAGAAAACTTTGAAGGATGTCAAGGTACTGTATGATGAGACTATTCCTATTTTGTGTGATAATACAAGTGCTATCAATATTTCCAAGAATCAAGTGATGCATTCTAGAACTGAGCATATATCAATCGAGTATCACTTTTTGAGAGAGAAGGTTGCAGATAAGGAAGTGAAATTGGAGTATGTTCCTACCAAGGATCGAATTGCAAACATTTTCACAAAGGCTATGTCAAAGGATACTTTTGAGTATCTCCAGTAGAAGTTAGGGGTTATTGCAAGTGCTAGATGCAAAGTTGGTGCATCTATCCAGGGGGAGTAATTCATGCTATACCTTTTTCCTGGATTGATGGTCGCTACCTCTCAGGGGAAGTAGGTAGTGGTTGTTGCTGATAGGGGGAGCCTTGAGTTGTTTCAAGAAGAAGTGTATGAACATCAAAAAAGGGAGAGAGAGAGAGAGAGAGAAAATGCACCTTAGGGGAAGAATTTGTGCCCTAAGGGGGAGAAGCAGTTGCCCTTTGTCCTTGATGTCAAAGGGAGGGAGAGAGAAATGCACGCCTAAGGGGGAGAATAAGCAGGTGTGTTTTACCAAGGTGTGTGTTGCCATCAATGACAAAGGGGGAGATTGTTGGCAATATGCATTGTCATTGATGTCAACATTCAGATTGGTCTCTACACTTAGTTTGTGGTTATTTGATGTGGTAAATGTTAATGCTCATGTTGATGGTATGATGCAGTGGTGGTTGCTGATATTCATGGTTGGTTGCTGATGTTCATGGTTGGATGTCATGCCTTTATTAAGGTCAAGTAAAGTTGTATTGAGCATGTTTGTGGTCAGCAGAGATGTTTTCATGATGATATATTAAGATGGGAATTAGAAGCATTAATATGAATGATGATATATTAAGATGGGAATTAGAAGCTATGATGAGGTTGAGAAGATGTTGCTAATGACCTATAGCATGTTGTATGATCCTTCTTGTTGTTCCTAAGAAAGTATGTGTTGCTATAAGAAGGTTCCGACCTCTGGATGTTGGTAAAGGTTGTTGTTGCAGGAAGTTGCCTAGAAGATTGCTTAGTAAAATGCTCCACATTCCTTTGCATTTGAAGATATAATCATGAAATTCAGAAGTTAAATTTAGTATGTTGTAAAGGTGCTAAATCCAAAGTTTTAGATCATTTGCTCCTCCACATTGGAAGTTACAAGTGACATAGTTCTGGTCTATGCTTTGGCAGAGTAAAGTGATGATGAATGCATGTTGAAATGCTTCTCATTCCTCTGCAGTGATAAACATGAATGTATGGTTTTGAGGATATGTTCAGAATAGTGTATGAGTCCATCCATATGAGTTTCAAATGTTTTAGAGGTCTACAAGTTCAATTTTCAAATGACAATGTGCTACAAATGGTTCTGGATGCCTAATTGTTCTCAAGATATATGTTTGGGTACTTGCGCTAGTGGAAGAGTATATAGATTAGTTATATGAGTTTGTGTAGATATTCTACATGTCTCAAAGTGTTTTGGGTTTGAAGAGCATGCAAATCTTTCATGTTTATAGTACCGCACAAAGTTTTCAAGTCAATTTGTGAAGAGTTTTTACTGTTGAGGCTAACTGAGGAACGTTGATGTGCGCCACAAAGTTGTTGCTATACAAAGTTCAAGGAGTGTTTGGAGATGTTGTGTAGGTCCTGCTAACTCATATGTAAGAAGAAAAAGTAATGTTTAATCATTCATGACTACCGCCAAGATTGTGAAGACCAATGTGCTGCAAGCTTCATGTTTTCTTGCTTAAGGGTGACCTAATTCAAATTTGTGAAGCGTATGAATGTTTTTCCTTGAAGGATGATGCTATGAAGAATGTTTAGGACCGGGATAAGCATGTGTTGGGGTCTGCAAGGCATGTTTCTCTTCCTGGAGTAGTGTGTAGTTCATAGAGCTTGCCCTCTACATGTTTCATGTTGTGTGATCTCTGGTTGACTTGTAAAATTTAATATTCTTGTTGTATTGATTGACTTGTAATGAAATCAATGTAATGTCATGTATATATTATAAGCCTATTTGATCCAGGTGAGGTATGATTGCAAAGATGAGAATATGAGAATGTAAAGAGAAGAATATAAGTATGATATGCATTATGATGTGTGACTGAAGGAGAAAGAGCAAAAGCAATAAGGATTGTCCTGATTCATATTGAAGACATTTTTGTGACAGAAGGTGTAGTGTCTTTACAATGTTAGGTAAACTTGGTGGTAATCACTCAATTCAAACAAATTTCCTACTGAACAGTCCACTATAACTTCTTGAAAAGACCTCATCAAATTGTCAACCAGGGCTTGTAGACTTGTGATGGCACTTGTAATGCATGTGCTTTCAGGGATCAAACTATCTAGCTTATCTACTATATCAAGATACTTATTAACAAGGAGAAGTAATGCTTCTATAACTGCTACGGATACTTCACAATGTAAAACTATAACAACATATTAAATAATGACAACTATTCCTATCCTCTAGAGTATCACAAATTAGCTGAACTAAGCAACTTTAAGAATCTAAATGATCTTGTATTCATAAATTAACTACTACAACAATTAAAACATACAAGAAATAAAGTGAAGTTTAGTTATCTTGAGTGGCCCTTGCTCAATGACTGCCTCACTATTTAAACTCAAATCTAACTCTTTAAGATAAACATAATCATATCAATTCTAACATATATTTGCACAATCTTTTTCAAATCACATACAATTTGGTTGAACTGTAATATTCATAACACATAAGCAAATAACATTCTCTGCATATCTAGAAAAGATTCAAATAGCTAGATCTATGGTAGTGCAAAAACTATTCAAAACTGAACTTAACTAACTTTTACCTCAACCACTGAACCATAATATAGGTACGGGGGAGTTATTCAAATAGATCTCTTAACTGTAAACATAAAAACACCACTCTACATGGACTAGAGTGTAATGAATGATAAGAACAATGACAAGAAAACAAGGAAGTGTCCTAACAAAATTAGAACTCTCTGTTGAAATAGGGGAATATGGATCGATTGAATCGGTCCCATTAGTCTTCTAGTTATAACAGAGTCCTCCGAGCTTCCAATCATCTTTATTGATCACCTAGTACGATGCGTGATTCTCTCCATGGAGTGTCCTTGGCCGTGGTTGCTACACTTAGTCAAGGCTAGAATCTCCCCTGCTCTACGTCCAAAAATATTGTGGCTATAGGCTGCACCCTATAGTTGCTGCAGGTGACAAATCTCTCTCTTTTGCTGCAAGGTTAGTCCATGAACATGTACAAAATACTAACAACCAAAATCAACACAAACATTCTCAAAAATCCACACATTCCCACATATAACATACAATTTCATCATATCATAATCATATCTCCATATTCTTAATTAACCAAGTTCAAGTTTGCATAATAACCATAAAGGATAACATAACATAGAGATATACTTAAAACAATGTCTAGGAATGTCTTTCAACATGCATGAACCTAGAAGAAAACAAGGTAATACTAGGCTCGTCACACCCCCCAACTATCCTTTTGCTTGACCTCAAGCAAACCATTAAGGCTATAGGTTGTAATACAGGGTGATCTCCTTGAGATCTACAACAGTGTCTACTGCTTGAGTCTGTTCCAGATAGAATCCATTACTGTGTGCCAACCTGTTCATCCTAGAGACCTCTACTTTCTCACTCTCTGCACTCCTCCTCCCTGTCCAATGTGGCACTAGATATAGAAGCATAGGGGGCTGAAAAGTAAGTGGTATCCAAATCAGTGCTTGTTCCTTGGCAATGTCCATATATTTCTTGACCCTTTCAAACATGGCCATGAAGTTGTGGACAAAATGGGGTTCCTTCTTTTGTAACTCTGGAGTCAAGCTATTCCACTTGTCTTGTACATGCTGGTGAGAATGATGGATGATCCCTATTGTCAAGTGTTGAATCCTGTCATAGTCTTGCAGCCTCAAATTCATAATCTTTCTCCCTACACCCTCGTGTTCTAAAATTTGATTCTATTCTGCAATGATAAACTCAGGGGTTTCAGATTCCTTTCTAATTGAAAGGCAATGGATTTTTCTCTTTCTGTGTAAGATTGCATAATATCCCCTCTTAATTTCTCATTTCTAAAATAAGAGGCTAATGCTCTTACTTGAAAATCCCCTACATAGATTAATGGATTCCATTCAGTATCTCCAGACACAGCGTAATTATGTAAATAAAATTCACACAGCTAATCTTGTTCATCAAGTGTGTAAGTAGTAAAAACTTTGAGGAAGGCCATTTTCTCACTCATGTCAACTGGTTTATTGTTGATCAATCTGCTAAACTAGAAACTCAAAAGATTTCTTGAAGAAACAAGGCATAGGGTCTAGCTGGTGGCCTGCATCTGACAATCTAAGTAGCCTTATATGCTACTTCTTCCATTCTAACTGCCAGCTTCCACAACTCTATATCCTTCCTTTCCAATGCCTTATTGTGGTATTCAATCATGTTTTTCTTTTCTCTTTTCCATTCTTCTTTCTATTCACTGAATTCCTGAGTAACCTTCCATAATTGATATCCTAAGGATATAATTGTATAGCAAGTTAGAGATTTGACAACAGGGATCTTCTTTTCTTTAGTCACTAATTTCTTATTCCCTACAACTACTATGGTCATCTCTACGAGGGCATCCAATTTTGATCCCTAACCATAAGTGTTAACCCTTTCTTCCAACTCATGTATCCTTGCCTCTCTCTCTTTGTCCTTCTGCTCATAGGCTTTGATTAGTTCTTCCAGTTGTTTTATTTTATCAATAGCTTCCTATAGGTCTCTTCTTATATTCCTGTCTTCAAGCAACAATTCCTCATCCTTTATTCATCACCACCTCTTGTACACTCATATTCCTCATTATCAGGGTTGTTTAGGGTTTTCATCCTAGTTTTCTTAGCAATAAAGATGTCCTCTATTTCAAATTCAGAGGTACTTGACACATACCATTTCCTTTTGATAGGGGTTTGTACATTTTTGGTCACATTATCCTCTAGCTCATGATCACTCTCAACTGCTACCACATCCTCCTTCTCTTTTCTAGGTTTCTCAACAACACTTCCCATAACACCTTTCTCTCTAAGGTGGTGTGAACGCCTTACTGGTGTGTATTTCTCTTTTGACTTCTTTGCAGGTTTAGAAGAGGAACCACTCTTCTTTTTCCTAGTTCTCAGTGTTTTGGTGTTAGGTGTCTTACTAGAGGATGGGGCCTTATTAGCCTCTTCTCCTGGGGTTTGATTTTCTTCTCCCAATATAGGTTGATCAGGTACTGCATTTGGCATAATTGGCACATTTTGTTCTCCTATCTCCTCTATGTTTTGGGTAGATGATGCAGCAAGTGAAACAAGGTTTTTTCTCAAGGATGCAATAGGTGAATTCTCTGGTGATGCTGGCTCATTAAGGATATCATTGATATTTCCACATTTCAAGAATCATTTCCAGGGCACATTTGGATATTGCATCCTAAGACTTCTCTTAACTAATAGAGTGACTAGGCAATCATGGGATAATGATGATCTTTTTGATTTCCTTTGATATTCATAGCTCATTCTTTTAAAGAAATTGTATAGGAAATTAGGCACATTAACTACCCTATTATGACGAAGATGGCTTAACAATTTGAAATGGACAGTGTATAACATAGATTGCCTACCATCACAGGTGAGGTATTTGTTAATGTGCACGGTGCAAGAAGCCCACAATTCTAGAAGTGATAGCATTTTAGTTCCTTGAGATGTAGATTCCAACTGCTCCCCTTCTTCACTAAATTCGTCTCTTCCAACTATTGCATCTGCTTTGATGGGGAACTCTTCACCATTTCTAGGTAAACCTAATACCTCAACAACTGCTACTTCTGAAGCATCCACTATCAGTCCTTTTATAGTGGCTTCATCATGGTAAAGTGAGGTTGCAAACTGCCTCGTTATACCTTCATCAAATTCTGTGAGTTTCAAGAAATAGTCAATCCATCCTACCTGTGTTAAGATGGGCAAAGTTAATTGATCTTGTCATCAGGGTAAAATCTAGGGCATAAATCAAAATTGCAAAAAATAAACCCTAACTAGCACCATGAAGCACAAACTAGAATGAAAATGCAAAATAGAAATGAAATGCAAACCGATCCTCAAACTAGTGTTGATTGACCTCCATGGCTCTTCTCAATCTCACATGAGAATGCAAGATTTTGAAGGATTGATCAATGGGGGATTGTTGGTTGCTCAAGATTTCAGCAACATAACGGTGCTCAAACATTAGATAGCATGAAAAATGACTTGTGAGAGGCTAGCTTTATAGAAAAGGCAAATTTAAATGAATGGTTGAGATTACAAGTTATGTTGAATGATATGAACGGTTGAGATCGATTAGGGTTGATTAGGGTTTCCCACTTCAAGAGGGATTGTAGTCATGTGACAAGTGTGCGATGGAGGATAAATGGGACCTAATTTAAATAAAATATTATTTAAATTAGTTTGACATGTGAAGGGGTTAAGTGGAAGATGTAGCATGTGACACTTGTTTGAATGTGGTGAGAGATGAGGGAATAATTCAAATTTTTAATTTGAATTATGTGAGACACGTGACAAGGGGGAATTAATTAAATACAGTGGATTTATTTAATTAATTGGGAATGTGATTAAGTGGGATAGGACTAGGACCTAGGGCAAAACATTACAAGGTTATGTCGACTAGGGGATGGTCAAGACATGGACAAATTTTAGTGTCTACATTTTGCCCCTCTTTGAGATGATGTTCGAGATGATGTGATTTATGTCAAGTAACATCATTTCAAGGATGCTAAGGAAATGGATAGAGGAAAAGGATGAAGATGGAAAGATAGGATGATGATGCTCCCTCGAGAGGATAGGTAGGTTGGACAAACACGGGTAGGCTCTCGAAATGAAAAGGGATTGGTCTAGGCGAAAGGTAAGGGCATGGATAGAAGAAAAGGAAGGGTGCGTTATGCTACAATGAAAGTGAGCAACCATGGTGTTTGATATAGCACTAGACATTATGCACCAAGGTATAAGGACCAAGGTGATGATGTGTCTCGTGCCCTAGCATAATACGACCTTGTCTAGATATAAGATATGAATATTAGTTGGGTTGGATTCAGATTTGAAATGAATGCAAGCAAAAATGATAAGACACACAAGCAAGTAAGCAAGCATGTAGAAATGATACAAAAACAAACAAGGTATTACCCCTGTCAAGTTGTAAACCAATGAGTGATAATGATTAATGATGTCTAGTTTCAGGAATGAAACATGTCATCTAAGATGCCTGGTCTGGTTTTGACAATGCAACATCCTGTCTAAGACAATTGGTTGATTGATTGACACTAGTGTCATTGGCCATGCAAGCAACACCAGGGTTTGATTGATGAGTGATTGATTTGGTTTACATCATGATTAGGATCAAGACCATTGATGCAATTGGATAATTTGACTTGTTTGATTGACTTGATTGGTATGGATTGATGATTGACTTGCATTTGATTTTATATGAATTGAATTGGTGATTGGATTGGAATGATTTGATTTGATTATGATTGAAGTGAATTATGATTGGATTGGAGTGATGGAAGAAATGTGTAGGATGTCGTATTGATGTGTTTGCTATAGGGATTGACTAGGAGGGTCTACTCCCTTTTCTCTTCATTTTGTAACCGTGTCTCCACAAGACTTGTAAGTGTGGGATGCCATGGAGATGTCAATGCAAGGTGATGAGGCCTAGACTATGATAGAGGCTAATGGATATTAGTTTTTGAAAAGTCTAGCTCCAAGAGGGTACTCTCATCTACTAATGACTGTTCAAAGTACAAAGTGGTTTTATTGAGACCTTGAGATGTGAGAGAAATGATTGACTAAAGTGAACCCATGAGTTTCAAAATTCACTTGGAAAGATGGACTTAAACTAGCCTTGGAGTATTAAGCACAAGTTGTGATTGATTTGAAAAAGATGTCAAGGTTTATTGGTCCAGACTTGTACTTGTGATACAGTCAAGCTTCGACAGTTTCTCCCTATGTTTCAACCTTAGGAAGACTAATGTTTAGGGTCCTCTTATATATGTCAAAGGCCAAATGAAATTGAATGTGTAGTGGAATGAAATTGATTATGTAGTGGGTGAAATTGAGTATGCTTTGACACAACTGCAATCAGATTTGATAGGGAGAGTAGACACTCCAAGGTTTCCCTATGGTTGTGGTGTATTGTGATTGAGATGAAATTGATTGGATTAGAATGAATGGTTAGGATATGATTAGAATGCGATCAATTGGATTAGGATGATGATGTGTAGTGATGAGACGAAGATAAGTTGGATGGATTGGGATGATGACTAGGATGATTGGGAGAATGATTAGGAAGAAGTTGATTGGATTATGAATGAGGACATGTAATGATTTGGAATGATGACTAGGATGGATTAGGATGAAGATGATGTTGTGTTGTGATGAGATTTGGAGATGATTTGATGGTTTGATTGAATTGAAGTAATTTTATTGCTTAGATTTTTTGTTGAATATTTGATTTTTTTGTATTTTTAATGATATTTTGATGTTTTTGGGATTTTGAGACTATTTGAATGTTTTTTGATTTTTGACATGTTTTGATTTTTTTGTGTTTTGAAATGTTTTGATTTTTTTGTGTTTTTTGGATGTTTTGATTTTTTTCAAATTTTTGACATGTTTTGATTTTTTTGTGTTTTCAGATGTTTTGATTTTTTGGATTTTGAAAATATTTTGGTTTTTGGGATTTTGGAGATGTTTGAGATGGCATTGGATGATGATGGGGATAGCCTTTGCGCTAGATATCAATGACAAGGGGAAACCAAGTCTAGGTGTAAGGGTGGAAGGTAGGATAAAGTGACAGGTGATAATGGATGGATGGAAGGATGTACGCATAAGAGAGCAATGATGTGATCTCCAAAGGCTATGTTGCATAGAATTAACATGCCCCATTCTAGGTGTAACGCTTAAGATTGGTCATGATAAGGCTTATGATGATAGGGTGATGATAGGATTGGTTGGATTGGATGAGGTATATCAAGAGATACCCAAAACATTTGTCAACATTTTGTTGGGATAAGGTGCCATTAACCTTGTAAATCCTAATATTATATTTATTCTATTTATTATATGTAATTTGTAATTATCCATGAGATGTGATAGTTTCACTGGCAGGGGTAATTTCAGAGTCGCCTGAAGTTATTTCAAAGTGACTTTTACTATTGGCAAATGTAAAAACTCATGGTAAATAAGGATTGGCGTGCTCCCTTGAGGAATATATTATTTTTGGCATGTATGACAACTGTCATAATGTTTGGTGAGTGAATCTATGACAACTGCAAGTTGTCATAAGATTATGTGATTCTATGACACATATGACATATATGTTAGTTGTATATTTGCTATATTTAGCCTAAGGTTCCTATCTTGTAAAGATACTCTTTTGCTAGAATTTATGACAGTTATGATGCGTATAAGATGCTGTAAGAGGCTAGATTTAGTCTTGGGCACCCAACCTTTGCATGACTATTTTAGACAAGTGGAAGGTGCTTGTAAGATGGTATTTAATGTTTGTATGTTGGGGAATCTCATGAGAGAGAAGGTGAATGCCTAAGATGAGTTAGAAAATGTTTCTATAAGTATTTGACATGTATTAGTTGCTGCAATATAGATTTTAGGTACTCAGGTGCTACCAAAATGCTATCAGATTGAAGACTGGTGGAGAGAGTTGAAGTGTTATTATATTGTAAATCATTTTCAGATTAATACAAACATTGGGCCTCTTTCCTATGTGGATTTTTTTACCCAAAAGGGTTTTCTCCACATTAAACATTGTGTTATGTGTTCATATTTCTAATTTTCCATTTCTATGAAGCATAGTTTTGTTTGTGTTACAATCTCCATTAATAACACAGTTAAAGATTGCTGAAATTTATCTTGAATCAGATTTCCATTGAAGTAGTGTTGCTTTCATTTCTAACATTTGGTATAAGAGCCTGGCTAGCTTTGACTCTTGGGTGGTAGTGTGGAAACTGTAGTTGTAGTGGGAGATTTGGTTGTGTTTGTTTTGTAGATCTTATGTTGTTATTATGGCTGCATCCACCGTTGCATCAACCTCTCGATTAGACATTGAGAAGTTCAACGGAACAGGGTATGAGTTGTGGAAGCTGAAAATGGAAGATTTGTTGGAAGAAAGAAAACAATGGTTGGTTGTTTAAAAAGAGAAGAAACCCGATGATGTCTCTCAAGATGAGTGGGATAGACTGGATAAGAAGGCACGGGGAACCATCCGGTTGTGTCTTTCAGACTCTGTCCTGTTGAATGTCACAAAGAAAGAGACTGCATACAAGTTGTGGAAATGGTTGGGTGAGATCTATCAAGCTAAGAGTATGGTAAATAAATTTTATTTAAAAATAAAATTGTTTTCCATGAAAATGCGAGAAGGTGAATCAGTTGCAGAGCATTTAAATTCTTTTAATTTGTTAGTGAGTCAGCTTGATTCAGTAGATGTTGAGGTTAGTGAGGAAGATAAATGTATCTTACTTATTTGTTCTTTACCTGAGTCTTGGGAGAATGTTATCCTTGCTATCATTGCTAACCTTGCAGATCCAAAGTTGGATGCTCTTATTTCAGTGCTATTGTCACAGGAATTGAGGAAGAAGAGTTCAGATAGTTCAAGGGATGCTCTCAGTGTCAGGGGAAGGTCTAAGGAAAGAGGACCTAAAGGAGATTATAAAGGGGCTAAGGACAAGTCCAAGGGTTGGTCTAAGACTCCTGGTAAAAAGAATAGAGTTAAGTGTTGGAACTGTGGTAAAAGAGGACATGTAAAGAAGGAGTGCAGAAACCCCAAGAAACAGTGGGAGAGTGCTTCAGATAAGTACTCGAATGCAAGTGAAGAAGTTTTACTTTCTGCATGTAATTTTGTTTCTAATGATCATTGGTTGGTTGACTTAGGATGCTCGTTTCATATGACTCCGCATAAGGAATGGTTCTCCTCATATGAAGAATATGATGGAGGTAATATCTACCTTGGTGACAACTCTACATATCCGATTGTCGGGAAAGGAAAGGTATTGTTGTGTTTCAGTGATGGGAGGATTAAAACCCTCCTTGGTGTTTTACATGTTCCTAGATTAGCTAGAAATATGATTTTAGTTTTGAAGTTGAATGATTTGGGAATGCATGTGACATTTGACAAGCATGGCTGCAGATTAGTGAGAGGGAACTTGGTGGTAGCGAAGGGGAAGAGATTCAGAAGCCTGTTCAAGCTTGAAGCCACTACAGTTTATAATGCCTCTTATGTATCTGAGGCTAATACTGAAAATGCATGTATGTTGTGGCACCGTAGATTGGGCCACACAAGCACTAATGTATTAAAAACTATTAAGAATAAAAATTTGTTGGATGGTTTCTCCTATTCTGATGAGCACTTTGATTTCTGTGAGCATTGTGTGTTTGGTAAACAAAATAGAAAATCATTTCCTTCAGGAAGCAATAGAGCAAAATAGAAGTTAGAAATTATTCATACGGATGTGTTTGGACCTGTGGATAATGAATCTATCAAAAAATCTTGTTATTTTGTAACCTTCATTAATGATGTATCTAGATTTACATGGATTTATTTTATGAAGCATAAATCTAAAATTTTCACTAAGTTTAAGGAATTCAAAGTCTTAGTAGAGAACCAATAAAATTTAAAGATAAAAATATTAAGATCTAATAATGGAGGGGAATATTGCTCTAAGGAATTTGATGAGTTTTGCAAGCATGCAGGTGTAATTAGACAAAAGACAACTTCGTATACACCACAGTAGAATGGTGTTGCAGAAAGGATGAACCGAACAATTATGGAAAGGGCCAGAAGTATGCTTAGTGATGCATAGTTGGATAAATACTTTTGGGCAGAGGCTATGTGTATTGCTTGCTACTTGATAAATAGATCTCTTTGTAAGGCTCTTGATTCGACACCTTATGAAGTGTGGACAGGTAAGAAACCTTCTGTTTCACATTTAAGGGTTTTTTATTATGAGGCTTTTGTTCATGTGCCTAAGGAAAAGTGATCTAAGTTGGATCCAAAGGTTGAAAAGTGTACATTCATTGGATATGGTGACAATGTCAAAGGTTATAAGCTTTGGAATCCACTAACCTGCAAGATTATCTTTTCTAGAGATGTTATTTTCAGGGAACTTAGAGCTATTTCTGAACTTGGGCAGCCAAAAGAAAAAGATGAAAAGGTAAAGAAGGTACACTTTGATTTAGAGCAACAAGATGCACCTCAAGAAGAACAGAATGATGAATTGGGGGGTGAAGAAGAATAAGATTCAAGTAGTTCTGATGAAGATGAGTCTATTATTACAGAAGAAGTTGATGCAGATGATCATGCAGAAGAATGAGTAGAGTCTCTTACTCCACCCTTAAGGAGATCCACAAGACAACAGAATCCAGTTGATAGGTATAGCCCACCAGATTTCCATTATGTATATGCTTTATTGAATACTAACGATGAACCTAGATCCTACAGGGAAGCTGTTTCTGCAGATGATAGTGAGTCTTGGTAGCTAGACATGCAAGAGGAGATGATGGCTTTAGACTCTTGTAACACCTGGGATCTTGTTCGTTTACCCAAAGGAAGAAAGCCCATAGGATGTAAGTGGGTCTTCAAGAAGAAGTTTGGAGCAGATGGGTCATTGGAGAAGTACAAGGCTAGACTAGTAGCCAAGGGCTACTCCCAACGAGAGGGAGTTGATTTTGGTGAGATATTGTCTCCTGTTGCTAAATTGACTTCTATTAGATTTCTCTTATCCATTGTTGCAGCTTATGATTGGGAGATTAAGCAAATGGATGTTAAGACTACATTCTTGAATGGAGATCTTGAAGAAGAAATTTATATGAAACAACCTACAGGTTTTGAGGTAAAAGGAAAAGAACATTGGGTTTGTAGGTTAAAGAGATCTCTTTATGGTCTAGAACAATCCTCCAGAATGTGGTATCAAAAGTTTGGTTCATTTGTTTTGAAATTGGGTTTTGTTAGAAGCGAGGAGGATCATTGTGTTTACATTCATTGTGTTGATGATTCTATACTGGTTATTGCTTTGTATGTTGATGACATGTTTTTCAGCAATACTAAGGGTATGGTCAGTGAGCTTAAAGCCCAACTTTCAGGTGCATTTGAGATGAAGGATCTTGGTACTGCAAGGTATATTTTGGGAATGGAGATTAGGAGGGACAGAGTTAACAGAAAGATTTGGTTGTCACAAAGTAAGTATGTGAATACTATTGTGTAGAGGTTTATTTTGCAGGATTGTAACCCAGTTAGAGTTCTTTTACCCATTGGTACTAAGCTTTCATTAGATATGTGTCCAAAGACTGGAGATGATCTTGAGGACATGTCTATGTGCCATATGGTAGTGTTGTAGGGAGTTTGATGTATGCAATGGTTTGCACTAGACCAGATATTGCCCAAGCAGTGGGAGTTTTGAGCAGATTTATGTCTAACCCTAGTAGACAACATTGGAACTATGCGAAGAGGGTGTTTAAATATCTTGCAGGTACTCCTGATCATTGTTTGGTTTATTCTGGTACTGATAGTATTGATAAATATTTGGACATACAGGGTTTTGTTGATGCAGATTGGGCAAGTGACTTGGATAGTCAAAGGTCCACTAGTGGCTATGCGTTTACTCTATTTGGAGGTGCAGTGAGTTGGATGAGTAAGGTGACTTGGATAGTCAAGGGTCCACTAGTGGCTATGCGTTTACTTTGTTTGGAGGTGCAGTGATTTGGATGAGTAAGAGGTAGCCCACAGTTGCCTTGTCCACTACAAAAGCAGAGTATATGGCTGCTACTCATGTTTCTAAGAAGGCAGTTTGGTTGAGGAGATTGTGTACAAGTATTGGTTTTGATTGCTGGATCATTCAGATTGGTTGTGATAGCCAGAGTGTTATATGTTTGGTCAAGAATCCCATGTATCATGCTTTGACTAAGCATGTTGATGTTTAGTATCACTTTGTTCAAGAGTTGGTTGCAAATGGAGAGATTGAGATAAAGAAGATAGATACTCAGGAGAATGTTGCAGATTCATTGACTAAACCTGTGAGCACAGAGAAGTTTGTGTGGTGCAGAGAGGCCATGGGCCTTGTTTCTAGTGCCCGATTATTTTTTGTTTTGATTTCCTATGGGTTGATTTACAATGTATAATGTCAAGTGGGAGAATGTTGGGATAAGGTGCCATTAACCTTGTAAATCCCAATATTGTATTTATTCTATTTATTATATGTAATTTATAATTATCCATGAGGAGATGTACTAGTTTCACTGGCAGGGGTAATTTCAAAGTCACCGAAAGTTATTACGGAGTGACTTTTACTATTAGCAAATGTAAAAACTCATGGTAAATGAGGATAGGCATGCTCCCTTGAGGAATATACTATTTTTGGCATGTATGATAACTATCATAATGTTTGGTGAGTGAATCTATGACAGCTGCAAGTTGTCATAAGATTTTGTGATTCTATGATGCATATGATAGATATGTTAGTTGTATATTTGCTATATTTAGCCCAAGGTTCCTATCTTGGAAAGATATTCTTTTGCTGGAATCTATGATGGTTATGATGCATCATAAGATGTTGTAAGAGGCTAGATTTAGTCTTGGGCACCCAACCTTTGCATGGCTATTTTTGGACAAGTGGAAGCTGCTTGTAAGATGGCATTTAATGTTTGTATGTTGGGGAATCTCATGAGAGAGAAGGTGAATGCCTAATATGAGTTAGAAAATGTTTCTATAAGTATTTGCGATGTATTAGTTGCTGCAATATAGATTTTAGGTACTCAGGTGCTGCCAGAATGATGTCGGATTGAAGACTGGTGGAGAGAGTTCAAGTGTTGTTGTATTGTAAATCATTTTCAGATTAATACAAACATTGGGCCTCTTTCATGTGTGGAGTTTTTACCCAAAAGGGTTTTCTCCACGTTAAACATTGTGTTATGTGTTCATATTTCTGATTTTGCATTTATGTGAAGCATAGTTTTGTTTTTGTGTTACAATCTCCATTAATAACACACAGTTAAAGATTGCTAAAATTTATCTTGAATCAGATTTCCATCAAAGTAGTGTTGCTTTCATTTCTAACACATTTTGCCCCCAATCTTTATTAAGATCAAAAGGAAGAAGGGTGGATGAACAGATACAATAGGATAGGCATAGGTAGATGGGTGAATGGCTAAGTATGGTAAGATAGGATATCGCAACGGTATGATAGGATGGAAAATGAGAGAAGGATGAGACAATGTGCCCCCAAGTGTAAGTGACATAGAAGATCAACCTACACGTGATGCCTGTTTGCCAGGTTTTCATCATGGTACTTATCCAAGGTGCATGTTTGCCAAGTTTTCACCGTTTGACGAAGGGATTTCTCTTTGATATTTTTTTGATATTTTTTTGACTTTTTTGTCTTTTTTGAATGGGATAGGTGGATATGGATGAGAGGGACTCAGGGGTCTAGTGCCATGAAGGTGATAGTCCTAAAGGTATGTCACATTGACCATGTCAAATGTCGTTATGCTCATTGATGTTGGTAAGGGAGTTGCATGAAAGTGAAATGGATAAGATAGATAGTAGATTTTGGAGGGAACGATAGTGGATTATGATGTGGATTATGTAGGGGACAAAAGTGGATTATGATGTGAATTATGTAGGGGACAAAAGTGGATTATTATGTGGATTATGTATGACTTATGCAAAAGCATGGACCATTGGGATATGATAAGTGAAATGTGTTGGATAATAGTTGAATGATGGGGTGATGGAGGTATGAAGAGGAATCATGACCAACGGTTGCACACACTGTGATAAACATGGAAGCTTTTGATTGGATGGTGGTGTAGGAAGCAATGGTGATGTTTGCTTAGGAGATGGGTGATGTAGAAGTTTAGGTACCCACATAGACTTGGTATTGTTATGATTTTTGCTTTTCATGTGGGATTTGCATATGGAATGGAATTTTTTATGGAAGAGGATGATTGGGATTTTTACGAGGTGGATGCCTCATTTGATTTGATTGCTTTTTGCTTAGGGACCCATACCATTTTGCTTTTGGACTTTTGTTGTGAAGGTATGGGCTTGGATGGATTTTGGCATGTACCTTGCTTTGAATTTTTGAATTTGTTCCCTAAGGAATTAGGACCCTTAGGATTTTTGGCTTGATAGGTAGAGGCATCCAAAGGTTTATTTTTGAATCCCATGTGGCTGGTGGAATGAGTGGAAGCTTTATGTTTACAAGATGTGTACATTTGTTGGCCATGGTTAGGAATGTGAGGGAATTTATGGATGATGGGGATATTAGGTGTTGGAAGAAATAGTGGTAAACTAGATGGAGGGATATGCGGAGTTGGAAGAAGTGGAGGCAAGTTGGATGGTAGAAGGTGTATGGTCACATGCTTTTGACATTTGTAGGATGAAGGTGGTGGAATGACAACACATGTTTTAGGAATGTGATAGGATGTGCGATGGAAAGTGGTGGACTTACGGGGGATGGAGGAATTACCAACATCATTAGATTGTTGACCTTGAGGTGTGTATCCAAGGCCATATACGCGTGGGGGGATATTGACATGGATAGGCTCCAAAATTCCTTGTTCGTGAAGGCCTAAGCCTTTGCCTTGATAATTCATGCTTTGGAGCATGCGATTTACTATGGGACTATGTGTAGTTTGGACACTAGACACAAGTTGATTATTTGATGGAGAAGGTAAGGTAGTGGACAAAGGTTGTTGTTGCCCTAAGAAAGAACATTCATGAATGAAAGTGGATAGACCAAGTGGATATGATGGTAGACTTGAAATGGGGTTGATATTGGATGATGTGGAAGGATTAGGATCTTGATTATGTTTATTAAGATCCATTTTATTTGTTTGATCTTCTATGTTTATGTGTTCTTGGGAGGCACATGTCTCATCATGACAAGTGGCAGTGGTTGGATCATGAATGGGTGAGGTGGCAAGCTCTTGACCATGAAATGCATAGAGCTGGTTAAGTGGATCATCGTGGTCTTCTTGATTATAGAGGGGATCTTGATCGTAAATGGGATCAAGTGTGTTATGAAGGGGTGCAATGGAGGGGGTTTGATCTTGATGTGGATGAGGGGTTAATTTTTCCTCATGCTTAGGATAATGCTCTTGGCATATCTCTTGACTTTTAGTGGAAGTGGAAGTAGAAGGCTCTAGAAGAGGCTTGGTGTGTTCTTTGTGATCAACAACATGAGGGCATGATGGACCTTGACTAGGACTTGTAGGCTCAATAGGTTGCGGACCACATGATGGAGGTGGGAAATCAGGCATGATATTCAAAGGTTCTTTGATAGGCTCATGAATGGGTGTTTGACATGGGGATGGTCTATTCTGTGCTAGTAGCCAATGGATCACATCCTTTGCAAGTGCATGTGTGGAAGGACAATGGAGTGGATGGAAAATAAGGGTAGACGAGGTGGACTCATGATTAGCATTAGGTGGAGTGTCAAAGGGATTGAATGGATTGGTGGACATGGGTAACTCCACATGTTTACTTATGTAATGTTTAAACTTAGGATGTGGAGTTGATGCATTGGCAAGTGGGTTAGAGGATGGTAAGGGTAATGAAGTGGTTGATGGGTTGGAAAGTGTAGGGACCATTGGATTAGGACTAGGACATGGTGGCTTTAGGATAGGTCTTTGATTGGATAATGGTATGAGATACTTATAGGGTGCATGACCTAGATTGGTGTTTCCCTTGTCAAAGGTGGCATTAGAGCATGAAGGCATTGAACTTGCTGCAAAGAACTTAAGTTCACATGTGTTTGTTGTGGCATGAGTTGATAGGTTGATGTGGCCTCAAGGCCATCCCATAATAATGGGTTACACTTTCTGACCAAACTTGACATTGAAATCAACATTTTGAACTAAATATTCACTTTCTAACACCTATAGCCGCTAAACCGTTAGGAATTTGAAGATGATGCGAACTAGTGATTTGTGAGATTTTGTTTGTAGATTCTAAATATATATATTTTTAAAAAAATTGGAGTTAAATTGTAATTTTGTTTGCGTCTCCTTTGATAACTAGTTTTTAATAGTAAACAACATTTTTTAAAAGTGATGTGTATTTTGTAGCACATAACTTTTTTTCTACAAAGGATAAAATTTTGATTCTTTTAAATTTAGATTGGTAACACCGATATATAGGGCATGCATTTGGTTTTATAATATTTTTTTGATTTTTTTTAATTAATTTTTGAAGTCAAACCAATTATAATTTAGATAGGCGTATTCCATAAAACATAACTTTTTATGTATGTATCAAAATTAAAATTTTCTTTTTTGTTGAAACAAGGACATCAATACCTAGGGTATAGATATTTTTTAGAATCATTTTTCACTAATTTACTAATTTTTCATGTGTGTAGAACAGAGAATTTGATGTTTGGTGAAAAACCTACATTCACAAGAAATAAAAAATAAATATAATAATCAAATTAAATATATTTAAAATTATACTTTTTGGGAAGCTTATAATAAGGACTACATACTTACAAAACATAAATTTTAAATGTATTCATTTGATCCCCCAAAAGGTAAATCAAAAGTGGTTTTTTATCAGCATTTTGATAGGTGTAGAGGAGATTCCATTATAGGTATGGTTTAAAAATAGCGAGGTTCTATCCAAAGGGTTTTGAATCTAAAGGGGTTTGATCAAACCCTCTTCAATTAAAATACTTTAAATGGAACCTTTCAATGCTTAAATCATTATATTTTCTAAAAATATGCGATTTCAGCAAAAATTGAGATGTCCCATAAAGTGTAACCCATTATTGTGGCAGGACTGCTTGACATGGGAAGAAATGGATGGATTAGGTTGGTATGAAGTGGAAGGGGTTGACACATAGGATTGAGATGGAATTTGGTGAGGTTGTTGTTGTGTTGGAATGTTTGGAAAAGGGCTTGGAGTTGTGGTATGGTTTGCTGGTCGAAAGTTTGGGGTACTTGGTGAAGTTTTTGAATGAGGGCTTGGAGTTGGGGTGCTAGGAATTTGTGCTCTAATGTTGGTATTGTGTCACACATGTGTGTAAGTCTTGTCATGTCATCTTGTCCCTCAAGGTATGCAACATGGTTCATGTCATTATTGGAAGGAGGAGGGGGAGCCCCTTGAAGTATGATTTTAGGTTTTGGTTTAGTTTCATTTCTTGGATTAGGGAGAGGGCCTCCTTGAATTATGATTTTGGGCCTTGAATTTGTTTCAATATTTGCACTAGAGGGATGGCCCCTTGGACTATGATTTTGGGATTAGGATTATGATTGGGCTTGTTTATGATTAAGACCATTTTTGACAAGTGTTGATTAGGACTAGGTTGATGTGGAATGATTTGGAATGAAGTGATTGGATGATTAGGAATGAAGTTGATATGATTAGGAATGATTAGAATGAAAGTTAATTTGATTAGAATGAAATTGATGATGATTAGGATGAAGGTTGAATGATAAATATATGATTAGGATGTGATTAGGAATGACGATTAGAATGAAAGTTGAATGATGAAGGTATGATTAGACTATGATTAATAATGATTAGGATTGATCAAGATATGATTAGGAAGGAATTGAATAGATTGGAATGAAGATGATGATTATGTGTAGTGATTGGATTTGATTAGGAATAAGGTGACAAGGAATGATTAGGGTTTGAATTATGATGACTTGGATATGATTAGGAATGACAAGATTGTATGAATTGGATTGATTAGGATGATGACTAGGATGATTAAGGTATGATGTGGAATGATAAGATGAAATTGATTGGATTTGAATGGTGAGGATGATGAAATGTAATGACTAGGAATGATAAGATGAAATTGATTGGATTTGAATGGTGAGGATGATGAAATGTAATGATTAGGAATGATTTCGATTTGATTAGGAAGAAGGTGACAAGGGATGATTAAGTTTTAAATTATGATGACTTGGATATGATTAGGATATGAAGTGGCTAAGAAGGGTGATTAGGATGAAAATGATTGGATTTGGATGTGTTGGCATGAATGTGAAGGGTGCCTTGTCTTTATGTATTTGGTGTTGAGAGCTTGATTTGGCAATGTTCAAACAAATGATCACACATGTACAAACATGAATCACTCATGCAAGACACATAAGCAATTTTGAATTTTGAATTTGAAGAATGTGATGATGATTAAACAAGCACACATGGAAGACACATCAACAAGCCCTAGAATTAGTCATGTAGGATATGGCTAATTAGGTCTTAACTAGGTTGCACAAGGTTGACTAGGGAAATGACATGAGAGCGAAATCCTCCCACATAGCCAGGAGAAAGGGGTAACCCACCCTTCACCTTCACTTCCCAAAGGTATAAAGTTCTTTGGGGCTTAGCCAAGAGTGACAAGATTCCAACTCCCATAGAGAGTGTCTTTCGATTCAGCCTCGGTTGAGGTCATCCCTTGGAGTGGTGTGTCTCCAAGCAGGCCTCCTAAGAAGGGGTAAACAAAAGTGAACCAAGTGAGCTATCACTTGATTCACACTCACACTTGTAAATTTCCCTTAAGAAAATCAAAATGAGAAGTGTTTTTGATTCTCAAGATCACACAAAGTGCATGAGAAGAGCATACACACCCCTAATCGCAATCAAATTCACCAAGCAATTCAAGCACTTGTTCTTTTTATGTCCAAGTCAAAATGTGAAGAAAAGACACTTGTTCATTTTAATGCCCAATTTGGATGTGCGAAAGCAAGAGTTCATTTTATGAGCCCAAATCAAAATGTGAGACAAGCAAGATTAAGAGATATGAAAGATTAGAGTGAATGCACCTAATTATTTTGCCGTCCAAGCTGCTATGTATGCTGATAGAAACATCATTCCAGCCTCGTGAGGTCACCTACAAGCCACAAAATTGAAAAATGAACAAGTAGACTAGCACATGAGACCGTTATGCAAAAAATAAGAAATTTGATAAAAATCTATTGTAGATGAACAGTGACAGAAAAATAAATGGCATCAGCAGATTCTAGATGAAATTTTATGCACTTAAAAAAAAACATGAAAATTGGATCAAAAATGCAAAAGTTATAAGCATTGGAAGTTCATGTGCAAGTTTGACTTCGATTGCAAAAAAATTGGTCAAAATGATAGTCACCTAGAAATTTCTTCACATCTGTGAAGTTCGCTGGATCAACTTTCCAACGACCCCTCGTTTGCACAATTTGTCTCCATATGTGAAAGTTATGCGAAAAAGAAAAAAGGCCCCCTTATGGCATATAGGAGGCACAATGTAGGCTGATTGTTTGACACTAACCGCTAATGTTTTGTAAAATAGTGATCATATTGGGCAGTTTGATGAAGCGGTTAACTTAAGCAATCAAGGTTGAGTGGTGCCCCTGGTTCTTCATATGACCAGAGATCGGTGGTTAAAAAAAGAAAAAAGACAAAAGAAGGTTAAGGGGCTAACAACCCCTCTTTTTCTTGTGGTCACTGAGGTGACCACACCTCCTTCAAGTGAGGGGCTTAAAGCCCAACTCGTGGCCTTACCCTTAAACAATGACTGGGAGCTAAAGCAAGGTCGGGGTTAAGATCTTCGACAGGTGACTTAAAGACATTCAATGCAGGACGGAAAGCAGACACCAGACGAACAGAAAGCGGGAACCAGATAGACAGGACGGACACTAGGCGAACAGGGTGGTGGACACCAGGCAAAAGGAATAGGCAGGGTAAGTCAAGGTTTTATGAAGCGTCGACAAAAGGTGCTCAAAAGGGTGAGCGACAGTCTTTGGAACTGAGCGTAGGTTCAAATAGAGGAGGCGACCATGAGCTTTGCGGTGGCGATGAGGGTGTGTGCAATGGTGTCGACAACAGAGTGGTGAGCGGAGGCTGAGATGTTAGGGTCATCGACGTTCTGGGAGTGCAGGTGACAGGGTATATGGGTAGTGTCGACTGGTTAGACGCAGGCGACGATCATTTGAGGCTTGGTGGCAAATACAAGTTGGTCACCACCAGTGGTGGCGAGCTGGTGGGATTGATTATTGTGAAGAGGGCCGCGATGGAGTGTTGAACTAGGGCAGCAGCGTATTAGGGTTTAAGACCAGGTGGACAGGGAAATGGATCTTAGGGTTTTAGGAGGTTGGCATTAGAAAGTGAAGGCGACAAGAATGGGTTGCGGCAGAGAGGTGAGCAGAAGGAATTGACTGGGCATTAGGGTTTCCTTTGAATCCTGTATACAAAAGTAATTAGACTTGTAATAGACTAGCAACCATATAAATCACAACCTTAAAAAACTGTGACTAAATCGATAAACCTACATGCCAAGAGATTAAACCAGAAATTTTTGCCAAGCCCTTGTGTAGAGGTTGTACAGATCCGTACGGTATGACCCTGCGGAGGGGCTAAAACTTTAAAAATTCAAATTTTTTCCTATAGTAAAATTTGTCAAATTTTATGTCAATTTTCATTTCTCAGGCCTCCTAGACTCAATGACGACGTTCGTTTCAGGCCAGGAGGTAACCTGCGAAAGCCAACTTTCATAAATTATCAAAAAATTGTTAGATTTGCAAGTTGTTCACGTCAAGTTCACCAAATGTCATCAGGGTAAAATCTAGGGTAGAAATCAAAATTGTAGAAAATTAAACCCTAACTAGCACCATGAAGTACAAACTAGAATGAAAATGCAAAACATAAATGAAATGCAAACCAATCCTTAAACTAGTGTTGATTGACCTCCATGGCTCTTCCCGATCTCACATGAGAATGCAAGATTTTGAAGGATTGATCAAAGGGGGATTGTTGGTTGCTCGAGATTTCAGCAGCATAACAGTGCTCAAACATTAGATAACATGAAAAATGACTTGTGAGAGGCTAGCTTTATAGAAAAGGTGAATTCAAATGAATGGTTGAGATTGCAAGTTATGTTGACTGATATGAATGATTGAGATCGATTAGGGTTGATTAGGGTTTCCCACTTCAAGAGGGATTGTAGTCATGTGACAAGTGTGCGATGGAGGATAAATGGAACCTAATTTAAATAAAAGATTGTTTAAATTGGTTTGACATGTGAAGGGGTTAAGTGGAAGATGTAGCATGTGACACTTGTTTGAATGTGGTGGGAGGTGAGGGAATAATTCAAAATTTTAATTTGAATTATGTGAGACATGTGACAAGGGGGAATTAATTAAATAAAGTGGATTTATTTAATTAATTGGGAATGTGATTAAGTGGGATAAGACTAGGACCTAGGGCAAAACATTACAAGGTTATGTCGACTTGGGGATGGTCAAGACATGGACAAATTTTAGTGTCTACAGATCTTCCAGTACTATATCATGCACTGTAGGTTCTTGTCTGATGATGTCTCCTCCCATATTGCCAATTCTAAATTCAAATTCACCACAACCCCTTTCTACAATCCCTCTGTATATCTGGTTATTCTTTAGTTTCAATAACCCACGCTTCCAGTAACCTCCTGTATATTCCCCTGATGTATGATACCAGCCTGAACTATCAAACCAACTTAAATCGACTCAGAACTATGGGAAATTGGGAATTTTAGCATAGGAAGCATAGCAGATAATTTAGGAGACAAATTGGCAGAGTAGTCATAAAAATGAAACAAAAATGAAAAAGAGGTTGTATATTGTGTGTATAACTGACAATGGTAGACAATCATTGTGTTGAACAAAAACACTATCCCTCCCCCCAACTAAATTCTTGAAGTGACCTCAATTCAAGTCTGTGTACGACAAGGAGAAGGATGAAAGTATATGGATATAAGATTTCAAATGATAATTTCATATTATTTAATGTGAGCATATAAGGAAAGATTGAAATATCTACATCAAATAATGGTAAGTTAATATTTGTACCCGTTGGAATGATATGAACTAGACTTCATGCGAGCTAGGCATTAGAAAATGTGTTTGCAGCTTAAGTTCGATAAGACAAAACTTATTATTATGAAGAATGGTGGAATCACACTCTGGTATGTGTGAACAAGTTGATGTAATTTGCATGTGGTGTGATGACGAACGATGACTGCATGCACTCAAAAAGTGGAGTGCATGAAACAAAATTTGAATTAGCGAACATATAGTTGCTGAATGTGAGTGGATGGATAGTTGTTGCATGTTTGCCTCCAATAGGTCCCAATGTAATATGATGGCAACATGTAATTGTTGTCTTCAACAAGTCCCTACAGTTTATTGACTTGGTCTTCATGAAGATATCAACATCAGTGATGTGTGTGCATTTGAGGAAAGGAAAGAAATTATACCTGGGTAACCTCAAGAGGTGAGCTATGTAGCTCACCTGCTGAGTCATTATGATGATCGACAGTGTCTTGTTCTATGTTACTGCTAGGTGATGATATAGCAGTATCCAGCTCATGGTTAGGAATTGAACATTGATTTAGAAAATCATCTTTGTTTGCTGGCCTGGTATAGAGCTTTAATCAATGTCCATTAACCAATAGTGAAAATCTGACCTCATCTACTGTCTAAAGTTTGACAGCTCCATTAGAAAACACTTGGTGAACTTCATAAGGTCCTAACCATCTAGATTGCAATTTGCCTTTATGACCTTTGTACTTTGAATCATATAATAGAGCCCAGACACCTACATGAAATTCTTTCCTTTCAATATATTGATCATGCCATTTGGCTCTCTGCTTTTGGACAATCTCTGTGTGGTGCATAGCTGTGACTCTGATCTCATCTAATCCATTAAGAATATGGATTCTTTCCCTTTGTGTTGTTAGATCCATGTCAAGTTCTAGGGAAATCCTTAGTGTCTTATACTCAAATTCAATTGATAAAATTATTGTTTTACCATATACTAACTCATAAGGTGTGAAACCAGTTGTTGTTTTCCATGTGGTTCTATATGCCCATACTGCCTCTGGTAGTCTGGCTGCCCTGTCCTTCCTATGGATATTCACCGTCTTGGTTAGAATATTCTCAATTTCTCTATTTGTAACTTCCACTTGCTGATTAGCCTGAGGGTGATAGGGTGTGGACTTCCTATGCCTAACTTCATATTCTTTGACTAGTGTTGAAATGAGTTCGGAAGTGAACTAGGGACCTTGGTCAGTGAAAATTTCTCTTGGTGCTCCATATCTACTAAAAATTTCTTCATACAAGAATTTGGCTACATTCCCATCTCTGGAAAATTGGAAAGCCTTGACTTCAACCCACTTTGTCAGATAATCAGCGCAAACTAAAATGTACTCCTTATTAGAAGTTGGTGAGATTGGCCCAATGAAATCTAGCCCCCGCTTGTCAAATGGTGCTAGTGCTATCTGGGGTTGCAAAGGCATCTCATCTGATCTTGTTGGTTTACCCATTCTTTGACATCGGTCACAACTCCTTGTATACCTGATTGCATCCTTATGAAGAGTTGGCCAATAGTAGCTTGTGGTTAGTATCTTGAATGTTGTCCTCTTGGCTACAAAGTGACCCCCATAAGGCTCATCATGACAAGCTTTTAAGATGTCAAAGACCTCATCTTCTCTTATGCCCCTCCTCATAATATGGTCTAGACCAGTGTAGAACAAATAACCAACAATCCAAGAATATGGAAATCTCTTATGCACTAATTGTCTTCTTTCTCTTGGGGAGAAGTGTGATGGAAACTGCCCTGCTACCAAATAGTTAGCAATATCATCAAACCATGGTGCATGTAAAGTAAGAGAAAACAAGTGTTCATCTGGGAAAGAGTCATCCACAACATCTTCTTCCATTTGTGTAGATAGTCTAGACAAAAAATCTGCCACCACATTAGGTTTTCCTTGTTTATCCACTATTGTGATATCAAACTCCTATAGCAAGAGCAACCATCTAACTAGTCTACCCCCAACCACAGGCTTATTCATTAAATATCTGATTGCAGTATGATCTATGTGGATAAATACCTGGTAACTAGTTATATAATGTCTAAACTTGTTGATAGCATAGGCAACAACCAACATCTCTTTTTTTGTGACAGTGTAATTAAGCTCTAGTCCTTGTAAGTTTTTACTGATGTAATAAATAACATACTCTTTATTACCTTCTTTTTGTCCCAATACTACCCCTATAGGAAAATCAAAAGCATCAGTGTGTATGTGGAAGGGCAATGTCTAATTGGGTCCTCTCAAGATAGGTGCTTTTGTCAGAGCTGCCTTCAGTGTGTCAAAAGAGTGCTGACATTTGGTGGTCTAGTCAAATTCCATGTCCTTTGTGAGTAGAAAAAATAAAGGTGTTGCTAGTTTGTTGAAGTCCTATATAAACCTCCTATAATAGCCTGCATGGCCAAGAAAGCTTCTGGCATCTTTTGGCTTCTGTGGTATAGGAAGTGTAGAAATTATCTCAATTTTATTAGGATCTACCTGAATACCATCACTGGATATGAAGTGTCCTAGAACAACTCCTTAAGTCATCATCATGAAGAAATTTTCATGACTCAATGACAAATTATGCTCTCGACATCTTTTCAGGATCTTCTCCAGATTACTGAGTGTTGTCTCAAATGTGTCTCCATAAGTGGTGAAATAATTAATATAGATCTCCATAGAATCATGAGCATTGTCTGAAAAGATACTTAGTACTGCCCTTTGGAAAGTGGCTGGGGCATTGCATAACCCAAAAGGAAGGACAAAATTAGCATATGTACCCCAAGGGAAGGCAAATGTGGTCTTATCCTGGTCCTCTGGGGCTATTTTTATCTGATTATAACCACAAAAGCCATCCAAGAAGGAGAAGTACTTTTTACCTGCTAGGGAATCAAGTGCTTGGTTAATGAAGGGTAGTGGAAAATGGTCCTTTCTAGTGGCTGTGTTAAGTTCACTGTAATCTATACACACCCTCCACTTGCCTCCTTTCTTAGGGACAATAACTAAAGGTGACACCCATTCACTATCAGAAATAGGGTAAATAAAACTAGCGTTAAGGAGTTTTTGAAGCTCAGTTTTAACTATGTCTCTTAAGGCAGGATTCATTCTTCTTTGTGGTTGTCTTATGGGCTTGAAACCATCATTTATGTAGATCCTAAGCATGCACAAATTTGGATCTATTAGTTTCATGTCATTATAATCCCATGTAAAAGCTGGTGCATGTGCTTTCAATACAGTGTGCAAGGAGATCTGTAGTTCTTCAGTCAGGGCATTGTTAATGTTCAGCATTTTGCCTGGCATGATTTCCAATGTTTTAGAAGCTGGATGGACAGATGAAATGTAACATCCATTGATGTTGGGAACACATTCCTGAGGTAGTAGAGAATGGAAGAGTTGGGATAATTCCTCTGAGGAATGTGCAAGTATGATATTCTATAATGGATCTTGCAGACATGCCAAACAGTCCTGTTTTTGTGGTTCCCTACTGCAATGGTTATGTATAATGTGGTCAATCAAGTCATCCTCATCTTGGGTTGCTAACAAAGGGCTATGTTCTATCATCATGAGAGTTTGTAGGGAATAGTGGTCTTCTTCGTCTTCTAAAGTAGGTCATATGGTTTGCTCTAGATTATCATGAGGTTGAGCTGGGGGATAAAGGACTAATTTCTTTGTGACAATCCCATTTGAGATTATCATGTTCCCAGACCTACAACCTATAAATACATATGTTGTTGCTAACCATGGTCTACCTAAGATAAGTGGATAACCTACAAGGTTGATTTTTAGCTGCAAAACTATGAAGTCTGCAAGGTACTCCCATGAGTCTCATGCTATGACTATGTCTTCAATAATCCCCTTAGGTTTCACTGTTGACCTATCTACCAACTGTAAAATAGTTGGTGTAGGCCTCAGGTTTGGTAGTTAAAGGAGTTGCATTATTTCTTTAGTCATGACATTGATGGCTGCCCCCAAGTCAATCAAGGTATTTTTGATGAGAGTTCCATTAATCTTAACATCCACCACTAGACTACTAGGGTCTGTATATTTAGGGACAATTATGTTCCCTAGCAAGATATCAACAAAGTTTCTTAGGACATTGATTGTCTGAGGGTCCTTCTTCTTTTCCCTGGTTTCTTAAGACAAAGGTCTCTCATGATCTTGGTGTAGATTGGGATGTCCTTGATAGCTTGAATGAGGGGTATCTTAACACTGACATTCTTAAGTTGACCCAATAGGTCTGTCTCTGCTTGGTTTTGATGTTTTGAAATGGTTGGTCATTTAGAGAAAGGACGCTCTGGATTTGAGATGGTCTAACTTACTTGATTTGATTCAAGTTCTAGAGGTGAATTGTCTAATGCCTCCTCTATGGGTTGTTCATCCACCACCTCAATAATTTGGGGAGATGAGGGTCTAGCTAATGTTTTCCCTAACCTAAGGTGGACATCACTTGATGAGACAATAAATTGTCTCATCTATTAGCTAAATAAAAGCATATATTTTGCTTAATTAATGTCATTACATGTCTTAATGATATTGTATTTTTTGCTTGTAATAAACAATTAGAGGATTGGAGAATAAATTCTGCCAAATTGAAGTGTGAGAAAACTTCCTATAAAGAAGCACGAAAAGAGGAAGTTAAAAACATAGTCTCAGTAAAACAAAATATCTCCCTCATTTCTCAATGAAATTCAGAATCAGAGGAAGAAGTTGTAGTTTTTCTCCTCAAGAATAGGATCTCAGATCCACATTCTTGGTGGATTGATTGAGAATAAGACTTCTATAAATGCATTGTAATCAAGGAATCAAATGGGAAGAGTTTTATGAAATAATATAGTTCAGTATTTTAGTTTTCATTCCTTAGCTTATTTTTCCCACAATCTTTCAATTCCCAGTTATTTACTTTTCCAGCAAGTGTGGTTATTTTCAGCAAGCCAGAATAGTTTCCTTTATTGCAAGTGTGTTTATTTCTAGCAAGTGTGTTTATTTTCCAGCAAGTTAGAATAGTTTCTTTCAATTCTGTGTGTGGAAAAAGAATGTCATGCAAATGATTTCTTCTCCCTCTTGCATATCATCATGGACACTGCTCTGGTTTGACATTTTTAATTAAATGATGAGGACTGCAGCGACCCTCATCATTTTTGGTGCCGTTGCCAGGGATAGGTGTCATTAGAAAGTTTCTTTTGATCTGGTGACAGTAGGTCAAAAGAGAAAATTGGTTTGGCAAGTCTTTTTTAGGTTTATTATGTTAGAAACTCCCCCCCAAAACAACAGATCCAAAGGAAGAGGTTCTTGCATGCAAAGGTGACAGCGCTTGTGTAATCTCCTCAACTAGAGGACCATGACTTCAAGCCCCAAAAAGAAAAGGATTATTATTTGGACACCTTCAAAGTCCAAGGAGGGCTGCCCAATCAGATATTTGAAGGATAAGGAGTTGCATCTAGTCATGCATGCAACAGAATGTAAGAAAGGATTGCAAGATCTTTTCAATCAGCGCATGCATCTACTCAAATCATATATTATGGAGAAGGATACCATTTCAAATAAAGGTGAAGCATTAGAGTTCAAATATTCAGTTATCTTCTCATGGTTTTCCTCTTCTTTCAAAAAGTTGAATGCATGGATCCATCTTTTGAGAAAATGATGTTATTTTCTACAACCAGTTAATGGTTTTGTGTAACCTATCTCTACATCAATAAGTAGAGTAGGATAGAGTAGGTTTCTTTTCTACAAATAAGTGCTTAGCATATGTTATTCCTTCTTCCAAAGTTGAACATGCATTTCTCTATAAAAAAATGTTGCTCCCAAGAACTCTTGCAGATTTATTTTGGCATTTGATGGCATTCTGGTCTCTCCATAGCTTCACATGGGCTCTATTTCCAGTATTAGAACATTTTGGATCTCTCTAGAGCCGCTGAGAAAAAAAAATAGTTAGCTCTGGATAGCTCCAAATTAGCTCAAGAGAGCTCCAGATTAACTCTGGAGGACTCTAGAGTAACTAAAAAATGACCATGGGGGGAAAGACAGCTAACTCTAGATAGCTCTAGAGTAACTCAGAGCATCTCCAATGCACCTCTCAGAAAAATCTCTAGAGAAAATGCAATAAAGGTGAAGAGATTGGCTCCAAAAGCTCACAATGAGTTGCAGGAGGACCTGCGACATTTTAGGTGTGGGGGAGATGATGAGACAATAAATTGTCTCATCTATTATCTAAATAAAAGCATATATTTTGCTTAATTAATGTCATTGCATGTCTTAATGATATTGCATTTTTTCCTTGTAATAAACAATTAGAGGATTGGAGAATAAATTCTGCCAAATTGAAGTGCCAGAAAACTTCCTAAAAAGAAGCACGAAAAGAGGAAGTTAAAAATGCATTCATAGTAAAACAATGATATCTCCCTCATTTCTTAATGAAATTTATAATTTCAAAATGATCTGGAAAGCTAGGAACGAGAAGAACAAAACCCAGAAACTGTTTGAAGAGATTCATCAAAATACACAAGACGTTTGCGACTGAAGTTGACTAAAATAAAAGTGGCGTGAAAAAAGGCAACGAAATCAGAGGAAGAAGTTGTAGTTTTTCTCCTCAAGAATATGATCTTAGATCCACATTCTTGGTGGATTGATTGAGAATAAGACTTCTATAAATGCATTGTAATCAAGGAATCAAATGGGAAGAGTTTTATGAAATAATATAGTTCAGTTTTTTAGTTTTCATTCCTTAGCTTATTTTTCCAGCAATCTTTCAATTCCTAGTTATTTACTTTTCCAGCAAGTGTGGTTATTTTCAGCAAGCTAGAATAGTTTCCTTTACTGCGAGTGTGTTTATTTTCCACCAAGATAGAATAGTTTCTTTCAATTCTGTGTGTGGAAAAAGAATGTTATGCAAATGATTTCTTCTCCCTCTTGCATATCGCCATGGACACCACTTTGGTTTGAAATTTTTAATTAAATGATGAGGAGTGCAGTGACCCTCATCATCACTCACCTCTACCCCATAAGTGGGGTATTGAATAGCCTCGTTAGTGTATGCCTATTGAACAAGCTTGTTACTGGAGTTAGGTGCAGGTTGGGCAGGTATTTGCGGGGCTCTTGGTGGCTGAGTTGTAGGACTAGATGAATTTGGCATAATGGCTTATTATTGAGGATGAGGAGGTAGTAAGGGTTGTGAGTAATTCATGTTTTAGTTTTTCGATTGCTATCCTTTTTTCCATTGTGGTTGCCATTGGTTTTGTTGTATTAGCCATTGAGGGTTGTAGTTAGATCCTTCGAAGTTTTGTTGGGGCCATACAAGGGGTTGCTACTGATTCTAGTTTGGCTAAGGATTTTGCCATTGTTGAGGGTTTTGCCATTGGTTTTGATTAATTGGCCAAGGCTAAGAGTTCCAACCAGAGAAATTTTGATGACCTATAGGAAATGAAAAAGTTAAAGGATCTTGTGGCATACCTTGTCTTTGCTGCCATAGTTTCCTTTGTGCAACATAGTATGGCTGGCCATCTTCACCTTCAACAAGTTGAAAGTGAGGTTTCTTTGACTTATCTTCTATAATATTGGCCACTCTTCTGCATTTTCAATTAGCTTTTCTTTGTCAACAATTTGGACAGTATTCAGTGAGTGTTGAATCAACCTCCTCCTACTTCTCTTCAAGTGTAGAGTATCCAGTTGAGTGGCTTGATGACTTATGATATCTTCTTTCATGTTGGTCAAAATATTGCTTAATTCCACCCTTGAAACTGAATTAGATACCTTGCCAATGGTAGACGCTCTCTCTCCCCTTGTCCTCTTGGTGAAAGTCCTTGAGTAATTTCTGCAAACCTTGCAGACATCCTCAAAGGGCAATTGAGATATATCTCCTACTCCCATAAGATTGAGGGCATCCATGCAGTCTTCATTAACTCTTCTCAAGAATGCAAGCTTCAAAGATTCATCTAAGAGTCTATTCTATGGATTTTTCTTGAGACAGAACTGGAATCTCTCCACATAATCTTCCAATGGCTCATCTTCTTTCTGAGTCATTCTGAAGATGTCATCTCTTCTTCTGTTAACCCCTCTACAATAGTCTTGGTATTTCTCTAAGAAATTTGTCTTCATTGTATCCCAATATGGGATAGCATCCCTTCCTAGTCACATGAACGATCTTAAAGCAGCATCCTTCAATGTGGTAGGGAATAGCTTGAGCCTATGAGGATCAGTGTTGTAGTCATAACTCCTACACAGGACATCAAATGCAAATAGTAATGTGTCTAGATCTTCAGTCACCAAGCCATAGAAGACAGGTAATGTTGAAGGCAGTATATTTTTTAGAGTAGCAACCCTTTCTTGGTTGGTGATAGGAAATTCAAACGTCACCTATCCTGGTGGATCATCCATTGCATCAGCCATGGTGAGGAAAGTTCTTTCTGTATTAGCAGTAGATATTGGTGAGAGGGAAGATTATTCTTCGGTAATACCCTTGCTCCGATAACTATAGTCACCAATATTTACTGTAGCTTGTTGGGTTGATGGAAGGAACCTTCCAAAAGTGTCTCTCTGCCTCCACATACAATGTATATAACTTTGTATGGATCTTGCACAATGTTAGTAACCTTTCTGGTAGTTGGTGAGGTAGAACCTAAGTACCCTATCCTTTTGGAAGAAAAATGTAACTAAGAAAGCTAAAAACTAATAGGGACTAATCTCTGAAAGTAGCACCATCTCTAGCAACGATGCCAAAAATGTAGTATCTTTACAATGCTATGTAAACTTGGTAGTAATCACTCAATTCAAATGAATTTCCTATTGAACAATCCACTATAACTTCTTGAAAAGACCTCATCAAATTATCAACCAAGGCTTGTAGACTTGTGATGGTACTTGCATTGTATGTGTAGAGTGTCAAAACTCTACATTTTGTTTTAGTCGTGCTGAGTTTGTGGGTCTCTTTTGTTTCTATATATGTTTCAAAGTGTTCACTATGCAGGTTGCTAATACTCTCTGCGGAAGCCGCCAAGTGTCAAGCCTCAGTTAAAGCCACGGTATTTGTTTTAAATTTTAGCTTTTGCACAGAGCTCACCACGTGGCAAATTGTTTAAATGTTTCAAGTTTCAGCTTTTGTGTGGGTGTTGCCACATGTAGTATGTGGAGGCAATCCCTAAAGTTTCTATGTCTGCAGAAGGTGTCGTGTGTCTTTTTGCTTTGTTACGGAGGGTGCCATGTGTTCTTTCTGTATCATGTTATCACCGATAATGAAAGATGGTGGGCCATAGTGATGTTAAGTTTCAAGCTAGTGGAGAATGCCACGTGGTGGACGCGGAGATAAAGTTGTTTTGTTTATGACCCTTTTCCGGTGAGAAACTTAGAGTTTCTAAAGTGATGCAGAACCCACCAAGTGTCAGCTTCCACGGGAGTTTCCAATGTTTCATAGTGTTTCAAGTAGCAATACGGGTGCCACCACATATTAGCTAGCAAGCGCGCGGAAGATGCCACCTGTCCCAGTTTTCTCCTTTGAAGTTAGTGAGTGCTGAAGCTGTGGGTCCCATTATTAATATGTTTATTTTTAAAACTGATGCGGGTTGCGACAGTTGTCACCAGCGGAGTTCACTTGAGCATAAAGACACAGTTTTGAGGGCTTTGCGGAAGAAGACATGTAGGTGTTTTTGAAGGTTGCGGAATGTGACAAGTGTCATTTTCCTGTTCATTCCTGAGAGACAAAGGAGTTTCTCGTTTTACTGCAGATGCTGCCATCTATCATGCATGTTTCAAATTTCAAGTACGCGGGTCTCACCATGTGTCTGTCCCTTAATGGAAGGAGTTGTGCCACATATTTTACCTCAACCAATGAGCTTGTAGGAAGGAAAAAACTGTGCAGATTTGAAGAATTGTAACCACCAGAGACTTCCAGTTATCTTCAGTTCCGTTGGGCCGTTGAGATTCGATTGTTGCAGATAATCTAGAGTCAGATCTTAGGCTATAAATATGTAACATTTGTAATAGATCGACAGTTTTTAAACATAGAGAGAATACAGATAGAGATATTTTTTGTCAAAGAATCTAACAGAGAAGTTGGATACTTTTGCTGTGACCAATTGATATCATTTTGCCTTTATTTTGTTATTCTTGATTAGAGAGTTAATGTACCTGTGCATGTATCTGTGCCTTTTATATTACTGGAAAGTTAATGAGAAGAACTTAGTTCTGTGCCTTTTATATTACTGGAAAGTTAATGAGAAGAACTTAGTTCTGTGCCTTGGTTGATATTATCTGTGTCATTGCAAAGTGTTTGATTGTGAGCCTTTGATTATATTCATTGCATCTGTTTATGTTAATCATGCAGTATCTACTCTTTAATATAACTGAATTTTGAGGATAGTTTCACTATGCTTAATTTGAAGGAAATACTTTTACTTAGGTGCATCGCCATAGATAGATTTGCTTAATTGTATCTTTAATCCTATTAGTTTCTTACCCTTTTCCTCAAAACCCATTTAAGATAGAGAAGAGCTAACTTCTTTAAAATATGGAGGTTGTTTCAGGTAGCAAGTCCCACATTCTTGAAACTTCCCATGTTGGTGTTAGAACCTGCGCAATTTTATACATCAACAGTTTTTGGCACGCCCGGTGGGACTCTTGAAGTTTTTGTCAAGATCGTATGAGCCAGAGAGCAATAAGGAGCCAGAGCTGTGGACCTACAACAAGAGCTCAGTCTACTGCTAATCCAGGGATTCTTTTGCCACCGTTACTAGCTACTCCAAGGAGAAGAGTGGATTAGTTTGCAGTAGCACAAAGAATAAATATGGGAGCACCTGTAGCCCCAAGGAACTATGCAAATTGGAACATCGGCAGTCCTCTAATTCTCCCAGTACCACCAGCAACTTGGGATGCTATTCTAGCTAATGCTCTGAAGGCTCTGCCTAAGTTCAGTGGGGAAGATTTCAAGACACCTGAAGAACATCTACAAGATGTATTTGATGTATGTGCAGTACATGTTATCACTCAACAGAATGTGGCCATAAGATTGTTAGCAGTCTCTTTTAAAATAAAGGCTCTGGACTGGTATAGATCTCTTACTCCAAACACAATATCCACATGGGATCAGCTTGGTGACACTTTCTTTGCAAGATTTAAGGAAAAGGGTGATAAATCTTCTTTGCTGGAACAATTGATTACTATCAAAAGAGCACCACAGGAGGCCATGACTGATTTCAACTCAAGATTTCAAAAGACTTGGGATAGAATTCCTGCTACAACAAGACCATTATCAGGTATGGCTATTGTGTTCTACCTCAAAGCTTTAAACTTAGATATATCAGTGATGATTCAGTCCCTTGGAGGTCAGACACTACCAGAAGCATATGAGTTGGCAGTCAAGGCTAAAAATAACTTGATAGATGCTGGAAAATTGCCCCCAAGGCCTCCTGTGCCCATGTTCCCAGAAATTACCTTACCTTTGCCACAAGAGTTTCCTAATCCTACAGCTCCACCTGTGTCTATGTATTCATTTCCTCAACAACCTGCTAAGGCAACCACCTCTGCCCAACCATCTGAAATGGATGATGTCAAGAACATTTTAAGAACCTTCTCAAATGAGATAATTAATCTAAAGAGACAACAAAATCCCTATCCAAAGCCTCCTTATCAAAGTTATGAAGGAACTAAACCTCCCTTTCAACCAAATCAATATCAAGGCCCTCAAAGGCAAACTAATCCTCAACCTTCAAACCAACTAGTTTCAGTCCCTACACCTCTACAAACTGTTCCTCCTAATCCCAACAGGGAAATTGTTCTATGGCAAAATAACTTAGTAGATGGCACAGATGCTTGGTGCTTTCCCTGCAACAATGCTCATATGCCCAGAGACTGTCCCAGAGGAAATTTGTAGCAAAAGATAGCACAACAGAGAGGGTTAGAAGGACAATTTTCAACTTCTAATGCTCCACCATACTAGTCCCCTGGTGTTCAAAACGCAGTCATGATGGCCTAGATGCAAGGGATGTCCATACAACAGGAAGAGGAAATAGCTCCTGAGCATGCTTTATTTTCATGGATTGAAGAGGAAGATTCAGTGTTCTTGAATGAAGCATCTACTTCCAGGAAACCATTGGTGCAATCAGACTACTATACTAGAGCAAAAAGGAGAATGATGGAGCAACCTGAAGTCACTAATAATGAGATCATGGGAGCTCCTCTATTTCAAAGTCATCAGAACACAGTCTCTAGACAAGAAATGCCTCAGCCTGTGCAGAATCAAGTAGCCTCAGGACAAGTTCTAGAAAAGACAAGGTACCCTTATTACTCAAAGACCCAAGCATTAGGACTTGTGAATGTGGTGGACCAACTAAAAAGAACTCCAACACATGTATCAATATGGGATATGTTAGCTATCCCTAAGCAGAAGACACTGTTGTAGGAGGCTCTGCAAGGCCAAGAAGCCCCTAAACACATTGGTAATAAAGAAGGAGCTATTGATAAAGGGAAGCTTTAGCTCAAACATATTGTACCTTTGCAGACAACATCCCTGTTAAACAATGCACCTGAGGTAGGTAAATCTAAACCAGATCCCTTTTATTTGACTCTAATAGTTGGGAATAAATTACTGCATAATGCAATGATAGACTCTGGGGCTAGTACTACAGTAATGCCAAAGCAAATAGAAGATGCTTTGAAGATAAAGTATGAGCCACTTACAAGAGGGGTCATGCAGTTGGATGGGAAATCTGTGCAAACAATAGGGAAAATTAAACAACTTCCATTGCAACTATATAATTGCCCTAATATAATTGTAAATCAAGATGTGGTAGTCATAGATATCCCCCCTGTATTTGGCCTATGCTTATCCAGAGATTTCACAACCAAGATAGGAGGTTACATGTCACTAGATTGGTCACACCTCATCTTGAGAACCAAATATGGGACAAAGATGAAAATACTATCAGAACCATTATCTAAAGACCATATCACAAATGAACCAACCCCAAAATTAGAAGCAGCCCATTCTATGCTGAATAAGGAGGAGAGAATCTTTGTTGAAGAGTTAGGTGACTGGACTGAACATGACCAACAGGAAGAAGAGAATAATCAGTTATTGACTACAATGCAGAGTGATCCTTATGGAAATTATGACTCTACAGGTCTAGGCACTTATGTCATTTTTGAAGAAGACCAAGAAATCCCTAATGTTTTAAGGAAAAAAGTATCACCCAGTCATGAATCTGAAAGAAACTCAGAAATCTGGACCCTCAATTTTGATGGGGCTAGGAGTAAAAATGATGTTGGAGCAGGAATTTGCCTTATTGCCCCAAATGGTGGGAAAATTCTAAGAGCCATTCGCTTTTAGTTTGCCTGTACTAATAATGATGCTAAGTATGAATCCTTGGTGCATGGACTCATGTTGGCAAAGAAAAAAAGAGTAAAGAATCTAATAGTAAGAGGAGATTCAGAACTACTGGTGAAACAAATCAGAGAAAAGGCCATAGCCAAAAATGTAAGAATGAGATCCTATAGGCACAGAATTTGGGACCTAATAGATGATTTTGAGGCTTTTAATATTGAAGTGGTTCCCAGAGCCCAAAACTTTGAAGCAGATAGAATAGCATAGATTGGTTCATAGTTTGATCCAACAACTGATCTATTAGTCAACAATGAGTTAGTCAAACTTATAGTGAGACCAACTATTCCAGATAATGACCAAAATTGGCAAGTTTTTGATAATGATTTCCAAGTACTCTCATTCTTACAACAATCAGGTGAGTTCGCTGATCAGTTACATCCCAAAATTGAAGAAGCTTATGGTGACCAAATTATCCAGTTGAAGTCAAATAAACTCCCTAAAGGGCTAATTACTCTAGAAAATTTGTTTGACCTAGAAGATGCAAGCTTGGAGACGAGGAGGTTTCAAGCAAATAGGGAAGATTATTATGAGATTCAAGTTAGTGAAGGAAGAAATTTGAAGGTTGGCAATTCTACAACCCAAGAAGAAAGGGAAAGGCTGATTGATTTGTGTGAAAAATATGATAGGGTGATTGCTTGGACCTATGAAGACCTCCATGGCTATAATAGAGATGTCATCCAGCACACCATAGAGCTTACTGAAGGATCTAAACCAGTCAAACAGAAGCAAAGGCCAGTGAATCCTAGAATTGAACCTTTAATGGCGGATGAGCTGGAAAAGCTCCTAGAATCCAAGATTATTTTTCCAAATAAGCATTCAACCTGGGTATCAAACTTAGTGCCTATAAGAAAAAAGAATGGTGACATAAGACTCTGTGTAGATTTCAGAGATTTGAATAGAGCATCTTTGAAATACCATTATCCCCTGCCCTTTATGGAACAAATTTTACAGACTGTGGCTGGATCAGAGAGTTTTTCCTTGCCGGATGGCTTCTCTGGATACAATCAGATTTGGTTGGCTGATGAAGACCAACATAAAACTACATTCACTACAAAGTGGGGAACATTTGCATATGCTAAAATGCCTTTTGGCCTTTCAAATGCTGGAGCTACTTTTCAGCGTGCAATGGCTATGGCATTTGGGGAACTTATAAATAAAATTATTCTGATCTACTTAGATGACCTCACTATTTTTTCTAAAAATGTTGTAGATCATTTTGACCATTTAGAGGTTGTTTTTAAGAAATACCAAGAGTTTGGAATATCTCTGAATCCTAAGAAATGTATCTTTGCAGTAACTCAGGGTAAACTTCTAGGGCATATAGTGTCAAAGGAAGGGGTCTCTATTGATCCAGGAAGAGTCACTGCCATAATGAACCTATCTCTACTAGTCAATAAGAAAGCAGTTCAATCCTTTCTTGGGAAGATCAACTTTGTTATCCGATTCATATATGATTTTGCAGGTCTAATTAGACCAATGACACTATTACTTAAAAAGGATCTAGTTTTCAAATGGACTGCAGAAGGTAGGCAGGCTTTTGAAGAAGTCAAGAGAGCCATTTCATCAGCCCTAGTACTCAGAAACCCAGACTTTTCTAAATCTTTCATAATGTATGTGTATGGGGGAGAATTCAATATTACTGCTGTTTTAACTCAGAAAGATGATCAGTAAGAAGGAGAACACCCAATAGCCTTTTTCTCCAGAACTCTTAGAGAATATGAGGCTAGATATAATTTTGTGGAGAAGCAGGCATATGCCATGGTAAAATCTCTTAAAAAATTTAGACATATGGTAACAGGAAACAAAATCCTGATACTTGTGGCTCATCCTAGTGTAAGAGAATATATTATGGAGGGTGAGATCACTGAGAAAAGGGCCAATTGGATAACAAAGATATTGGAATATGATGTAGAAGTAAGACCCACCAAGTTAGTCAGAGGCAAAGGATTGTGCCAATATATGACTCAAGACATGGAGAGGATAATGACTGAAGAAACAAAAAGTGAAAATGTATTGAAAATCCAAGAGATTGACCAAGACTCCTGGGTCAAAAACAGAATACAATTTATGAAGCATGGGATTTTCCCAAATGAGCTCTCCCATGATAAGAGAAGATACTATAGGCAATAAGGGGCCCATTTTATACTAATTGACCATATTTTATTCAGGAGAAATGTTGATGGTATACTTCTAAGATGTATAGAGAAGGATGAAGCTCAGAGAATACTACATGAATTACACCATGGAGCCTCAGGAGTACACTTTTCAGCAAGGACCACTACAATCAAAATAACCCAAGCAGGATATTTTTGGCCCACTCTATTTACAGATTACTATCAACTGGTCAAAGAATGCCAGGCTTGTTACTTTTATACTGGAAAAAGGAGAAATGCAACAATGCCTCTAAGCCCCATAGTTGTGGATGAACCCTTTGCTCAATGGGGTTTGGATTTTATTGGAATGATTAATCCAGTGTCAAGTATGGGACACAAATGGATCCTCACAGCCACAGATTACTTTACCAGATGGAGTGAAGCAGTACCACTCAAAGAGGCAACAGAAAAGGTCATATTAGACTTTCTAGAAGGCATAACTACTCGGTTTGGTCCTCCTCGTACCATTATATCAGATAATGCTAAAGCATTTTTGGGAACCAAGATATTTGAGTTTGTATTAAGGAATGGCATTTATTTGAAGACTTCTTTAAATTATTACCCTCAAGGTAATGGTTTGGCAGAGTCCACTAACAAGAACTTGATCAGACTCATTAAGAGGATAGGGAGCAATTATCACAGAGGCATAAACTACTTAACACAACACTGTGGGCTGACAGGATCACACCAAAGCAAGTGACTAAAATGTCTCCCTACGAATTAGTTTATGGTAAACCAACAGTAATGCCACTAAGCTTAGAGATCCCTGCTTTGCAATTGCTGAAACAGATAGAGATTGAAGAAAATGGCCCCATGCAAGTCAGACTGGCTGAGCTGTTGGAAGTGCAAGAGAAAAGGGAGAAGCCACATGAGTAGCTAATGAAACATCAGAAAATGGTAAAAGATTGTTTTGATAAGAGGACTTCCAATCTCATCTTTGAGGTTGGCGCTCTAGTATTGAAATGGGATGAAAGAGTTGCTAAGCCAAGTTGACATAGCAAATTTGAATCCTTATGGACAGGTCCCTATAAGATTTGTTCCTGTAAGCAACAAAATTCATTTGAACTGGAGACCATGGATGGGGAACCTAAAGAGATTCCTGTAAATGGGATCTATTTGAAACATTTCAATTAAGCAGGGGCTCTTATGTATCATAGTTAGTTTCTTTCCTTTTCTTGCTTTCCTGTTTTCCCACTTCCTTGTTCCAGCTTTCCCTTTCAATAAGTGTTCGGTGAACATGTGTCTGCAGCACAAAGCCCCTTCTCTTTTGATCTTACATTCATTAAGGTTGTTTGACAATCCCCAAATTCCTCGGAAGTACACACTTTTCAGAAAAGATAAGCCACTCTCGTAACATATCTGACACTCCGTTCCATGCAGATTTCAAACAGATACACTAGCTATTTCATGGCATTAATGCCATTAATAAGATAAGATGTGTCATTGATTACCTTCATAAGCCCCAATGAATTAGTATTAAATCCTAATTGTAGCTCTCATTTGTTTCTATCTCTCTGCTTTGAATCACTGTTGCCTTCAATTTCTGTCCCTAGCAAACACCTTTTAGCTAAGTGCCACTCTTATTACATAGTTTCATTCTTTCCTATGTCAAAGCTTACCGCATTCTCCCCATAGATACAGAGATGTTTGAAACACAGTCTCCTCAGGAGGGACTGGGAATTTATGAGTCGATTGATAAGCTGTTGAGCAGCAAATCATATGCTTCAGTGCCCGTGCAACCAAGGAGATCCTACCCAAGAACAAGGGTCCCTGGGGTAGGATATTCTGTCGACTCAGCAAAGGTAAAAGATTATGCAGATGGCATTTTTGATATGACCCTTCAAAAGAATACCAAGACTCTCAGGGAGGGAGCACATCAGAGGTGTATTCTCAAAGCAAAGAATGGGCAGTCTGAAACTTTTGGTATGAGAATATGGACCTCACGATTGGCACAGTTCCTAGTTCCAAGTGTACACCTGTGTCTCAAGATGATTGAGTTCTGTGGAGAGCTGTTTCATGCACCATCGAATACCATACAATAGGGGCCTTTCATGGTACATATTACGCCCAAGGCCATAAGAGATATGCTGGCTCTGCAACATGATAGAACAACCACATTCCCAACTATTGTTAAAATGCAAAATACATGGGCCAATGTAATCAACAAAGTCAGGTTCCTCAATTCAGAGATGCAATTTGGAGATGATGACACCCATATGCCCACACTACCCACAGGGAGGGCACAATTCAGTCAAAATGTTCAAGAGGCACTGTCAATGATAGCCTTCATTTTTGGGATGAGAGAGGACAACACAGTCCATGACTGGCAAATAGCTATCATTTTCAGATTGAAAACTGTGGACAAATCATAGGAGTACCATCTAGATTTCTCAGAGTAAATTGCTAACTCCATGGTTGATCAACTCGTGAATTTCAAGTCTAAACAAGTTTTCAGGTATTCTGCTTTTCTATTCCACCTCATGTCATATCAGAACCATAATCGTTTCGCACAACATATGCAATTAAACATGTATGACCCAGATTTTGGCCAAAACAAAACTATCCCTGTGTTCGCAAGGACACATGTATTATCTAAATCCTCTGACCCATATGAGTTTTGGAAACTTTTTGTGGCTCCTGCTTTTTGCCAATTGAGCCTTGAGCCTGTAGAGCATAGATTGACACAAGGAATAAGGGGATTTATGACCAACTACCCAATTCCTTGTGATTATTTCTTTGGGGCACATAAAACAATAATCAGAGTCCATGGTTTCAATGAGGAGCCTATGTTGTTGCCTAAAATATTGACCCCTAGGGTCGTATTCTTAGAAGTGACCCAACAGGTGTCTGTGGTTGATAATGAGTTTAGCCATAAGAAAAAGAAAAAGAAGATGTATGATATCCCATGGTTTAGGAAAAATATGTCGCTTGAGGTTAGAGAGGTAGAACACCTTTTGCTAAGAAAGCTAGCTACCCTGGGTTTCTTCATCATTGAAGATAAATGGAAGTATGACCCAGACAGTTTTCTGGACTCCTAGATTAGGAATAACAAAGTCCGTGCTAAAATGGTACATGAGGGTCGGCCATTCTGGGAAGATAGAAGGAATCCTAAAGAAGACAACCCAGACCTATATGTTGGACTAGCTAATTTGCCCTATGAAGGGCCTAGGCCATGGGAAAACTTTTATGTTAAAGAAAAGGTTTATGACCCTAAAATAAAGATGACTACTGGTTTGAGGAAATCATTGAAGGCCCAAGATTGGAAACCAGAGAAGATTGAAGCCTATTGGAAATATAGGCAAGAAATTTCAGAGTTAACACATTCTTTTGGAAATATTGACACAAATGAGAAATGGGAATCAATTTGGGATGAGTGGCACCCCTCCCCAGTCTCTAGCCCAGAAACTAGTAAAATTTAGAGGAAGGAAGAAGAGTCAAAGGAGGAAGCAAAATCACCCCACACAATGCAAGAGACAGGACATGCTTCTATTGCTCCTGCATCCTCATGGCCCCAATCCCTCAGCACACTAGAAAAGCAGAAAGGTGTGGTCTCATCACCAACTATAGGGGTTCAAGAAACTTCAGCATCTGGAGGTCCCAGATTTGTTCCTTTGCAACCACCAGTGGTGGTAAATGTGGAAGAGAAAGAAACAGAGGAAGAAACTAGAGAGAGACCTAGGAAACATAGGAAACTGCACCTGCAAGAGGAGTCAGAGGAAGAAATTGAGCCACAACAACAACAACTGCCAATCACCTCTTCAGTCGCTCAGGTAAGTGTTTCTTCTCCCTTTTCTTCTCTATCTCTTTCTTCTACTTTAGGAGTGGCAATCCCAATTAGCCAAGCATTTATACCCCCTGCCACTTTTGCTGTGCTTTCATCAACCCTTGTCCCAATTGCCAGTTCACAAGCCATGTCTTCACAGGCCATTTCATTACCATTATTTTCCCCATATGTGCCAAAAAGAACCCCTCCTCAAGTTTCTCCTAGCCAATAATTATTGGTTTTTCCCTATGGCCTACCTCAAGGCCATCCCTTTGTTGGAGGATACATTGCTTCACCTCCTACATTCCAAGCCCAAGCAGACACAACAAAAAGGGCTAGGGAGGCTAGAATGGACAAGAAGAGGAAGAAGGAAAATAAGAGCCCTGTTGTGCCACATATGAGGTCACTTTTTTACCCCATTCAACAATAACTAACAGTCACACATTTATCTCCAAATGTGGTGAAACCTAATGAACAGATGCAGCCCCAAGACTATTCAATGAATGCTGTAGCTATGGATATGTCTCTTTTCAGGCCACAAGACAGGGTTGAGCTACTAAATGAGACTACAACTGTTGTTGCAACTGACTATCTGAAAGTGTCCAAGAGGTTGCAGAAAGTAGAGAATGATTTAGCTCAGAAGAAGGTGAATAGTAGCAACCTAGCTGGGGAAGTTCAATCCAAGAAGAATGAGATTGAAAGTATGAACAAACAGTTGCAAAATACTGTTTCTTGTCAGATACATCAGGCTACACAGGCCCATAATGCTTCTCTTAAGTCTGAGCTAGCACAAGAAAAGGCTACAGTGACTGTTCTGAGACAAGAGAAAGCTACTATTTAGAAGAAATATCAAGAGAAGTTGCAACAGGCAACACAATTTCAATAGAGGTTGTTGAGTGAGCAGAATGCTAATGGTGCAATTCAAGCACAACTCTTGGCAGAGCAACAAAGAACAAAACAACTAACAATTGAGTTAGCTAATAGGCCACAGAATACTGGAGTTTTGAATTTGGTGAAAGAGCTCTATGTTTCAGTATGGAAAAGAATCTCTGAGGAGATTATTCAGCTAAGACCATCTTTAACATTTTTGTTAAATGCTCAACAGCTATGTGAGAAGGTTGAAACCTCAGTACAGGCCACTTTGTCTACTGTTTCATTGAGGGTTTCTGACTCTCAGTTTTTATTGAAGAAATTATATGATACAATAGATGAGACTCTGTCAGCAGCAGGTATCAATGATAGAATGGTCGCTGCTAAAAAGGTCAATGAGGTTCTGAGTTGTAACTCTGCAGCTACAAATTGCCAAGAACTCCTGAATACAGTGAAAGAAGGAGTGAAGGACATGAAGAAACATATAGAGGATCTGGTGCAACTGGGGCTTCCTTCACCATTCCCAGATGATAACACAGTATTAATGGTTGATGACATCAAGGCCCTGCTCTTAACCAGGCAAAATGATGAAACAATTTTTTAGGGTTTGAGTGATTCTTCATCAGTCAAAGAAGTGGAAGCTATGTTGATACCTATGTCTCAGATGGAGTTTCAGTTAAAAGTTGTGGTCCAGATTTTGCAAACATTTTCCCACAAGGATGTAATTAATCTTGATTTTGCCTTTCAAGATTTACAGAGTAGACAAGGACTCTCTGATTTTGAATGGTCTATTTATCAGACGGCATTGCAGAATTTGTTACTTTGTGTTTGTATTTTCAAATACATATATTTTTGCTAGTTATGGGGTCTCTCCGAGTAGGCTCAGAGGTCCTATTGGTCGCCAAGAACTGTAGAGTGTCAAAAATCTACATTTTGTTTCAGTCATGCCGAGTTTGCGGGTCTCTTCTATTTCTATATATGTTTCAAAGTGTTCACTATGCGGGTTGCTAATACTCTCTACGGAAGCCGCCAAGTGTCAAGCCTTAGTTAAATCTATGGTATTTGTTTTAAATTTTAGCTTTTGCGCGGAGCTCGCCACGTGGTAAATTGTTTAAATGTTTCAAGTTTCAGCTTTTGTGCGGGTGTTGCCACGTGTAGTATGCGGAGGCAGTCCCTAAAGTTTCTATGTGTCTGCAGAAGGTGTCGTGTGTCTTTTTGCTTTGTTGCGGAGGGTGCCGCGTGTTCTTTCTATATCATGTTATCACTGGTAATGAAAGATGGTGGGCCACAGTGATGTTAAGTTTCAAGCCAACAGAGAACGCCACGTGGTGGACGCGGAGGTAAAGTTGTTTTGTTTATGACCCTTTTCCGGTGAGAAACTTAGAGTTTCTAAAGTGATGTAGAACCTGCCAAGTGTCATCTTCTGCGGGAGTTTCCAATGTTTCATAGTGTTTCAAGCAGCAATGCGGGTGCCGCCACATATTAGCTAGCAAGCACGCGGAAAATACCACCTGTCCTAGTTTTCTCCTTTGAAGTTAGTGAGCGCTGAAGCTATGTGATGCAGAGCCAAACACCTTAGCCTGCATTACCCTTTGTTTGTCTCTCTTTACCTGCTTATCAACAATATTATGCATCATCGACCAACCAAACACCATTTCACACCGAAGTCCTTCCTCTTACCGATGTGTCTCTGACACCCCATCGATATGACTTCTTCCATTGGCCACCCTTCCTTTTATCTTCCCGACGTACTGATCAAACCCTTTGAACCTACTGTTGTTGAACTGCTGAACCATCTGAGCCGTTGAACCACTTAGATCGGTTGAACCTGTTGAACACGGCGAGCCTGTTGAACCAAATGAACCGATGAACCCGTGAGCCCGTTGAACCAAAAGAACAGTTCAACCATCGGTCAGACACACTACTGTTGACAGACTTAAAAGATTTTTCGTTGACGCATTTGGTTACTATGATGAACCTTCTCTCTTTTGATTTTGTTGAACCTTTCGCTATGACATATAGTTATCAGCCCGGCTTTGATCTAGACCCCCGACATCACATCTCATGCCGATAGGCTTAATAATACACTTCACCTTCGGTAAGACTTTATACTGTCAGCTCGAGCCAACTGAGCACGCCCGATGGCTCTTGTCACCCCGATGCCTTCTACTTTGCGCATACAATCTTTGACATATAATTGCAGGATACACACGAAATGAACTCGACATATGTGTATATCCAGTGAACCTGCATGAATCTTACACTGATTTAAACCTCTACAAATCCTGCAACTACACAGATCTATTACTTCACCAACCTAGCACATGATGGTGCTAGGATCTCTCAGAGCATACTATACGCGATCTTGCAAACACAAACGAACAAAACAAAAAGCACAAAAATGAACTGTATAGCCATTCCACTGATTTCAAAGAAATCTAACCAGTGGAATGGATTAGGAATCCATCTCGGCCACAAATCAACAATAAATCGATTGCACAGAGGAGGCCGAATAGAAAGATACACAAAATAAGACTTTATTTATTATGCCTTTCAGAAACAAAAACACAGATACTCTGTTTCTTAATTGCAAATCACTCTGATCTCAAATCTCTATTACTACTCAGCTACTACTACTCAACTTCTCTCACATTTGATGATCTCTGGGGTATTTATCTACTTGCTCTTAGTAGTACTGAATTGACTCCAAGCGGCTGGGAGATAAATCCAAGCGGCTGGGAGAACACAACTGACTAACTACCTAACAACTTCCTAACTGTCTAACAACCTTTGCGATTACAGATTTGCCAAATGTCCTTGGAACTTACAACATAAACCTAGTTACAAACTACAATGACATGCATTGGTCAAACAAACCTTATTACATGAATGGTCTTATAGGACCTTATTGAAAACAACAAAATGAACATAAAATAGTTAATTGCCTTGTGTTAGGTGCTCTTGCACCATACTCCCAGGGTTGAAAAGAACTCAAGTCCCTTGAGAAACTAGGTCTGAAATGGTAACCCCATGCTTGATGATGTCTTCTTCATTCATCCAGGTAGCATCCTCATCAGGCAAACCACGCCATTTGACCAGATACTGTTTGTAGGTTTTATGTCTTGTCTGCTTCTGAACTTTGGTATCCAAAATACATTCCAACTGAACTGGCTGGTTGGGTAGGAGATCAGAAATCCACTCTGCATCCCCTACTTCTGTCACATTGGAACCATCAACATTGTCTCCTCTGAATGGAAACAGATCAGAAACATTGAAAATGAGTGATATTGCTAAACCTGGAGGAAGTTCAATTTCATATGCATTAGGCCCAAACTTGTGAACAATCTTGTATGGACCTATCTTCTTCATGAGAAGCTTCGTAGGCTTCCCCTTCGGGAGTCTTTCTTTGTTCAGATATGCCATTATGAAATCCCCAACTTTGTACTGGACATCCCTTTTCTTTTGATCAGCTCTCTCCTTGTATTTCACCGTGTTCTTCTGGATAGTGTCCCTTATAGCATCATGGCTATCCTTCATGCTGATTGCAAAATCTTCTCCTTGTGCACTCCGTTTCTCCATGTTGTAGAGATCCCTGAGCTCCAAAATTCCCCTGGGATGAATCCCATATACAACTTTAAAAGGGCTCTTTCCTGTACTCCTATTAACAGAATCATTGTATGCAAATTCGACCTATGGGATGATCATATCCCATGCTTCTCCATGCTATTTGGTCAAACATCTCAAAAGATTACCCAAAGATCTATTCACCACCTCAGTTTGGCCATCTGTCTAAGGGTGATATGCAGACGTGCAAGACAATTGGGTGCCCAATTTCTTCCAAAGTGTCCTCCAAAAATGACCCACAAACTTGGTGTCTCTGTCAGTGACTATGTTCAATGGTAAACCATGAATTCTTACTATTTCTTTAAAGAAAAGACCAGCAATATGTGAAGCATCATTAGTACATTTACATGGCACAAAGTGAGCCATTTTACTAAACCTGTCAACAACTACAAACACACTGTCAAATCCTCGTTGAGTCCTTGGAAGACCCAAAATAAAATCCATACTGATGCACTCCTACGGTCTCTGAGGAATTGGAAGTGGCTGATAGAGACCTGCATTGGATGAAGTACCTTTGGCCCTCTAGCAAATGTGACAACTGTCTATAAATTTTCTAACATCTATTTGCATCTTAGGCTAGAAGTAAAACCTTCTCACTTGTTCCAATGTCTTGTTCAATCCAAAATGACCTCCAAGACTACCACAATGTTTCTCTTTTATGATGTTCTCCCCCATGGAACACCTAGGCACACACAACTGGTTGCCTTTAAACAGTAGTCCCTGCTGTAGCAAAAATTCAAAAAATTTAGAATGATAGGAATCTTAAAATTGTGAAGAAACTGCATATATCTCCTTGAAGTCCTCATCATCTTGGTACATATTCTTGAGAGAATCCACTCCCACACTTTGCAACTAGATTTCCTGTGTAGTGCACACTCTTGTACTCAGAGCATTTGCCACCTTGTTGGCTTGTCCCTTCTTATGTTTGATGGAAAAAGTATATGCCTGGAGTTGTTCGACCCACTTCATATGCCTGTGATTTAGCTTCTCCTGTGAATTCAGAAAACTCAAAGCATGGTTGTCAGTATAAATAATGAATTCCTTGGTCAAGAGATAATGTCTCCATTTTTCCAATGCTTGCACCATTGCATACAATTCTAGATCATATGTGGAATACTTTCTTTTAGCACCATTCAACTTTTCACTAAAGAAAGCAATAGGTCTGCCTTCCTGACTCAAGACAACACCAATGGCAAGGTTATTGGCATCACATTCCACAGTAAACAACTTATTAAAATCTGGCAAAACCAAAATGGGTTTCTCCGCTATTTTATGTTTGAGAATCTCAAAAGACTCATCAGCTACTCTATTCCAAACAAACTTACATTTTTGTCCTCCTTTTATGGTATCCAGAATGGGTGCACAAATATGACTGAATCCTCTTATGAATTTCCTATAAAAAGTTGCCAACCCATGAAAACTCCTTACATCACTTACTGTTTTAGGTGCTGGCCAAGACAGAATAGCATTTACCTTCTCTGGATCCATTTTCAAACTACCCTGGGATATCACAAATCCAAGGTATGTGAGTTCTTCCTTCATGAAGACACTCTTCTCCATATTGATCATCAGTTTCTCCTCATGCAGCTTCTTCAACACCTGTTCCAAATGTTGCAAGTGTTCTTCCTTTGTCCTGCTGAAAATCAGAATATCGTCAAGATAAACAACAACAAATTTGCCAATAAAATCTTTCAATACCTCATTCATTAGACGCATGAAAGTGCTTGGAGCATTGGACAGTCCAAATGGCATCACCACCCACTCATAAAGACCTTCATTAGTCTTAAAGGTTGTCTTCAATTCATCCCCTTGTCTAATCCTGATCTGATGGTATCCACTTTTGAGATCAATTTTAGAAAAGTACCGAGCTCCTCCCAAACAATCCATGAGGTCCTCTATTCTGGGCATAGGAAATCTATATTTGATGGTGATCTTATTGATGGCCCTCAAATCAATGCATAACCTCCATTTTCCATCCTTCTTGGGAGCTAAAACTGTGGGTACAACACATGGACTAAGACTTTTCCTCACCAAACCCTTATCCAACAGTTCTTGTACTTGTTTAGCAATCTCCTCATTCTGATTAGGTGTCATTTTATATGCTGGTTTATTTGGCAATGTGGATCCTGGGATGAAGTGAATCTGATGACTTATGTCTCTCACAGGTGGTAGTGTATTGGGCATATCCTCCACCATGATACTCTTATACTAGTCTAACAATTCTTGCACTTCCTTAGGGACTTTTTTCTTGCTATTTTTAGACAAATCAGAATTGTCTTTAGGTTTTAAAATCAGAGCATATCCCTGAGTTCCCTCTTCTTTCAAAGTATGGAGAAACTCTTTCCCACTCACTAACATGATACTTGAGCCCACATTCTTGTCTACACCCTCTTCTAGTAATGGATCCATCTTATACTGTCTACCGTTCTTAGTGATCACAAAGGAATTTGACTTACCATCATGCTGGGCTTGTACATCATACTGCCAAGGTCTACCAAATAGTAAATGGCATGCATCCATGGGAATTATATCACACAACAATTTTTCCCTATATTCCCCTATCTAAAATTCTATCCAAGCTTGTTCATCAACCAAGACTTGTTGCCCTTTGTTTAGTCATGACACTTGGTATGGACTAACATGTGGCAATCTTTTCAAATTCAATTTCTCTACCATTTCTATTGAAACTAAATTTTTAGTGGAGCCAGAGTCAACAATTACTTTACACCTTTTGCCAGAGACTTTGCACAAAGTTCTCAACAGTGTCTTCCTCCGGGGTGGTTCCTTGTTCTGTGGTACCTTCAACATTGTTCTTCTCATCATGAGATTCTCTCCATCTTGTGCTGGAGCAATGCTTCCCATAGGTGAAGTCACACTCTGACAATCTTCTTCTTGAATTAGTTGGCTCCTTCTCTCTCCTCCATGAGAGCTTGAGGCTTTCTCCGGACACTTGCCTGCTGTGTGCCCAATTTGGTTACAATTATAACATCTTCCTGTGAAGATGTTAGGACCTTTGCCTGGTCCACCAAATTTGCCTCTCCCATTGGGTCTCCTTCCTCTGAAACCCCCTCTAGAACCAGATTCTCCACTATGTTCTTGCTGACTAGACTCCCCTTGATTCTTCTGGAACTGATTTCTACCACCAAAGCTATTTCTGCCCCTGAAATTTCTTCAACCTCTGCCTCTGTTCTGCTGTTCTCCTTTTCTTTTCAATTTCTCTTCTACTCTCAATGCCACTTGGAAACACTTGTCCACGGTTTCTAGTGTCAAGATGGTAATCTCATCTTGTATACTATACTTCAGGCCATTAATATACCTGGCAACTCTTCCTTTCTCATCCTCAACAAATCCACACTTTAGAGATAATTTGTGAAATTCCTCTGTATAGGTGGATACATCCATATCCTTCTGTTTGAGATTCTGCATTTTCCTGTATATTTGCACTTCATAATCCACTGGTAGGAACTGAGCCTTGATCCTCTCTACCATCCAACTCCAGGATGAGATCATGCTCTTGCCACTCTTCACCCTTTCTCCCTGGGTGTAGTTCCACCACGTGAGTGCAACACCCTTCAATTTCGTCTTTGCAAACTTGACTCTTCTATTCTCCGGTACCTCCTTATACTCAAAATAGTTATTCAGAGCCTCGATCCATTTGATGACTTCTTCTGTGTCCATCTTTCCACTAAACATTGAAATCTTCACTTTTGATTCAGATGACTCCTTACCAAGTGTCCTTATGGCCTGTAGAAATTATTTCTAGTCTGCAGATATATCTGCCTATTCTGGGGTTGTTTCCTTTTCCCCATCTTCTTCTTCTTCATCAAACTCCTCGTCTAATTTCCTGCCTTTTCTCAAGGTCTTCAACTCAGCCTGGAGTGCTTCCTTGACTCTAGTCTTGATCATCTCCTCCATCTCCTTGAATTTCTTGACCACTTTGGTGGTCATCCCCTTTAGAGGCATATCGTTAGCCCCTCCTTCGCTTTCTTTGTCTGACATAAACATTCACAGACAACGCCAACACTTCTGCAGACCTTTCGCTAGCTTTGATACCAAAAATGATGCAGAGCGCACAGTGAAGAAGACAAAACTATTCAAAATTTGAACATTTGAATTCGCTGAACCCACCGAACCTTTGAACCTTGAACTGGTTGAACTGTTAAACTTCTAAACCTTTCGAATCGTTCAATTATCGGTTCAACTATTGGTGGGACTCAATAGTCTATAGGCGGATACAACTTGACATTGGCAAGACTACAAACATTCACGAGGCCTTTAATTCACTAACTGATACCTGATGGTTTTCCATTGTCGGCGTGACTACCTTCATCGGTGAACTTCTACAGGGCTCTGCTGATACGCCGATGGTTGAACTTGGCTTTGGCGAGACTAAATCAAACTCGCACCGATATACTGACTTTGGTATGACTTCTCATTTCGGTGAACCTTCACCAAACTTGGCCGATGTACTTGGTCACCCCGACTACTCTTCAAGCAGACTACTACTTTCGCCCATAATACTAAATACTCTGCCGATAACCCCCAGTCTCACCGATGATACTCCAACACTTAGGCAAAACTTCATTTTGCCTAACTTTTGACTAAACCCTAGCACATATAAATGCTAGGGCACTTACTGTGCACCTCGTACGGTCTGGATCCTCTGTGCCGCAAAATGATGAAACAAAAAAAACACATATTGTACAATGAAGTCATTCCACTGATTTCGACAGAAATCTCACCAGTGGAATGCTTCACTTTGACATTCTGCAACAACAAAAATACATAAAGGAAAGGGAATCTACAGCTATGCAATTTCATATTTACAGAGAACAGAAGGCAAATTGACGACACATAGAAAATGTTCGATTCTCCTTAACAAAATGCACGATTACATTTAATCTTCTTCGCCTTGATCTAATTACAATATCTAATCTATATGCCTTCGATTCATTTCTCTGGGGTTTATAAGCTTGCCTAGAGGAACACCAACCCTACTCCAAGTCGCTGGGAGAAACCAACCGACTAAAACTAACAACCTGACAAAAGTGACCTAAGTCACGAGGGACTTACAAACAAAAATGACATGCATTGGTCAAATAGACCTTATTACAAAAAGAAAACATGATTTTCTAGGTGCTCCTGCACCAGTCAACCCCTAGGTACTTGATCTAGGAACATAAAACCATAAAAATACTCAAGAAAAAGACATTTTAAGACCCCTAAAAAGGACCCTTAAAACAAATCCAAAATTTGACACATAAGATGACACTCACCACCTATGACACACTCAACAACTTAAACACAAGAGTTCAAATTGAATTAACATCACCATTAAATCACATAACCACATATCTTAACAAATGTAGGCCTTATTCCCTTCATGGGCTGAGGTCCAAGCAAAACCAAGGAAAACTCATGATTAGGGTTTCCTAGAGGACCTTAGTTAGATCAATCTACAACCTTAATTCCTTAGGAGATTTAAGATCACAACAATAAACTTCATCATATGAAGTGGTTCAAATTAGGGTTCTAACAATTCTCCCATTCCCCCATTGGCAATTTATTCTTGCACATTCATCACGACATTAATATGTCTAAATAAACATAGTCGATGCACCTTAATCATACTCATTTCCACTTGCATTAGAATCATGAACTCACTTCTCATCTAGCAATATTCATATAGATAATGTCCTACTTAGATCAAAATTGAATCATCATTTCTAAAATAATACAATCATAGAGTTAAGTTTAACATCACATTATTCTACCCAATTTATTTTTGAATTATTGATTAATATAAGATCATTAGCAACAAGATACTCAATGTACATAACTTACCAAATTTTCTTACCTAAGTTTCTCCTTTCTCAAGGCTAGTGTTGATATCTCGCAACCAAATTTGAGAATTTTTGATGATCCCAATCTCACATCAGAGATGGTTCTTCTAAAGTAACATAAACACATTGTCAATTCATTAGAACAATTACTAGTATAATATGTCATTGTTTCTATCCTACTCTAATTGAACTCACTCACTGAAAATTAAACTCAATCACAAGAGATCGAAAGTCCAAACTTACTAATTTAGATTACCACCACTTTGAATTTGATATAATACACAACTAGTATGATCTAAAGTTATAGAGTTAAGAGGTACGATGTATAATTCTCATCCAACAAAGATAGCAATGTTCTCAAATGAAATAAGGTGATTAGTGTTAACTGACAAGATGTCTCCTATTATAAAAAATCAAGATACAACATTCAAAGCATATCCTTATCACACATATTCACATGGTGTTTAGAGAAGGAGTTGTCTGAAGGGTTCATGAAGGCCAACTATGTCAACAACATATGAGAACCAAAGTCACAGGTTTCACCAAATAATTCCTCTAGCTAGAAAATCAGGTTCTATCGCAATGGGAAAAGGGTGTCATAATAGCCAAAGGTGTCATAATTACATGCAAGCCACTACTAAAGTGGGGTGGAACACATTTGAAACACATGTCAATTTCAAAAATTGTCTACATAACCATTTCATATAGCCTTAATCACCTTATGGTTATGGCTACTAATATTTAGTCATGTCAATACAATCTCAACGATGACTCGCACACAATAACTAGGATAAGGTTAGGTTGACATTAGAAAAGATTGTCTAATAATTAAACTAACATTATGCAAGGCACAATTCTCAAATTTATAATTTAAAGACTTTACTTAAACTCTATTATTTTATTTACAAAGGATGTCTTAAGTTGTGATTTACATCAAGAGGCCTAGACACATGGTCCCCCACCAAGGCACTAATCACAATTAGGTTGTTGTTAGCCTATGTATGATATCTAATTAACAACTTTAGGGCTTCTAATGGGGTGAGAACTAAATCTCATCCATTGGAGTAGATTTATATCACCCCTTGGATTTAGGGCACCAAAATAAAACCCTAGTCCATGGTGTTTCACATAAAAAGTTTTTATTTTCATTTATCTCTTATATTGTCTTGTAGGTCAGAGAGATTGAAAGGAAGAAGAGGAGTATGAAAGATTTTGGAAAGAAAGCCCCTTCAAGAGGTTGTAGACTTTACTCCTATCCAATTTTCTTACATTCTAAGCTAGATATGCAGACAAGAATGTATGGATGTACATATCTTTAGATACATACATTTACAGAGTCAATATATCTATTATATATGCCTATTGGGAGAAACTATATATATAAACAATCATGCATTCATTTTTCAATACCTATATGTGCAACTAGCATAGGAAAAAGTAACATTGGATAAGCGTTTATGGTTATATTTATTTGGCTATATCTTTTTTTGTTAAACTATGTTGCACACAGCAAGAGGGCACATGCTCCAATGGGGTGGATGGCCTCCATGAGGTTGTGGATCCTTGTGAGCAGGACTCATAGGGTTATATCCCTTTGGAGCCTTGCTCTTACGGATTGGGTTGAGGGCACCCTTCCGCCCTTCTAACACATGCAGAAAATTGAAATTATTATATATATATATATATATAAACTTTAAATCCATTTATTATTTCTTGTTTGTTTTTATAAATGAAAAACAACTATGTTGTGGTGCTCCATTAGACTATAATCATGTATTTTAATAATATAATTATTTAAAATTTCCAATATATGTATTTCACTCTTCAACATATATATATATATATATATATATATATATATATATATATATATATATATATATATATATATATATATATCATTTTGTAATGTTTTAAGATATAAATATATATTTCAGCTTAAACATTTAATTAAAACACACACACACACACATATATAACCTGAATAGTTTTACTTATGAACAATCACAAATATAACATTTGCATATGCATAAATGTATATAAAAATAAGAGCATAAGTATTTCTCTATTTAAAACTAACTATTGAAACATATGTGTGTGTGTGTGTTATTATCTCCTTCATATATATACTCCAAACCTTCGTAATATTATTTATATACACACACTAGATGCATAGACTATTTGTAGATTTACTAATATTGCAACTTGTTTGCTTAAATCACTTCCAATTTATATACATGTGATTATTGTATAAATTCCAATGTGTGATTGAAATGATGAGGCCAAGAAAAGAATAGAATAAACATTTGTTTGATAGTGTCTATACACTTCTTATTGAATATTTGTCTATTTATCTATTTATCTTTCTATGAGGTTAAATGATTGTTAATAAATGTGTGTGCTTTGCACTTAAAGTGGTATAGTCTTACTCTTGAGGTCAATAGATTTATCGAGAGACATTTCTCATAAAGTTTAGATCTATTTAATCTTCCTATGTTGTATTACAATTAGAAAGCATGATTATATTTGAGCACAACGATGAAGTTAAAAGAGAAGAGAGTATTTTTAAATCCTTGTTATGTAATGGTTGCACCAACACATACATTTATTCTTACAAATGAAATGGGTAAAAACTAAAACTATTTTATGTCAAAGGAATCAAAGCTAAGAAATTCGTCTCCATTAATATATACATTACCCAAACTTAATAGATTTATCATGCCTAAATCACATGATTGCTTACTACAATGGTATTAATACAAAGCTTTCTCTTCAACTACATACACACAAAATGAGTATGTTGGCCTTTCCCTTACAAAGAGGTCCTTCAACAAATTTCTCCAAGTAACAATGCCAAGAAGGACCAATAGTGAGTATGCCAATGGAAGGAGAAATTCTCTCCACCTAACCAATATGGTGTCATGAGACTGTAAGAGGTCCTCGCCATCCCCCGAGCCAGGAGAACTATCTAGAACCCAACATAAGTAACAAAAGACCAAAGCTAAGATAAAACAAGCACAAGAAGATAGAAAATAACCTACACTCACATTTCACATATTGATCTCAAGCTCTATTCAATGCTCAAAAGAAACACTCTTGCCCATCTAACCCACATATATCTCAAATACAAAGCACCAATTTATGAAACTAGTTTTTTCACCATAATTTCTCATCAAGAGAACCAACTTTCACACCAAATAAAAGAAGACTACTCAATAAAACACCATACAGGAATGGTAAGGGAAAGGAAAAACTTATCTCTCTACATGGAATTATAGGTATGATCTCCTCCTTTCTTCCTTCTCCAAGTCTCTTCACTTGCTTATCTAACTATCTCTAAAGTCCTCTTCTCAAACTCTCTCTTCCCTCCCATAATGCAAGAAAACAAAAGAAAAATGAAGTCTAGAAAAATTCCATCTCAAGTTGCAAGAAGGGGTATATGTATTGAGTTCCATGTCACTCTTCTTCTCTAATGAGGAGGTGCCACATGGATTACAACTCATCTACCCTCATCAAATCCCAAAACACAAGGAGTAATTTGACTCCTCATGTTCTCACACATGTGTGAGACCTAGGGGAGAGGAGTGTACTTGTACACTCGTCTCCAAAAATATTCCTAGGTTTTGCTCCCACATGTGTGGGGCATTGGGATAGGGTGTGTTTGACCCACCCCTCATCCATGAGCCTATAGATGGGAGATGGGATGGTGACAAGTCCACAATCCCTTTTCCCAAAACCTATCCACGCCACTCCCTTCCCAAGGGACTAGGGAGTGGTCAAATCTTCCCCAAAATCAAAATTTCAAGGCTCAAAAGGTGGCCAACTCCTAGCTACTTGACCTAGGAACTTAAAACCATTAAAATAGTCAAGAAAAAGACATTTTAAAACCCCTGAAAAAGACCCTTTAAAACAAATCCGAAATTTGACACATAAGATGACACTCACCACCTATGACACACTCAACAACTTAAACACAAGAGTTCAAATTGAATTAACATCACCATTAAATCACATAACCACATATCTTAACAAATGCTGGTCTTATTCCCTTTATGGGCTAAAGCCCAAGTAAAACCAAGGAAAAATCATGATTAGGGTTTCCCAGAGGACTTTAGTTAGATCAAGCCACAACCTTAATTTCCTAGGAGCTTTAAGATCTCACAACAATAAAATTCATCATATGAAATGGTTCAAATTAGGGTTATGACAATTCTCTCATTCCCTCATTGGTAATTTATTCCTACACATTAATCATGACATAAATATGTCCAAATAAACATAGTAGAGGCACCTTAATCATAACTTAATCATACTCATTTCTACTCTCATTATAATCATAAACTCACTTCTCATCTAGCAATATTCATATAGATCATGTCCTACTTAGATCAAAATTGAATCATTTCTAAAATATTACAATCATGGAGTTAGGTTTAACGTCACATTATCCTACCCAATTTATTCTTGAATGATTGCATAATATAAGATCATTACCAACAAGATACTCAATGTACATAACTTACTGAATTTTCTTACCTGAGTTTCTCCTTTCGCATGGCTAGTGTTGATATCTTGCAACCAATTCAATAATTTTTTATGATCCCAATCTCACGCCAGAGATGGTTCTCCTCAAGTAACATAAACACATGTCAATTCATTTGAACAATTATTAGTATAATATGTCATCATTTCTATCCTACTCAAATTAAACTCTCACTGAAAATTAAACTCAATCACAAATGATCGAAAGTCAAAACTTACTTATTTAGATTACCACCACTTTAAATTTAACATAATACACAACTAGTATGATCTAAAGTTATAGAGTTAAGAGAGGTACGATGCATAATTCTCATCCAACAGAGATAGCAACATGCTCAAATGAAATAAGGTGATTAGTGTTAACTGACAAGAAGTATCCTATTATAAAACAAATCAAGAGACAACATTCAAAGCATATCCTTATCACACATATTCACAACATGGTGTTTAGAGAAGGAGTTGTTTGAAGGGTTCACCAAGGTCGATCATGTCGACTACATATTAGAACCAAAGTCACAGGTTTCACCATACAATTCCTCTAGTTAGAAAATTAGGTTCTATTGCAATGGGAAAGGGCATCATTATAGTCAAAGGTAAGGCAAGGCCTTACATCCCCCTCCCCTTAGATTAGACTTCCTCCTGAAAGTCCTTAAGGTTACAGGAATGCAACACCCAAAGGTGCCACATTTAAAGGTGTCAAGGCTAACATGCCTTGTTAAGTTGGTTGTCAAAAATGATAAATCATAAAATAATAAGCATCTAGAAAACAACCTCTCCATAAAGTGAATAACCAACACAATAAATGACAATCATACAATAGAGACAGTCAATCCTAGTACATGAGTGCTAGGTCCACCAACATGTTTCATAATTTGTCAAAAGACCATACGAAAGGAAGGTACTCCATTGTATACTAGAACTACATTAACCACTTTGTTATCAAGTGCATGTTAACAAGATTTCAACCACAATAGACATCATGAACATTTCAAAAATTAAATAATGCATCAATGATAAATTGTCCAACTCCATAGGTTCTCATGACATCACATTATATCATAACCAATGCATACATTTACTCCCTCTTTATAACTACCACTAATCTCTAACACTTAGTTCACAACTCAACACACATTTTACTCACATGTATCAACTACATATAGCACAATGAATTCACATGAATCACATTACGAGGCTTACAAAATGGGTTTTATAAGGAGGACAAGTGCCAACCTGCCACTCAGTAGTCCATAGTCCATGGATCCATATATTCCCTAACTGAATAACCCTGTAAATGTAGAACCAATATGCCAATATCCAAGTAGTCGTAGAACAATATAGTCTCGTATCCGAAGGGACCAATGTCACAAGTATCATAGTGCCAAGAATACAATAGGAAAGATGGTCTCAGGGTCCTCCTAAGGGACCCCTCCATACATTTCTCAATACCTTGCTCTTGTTTGTGTAAGGGGGTTAGCCTCCAAGAGTAAGGTACACATGAGTCACACACACAGATCCAGGGGAATGGATTACGACTATCCCATACAAGTCCCATTTGCAGCCCCCATCATCACAAAGGAATTCCCTAGGCCATCTACTCCCCTATACAACCTGCCAGGGACCCCTTCCGGATATGGCAGTTTACACAAGTCATATTACTCCACACATACCAACAATTGCAATATTAGAAAGACTCAAATCAATAATGATTTAAGTAAAACAAAATCATAAGATAAATATTCAATTAAAATTTCATAAAAGAAGCAAAGATCAAAAGTGAGAACCATTGTAACATCCCAAACTTAAACCAAAGGCAAGTCCTTGAGACAATAGGGACGATCTCAAATTTAAATGGATAAGTAGCCTAAAGAGACAAAATTCAACACTGTTGGCTTAATACTTAAGGAAAACCATCAACAATAAAATATATAATTCAACAATCTTCTAAAATTTGTACATTACAATCACCATGTGGCCTCACAAAAAGGCCACCTAAGGGGAGAATGCCATGTCATGATGGTCTCAAACCACATAAATATCATAGGATGTAATACCATACTAAACCATCACATGTCACACACAACATAGAACATGCTCTGCAATAATGCCATGTACCAGGTGTTTGAAGTATTATATGTCCCGCACAACCTAGAACATGCCCTGTAATAAATTCCATGTACCATGTGTCTGAAGTATCACATATAAAAAGACCATCTGCAATTATCCCAAGTAAAGAATATTATGCCACCATGCATACACCAATAGCCATCTTAAATGTCAAGTTATCCATATAATAAGGTGTCGACACCACTACTATTTCATTCTATGCATATTGTCACTCTATCCTTTGTATCAATTTATTAACAAAATCACCATGCTACATTAACTCTAGTCATGGATATCATCTCTCTAGAATTAAATAATAAGACATCATGTATCAATACTAGAAATTTCCCATCCAAATGGTACCTAATCAAATCTTTGATCCTGATAAATTAAGGGCTATAACAATTATGCATCCAAAAGTAGTGCTAGCATCCCACAGTTGATAATATCTTTTAAACACTAGGAATTCTTGATGCCATCAAATACCCAAAATTTAATAGTTGTCTCTAATGCTCATGCTAACTGAATTGCCAAGTATATGTAACTAAAATGAATGTAGAATCATGGCACATTAGGGTCCATCTTCTACCCATGGAACAAATAACAAGGAATAGGTTTGCACTATGAACCAACTAGTGTGGTTCTAATGTGTGGGGGAGTCAACAGGGACTATCATCCATGGAAACTTACATTCTCCAATGGAGGACCCATATCTCTCAACCCCTAGTTATACTAGCATGCTCTCATCTAAGTAGAATAATCAACGCTAGGGGTGACATTAAAATAACACGACACATAAGAACATGAAGAATGATTTACACATCTCTCTTCAAATGGCAGACACCAATACACCATTTTTAACATTTCCATTCTCAACTAGACCAAAACATATTTACACACATAATTATCAGAAAGGGTACCCATACATGGGTCACAAATGATGTCCACTAAACCCTTCTCCCCAAGTTAGATATAATGTATCACATACTTGAGGTACGGTCACAACATTTATTAGTATTCTAACATCACAACATTTACTGGTATTCACACATCACAACACATATTAAATTATACATACTTATCAAATTACACCCCATGAATAAGAACTCACAAATTTCACTTACCCCTACTAGGTTCATCCCTTAAGTAGTCGAATAGGTTTAATTATTTCTATAACAACCTCATATTGCAACAATTGTCTTATTTTCAATCATACACAAAACATATTTTCACCACTAATTTGTCTTGTAACTAGTTTATCCTTGTACCATGCACTACATTTCACATGTTCCATTAGGTATTACTCATTAATTTATCATTAATGCTACTTTATTGAAAACCAAATATGGTGAATGATTGTTTTCTACATTTCAACCTAGTTTTTATTTATTTCTCTAGCATGACTAAGTTTTGCTATGCTTTCAATTTTTAGCTATGCCTTTATGCAATCCTAATATTCAATATAAATGCAAGGAAGTACTGTTTTGGAATATGTTTTACCAAGCGTCCCTAGTTGAGTAATAATATAATATAATAATGCAATACTAGAAGTGCATACATCATAAAGGATAACACAACCAATTTTATTGAAACCATGTTTCACAACCTATTATTCTTAGATGCATAAGAAAGTCCTACAATTTGTTTTCTAAGGCTAGATCATCTAACACATTTTACAATCTTCCTTTCACATATGAGTTTCATTAATAGCCCAAGGTTACTAGAACATGCACATAAGAAGTAGAATGTCTTGGAAACTTTAACTTCTAACTAATTTTAAGCCATACAAGAACCATACACAAGAATTTAGCATACCTAAATGCTAGTACGTGTAGAATGAATAAAAATATAGTATCAATTAAATTTACACACATAGATTTAATTAATTTCTCCCTACTTGCTTTCTTTCCAAATTTAACTTGATCCTAAATACTTATTTCCAATAAAATCTAAAGCAATGAGAAAATAAATAAAAAAATAAAAAAAATAAACAAGTTCTATATCTTTCAAAATTTGTAAGGTAACATTTACTCATTTGTAGCAAGTTAAACAATCACATAGCTTATACTTCTATCCATTCGCAAAATTCTTGATTTAATTGGGTTAAGTCTCTTATCAATAAACACTAAGGGTTTCAAGAACAATTTGACTCACTAACTAAGGAAGCATACTATCAAACATTAAAGGAATTACTAAGGAAAACATACATGTAGGGGGGTCAAGGGGAATTATGTTAAATCAAAATTTTGAGTTTTTAAAGGAGACACATGAGCCTCAACTTACAATGATCAAGATCTATTACATGAATATTTCTAGCCTAGCCACTTAGGGTAATGTTTTCTCCTTATTGAACAGTCAAACAACTCACACTTTTAAAGAAGATGACACCATTTTGTAGCAGATCTATATCTAAGGCATAAGGAGGTTATACATCACACTTTCTAATGAAAGACCAATAAACCTTAAGGGTTTGCGCTACTTTAACTGTTTGATTACACATTAGAGAGTTTTGTATTATGAAAAAAAAAAATAGTCTCTATGGGGTAACCATGTTTCTTGTAGGGTCAATAGTTTACACCATCACAAGGGTCATGAATACATAAGGATAAAAGGGGCAACTCGCACTTACAAATTTTTATTTTTTTGCTAGTGTTCCCTAGCTAATTACATTGCTCTCCTTATTGCCTCCCTCCTATTCTAATGCTACTTAATTCACATTGAGGGGGATGGTCATAACAAGCAACTAACAACTATACATTGCCATAAAATACAATGAACCACTTAAGAATAAGCAAAATTTTAAATTCATTCCTTTAATCTATTTAAAGTTTCATGAAGAACAGGGTATAACATGCATAAATAATCTAATCCTAGAAATATCACAAAATTAACAAAACAACTATTTAACACTAAGCAACTGACCAACCAAACCCTCAAGTAGAAACATACTCACATTAAACACGCTTGACAACCCAATCAATTCCCAAAGCTCCTAGTATTGCTAACCTAGATCTGATACCAAATGTCATGCCCAATAATTTGAGCCATAATTTACATGCATCTTGAACCGATATTTTTTAAATGAAGAATATTTGATACTTCACTAGATAACCACACACACTGACATACGCAACCACCTCATGTACTCTCACCACAAGCCTAGTAGTAGAGGGGGATTCATAACCAATATGAGAAAAACAAGAGGGGGTGGCAACTATCATTAGCATGAGGGTCACACCTAGACGATTGATAAGGGAGAGCAATAATATGCCAAGAGTTAAATCTTAACAATACGAGTCCAATAGCACTCCTAGGTGGGGTGAATAGGTGACTTATCTAGAGCATGAAGTGTTAAATGACTAGATTAGAATATAGTATAATGATAATAGCATTAGCCAAAAATATGCAATTCCCATTGGATGACTCTCCTAACCACATTATGCTAACAACCTTAATTACATGCAAGCCACTACTAAAGTGGGGTGGAACACATTTGAAACACATGTCAATTTCAACAATTGTCTTCATAACCATTTCAGGTCTACCTATTCACCTTACGATTATGGCTACTAATATTTAATCATGCCAATGAAAGCTCAATGACGACTCTCGCACAATAACTAGGATAAGGTTAGGTTGACATCATAAAAGATTACCTAATAATTAAACTAACATTATACAAGGCACATTTCTCAAATTAATAATTTAAAGACTTGAATTACTCTATTATCTTATTTACAAAGGATGTTTTAAGTTATTTTTTACATCAAGAGGCCTATGCACATGGTCCCCCACCAAGGCACTAATCACAATTAGGTTGTTGTTAGCCTAAGTATCTCTAATTAACAACTTTAGGGCTTCTAATGGGGTGAGCACTAAATCTCATCCATTGGAGTAGATTTATATCACCCCTTGGATTTAGGGTACCAAAATAAAATCCTAGTCCATAGTGTTTCACATAAAAAGTTTTTCTTTTCATTTATCCCTTATATTGTCTTGTAGGTTAGAGAGATTGAAGGGAAGAAACGTATGAAATTCTATGCAAAGCAAGCCCCTTCAAGAGGTTGCAGACATTACTCCTATCCAATTTTCTTAAATTCTAAGCTAGATATGAAGACAAGAATGTATAGATGTACATATCTTCAGATATATACATTTACAAAGTCAATATATCTATTATATATGGCTACTGGAATAGACTATATATAAATAATCATGCATTCATTTTTCAATACCTATATGTGCGATTGGCATAGGAAAAAGTAAGATTGGATAAGCGTTTACGGTTATATTTATTTGGGTGTATTTTTTTGTTAAACTATGTTGCACACAACAAGAGGGCACATGCTCCAATGGGGTTGATGGCCTTTGTTAGCAAGAAATGTAGAGGGTTACTGGTCCAGAGATCTGGTCCTCAGTCAAGTCTTTGTAGTCAGTTTATACCTCGGTCATGTAGCTAGAGATTGATAACAACACATAAATAATAATAAGCAGAACATCACACATAAATCACAATAATATCACACACATCATTACCTAGTACCATCAGACTCCATATTTATATATTAGCAGCAACCAATTGTATACATCCATTGTTCATCTTTTGATATAGTTACATAAATGACTTCTATGTCATTGATTACATTAGAGTATATCCTTATTGTCCTATCATGCTTACTCACTTACATTCTACTACTCTTATCTATATGTATACTATATCTATTTCATCAAGGGATGTTTCTTCTATCAGCTTCCAGCCTCTGCATCATGTGTAGCCTCCTCCAGTCGGCTCTAATATTTGTCAAGTAACTTGCTAACAACCTCCATGAGGTTGTGGATCCTTATGGCTAGGACTCACAGGGTCGTAGCCCTTCTGAGCCTTGTCCTTACGGATTGGGCCAAGGGCACCCTATAGTCCTTCTAACACAGGTAGAAAATTGAAATTATTTGTCATATATTCATATATATATATATATATATATATATTGCAAAAGAAAACTTTAAATCCATTTATTATTTCTTGTTTTTTTTATAAATGAAAGACAACTTTGTTGTGGTGTTCCATTAGACTACAATCATGTATTTTAATAATATAATTATTAAAAACTTCCAACATATGTATTTCACTCTTCAACAAATATATATATATATAATTTTGTAATGTTTTAAGATATAAATATAGATTTCAGCTTAAACATTTAATATATATTTTTGATAGGTAAGTGCCATCTTGGGGATGACTCCCTTTATATTATATGATAAGTAAAAACATACATATGGCTATTACTGCAAAGAGTATGCCATAATAGCTAAATAGAGCATGGTCATATAAGCCTGCTAATTACATAAGTTCATGCATTATAAACATCGTGCCTTCCACGCATTCATTCAGGTGACCAACTTGGACTTCAAAAAATACATTCCTCTATTCCTGAATCTACTTCCTGAAGACTTCCATATTCCTACATTCTATGTCTGCCTTGTAAGCCACCAGGATTCTCTCTGCAGTCCTTCTGTTCAGTCCTATTTTCTTTACAAAGGCTTCTCTCAGCAGACCTTCCCCAAAGCCTGGGGCAGTGGATGGAATAGCATTCATGCCTACGGCATGGTTGCCCTCAACAACAAATTAGGATCCCCATCCTACCCCCAGTGATCACCCTCCATGACCAGAGTGATATTGGCAAAGAATATCTAATAGACCCTTCTGTCATGAACATGACCCTGGCTCCATGGCCCAGCCCCTGTCACCTTCAATATTGCCTCCCTTGCGGCCTCCTCTTAGAGACAGAAGAGGCATCCCACCTACTGCTCCTTACACTTCTCGAGGCACGAGCACCCCATGCCCATAATCCTGTTAGAGGCCATCTTCCTTTTCATTCCTTCAAACTTTCTACGGCATTAAATAGAAAGCCTTCCTCCTCCAACAATCCCAGTGAAAGGCCATCTAATCTTCTTGTTCTGAATGAGTCAATCTTCCTCGTATGAGCACCTTTCCTTTCTTTAGATCTCCTGATCATTTCTAAAGATCCTTCCCATCCTCCAAAGTTCCTATATTGGATGTTTCATTCTCTGCTTCACGTACTTTGAGTTGCAATGCCTTCTGCCAGTCCTTCCCAATCCTCCTAGAAGATATCTTCCAGCCCTTCCCAACTTGCTACTTTCGAACCTCATACCTCCTCTGAGCTTCGTAGAGCTCCTTTATTGGCTAGCGCGTCCACAACCTTATTCACTTCTCTAAATATATACCATATAGAGAAGTCCAAATCTTGAAGTACCTCCCAAGCTTTTTTAATTCCTTTATTTAAAATCCAATTTATCACTCCTTTCTTCTTCATAGCATTCATGACTAGCATCAAATCACCCTCAATATCAGCTTCCTGAAAACCCCTAGTCTTGCATTCTTGGACCCCATGCACCAGAGCCTCCACCTCTACCACATTGTTTGAGGCCACTCCCAACGGTCTTGAAATCACCATACTAATCTCCCCTCTTTGTCTCTAACTATGCATCCACAACCTGCATTCCTGATGTTGCCTTTGGTAGCCCCATCAAAGTTGAGCTTTAGTCTACCACTCAGGGGGGTCATCCATCTGGCCTGTGTCCTTACCTTCTTTCCTTTGCCCATGCCTCTTGACATTTTCAATTCGGGCCAAAGCTTCATGACATTATCATCCCATGAAGTAAATTTCAATCCCCCATTCGATGAGGCTTTGGAATTAAGGATCTCCGTAAGCCCATGCTCTATCTTCCTTATCAGAACCTTGATGCTATTTTCCTTCCCCTCAAATATTCTCAGGTTTCTCTTCCTCCATAGGTGCCACATTATCATGGATGGGAGCGATAACCAAATCACTCCCTAGAAACATTTCTTTGTAAGCCTCATCCAACTCTTTAAAATATCTACTATATTGTTGCTCTTCAGCCCTTTCCACTCAAGGTGCTCTAATAAAAAGTTCCAACATTTCTCTGATACTTGGCAGCTTAATAATAAATGATCCAAATATTCTTTGCTCTGTTTGCACAACATGCATCTACTAGGGCTACAAATCCCCAGTCGATTTAATCATTCTCCAGAAAGGATACTTCTGTGGAGTACAGTCTAGGTGAAGGATCCTACCTTCGGGAGAACATGCTTGTCCCAATATAAATCCTTGGGCCAGGGTTCCAACACGACTCCACTTCTTTCCAGTTTCAAGAGATGGTATCCGAGTTTTACCAAATATTGTCCTGATTTAGCACCACACCAGTGAATCTCATCCTCTTCCCCATTGACTACCACCCTTCTCTACCTCATCACCTCTTTGAATTTTTCCTTTACCGCTTCTTCTACATTGAATTCTCTACGTTCGTTCAAACCACTGTTCCCTGCTCATTGCAAGACTCAAAGTAGTCCGCCACCTTTTCTCCTCTTGCTTGGATCATTTGTGTTTTTTATCCTTCAAAATCCTGATCTAACTCTAATAACTCAAAACCTTCCCATGAATCCACCCAAAAGTTTGCCTTTTTGCCATCATTGATACTCCATGTTAGATGATTGAGGATTATCAGGCGACAATCCTTCATAAATTGCCATATTGTCGAGCCTCCCCCTAGATTGGCCATGGTTAGCGCTCTATTGGGGTTCACTTCATCTAAATATTTACTCTACATAATTCTACACCATAACTTATTGGGAGATTTGGCCATTTTCTAGATTAATTTTGCCCCTAACGCTTCATTCTGGAGCTTTAAATCCCTCATTTCCATCCCTCCTCTATCCCGTGTGCATGTAGCTTTCCTCCAGCTAATCAGGGGTATTCATTTCTCTTCCTTGGCACCTTCCCATAGGAACTTTTTCCACGATCCTTCTAATTGGGATGTCACCTTTTTTAAAAGAGGCAAACAAGACATCATGTATGTATGGATCGCATCCAATGCAACCTTTAACATAGTAATCCTCCTTGCCAAGGTCAGCCATCTTCCCCTTCCACTTTACTCTTGGACTGTGAAATAACATCTTCCCATAATTTTGTTTTAACTGCCCCGACGAACATTGGTGCACCAAGATATTTAGTGGGGACTTTGTCTACTTGGCACCCTAAAATAGTGGTGATTTCGTTTTGCCACCTTTTTGTGACATTGAAGAAAAACACCATCGATTTCTCCTTGTTAATAATCTGCCCTAGAAACTTACTGTAGAAATCCAACACTCCTTTGATTGCCTCTGCTTCTGATAAACTAGCCTCTCCAAAGATCATCGTGTCGTCTTTGAATTGGGCATGTGTGATCTTGTCCAAGTTCCTGGCTACCCTTAGTCCTTTCCAGCCACCTCTTCTTTGACAATTTTTTATAAGCCCCCCAACACCTTGGCCATAAGGACAAACAAAAAGGGGGATAAGGATCCCCCTGTCTCAGCCCTTGGGACATGCCAAAGAAACCACAAAGAGATTTGTTTATAGCCATTGACACTCTAGTGGTTGAGATACACTGAAAAATGTTTTCTAACCATGACTTCCTAAACCCCATACTTTTTAATACTCTCACGAGAAAACTCCACTTAACTCAATCATATGCTTTATCAACGTCCAATTTTATGAGCATACTCCTCTGGTTAGATTGATTAATAGAATGTATCGCTTCATTTACTAGTATGATGCTATCGACTATCTCTCTTCCTAGAGTAAAGCCATTTTGATTTTCTAAAATGATTTTTCCCAAAACCAATTTTAGTTTATTTGCTATTGCCTTAGAAAGAATTTTGTATACCGTATTACATAGCGAAATTGGTCTGTAGTCTGTTACCAATCGACATTCTACTTTCTTGGGGATGAGGGTGATCACTGTGTTGTTTATCTCCTTTACAAATTTATTATTTTTCCTGAACTCTTCCACAATCATCCATACCTCTCTCCCTACAATCCACCAACATTTTTGGTAGAACAGAGCTGAGAATCCATTTGGACCAAGTGTCTTGTCTGGGTACAGCTAAAAGGTCATGTTTCATACCTCTTCCTCTGTAAATGCCTTGTTCAACATGTCATTTTGGTCTTCACTAATCACCAAGTTGATGCATCTCAAAAATTATTCAATATTTATCCAATCTTGTCCATCTTTCGGAGCCAAAAAGTTTTTGAAATAATTTGTTATTTCTTCCTCAATTTCTTCTGTTTTGTTCAAAATCCTCTCATCCTTGTCCGTTAGCTTGGATATTTTATTAATCATTCTCTTCACCTTCACTGAATTGTGGAAGAATTTGGAATTTGATCTCCTACTTCCAACCATCCTTCTCTAGCTTTGGCTTTCCAGTACTCCTCCTCCCTTGCCAACAGTTCCTCATGTTCTGTCAGAAGTTCCTTTTCTTTCACAAAAGATGCTTGGAACATACCATTTCATATGACCTTTTCATTGAGAGCCGCTAATTCTCCCTCCACTCTTTCTTTTTCTTTAAAGATATCCTTGAAAGATTTTGCATTCCACTGCCACAACCTCTTCTTAAAATGAGCTAGTCTTCTGCAGAAGACGTAGCTGACCGATCCTCCATTTTGTGGTACGTCCTCCCACCATAACCCAATTAAATCAATTAAATATTCTCTCCTCCACCATATCCTTTCAAATTTGAAATATGACTTCTTGGGTTTTATGAACTTGCAAATCTCAAGCCTCATCGGAAAATGATCAGACATAGATATTGGTAGAATGCTCAATTCTAGCCCCATATCTAATTCTAACCAATCCATGGTACATAAAAATTTGTCTAACCATTTCTCTATATTGGTGAAACCTTACCTTCTGTTTGTACAAGTGAAACTTCCATTTTTTGCGGTATATCACAAAAATTCCCATTCCCAACGAATTCCTTGAAGTCCTTTATAGTGGCACTTTCGACTCTCATCCCTCCTCTATTTTCATCTAGACATAGCACAACATTGAAGTCTCCTCCTAGTAGGATTCTTTCATTCCTGATCACTTGGGATTTGTTCAGAATGTTCCTCCACAGCTCCCTCTTTTCCTCTATTTTGGTTGGTCTATACATGTAGAAAATCTAGAACAAACAATTCATTAGTGTTAGATGCACTTTACCTGATATCTAATATTGGTGTACCTCAATGTCTTTGATGCTAACTTTTTTCAAGTTCCACATTAAACCAACTCCACCTACAGTACCTTTGGGATCATTGAACACTCCTGTTAAAGATTTGCAATGCTTCAAGAACCTTGTTGCCTCCTTTTGAATTAGTGTTGTCTCCTATAGCATTACAATATCGACCATCTATTTATTTAAATGGCACTTGGTCATGCACCTCTTGTTAGGGGCATTTAGGCCCCTAACATTCCATGTTAATATTTTTATGGCTTCCCAAGGGAGACGATGCCTCCCTTGGATCTTAGCATATAGTTCTTGATGTTGGTCATTCCTTTCTCCATCATGTATCCTTGTCTTTTTTCCTTATATGTCTTCCTCCCTAATTTCTTTCCCAGCCCTACTATGCCCTTGATCACTTTTGATGTTGACTAGCTGATTTGCTTATGGTTCATGATTCAAACCTCATCCCTATCCTATAGATCCTCTTCTTCCTCTGACCAAGCCCCTCTTAGCACCTCTTCATCTCCTTCTACTAAAGCTAGGATGACTTCTGTTGAAACTGCCTCCAGGCCCTTCATAGCCTCCCTTTTCATAGAGTCTTATGAGCCCACTGATTGTTGAAACCCTTTCTTCCCAATTCCCTTTTGTCCCTTGAGGATCCTCTTGGTTTCCATTCTCTAGATGCGACACCACCTCTACACCTTGAGCACCTTCAGGGGTGGGTTCTCTTCTTAGTGATTTGTTCTCCATTCGATCCCTTACCGCAAACTCCTCTGAGGCCTCCTCATTCCTCTCCCCCATGGAAGAGGTCTTTGAAGCCATCAGATCTTCCTTGGTGTCCTCTCTCTCCCCTACTTCCTTCCTCTCCTCTGTATCCCTTTTATTACCTTCTTCTAGGACCACATCTTGCATGATCGTCACCCCTACCACCTTGGCTTTTTAATCCCTTCTAAGTCTCCTAGGACACTCTTCTTCTATGTGTCTCCTACTTTTGCAATAGAGACAAAAAGATTTCCTCTCCTCTATCTCAATTTCCTAAGTCCACGATCTTGCCACAGTTATTAGTCTGATAGTCTTTGGAATTCGATTGACTGCTATCAACTTAATCCTTGCAAAGAAAACTTAGTCACTTCCTCTCATATCCAAATCAAATGTATTCCCCAGCCTGTCACCTATTTGGTATAGGAAGTTTCCCGACCAATACTCAAAAGGGAGATTATACAGCCTAATCCATACCGGTTCCTTATATGGATCAAAATTCTTAGGGTTAAAATTCGGTCTCCATTTCTGGACGAATACATAATTTGGGCCAATCCTCCATGGTACTTTTTCCAAAATTTCATCCCTTTGGATTTCACCTTGGCAATCAACAACAAAGAATTGTTTGGGGAGAAAGTGAACCACTTCTATCACTTTCCAATTCCCTCCAATCCAATTTTTGATTTGTTCCTTTGATCGGGTTCTCGTTCGACTTAAGGCTTTCATGTCCTTGTCTACCGAGTCCACCACATTAATTTCCAAAATTTCTTCCCAGTCCTGCTCCTCGCTAGGCCGCAAGATATCTGCAAAAGTTTTCCTTGGCTCTTTCAAGGGGATAGCGTTCACACCTGTTGCGACATTGGGAATGATATCCTCTCTTGTTGTTTTGTCTAGAAACCCTTCTCCACCTTTTTGTCCTTCCGTTTTCTCCTGCTCCTTTGCAAAATTTGCTCGCTCCATTTTTTAAGTTGATATATATATATAGTTTTACTTATGAACAATCACCAATATAACATTTGCATATGCATAGATGTATATAAAAATAAGAGCATAAGTATTTATCTATTTAAAACTAACTATTTAAATATATATCTATTATTATCTCCTTCATATATATACTCCAAACCTTCATAATATTATTTAAATACACACACTAGATGCATAGACTATTTGTAGATTTACTAATATTGCAACTTGTTTGCTTAAATCACTTCCAATTTATATACCTGTAGTAATTATTGTATTAATTCCAATGTGTGATTGAAATGATGAGACCAAGAAAATAATGGAATAAATATTTTTTGCTAGTGTATTTACACTTCTTATCGTCTATTTGTCTATTTATCTTTCTATGAGGTTAAATGATTGTTAATAAATATGTGCGCTTTGCACTTAAAGTGGTATAGTCTTACTCTTGAGGTCAATGGATTTATGGAGAGGCATTTCTCATGAAGTTTAGATTTAAGAATCCTATGGTGTATTACAATTAGAAAGCATGATTACATTTGAGCACAATAATGAAGTTAAAAGAGAAGAGAGTATTTTTAAATCCTTGTTATGTAATGGTTGCACCAACACATACATTTATTCTTACAAATGAAGTGGGTAAAAACTAAAATTATTTTATGTCAAAGGAGTCAAAGCTAAGAATTTCTTCTCCATTAATATATACATTAAACAAACTTAATAGATTTATCTATTGAATGTACAACACAACTGAGAGGGCGGGGGATGAATTAGTTGTATCAAAAATTTCAAACTCTCACAAACATTCAGATCCACATTAACCTTTAAACATGTTATGATGATTAAGTATGAAAATTAAATAACTGAAACTGAATTATAACAACACCACACACAAGAGAACACTAGATTTTACGTGGAAAACCCTAAAAGGGAAAATCCACGGTGAGGATTAGCTCAGAATATAATGTAGTAGCAAAACTGAATTACAAAAGGCTCACTACCAAAGGGCTCACTGCCCAAAATAAAGAATGCTCACTATAGGTGGACTCACTTTCCAAGTGGACTCACTGCCCATTGAGAAAGAAAGAGAGAAGAGAAGAGTGGCTCACTGCCAGGATTTTAATTGATATAATTGCATCTAACCTATACATGGAGTTCAGTTCCAATGAAGCTCAATATTTACCACAATACAAACAATACCTTCGTAGCAACACTAAAAATAGTAGACACCTTCTTCTCATTGCATCCAGTAGCCTAACACATGAAATCTCTCACTGCACTAATCAAATTCATATCACAAACATCATATCCTTCACGCATACATACATCCACAAATCCTTGACACTTATTTATACCATCATCAATCATGAAAACATTCTCCAAGGTCGGAAACACATCTTAACCCATAAAATTCAAATTAGGTCTGGACCTAAACATTCCTATAGAGGAAAGGAATGAATGTAGATCACACCACCTCTTAGCATGGACCTAAATTCCCTCTTACATGTTATTCCATGCTTCCTTAATCAACAAAGCATAACTGAAATTAGTGCAAACAACCAAGTCAACTAAACTTGAGTTAACACTAAGGACTTTTAAGCACATACTTCCTCAAAGGTAAACACACCTCGCAGATCTTACACAAAGATTTAACATAATCTAGAAACATCCACGTGAACATCTTGTAGTTAATTGAAAACCAACAAATTTAACCACAACAACTTTCACCTGAAGAAAGTTCACAATTTGCTTACAAACAACACTGTCAAACTCTGCTACACAAGAAATCACTTTCGAGAGCATCAAATCACAAATTTTCTGGATTGAAGATAGATAAGGACCTTATAAGAACACATCTAGAACTGCAACACCTAAAACCACTATGTGGAGAAATGCAGAGAAAAACACTTTCTCCTATGCACATTGTCAAACACTATTCTCAAACTGGTGAACACAACTTTCACTGCATAATGATCTAGAGCACCAAATTCAAGATTTAGCATCTTCAAACACTTCTAAACAACATAACCAAAACACATACTTAGATCTCCAACACAAAATAAATGCGGAGCAAAAACTCGAACATCACTCTGTAAGCCAGAAGACTTCTTCAACACACCGTTTCCAATATTAATCAAAATTTCTCAAAAACACTTAGAAACCCAACAATAAAAGCATATCCTCAACATCTTCAGCACCTCTACAAAGCAACCGAATCACTTTTAGCAAGAAAAATTAATCAAACAACAACAACCGCGTCAAAAGACAGAGTTGACACCAATGACAACAATGACATCTATACTATAATGCCAAGAAGGACCAATAGTGAGTATGATCTATATGAATATTGCTAGATGAGAAGTGAGTTCATGATTACAATTCTCCCATTCCCCCTTTGGCAATTTATTCCTACACATTCATCATGGCATTAATATGTCCAAATAAACATAGCCGAGGCACATTAAACATAACTTAATCATACTCATTTCCACTTGCATTAGAATCATGAACTCACTTCTCATCTAGAAATATTCATATAGATCATGTCCTACTTAAAAAAATCAAAATTGAATCATCATTTCTAAAATAATACAATCATAGAGTTAGGTTTAAAATCACATTATTCTACCCAATTTATTCTTGAATTATTGAATAATATAAAATCATTACCAACAAGATACTCAATGTACATAACTTACCAAATTTTCTTACCTGAGTTTCTCCTTTTGCGTGGCTAGTGTTGATATCTCACAACCAATTCGACAATTTCAATGATCCCAATCTCATGTCAGAGATGGTTCTCCTCAAGTAACATAAACACATTGTCAATTCATTAGAACAATTATTAGTATAATAGTCATTGTTTCTATCCCACTTAAATTGAACTCACTCACTGAAAATTAAACTCAATCACAAGAGATCGAAAGTCTAAACTTACTAATTTAGATTACCACCACTTTGAATTTGATATAATACACAACTAGTATGATCTAAAGTTATAGAGTTAAGATGTACAATGCATAATTCTCATCCAACATAGATAGAAACAGCTCAAATGAAATAAGGTGATTAGTGTTAACTAACAAGAAGTCTCCTATTATAAAACAAATCAAGAGACAACTTTCAAAGAATATCCTTAGCACACATATTCACAACATGGTGTTTAGAGGAGTTATTTGAAGGGTTCACCAAGGCCGATTATGTCAACAACATACTAGAACCAAAGTCATAGGTTTCACTAAATAATTCCTCTAGCTAGAAAATTAGGTTCTATTGCAATGGGAAAGGGTGTCATAATAGCCAAAGGTAAGGTGGGGCCTTATTTTTTGTGAGTAGCAGGTAAGGAGTTTTTGAATCCTTAGTTTGGAATAGATTTGGCTTCAATGGCTTTCAATAGTATTTGAGGTGCATGTTGTTGTCTCTAGAATTAAAAAACATAGATGCAATGATTGTTTTTGTGGGTGTGAGTGCATTTGTTTATAATAAAAGGTCCTTGCATGATAAATAAGCAATGTGTGTGCATCTTCTTTTGTTTGTTGTTTGATGATTGAAAGTGCTATATTTGGATGTATTAGAGTTGGATGCTACAGATGCATGTCTTCGTTGGGTGGGCATTGTATTGATTCATAGCTACGGTGTGAGTGGGAGCTAAATATTTTTTTGATTCATTGCTTCATTTGCAATAGAGCTAGACAAAGAAGTGTTTATGTGTCTCTATTTTTATGGGTTTGGTTTCAATGGCTTTTGGTTGCAGTTGAGATGCATGTTGATGTGTCTAGGATAAAAAATGTAGATGCAAAAATCTTTTGTGGGTGAATTTGTATATAATATAACTATTTTGCTAGTGGCAGTCATATTGCCAAAGGTCTAGGTAATGATGGTAGTGGGAGTAAATAGAATTTGTTAAATATTATAACTTTCTGAGATCAATTCTTTTCTAGTTCCATAAAACAAATCATTTTCGTTCCAAAGAGTTTGTAGTAGGATGCTTTGTATGTATGTTTACATAACCATGCCAAGAAAAAACATGGGGCATCTCACATTAGGTCCTAACCAACTAAAAGAAAATAGCACCAAAGAGGTCAAGGAAATTAAAAAATATTAATGTCTAGGCTAGGGACAGTTTTAATACATCTAATATATAAATATGCAGTATGTGTTGGGCATTGATTGTCATTGATGTCAAAAGATCTCTTAGGTTCACATGGTGTTGGTGTTTGACATGTTCATATGATGTTTCCATGTATGCTTCCATGGTGTTTGAATGAGGGCCATGATGTCCATCATGAGGTGTTAATTGTTGTTGGTCATGTGAGTTTGTTTTATCATCACAAGAGCTTACTTGATACTTGATGTGATGTAACAAGGAGCAAAAGTGATCTAATTGATGTCATTGTTATGGTATGCAAAAGCAAGGAATTCATGAATTCATGAAGTACTATTGTTAGATACTCAGGTGCATTGAAACAGGAAGAAGATCTTGCTTTATGGTGATGATTCTCAACATGATCTTGCAGGTGTTTGATGCTATCCTATTGCTGATCTTCAGTGGTATACTGGTCTTATTGTAAGAGCCCTTGTAAAGTGGTGATCTTCAATTCAAACCTTTCTTATTTGCTAGTAGTCATTGCAATTTTTATGCTTTCTTTTTACCACACAAAACTCCTTGGTCAAACTGTTTGTATTCACCTTGCACTTCTCATACACAAGAGCATTCTGCATATCCAAATGTCTTCATAATGTAATAAAAGTGGTAGGTTGTGTTTTAGGGTTTCTTTTTCCTTGGTTAGGGTTCATTGTTTTATGTTTTTTAGGACATAAAACCCTAAATTAAAAATGCTTAGTGTGTTACATTGTAACCCTCCCAAACCATATGTACTTTTTTTTTTTTTGAAAGTGACCTTCTATCATAGGTCACATCACTTAAATATGACCATCCAAAGGGTTTAGAGTCATAAGTTTTCACCAGCCTCTTTACCTAGGGTGACCGGGAGTCTTGGTTGAGAGTTGTGACATGGGTGCCAAAAGCACATCAAAGGCTTACTTTTAAAGATGAGATGGGCACGCGATGAGAGATCTATGGCCAACATTCAAACTTCTACTCCCACCTCCTGAGTATCTCTTTTGACATGCATTTGGAATGTCACTCTATGTGACATCTTTGGAAAGTTTTTTTTAGGGCTATTTTTAGCCATTTTAAAAGCGGTTTTTTGGGAGCTTTTAATGCAAATTGCTTTAAGAATTTTTTATTTCTATTTTAGATCCCTTTCAAGCATTAGAGATTAAAAAGGAAGAGTAGTGTTTTTTTTAAGGAAGAATATGAAGAGTTTTTTAAAGGAATGTGAGGGGCAGATATTAAAAAAAAGAATGTTTTAATGAAGAGATTAATATATGCAGAGTGGAGACAAAATTGCAGGTGATTGCTTTTGAAAAGGATTATTTAGACTGATTGTATGATAGGTGAATATGGGAACAAGCAGAAGGAATTCATTCTTGCACAGGGATTTATGAATATAAAAAATGAGAGAACTTGATTTGTAAATGATATACAGGGCCAGGAAAATTTATTCTGAGAACTATATGATGTTATTGGTGATTTTGATTGATGAAACATGATCTACAAAGACATATCTAATACACCAATATGCCAATTGTCATCAGTAGAGGTGTAAACTATTGATTTTTGAATGGCTCTAAGTTGAAATGTGACTTTCAGTGAAGGTTTTTGTGTTAATAATGTGTAGTATGCATAAAGGGTTTTGTATGATGTTTGAAGGAAGAAAATATATAGTAGATATGCAATGTGAGTGAGATTGAATGAGGTTGAATGGATATATAATAAAGCAATTTTGACAGAAATAATGATATAAAAAAAGATCAGTTTTATATGCAGTAAGATGGTGGTTTAAAGGGGCAGAGAATTGATATTGTGTTTATGCTAAAGACATGGTGCTTTGAAGATAAGGGCAATCTATTTTGTTGTAGATCCAGACTGATCAGGAACTGATGCAGATGTCAGAGGTGATATGTTTGCATTTATATTGATGAGATAAGAGTTTATTTGTATGTTCAAGGAGAGATAAGGATTTGTATGAGTATTGAAGAGTTTATAGATGTTGTTTCATGAGAACATGGAGACATAAGATGTATTGTGCTTCAAACAAACAGAGTAACCCTCTGTATAAACTTATTCTTTCAAATCTTTGATGTTCATGTCAGTGAGACACTATTTTGCAAGTGAGGCTTGCTTGGTCAGTGAGACCTTTTTGTAGTTAGTGAGACTTTGTAGCCAGTGAGGCAATTTAGAGTGGTTTTTCATCCCTATGAGGGTTTTCCACTTATGAAATATATTGTGTCATGGTCTCAATTGTTGTGTGATTCATTTGTCTTTCATGCTTGAATATTCAGTCTTATTTGTTGTTCAGTATTTGATTCCTGCCATTGATAAAGCATATTGTCAAGTTTGATTCCTTCACTTTCTCTTTTCAAGTTTGATAAGAAGTAAATAAATTGTTTTAGTAATAACACTGATTCACCCCCCCTCTCAGTGTTGTTTGTACTCCAACAATATGTATATTATGTATATCTAGTTCCATTGCAAACCAAGCAATGATTCAAATAAATATTTTATTATGAAGTTCAAAACACAACTAAAATATTGGAAACATATATATATATATATATAATTTTAATTATTTGTTTAACATATTCAAATGATGGACAAGGGATTAAGAGAGTGGTTGGTTTAATTTATGTTTATGGATTGTGTGATGACGAACGATATTTGTCATCAGTGCCACCTATCTGTTGCTTATTTCACACTAGTTTCAAATGTTGTTTTTGCTGGTTGAAGTTTATGTGTGTTGTTTAAAAAAATTGTGAAAATAAAGGGATATGCATGGTAATTGTGGGCATATTTTTTGTATTTGTTTAGGTTTCCATTTTTTTAAGTTTTCATGGACTGTGTGATGATGGCTGACATCTGTCACTTGTGTGTGACCTCTTTATTACTAATGCTCTAAATGGGTGTATTGGAGTTGGATGTTGTGGATGCATGTGTTCATTGTTGGGCATTGTATTGATTCACAACTACAGTGTGAGTGGCAAGTAAGGATTTTTTGAATCCTTAGTTTGCAATGGATTTGGGCTCAATGGCTTTGGTTGTATTTGAGGTTCATGTTAATGTCTCTAGAATTAAAAAACATAGATGCAAGGATTTTCTTATAGGGTGAGTGCATTTGTTTATAATAAAAGGTCCATGCATGGTAAGTGAGCAATGTATGCACATATTCTTTTGTTTGTTGTTTGATGCTTGAAAGTGCTATGTTTGGATGTATTGGAGTTGGATGTTGTAGATGCATGTCTTCATTAGGTGGGCATTGTAGTTTTTCATAGATACAGTGTGAGTGGGATCTAAGGATTTTTTTGATTTGTTGTTTGGTTTGCAATAGAGGTAGACAACAAAGTGTCTATGTGTCTCTATTTTATGGGTTTGGTTTCAATGGCTTTCAGTTGCAGTTGAGATGCATGTTACTATGTCCAAGATTAAAAAAAATGTAGATGTAACAGTGGTTTGCTTTTTGCTCTCCCAATAAATCAGACCAAATCCCAAAAAGAAAATGAAGCCTGAAGTAGACTTCCTGTCATCCACTAAAATTGCATAGTCCACATCCATGTATCCACATAATGAAAAATCTACATTCTTCTTGTATTCCTGGCCATATGCCACTATACCACAGATGTATCTCAAAACCCTCTTTGTTGCCTTCCAATGAACAACCTTAAGTTCCTACATGAACCTAGAAAGATAGCTGATAGCATAGCTAATATTTGGTTGGGTATATGTCAGTAGATGAGATTCCCAATCAATTGTTGATAAAGAGTAGCATTTACCTGATCAGATGGATTGTGGCGGGAAAGTTGCAAACTTGTCTCCGTGGGAGTCAACATCAATTTGCGATCTTCCCTATGGAACCTCTCAAGCAATGTCTTGGCATACTTCATCTGAGAAACATAGATCTGATTCTTTTGTTGTCATCCTTCAAGGCCAAGACAATAATGCAGGAGCTTGAGATATGTCATGTGAAATAATCATTTGAGATCATTCTTTCTTGCATCAATCATCTGTGGAGAACTCCCTGTGATGACCAGATCATCAACATCAACAATCAAAATGATAATCTCCCCTCCTTGTTCCTTGAGGTAGAGATTGGGATCATATGGATTCATGGTGAATCCATGCTTAAGGAAATGCTCATCGATCTTTTTGTACCAAGATTGAGGAGCTTGTTTAAGATCGTAGAGGGATTTGATGAGTCTGCATACTTTGTGCTACTGCCCAGGTGCAGTGTATTCCTTTGGTTGAGTCATGTAGACTTCTTCCATGAGATCCCCATTAAGGAAGGTGTTCTTGACATCCATCTAGTGAAATTTCCACCCAAATTGTGTTTCCATAGCCAATACCATATGGATAGTCTTAATCATTGTTGTAGGGGCAAAACTCTCTTTCATAATCAATGTCTTCCTCTTGTGCATAGCCCTTAGACACAAGTTAGCCTTAACTTGGCAATGCTACCATCTGCCTTATATTTGATCTGAAAAACCCATTTGCAACCAATAGCCTTCTTCCCTGGTGGAAGATCAACAAGTTCCCATGTATTATTCCTTAGAAGTGCCTGATATTCAGCATCCATATCATCTTTCCAAGGTAGTGACTCAAGAGATTGCTACACTGTTTCAGGTTCTAAACTTTTCATAACTGTACACATAAGGGCCATGTTCACTTCTTCACAAGACTTCCTACGAGTCTTAGGCCCTTTGAAATATGTGTCAACAACTGCATCATCTTTATTATCCTTTATGGTGGCTTGATACCACTTAGGAAGCTTCTTGTGTACATGAGATGAAGATTGAGGTGATGATAGAGGGGGAAACTCATCCAATGGAAACAAAACCTCATTAGGAGTATCTTCATCAACTTCCTCATCTTTAGGATAAAGAATTCTAGGTGCTTGGGAACAAACAAGTGATAAAGAGGAAGAGGTGCTGCAACCAGAATCCTCATTAAAGACAACATCCCTGCTAATGTACACCTTTTTTGTGACTACATCCATGAGCCTATATCCCTTAGACTCTGAACTGTACCCAAGAAAAATACACTTCACAAACTTATCATCCAATTTTGCTCTATGAACCTTGGGGACATGCATAAAGGTAGTACATCCAAACACTCTGAAATGTGAAATAGAGGGCTTCCTCCTAGTCTAAGCCTCTTCTGGTGTGATGTTATATAGTACTTTGGTGGGTTCTCTATTCAACAAATACACCGTTGTATGAACTGCTTTAGCCTAGAATGTAGAATCAAGATCTGCATCCTTCAACATACATTGCACCATTTCCACTATAGTACAATTTCACCTCTGCCACACTATTTTGTTGAGGCATATATGTAGTGGTCAATTGTTGTTGAATTCCATGTTTTTGTAAGTAGGCTACAAATTCCTTACTTGTGAATTCCCTCCTCGATCTAAGTGAAGGGCTATGAGAGTCTGGCCTGATGACCGTTCTGCAAGGGCTCTAAACTCCTTGAATTTCTCAAAGGATTCACTTTTGTGAGCCAAACAATAAACCCACATTCTTTTGGTGTAATCATCCATAAAGAGAAGGAAATACCAGGCATTCTGGTGGTTGGATGGCATAGGTCCACATAGATTGGTATGCACCAATTCTAAGGGACTAGAGGCTCTATTTTCTGCAGTAGGAAAATGAGCCCTATGTTGTTTCTCAGAAAGACAATGTGTGCAAATAACTTCTATTTTCTAAATGGGGGGAAGTCCTTTCATTAGATTTCTTTTACTCAATGCTAGAAGATAACCAAAACTGAGGTGGCTAAATCTCCTATGCCAAAGAGTTGTGGATAGATTGGTTTTTACTGCAAGGGCTTGATCTTTTTGTGAAACTTCAATTAGTTGGAACATCTTTCCTACCCCTGATGTACAAGCTACAATTGCTCCATTGTGAGTTTTGTCTTTGATAAGACAAAGTTTCTCACCATTGTGTTGATCAAATTCAACTTGCAAATTGTGCTCAAGTAACTAAGTTACTGAAAGTAGATTCTTAGTGAGCCCAGGAATATACAGAACCTTTGTAAGCTGACATTTGTGAGTTATTAGTGAAATCCAAATTTCATCAATTCTCTGAACTTCATAAGAGGTATCATCACCCAATGAAACATGCCCATAGGATGTGGATGGTGTGAGGTCACTGAACCATTCTTATTCCCCTGTCACATGTCTGGAGGCACCAAAATCAGCATACCAGACTAAACTACTTAATGTGGAGGTCTTTATTTCTGTAGCATATAGGTATTCTTCATCATTTGAATTACCTGTTGAGGCAACATTTTGTTGTTGCTTATTTGGCTTTTTCTACCAATGAGGTGGCTTCTTCTTGTCCCCTTGAGGTGGTTTATATGGATTCTTGTGACTGGACTCACCATTGACATAGGAGTTATACCAGCACTCTTTGAGTTCATGACCCCTTTTACCACAAATTTGACATTTCTTTTTCTTGTGTGAAGAGTTGCCTTGATTTTGTTTAGACTGACCTGATGGACCACTTCGACAGTTAGGTTGTTTTCCCTTTTGCTTTGTTGCTAAGGCCTGATTGTCTTGAGATTTTGTCTTACCAAATATTGCTTCTTCTTGTTGAAGCAAGTTGACTAGTTCTTTCAAATGAGGGTGTTTTATGAGCCACATTTAATCATGTGATAAAAACTCTAAATGAGGGTGGTAGTGCTCTCAATACAATGGGTACTAGAGAATCATCTTTGACTTCTTCCCCCAATTCTTATAGAGCAGTTCTTATTTGGGTAACTCTTTTGAAAAAGGCTTCTACCTCCATTTTGTATTTTGAGATAATGGAGTTGACGTTGCAAGTGGAGGATTTGATTTTGGTTTTTTAGCCTCGTACACTATTTTGAGGCGATCCCAATCATCTTTTGTAGAGGTGGCAGTATGAATGTGAGATTGAACCTCATCACTCACACCACACAAAATGATCAATTTGGCCTTTTGATTGGTCTTGTCAGAGTTATTCTGATCTTCACCTACTTTTTGAGGTCATGGTGTTGTTCCAGAGACAATATCCCAAAGGTCTTTGAACTCTAACTGGGTTTGAACCTTAGTTTTCTAAGCGGCATAATTGTCACCTCTTAGGAGTTGAGAATTTGGAAGCATTATCTTAGGTGCACTAGGAGATATTTCTATAGTTTTTATGTCCTTATATCACTGATGTAACCCTTATTTCTCCCTAACGTTTTATAGGGTCGTTGCCACAAACGTCGTTGTTACAGTGATATTACGCATTATATGCTATAATTCAACACGATGACATTATCTGTAAATGTGAATCAAAGGCAATGCAAATATGGAACGCTGTGAGGTTTGTTTGGCATTTGAATTTTTAAGACTTGGTTCAAATTTCAAAACACTTTTGCTCCAAAAAGTTATTGATTTTAATGCAAAAAATCAATTACTTTGCCCATTTTTGATATTTTCTAACGTTAAAACTATAGAAAATAAAAAAGTATTTTAAAAATAAATGAATATTTAAGAAAAATTAATAAAATACTTTTTTATTTCTAAAGTTTAACTATGCAAAAATTTAGGGCTTTTTGAAAATAAAAACTTGCACCTTATGTTTTCTCCTTCTCCAACAGAATTCTTCTCTATGAATGACTCTCCTCTTCCAATGTAGATGAGTTTTCTCCTTCAGTTACACACTGTTTGCATTCCAAATCCTTTAATATGATCTAGTGATTTCAAAATGCTTCAACAAAGAGATTTTATTGCAGTGAAAACTAGAGTTCAACACCTTTTTCTTCAGATTTAAATGCCCAACATTAAAAAATAGTATTGTATAGTCTGGTTCTGCCTTCAATAGATTTAGAACAACAATCACAAATGTTTAAACTAAATTCAACTATGTTTAAACAATAATCAACACCCATTCACTGCCTCCTTTACAGTTTTTAACTTCCCAGCAAACACTTCTAACACCGTACGACCTGCTATACGACCAGTTTAGTGTGGGAGTTAGTTTAAACAAGTATTTATCATACAATGCTTTTTAACATTCATAAATATCTTAGTATTGCTGCACAATACTTTGATATGCCACATAATCTTTGCATTTGACCGAAATCAACAATGGTTTTAGCACCGTACGACTTGATGTACAGGCATTTTTGAGTGGCAAAGTAACTTAGAATGCATTTATGCAATTTTTAACACAAAAAATGCAATATGTGATTTTCTTTTGATTAGCAAATTGCAATTCAAACAAATGAAACAACAAAACCTGATGAGTACGACAATTTGTATGGCCTTCTGGTACGACAATCCTCCTTCAATCTGTAGTATCTCCTTTCAATCTTGTCACTTTAATCTCTATTTTTTAGCAGTCTTTCATCAGAGATTATACTCCATTGCATTCTTATAAAGATGCTCCAATCCTCAACCTTTCAACTGTCTCTTCAACCTCCTAATCACACAGGCACAAAATTATTTGTGCTTTGATACCATATTGATGAGCAATGAGCAACTTAATTATTGAGAGCAACAAATATACATACATATGAAAGTGGTTTGAATAACTACTTAGTTGGGCGTACTCGACCAACCAACTATAACTATCAAAGATAGTTACAGATTGGTAATGTTAATAATATAAGACATATTATTAACATATTACAATAATGTAATATAATAAATCTAACTCTTTTGTGGGTGCATTTGTATATAATATAACTATTTTGCTAGTAGCAATCATACTGCCAAAGGTCTAGGTAATGATGGCGATGGGAGTAAATAGCATTTGTTAAATATTATAACTTTCTGAGATCAATTCTTTTCTAGTTCCATAAAACAAAGCATTTCTGTTCCAAAGAGTCTGTAGTAGGATGCTTTGTATGTATGTTTACATAACCATGGAAAGAAAAAATAAGGGGCATCTCACATTACGCCCTAACCAACTAAAAACAAATAGCTCCAAAGAGATCAAAGAAATTGGAAAATATTAATGTAGGCTAGGGACAATTATGATACATCTAATATATAAATATGCAATATGTATATTATGTATATCTAGTTCTATTGCAAACCAAGCAAGGATTCAAATAAATATTTATAATATGAAGTTTAAAACACAACTAAAATATTGGAAACATTATATATATATATATATATATATATATATATATATATATATATATATATTGAATTTGGTGGATGCAATTCTTTTTGGTGAGTAACCAACCACTGTCGAGTATTTAAAGTTTGAAATGGCAAGGATAAAGTCCAAAATTGATTCCTTTTTGCTATCATTTAACAAAAACTCTTTTCATGTTCACGGATTGAATGGTGCGGTGAATAGTAAATATGAAAATGAATTGAACAGATTAAATTTTATTGGAATTCAAAACAATGGAAATTGACAATTTGGCTTCGAAAAGAACATGCTTATGTCAATGGGGTGTACCCATGCTCTAGGTAAAACACTGCATTTTTATAAAATTTTTCTTGTTATGTTTGCTTATTTAGGCTTTGATTTGTTTTTTAGAGAACTAGATACAGAGTTGTCTCTGCATTTAGGTGAAAGTCAGAGATGCCAATGGCATGTACTGGTACCCCAAGTGAAATGTTGTAGTTTAAAGCTAGTTAGTATTGTGCATTTAAAGTTCAAAATAATAATGCTAAAGTCTATAGTCGTTGCTTTTATGTCGGGATTTAAAGAGAAACTATTTTTGTTGTTTGTCAATTGGTTGTTGTTGTTAATAGTGGGTGTGGAAATGAACTCAATTGTTTAGATTTTAGTGAATTTCAAGATTGATCGAGAGTTCCAAGATGCAAAGAGTTTATTGGTTGTTAAATTAGTTTCATGTCAACAAGCAAGCAAATTTAATTGATTCATTTGGTGATGGCAACAACCATTCGCCACCTGTGTTGTGCCTTTATTGGTCATTTGGCGCTTGTTGTCTTTGCATGAAGGCTTGCGAATTAAAACAATAAGCAATTAATTGTGGAATGCAGGGCTAATAATTTGATTTTGTTGAAGTTAATTTAATTAAGTTTGGTTATCTATTTAGCATGTTTAGATGATCAAAAGGCAATTAAGAGAGTAGTTGGCATGTGCCTTCAAGAGGAATGTGTCTACGAGTTATGTGTTTATTGGTAAGTTCATTTGAAGCAATGGGTATAATTAATTTGTTGTAATGGCAATAGTTGTTTGTCACGTGTGGTGCATATTTGTTGGTTATTTGGCACTTGTCACAGTCACTTTAAAAAGAAAAAAGAGACTATGTTTATGTTGACTGGTTGGTTAGTATTGTCAACAACAAGTGTGAAAATTTACCAGTCCTTTAATTAGTGTCGTGTCAACAAGGAAACAAATTTAATGGATTGATTTGGTGATGACGTTAACCATTTGCCATGTGTGTTGCATTTTTAGTGGTAAGCAAAGTAAGGCTAGTATTTGAAGTATTGCTCAAGGGAATTTCTATGAGTATAAGTTCAATATTGAATGTTAATTCAGTTCTATGAACATAGAGATCAATTCCACAAGAATGAATTTGAACTAGAGCACAACATAGTCAATTTATAGATTGCAAGACACATGTACAGGGCCCTAATTTTTAATGCATAAATCAAATCCATGAAACATAAATGTTGTCTTTCAATTAGTAATTGAATTAGTCCATCAAGTTGAGCTAGTATTCTTGAATGCACATGTCAAGTGCAGTTTCACTGTCTTTTCATTTTTCAAATATGCTAGATTGACAAGTGCTAGATAAGCAATAAAGGTACAAAATAGGCGGCAAATAACAAGTGCTATTGGACAATCAATTGCATATAATGTAATGCTATGAAACTAATGCAAGTTCAATGTATTGAATTTGTTTGGTTGTTGAAATGACAATAATTTATCTGGTGATAAATTCATTTTCATCTTGATGTATTGTTGCGGGTTCCTGTGTTTTAGTTTATGCCTAGATGAAATTGCATTGTCTGTTGTTGTTTGAATTATTTTGGGATTTTGTTTTTGTTGATTCATGACCAATGTATTTGTCTACGAGTTCCCTATAAAGGAAAATATAATAATATGTAGCAAAAGTTAGATGCACAAAAGAAACACCCTCAATATTGATGCAAGTTAAATATGTGATGGCTTTCGTCAAATTGCTATCATCTAGTTGTAATTGTTTTAAAAATAAAGAAGCTTGATTAACATCACCTTATTAATTTGTTTTCATTATAATTGATGAGGCCATGTTTTGTCTTGTTTTTCTTGCTTTAAGTACCTTTTTCCTAAAACATTTCTAAACTTCTATATACACTTATTATGTTTATGATTATCCTTAAGACATTGAAAGCATGAAGATGGGTATATAATATGTTGTTAATTAATTATGTGTGAATGGCTGATTGCTCATGAAATATGTTAGTACTTTATATTTATTTTAGTGATAGTGATGCATAGATACCATGTGATGTACTAACTCCTCATGCAACAAGAATGTGGCTTCATGTCATGAAGATCACTAGACAACCCGCAGCCGAAGGAGATGCTGATATCCATAGTACCAAATGAAGAAGACCCAGAATTGATTGGGATGAGTCATCCATAACTCTCCACTCTGTGACAGTTATCCTTTGATAGATGATGTAGTCTTAAATAATGGAGGAATCTTAGATCGTGCTCTATATTTTGTTTCTAGTCTTGATTGTTCTTCATGGATGCTAGAGAGAGAGTTACAGTAGGACTGTATCGTCTATGCCACCTTCATGTCAGTTTAGTTTCCTATTTCTAGTTTTCTTTGTAATAAAATTATTTTCCTGCGTTGTTGGATAATGGACAGTTATAGCATTTATTGTTCAGTAGTTTTATTCAAATAGATAATGTTGATCTCGTCTATGGGAGATTAGATTTTGCTTCATACAGGTTAGTTAGAGATATAGTAACAAATTTCATTGTTGTATCTTTCACTTTAGCATTCAATAAAGGAATACATGTTTTAAGTTCTGTTAATGATTACAAAGATACAGTAAAGATTTAGCTAGATTTTGTGGGATCACAGTTACTCAAGTAGGCCACTTGAGGTAATGTGTCTCTCCACATTATTTATATGTTTAGTTTATGATTGTATGTTTATATAGGTGTTATTAATGTATGTTGTAATGAGTTATGTTATGAGAATTAGTTAGACTTTAATAATCTGTGTTGTAAGTCTTATTGAGTCAAGGTGATCACCAAACCTGTAGTGCCCCTCATTTTAGCTTTTTGATAGTGATAGTATTTCAGTTACACTTAGACATTTTTAAGACATATGGTTGATAGACTTATTGTTTATGCTTAATTATTCTCATTATGGATTATGGATTACTGATGTGGTTGTTGATATTTGTTATGATCATTATAGTGATATTGTTGATATTATAATAAATGATGTGTTTTGACATGATCAGTTTATGATTAGATGTAGAGTTATCATGCTTTATGTGATTGGTTGATACGTGATTATTAGTTAGAGATGTTTATGTTATATATCATGCTTTTGGTGGAAGGGACAGTGTAGTACTACTCACTATGAGCACCCTACTACGTTGCGACTCCCTGACACTGTGTGTTGGTTATATATGTATATGCTCGTATGCAACATCTCATTTTGATGCAGGTTGCAGGTACAGGCATCGACTCCACCTGACTTAACAGGTCTGAGCGTGCCTTTACTCCAATGGATAATGTGGATGGGAGATAACATGGGGTTCTCTATGTCAGTCATTGTCTTCAGTTTGTGGTCATGGGTATAGATGTCACTCAGTGGCACTTGCCCTCGGGTATTGGTCATCATTTGGTATGTAGATGTTATTGTTTGAACTTTTTGGTTACAATCTATGTGTAATTGTTGGAAATGCATTAATTATAATAATACTAATAATAAATTTAAGTTTAGATATAATAGTATTTATCTAGTTTGTTATTTAATAATGTGAAAATTGGGAATACTGAATAAGTATTTTTAATAAAAAAAATTAAATTAATAACTTTAATAATTAGTAATAATGATATTAGTCATAAGCAATTAATATTATTTTTATTGTTTGAATTGTATATTGTTTAGCTGGAAAGATATTATTATTTGATAATTTATTATTGAATGATTTGTCGGATTTGAGAATCTATCTGGGAGAAGAAAATTTATTGCATTTAAAGTTAGAGAGATAGTGGGTTTGAGAAACGGATAGGGAACTGGGGAAAAATTAATTGGCTTTGTCTATTTTTGCATTTGGAGGAATTTATTTGAAACGCGGAGAGGGAAATTGGAAGGGGGATTTTGTAGAAGCTAAAAATTTGAACGGGAGGTGGATTCGGAAGCTCCGAATTCCAGGTATGTTTTTTTGTATGATTGAAGGAATGTTATTTGTGTTTTTTTTTTTTTAAAATGAATCATTCTCTCTCTTTTGTTGCTTTTGTCTGTCTGAAAACCATACTGGTATGCATGTTAGCTTGATGCATTTTCTTCTAATCTGTCATTAGTATGTTTTGGTGGATGTTCATGTCTTCCTATCGCCAATGCATCTAAGGTCTCCTTGTAACTCTCTATTCGTCTGCATAGGGTTTAAGAGGGTTTATTTGTAGAATTTGGTGCGATACATTTTTTTCAGCTGAGCATCTTTCCGCCTGAATTCACTCAATTCCAAGATTAGACAAGGGTTGTATGTTTTGTCTGAGCGTTGCCCCACTTTATTCAAGAGTTTCAAAGTTTCGATTGGAGAAATGGGCCCTTCATTACCTAGTGTACACCCTAGCCATGACTGGGTAAGCCAGGGAAGGTCAATTCCAGGCCTTATTTGCACCATGTGAATCTTTATCTACAGGCTTTTGTGCTCGTATTTGATTTCGAGTCATCTGCGCTGCCTTTTGGTGCGTCTCCTTCGCCTTTTATACACCATCATCCCATAGAGGATCGTGACTTTTTTTTTTCTCTCGTGTTAAATTTGTTGTTCTTACCTTCGTACTGTTTTGGCTTGTTGATGGGGATCTTTCACCCATTCCCTTACGTGTTTGCCAGTCCTTGAATATTCCATTATTTTTGAGAATGGGTGTTGTAGATACTTTCCCCCTAGTGTCGTTTACACAGAGGCTATATAGATATTAATAAATTATGTCAATAACAGCTCACAATCCCCGCAAGATGAGTTAATTTCCTCCCAAAGTGACCTCAAAAGTAGACTTTCATTACGGAGTGATACTTGGACTTTGAGATCATTTCACTTATTTTTATCAACTCCTGAATGTAGGGCGAATGGGATTTGAGGCCGACTACTTCGACTTTTCATTTGTTACATTGCTTTTTGGATAGAAGCCTTTCAGATTCTTAGTTTTAATTTTTTTTTATATGTGAAACCTTATGTCTAAATGAACCACGAGCTTGTCTTGCTATCATGGTTTGGATGCTTATAGATTTGTGTTTTCTAGAAAAGTTCACTTATTTCAGTATGCCTTGTTTTAGTAGAAATCGTGACTGTAGAAAGCGGTCTTAGTAAAGCACAGTTTATCCACCAGTTGAGTTTATTCATTGCTAAGCAATAATGTTAAATGTGTTCCCCTTATGATTCAAAAGTAAGAACCTTAATGAATCTTCTTTTCCGTTCATAAACTTTAAAAAAAATATATATATTTATATACTCTATACTAAACTATAAAACTTTATAAACAAATAATCTTTTTCCTTAAGAAACTAAATTTCCTTTTTAAAAAGAAACGTGTTTTCTTCTTAAGAATTTTATTAAAGAGGAATGAAAGATAAAATCTTGATTTAAGGAAAGTATAAATTTAGTAGATTCTTAGAATATAAAGTTAATTTAAATTATGAACTCATCTTTTTTTTAGAAAGATGAAATTGTCTTTCATGTGTATGAGTTGAGAATCATTATTATTACTCTTTTGAGAAAAAGTTATTGGGAAAAAGTTATGGAGATTAGCAATATTGATTAGTTTTTTTTTTTTTTTAAAATTGTAAAAGTGGTATCAAGATTAAATAGTAGAAGATCTAACATAATAATAAGAAAGTGTTACTTAATTGGAAATATTTGCAATAAGGTCATTAAATCTAAATATTAGAATGGATCTATTTAATAGGATTTGTATAAGAATTTTTACCCAATCAAATTTAATCAAATTTTGCTATTATGATAATTAAGATAAGATTAGTAATTTTGAGTATTAAGAAGAATAGGTTAGGGGATAATGTAGATTCTTAAAATTATAGTTTTAGTCAATGTAATGTAAGTGGTTGTAATATAAATTTAAACGTTGATTTAATATCATTGTGTAATTATTTCATTGGTTTGTGCCATAGAATTAATTATAGTTTAAAATTTTAAATTTTTTATCATTTGCGTTTTGTTCAAACGATAGTTATTGATAACTTGTTCCTAGTAATTCTTCTTGTCGAGAAATACAAATTCAAGGATGTCAGTAGGATCAAATCTAAAATGAGATAATCTACTTGCCCTTGCTTTTACTTTTTAGTTGATTTGCTCCAGAGGCCTAGGGTACTTTTGGTCCTATGTAATGTTTATGATACCCCAGTTTGTATGAGGTCTTGAGGTTTGGTAATGTGGGAAAAATAGATTTGAGCATTGATATTTAAGTAGATGGTTTTATTTGTATGCAAGAAGAGAGATACCTTGCATTGTCATTGTTTACTTGTCATAATGGTTAGGGTAACTGGATGCATGTAGGGGAGTGGCTTTCATTGTGGGGCCGGTGCCCAAAGCGGCTGCTTGGATAACCCTTCGAAAGTTATAATCAAGTGATAACCTAATAATTAACCTAGGTGGGTTTGGGTAGATAAACACATAATAAGATAATTATGATGCCTCACCCATGCCTATAGTGCTCTCTTAGGCTAAGGATAGGATGAGAAGGCCTGGTTGGCATGATCGACCTTCTTGTCTTCATGAGAGGATGTGTCGATTCCGCATGTGTCACCCTATGGGGCCGGTGCCTAGAGAGAGGCTGCCAGGATAACCATAGATGGGGGCCAGTTTCTAGAGAGAGCCTAGATAACCCATGCTAGGGCCATGTGATGACACTCTTCCTACTACAGCTTAGTTACTTCCTTTATTGTTACCTTCTATTGTTGCCTCTAGAGCAGTGTTAGCCATTGTTGATCTAGGTTTTTTTGTGTTAGTTTTGTATCTGCTTATTTGTACCTTTTAGATCTTTGACTTAGTGGAACCTCATCGTTATCTCTTAGCTCGGGGGGTGGACCTCAGGGTTCCACATGGTTGGGTGGAAGAGCTTAATCCATTGGATTTCTTTGGCATCTTGGTTCGTGTTCGTGACAGTTGTGCTTTCCAGTTTCTGACCTGTATTTGCATCCTCAGATTTGTATTATGCTTCCAGAATTGTATAACCATGATTTATATTATAATTTGATGTAATCAGTCAAGAGGCCTTGTAATTATGTAATCCTGTTTTGATCTCATTTGTACTTGTACATATCTTGTAAATGAAAGGTGTATTCTTCTTGATGTATCAAATTGCTTATGGACATGTGTATTGCATTATGTTGTTAATGATCTATGTTTATAATTATTTGATGCAGTTATGTTCCCTAGAGATGTTAGTTGATCATATAATTAGATGATGTAATTAGTATTATTTTATCTAGTGATTAATGTAAATACTTGTTTTAAAAAAGAAATTTCGTATTTTATTGCCATTTTGCCTAACTCTCTAAGGTTGCATGATGGGGCATCGCAGAACCAACTGTTAGTTGCTCTTTTATCTAGAAGTTACATAGGACCATTTAATTATTGCTATGTTGAATAAGCCTTAGTTATTTCCTACCATTTCTACTTACTTAGAGTATTGTCAATCCTTGCAATTGGAATTGTGTTTCCTTTAGTTAGATTATTCCCTTACACAACCTCTAGATTAAAACTCAGAAATCCTCAACTGTACACACAGTACAGGCATCATCCAAGAAGATTACGATTCCCTGGTTTGACAATGTAAATGTAACACATTATATAGCCAGTAGATTGCTTGATATAGGATCTGTTGGTCCATTGAGTAGTGTGCATGCCCTTTTTACATCAATGTATTGGTTAATAATGGAATTCGACAATAATAGTTGATTTATACTCTGCTTATCTTCGCAACTAATGTTTTTCCTCTTTTCCCACCTAGTCTTGTTTGTGTTTGGCATGGTAACTTGTGCATTGCTATATATGTTTATGCCAAGCTACATTTATGCCTAGATTCATTTGAATCTTGATGCATTTTTTATTTATGCCTAGATGGAATTGGATTGTTAGTTGCTATTTTAATTGTTTTGGGATTCTATTTTTGTAGATTCACAACTAATGTGTCTATCTACAAGTTCCCTCTAGGAAAAATAATAATAATATGTAACAAAAGTTAGATGCATGGGAGAAACACCCTCAATATTGATGCAAGTTAAATATGTACTTCCTTTCGTCAAATTGATATCATCTAGTAATGTTTGTTCTAAAATTTAAAAAAAAAAACTTGATTAACAACACCCTGTTAATTTGTTTTCATTGTAATAGTTGATTTAGATGTTGCTTGTGTTTGCAGCCAATTTTTTTGTTCTTCCAGCTAGCCTTGTTTGCCTTTACCATGGTGACTTGTGTATTGCTATATATGTTTCTGCTAGGATAGCACTTGGTGGAAGTCATTTATACATAAATAATGCGGACATGCTCTTGTGACTATGATTGTTGATTTCTTGTAGGTTGACACACACAAGTGCATGTTTCCCTTTAATCTCTTCACTGAACATAAAGACAAATTAACGAGGTGTTTCTTAGCAGTCAAAGTTATTTTGCAAAAAGCATAATTAAATGATAGCAATTTGAATAGGCTTGCTCTTAAACTTAATTGCATCAATATCAAGGGTGTCTCTTTGATGCAAGCTCTATTGCAAGAGAACAATTTGCATTCGACCAAAACAATGTTACCATGAAGACAATTTCTACTATGCAAGAATTAATACACTATTTGAATAGGTACAATGATTTGCTACTTCATGGTTCTTTGTTCATAAAAATTGTGTCAAATAGATTAATTTTCTTCCTAGTGATGTATTGTTTCTTAAAAATGCATCCTCTGTATAGTTTTTGATTTAGATATTTAGAAAAAATATTTTATGGTGTATGTGACAATTGTGTAATGTTGTAGATTTTTCCCTGCACATGCCTTTTTTATATTGCTTTTGCAATAGGGTTTTATAGGTGGTTGTTTGTAGATTTCGTGTGTGAAATCTACTTGTTGTGGATGCTTAATGTAATTACGACTCTCAACTAGAATGACTTGTGCATATGCATTTTTGGTAATCCCTTGCCTCTAGTCCCTATGTGTGTTTGCTTCTGCCAAGTGTCTATCAAGCTTTGGCATTGAATTAAAATGCCTTGTCATCTCTTGACCAAATAGAGGAAGCACAAATCAGGAAGAGCTTGCTGATTTGCAAATGCACTTGACATGTGACCTAGGTCTTGGTCCAAATTTTCATTTTTAAGCTCGTTGTTCAAATGTCAGGGCTTTTGTTCTAGCTTGGTTCTTTTCCCACCCATAATGCATAGCAACTCATTGTGTGCATTTGATTTGTGCCATTAATTCTTGAAACATAGTTCTGAAGCTATAAATTGTGCTACAAGTCTCCTTGTAGTATAATTACAGTTGCACGATATAGTATTTACACATTTCAAGTTTTGATTGTTGAGTTTCCTACGTTGAACTAGAGCCTTTAGTTAGTAATTGAAAGACAATATTCTTTTTACGTATGCTTTATTTCCATGCAATTATCGCTATTGTAAAAATGTTAATGTTACTGAATATGTTACTTCTTCACCAATGTGAATTAGACATTGCAATTTGTAGATGCAATTGAAACAATTATAAGAAACACAATAACAAGTTCTCTGTGCCAACACAAAAGAATTTCAAATTAGAATACAAGTAAAAAATTGTAGTTGATAGTAGACATCTTACTCCTTTTCTAAACTGATTTGCTAAAAGGATCCACCTTACAAGAAACTCAACTTGAATTTTGAGAAGAAGAAGCACCACAAGAAGATCCATTGACCATGGGGGACAATCATGATCAGCTAGATCCTTTGCAAGAGAATGCAAGGACTTTTTCATATCCCATAGTCCTCAACCCTTAGGAAAATGCACCTATGAAAAACATCTCCCCCTCAAATCTTCCAACACTTAGGGGAATCACTTCTAAGGATTCAAATTAGTTCCTTTTTGAATTCAAAGTCTTATCTCAAACATATGACTATGGATTTGACAACCAAAAGCTAAAACTTTTCCCATCGACACTGGAGGATTTTTCCATGAGATGGTTCATGGGATTGGCCCCATATTCTATACACTCACGGGAGAAAATGGAAATAGAGTGTTAGGGTTAGTTGGCAGAAGATATCAATTAAATGCAAAATAAAGATTAAACAGAGGAATGAAAATACACAGAAATAATAATAGCGAGAGACAAGTTTTAACGTGGTTCACCCAAACTCGAGATACATCCACCAACAGAGAGTCCAATATTATTATCTAGTAAATCAAACCGATTACAACCAGCAATCCTTGCAACTCAATACTGCTGCAAAATGCTACAATACATCAATGAAAACCATAACCCTTAGCTGCTTTTATCAAGCCTTATGTCGGTTATAGAATAGGGTTTTTTTATGTCAGCCAATAGAAAAATAACTCCCAACGCCGATAAAAGTGGGGAAAATTTAACCTCTAAGTCTAATTAGGCTCCATATAACAACAATCTCCCACTTGGAGATTGATCAGACTCCACATCCATATCATCTCCCACTTGGATACTGATCATAACACTACTGACCCTATAGCTCCCACTGGAAATAAGCACCCTGGACCCTGTTGTTCTGATTTTATTATTTTCAGTCTTGAAGACCAACTAAAGTTGAAGAGGAGCTCAGCTTCTCTCTTGTTACTACCTTTGTAAACATATCTACTAGATTTTTATCTGTATGGATCTTTTCCAGTCGTAACTGTCCATCATCCAACACCGACCAGATGAAGCGATACTTTAGTTGTATGTGTTTGGTCTTTGAATGCAAGGCAGAATTCTTTGCAAGATGTATGGCACTCTGACTATTTGTAAACAAATAATTGTTACCCTGTTGTTTGCCCAATTCTTCCATAAAAGATTGCAGCCATATCATCTCCTTGCTTGCCTCTGTTACAGCTACATACTCTGCCTTCGTGGTGGATAAAGCAACCACCTTTTGCAACCGTGAAATCCAACTCACTGTTGTTCCACCTACAGTAAAGACATAACCTGTAGTACTCCTCCTAGTATCAATATCCCCTACCAAATCTGAGTCCACATAGCTTGCTAAATCAGTATTAGAGCCCCCAAAACATAAGTGTTTATTCGACGTACTTCTCAAATATATGAGAATCTATTTTACCGCATTCCAATGCTCCAATCCAAGATGACTCATATACCTGCTTATGACTCCTACGTCATGTGCAATAGCCGGTCTCGTGCATACCATGGCATACATTAAACTTCCTATAGCTAAAGCATATGGTACCTTGGACATTTTTTCTTCCTCCTCTTGTGTCTTAGGACACATATCCTTAGTTAATTTCAGATGACTAAGCAAAGGTGTGCTGACAACTTTTAGATTCTCCATATGGAATCTCTACAATACCTTTTCGACATAATCAACCTTAGATAGAGTCAATGTTCTATTCTTCCTATCTCTGCAAATTTTCATACCAAGGATTTGTTTTGGGTAAGTGCAAGAAGATGGGGGGCCAAAAAGGGGTCTTAAGTGGCCACTTTTTTTTTTTTTTTCTAAAATCAGGAAATGCTGGCCTTGGATGAGAAATTGAGCATGGTTACACTCAAAATTTGGAGAAGCAACCAAAACAATGTTCGTAGTGCTCTGAGTCTACTTTCTAAACTACTTTTTTTTTGAAAATGGCATAGATTAAGGGGTTCAAAAGAGGGAGCCACAAAAATTGGTGTTGTTTCTGTCAAAAAAACATAACATAGCATGTTTTGTGGCTCCCTCAAAAGGTCAACTTTTTTTTGGTATTTTTAAAATTGCTTCAGTGAGAAATTAGCTAATAGCATATAGTTTATGCCCAATATTTCTGATAATTTTTTGATGAATATTTGATTTTTTACTAATTTTTAAAGTGGACACATCCTAAAAAATAGAATTTTGGCTATGCTGCCCCTATAAATTTTGAAAACTAATTGAAAATCATTTTTTTCTTTTTTTAATATGTGTAGAATGGAGTCTAGTTTCTAAATATGTAATTTTTTTAAAATTTCAATGAATAGTTAATTTACAATGAAAAAAAGACCAAATAGTGGTTTTTGCCCAAAAACGGACACACAAACAAAAGAAATTAAAGATGAAAGGCTTAACATTGTTAAAATGTGAAACAAATCATATCGTCAAATAGCTAATAGAAAGCCTAACATTACCCAGGTGTTCGATTTGTTCAACCTTGAAACACGTACAAATTTGAGGGTTAGCATGAACAAAATTATGTGAAATCTTGAAGAATATGGAAAAACACGTTTGTGGATGTTGAAAAGGCACTTCAAGCCTTTAGGTTGGAAATCCAAAGCAAATCCCAAGCCCAAGGCTTGGGATTCCCAAAGCAAAACATAACGCGAGCACGTTATAACGCGCTCACGTTATTTTTTGCTTTGCATTTTCCCTTTTCTGTAAAAGTTTGTGCTGTTTGTCATGTTTGAAATAATGCGAGCGCATTATAACGCCCTCACGTTATTTCCCCTTGACATTTTTTATGTTCAAGGTTATTAATCATGTATGTATGTATGCCTATATGTATGTATGTATAGTGTTGAGGGTAGAGGAGGGTAGAGATGGGAGTGAGCCAGATAGGGGAGGAGAGGGGTGGATAAGGATTGAGTGATTAAGGTTTAAGGTTGAGGGTTGAGGGTTTAGGGATAGGATTTAGAGTTTAGGGATAAGGGATTAGAGTTTAGGACCTTGAGGGATTAGGGTTTAGGGTTGAGGCTTTAGGGATAGCGTTTAGGGTTAAGGGTTGAGGGATTAGGGTTAAGGTAGAGTGTTGAGAGTAGAGGGATTAGGGATAGGGTTTAGGGTTGAAAGTTTAGGGTTGAGGGATTAGGGTTTAAGGTATAGTTTTGAGGGTTGAGGGTTTAGGGATAGGGTTTAGGATTTAAGGTTTAAGTGTTGAGGGTTGAGGATTTAGGGATAGGGTTTATGGTTTAGGGATAAGGGATTAGGGTTTAGGGTTTAGGGATTAGGGTACCATAAATTATAATTAGGGATTAGGGTTTATGATTTAGGGACTAGGGATTAGGGTTTAGGGTTAAGGGATTAGGGTTTAGGGTTTAGGGATGTACAATTAAGGGGTACCATAAATAAACTGGAATTTAGGAAGGGTTGGGAAAATTTTGTGAATCATCATGGGCTAGAGATTAGAGATTTTGTTGTGTTCAAGTACATATCCAAGTCATAATTTAAGGTTAAGATATTTCAAAGAACAGGTTGTGTAAAAAACATCAATGCTCTTCGGCTTATGAATACCAACATTGATACAAATAAAAGATGCCCTTCTTCTAACAGAGTATGCAGTTCAAGTGAACCGATGGGCAGCAAGTTGTCGAATGAGTTGGTTTAATGGGCATGCCTCCTTCTTCAAGGCCCAGGTGGGCAGGAGTGGGCTGTACAATTAAGGGGTACCATAAATAAACTGGAATTTAGGCAGGGTTGGGAAAATTTTGTGAATCATCATGGGCTGGAGATTGGAGATTTTATTGTGTTCAAGTACATATCCAAGTCATATTTTAAAGCTTATCAATACCAACATTGATACAGATAAAAGATGCCCTTCTTCTAATAGAGTATGCAGTTCAAGTTATCAAATGAGTTTTTTTAATGGGCGTGCCTCCTTCAAGGCCCAGGTGGGCAGGAGTGGGATGTACAATTAAGGGGTACCATATAAATAAAGTGGAATTTAGGCAGGGTTGGGAAAATTTTGTGAATCATCATGGGCTGGAGATTGGAGATTTCATTGTGTTCAAGTACATATCCAAGTCATATTTTAAGGTTAAGATATTTCAAAGAATAGGGTATGTGAAAAACATCAATGCTCTTCAGCTTATGAATACCAACATTGATACAAATAAAAGATGCCCTTCTTCTAACAGAGTATGCAGTTCAAGTCAACCGATGGGCAGCAAGTTGTCAAATGAGTTGGTTTAATGGGCATGCCTCCTTCTTCAAGGCCCAGGTGGGCAGGAGTGGGATGTACAATTAAGGGGTACCATAAATAAACTGGAATTTAGGCAGGGTTGGGAAAATTTTGTGAATCATCATGGGCTGGAGATTGGAGATTTCGTTGTGTTCAAGTACATATCCAAGTCATATTTTAAGGTTAAGATATTTCAAAGAATAGGGTGTGTGAAAAATATCAATGATCTTCAACTTATGAATACCAACATTGATACAGATAAAAAGTGCCCTTCTTCTAATAGAGGATGCAATTCAAGTCAACCAATGGGCAACAAGTTGCTGATCTTGAATTAGTTTCTGATGAAGAAAACAATGATGTTGTTGAAGCAATGGAAGAAAATCAAAATTGTAAGTCTAATTAATTTATTTCAACTTTCAAGGCAGGCATTTGAATTGTAGCTTTACCTAGAGGATTGGTATAACAAAAACTTAATTATGTTACAAGCCTTTCTTTGAAGAACCCTAGACATTATGGACCCTATCATCTAGAAAAGCACATGAAAGTGAACTCTACCCCACCTTTCAAATCAGATATTTACCTTTTTATTCAATGAAAATGAAGTCACGGAATGTAAACCGACCATGCATACTAGTAAGATCAAATTCTCTACCTTCTATTCTTATTACTCTTACTTTATTAAGAGAAGAGTGTCAAAAAGAATGGGTTTAATTGTAAGCTAACATAAGGCAAAGCAGTTTTGTTATTACATTTTTTCTAAGGGATCTCTAATAGTCTAATATAATGTAGTCTTCTATAATATGAACATTTGCATTTGTGTGAATGCTAAGCTTTAATATAGTAGAGTATTAAATCAATGCAATCAGCTATTTATTGGGTTAAAATAACTTAGTTTTTGTAATGATTTGGAAATGCAGGAGTTGCCAAAAATAGGTGAATGTCCTCTACAATTACCAAGAGAAAAAAGTTTAGTAGTTCTTGTGGATAGAGCCAGTAAATAATGAGAGATTATTTTCCTGTTTCATAACAATATACCTCCCCTAAGTGCGGGGTGGACAGCAAGAAACATAGATGTACCCCAATGCAAAGCTTTTCTCATAATGATCATCCTTATGATTTCAATTGTTAATTAGTCACTGTGGATGTACCATACACAAAGCTTTTCTCATAGTGTGTACACCTATTGGCATAATGAACCCCAGATGGACCAGAAAAACATGCCATATAACATTACAAACATTAAAAAAGTTCATAGCCATTTTTCTAACATATTCTTGCAACTTAGATATCTTTAAGAGAAGAGTGTCAAAAATGATGGGTTTAACAACCTAACATAAGGCAAAGCAGTTTTGTTGGGTTTAGGGATAGGGTTTAGGGTTTAGGGTTGAGGGATTATGGTTTAAGGTATAGTGTTGAGGGTTGAGGGTTTAGGGATAGGGTTTAGGGTTGAGGGATTAGGGATTAGGGTTTAATGTTGAGAGTTAAGGGTTGAGGGTTGAGGGTTGAGGGTTTAGGGATAGGGTTGATGGTCATAGGATTAGGGTTAAAGTAGAGTGTTGAGGGTAGAGGGATTAGGGATAGGGTTTAGGGTTGAAGGTTTAACGATTGAGGGTTGAGGCTTTAGGGTTGAGGGTTAAGGGATTGGGGTTTAAAATATAGTGTTGAGCGTCGAGGATTTATGGATAGGTTTTAGGGTTTAATTTTTAAGGGTTAAGGGTTGAGGGATAGGGTTTAGGGTTTAGGGATTAGGGTTTAGGGTATAGTGTCGAGGGTTGAGGGTTTAGGAATAGGGATAGCGTTTAGGGTTTAGGGATGAGGGATTAGGGTTGAGGGTTGAGGGATTAGGGTTTAAGGTATAGTGTAGAGGGTTTATTGATAGTGTTTAGGGTTGAGGGTTGAGGGATTAGGTTTTAGGGTTGATGGATTAGGGTTTAAGGTATATTGTTGAGGGTTGAGGGTTTAGGGATAGGGTTTAGGGTTGACAAATTAGGGTTTAGGGTTGACGGATTAGTGTTCAATGTCGAGGTTAGGGTTAGAGTGTCGAGGGTAGAGGGATTAGGGATAGGGTTTAGGGTTGAAGGTTTAAGGATTGAGGGTTGAGGCTTTAGGGATGAGGGTTTAAGGCTTAAGATATAGTGTCAAGTGTTGAGGGTGTAGGGATAGGGTTTAAGTTTTAAGGGTTAAGGGTTGAGGGATAGGGATTAGGGTTTAAGGTATAGTGTTGAGGGTTTATGGTTTAGGGATATGGTTTAGGTTTGAGGGATTAGGGTTTAGGGTTGATGAATTAGGGTTTAATGTTGAGAGTTGAGGGTTGAGGGTTGAGGGTTGACGGTCGAGGGTAAAGGGATTAAGGATAGGGTTTAGGGTTGAAGGTTTAAGGATTTAGGGTTGAGGCTTTAGGGATGAGGGTTAAGGGATTAGGGTTTAAGATATAGTGTCATGTGTTGAGCATGTACGGATATGTTTTAGGGTTCAAGTTTTAAGGGTTAAGGGTCGAGGGATCAGAGTTAAGGGTTGAGGGATTAGGGTTTGAAATCGAGGGTATAAGGATTAGGGATAGGGTTGGAGGGTTTAGGGATAAGGGATTAGGGTTTAAAGTATAGTATCAAGCCTGTTGAGGGTTTAGGAATAGGGATAGCATTTAGGGTTTAGGGATAAGGGATTAGAGTTGAGGGCTGATTTATTAGGGTTGAGGGTTAAGGGATTAGGGTTTAAGGATAAGGTTCAGAGTTGAGGGATTAGAGTGAAGGGTTGAGGGATTAGGATTTGACATTGAGGGTTGAGGGTTGAGGCTTTAGGGTTTAGGGTTTAGGGATAGGGTTGAGGGTCGAGGGATTAGAGTTAAGGGTTGAGGGATTAGGTTTGACGTTGAGGGTTGAGGGTTGAGGTTTAAGGGTCAAGGGTTTAGGGATAGGGTTGAGGGTCGAGGGATTAGGGTTAAAGTAGAGTGTCAAGGGTATAAGGATTAGGGATAGGGTTGGAGGGTTTAGGGATAAGGGATTAGGGTTTAACATATAGTATCGAGCCCATTGAGGGTTTAGGAATAGAGATAGTGTTTAGGGTTTAGGGTTGAGGGATTAGAGTTAAGGGTTGAGGGATTAGGATTTGACGTTGAGGGTTGAGGGTTGAGGCTTTAGGGTTTAGGGTTTAGGGATAGGGTTGAGGGTTGAGGGATCATAGTTAAGGGTTGAGGGATTAGGGTTTGACGTTGAGAGTTAAGGGTTGAAGTTCGAGGGTCGAGGGTTTAGGGATAGGGTTGAGGGTCAAGGGATTAGGGTTAAAGTAGAGTGTCGAGGGTATAAGGATTAGGGATAGGGTTGGAGGGTTTAGGGATAAGGGATTAGGGTTTAAGGTATAGTATTGAGCCCATTAAGGGTTTAGGAATAGGGATAATGTTTAGGGTTTAGGGATAGGGTTTAGGGTTGGGGGATAAGATTGAAGGGTTGAGGGATTAGGATTTGATGTTGAGGGTTGAGGGTCGATGCTTTAGGGTTTAGGGATAGGGTTGAGGGTCGAGGGATCATAGTTAAGGGTTGAGGGATTAGGGTTTGACGTTGAGGGTTGAGTACATTGAGGTTTGAGGGTTGAGGGATTAGGGTTAAAGTAGAGTGTCAAGGGTATAAGGATTAAGGATAGGGTTGGAGGGTTTAGGGATAAGGGATTAGGGTTTAAGGTATAGTATCGATCTCGTTGAGGGTTTAGGAATAGGGATAGTGTTTAGGGTTTAGGGATGAGGGATTAGAGTTGAGGGTTGAGGGATTAGGGTTTAGGGATAAGGTTTAGGGTTGAGGTAGACAAGGAGTGACTGAGAGACATAGAGAGGGGAGAGGTAGAGAGGTGAGGGGGAGAGATAAGTGAGATATAGAACATGAGATAATGGAACTAGAGGTGAGATATTGTAAAGATGCTATCAAAGGTGAGATAGGCACAAATATTTATGGATCAATCTATAGCAGGACAAAACATGAGTGCGTTATAATGCGCTCATGTTTTGTCCTGCTATAGAAATGATAAAAAAGTGTTGGCCCCCATGTTCCAAGCCCACATGATCTATTTTCATGCTAATTATGCGCGTGCTCTGAAAAAAAAGAAGTGCTTTCATGTTGTTGGGAAGTTCACATTCACATTTTACACATTCTACCACCTTTGCATGATCTTTCCACCACCTTTTCTACTTTGCCAACTTGAGAAGGAGGAAATAACATAGTTTTCACACCAAGTTTGATATATATCTATTCAAGTTTCAATTTTTGTAGTGTTGCAATGTTAATTTTGATTCAATTTTAGTAATTTAACATTATAGATTGGTTAATAATATTGTTGTTAGTAATTATATTTGAGTGTTATTCAATTTAACATTGAAAAGGAAGCAAGTGGTGAAAAACTCAAATTGTTGAGGAGTTTGATGCAAGAAGAAAAAAACACTACATAGTTGGGTAATCTCTCCATTCGAATCTTCATTTTTTAGGTATGTCAAGTCTTTACATGCATGTTCTTTACATTTTACTTAATTCTATTTGAATTACTTCATCATGCTTTATCATACATGTTTAAAATAGACACATTCCCAATCAAGAAAGTAGCCTACAATCTCACATGATGTCATGTATATTTTCTACACTTGGGCTCTTTAATAATTATGTGTAATAAATAGACCTTAACATACCACGATGTCAAACTATACAAGAATAAATCCTTATAACATAATAAAAATACAATCCCACTATTATCTTGTCATATTAACAAGTTAAAATATAAATGAATAGGTGCCAAGATCATACAAGTATGCACATGACATGATGATTTGTATGCACATATCTTGGGCTAGGACATTCCTTATGCACCTATTCATGATGATTTGTACATGCACATGACACAACAATTGTTGTCTATTCCTTCACAAGCCACCCAAATCCTAGTATCCCTAGTACCAACAAAACACCTTCTCAATTCCAAATCCTAGTAGCCCTAGTATGCTTTGTACCTATTTTGGTTGAGTGACATTTACTCTTTTACATGATGATTGTATGTACATTTACTATGAAGAGTTGAATTACATATATTTTAGTTATTTGTATGGATTCATTTCTTAGGAACTAATATTGGTCTCTTTATCATGCTACAGACAAATTCTCTGTCATGCCGAGGAAACGATCAAGAATTAAACCAACACAGGAAGAGATAAAAGCTAAGAATGCAAAGAAAGCAATGGCTATGAGGGAACTTAGTGAGAAGAGGAAATTGGACACGATAAATGAAGACATGCCAATTGAAGAGGAACCACAACCATCACAAAGTTATATGGTATTGGCGGCATAAAGAGAACGAATGCAAAAACTTCATGCTACGAGAGATTTGACTACCATAGTTGGAGACATGTCCTCTACTGCAAGTCAACATTTAGGGACACCATCTACCACATCTCAAGTTGAGAGTACATCATCACTCACATGTGATGAAGGAGGTACGCCATCGTTCCCACCTCAACCTCAAGGTACGTCATCTATTCCATCTTTGATCGAAGGTATGTCGTATAGCCCATATCATTTTAAATATTGATGAAATTCCTAATGTTGAGATGAATTTATCTAACTTAACACCACCTAGAATTTTGCATAGAAAGCCAAAGTATTTGATTGATATTGATGAGAATATTTTACAGCTAATGGAAGGTAAGATTCCAAAACACACTTGTAGAAGATATGCTCATAAGATTTGGAGATTGTTCTTTGAAAAGTTAAATGAGACTACAAGATGTCAACTATTCCTTGAAATGATGCGAAGTATAAAGTATAGGTCCATCATGAAGATTCTTGGGTTGAGAACATTAGAGGCTTCAAGTGAAAAATCTATTGTCAAGAATCTAATGAGTGCGTATCAGAGTGTGGATAACACCTCACACACAAAAGATAGTAATGCAACACAACATGTGATTACATCGACTATAGTAAGTAGTCAAATGAGGAAAGCTCATCTCATTAGAAAGACGAGTCAAGAATTGAGAATTAATAAGAAAACTTTATCAAGAGCCATTGGAAGACGCCAAAGAATTGAGGACACTAATGCCAATGAATTATAGGCGTTCTCGGGGAGACTACCATGAAAAGATAACCAATTGTTGAAGCATTGAGATCACTAATTGAAGACTTTTGGAAGAATTACACAAGGGTATCTCTGAATCAAAGGGATGTGGTAAGAAGGAGAATTGGTAGTCAGAACCGTGAGCCACATCCAAATCATTTTTTGGATGAGACTCAAACACAGTTTTATGGTAAATTTCTAGAGAAGTATCCTCAAATTAAAATTTGTCAAAGATATTTTGAAATGCTAAAACCTTTCTATGTCAAGATAAATCACACATGCATTGCTTGTTGTTGTAGATTACATATTGAATTTTCTAATCATTTTGATGTTTATAGGTCTATATGTTTAAATATGCATACTAACAATGTTTTGCAGGGTTGTGCCATACGTGCCCCACCAACATCTTCAAGAGACTTCATATCAAGAATTTTATGTGAAAGAGAGGAAGGTCAAATATTCTACAAGAAATTATTCTTGGATGGCACATTGCATCATTGCGGTGGCTTGCAACATTTGCCAATATGTGAACATATGGAAAGAACACATGCGGTTGGAAACGAACTAGTAGAGTTTGGCAAGTATAAAATAGTGGCATACAATACAAAAGATGGTAAAGAAGCAAAGATGTGTGAATTGGTTATTGAAAAGATTCCAGTGTATCAATTTATGCCTATATTTCGTGACAGCATAGTGTATGAGTATGCAAGACATGCCCATAGAGCTTGATGGTTGGACTTGCAATTCAAGTTATGCAAGGAAACATTTCCGATTGGTAGCATTGTTTCATCCATCAACTTTGTAGAGAACTACAGTCTACAGCCACAGCGTGAGGTGCAATCACAATATTACAACTCCACTCAGGTTTCTATATTTGTGCACATCGCATTCATTCATGCGAATGATAGTACAGAGGATGAAAAAAATATCATAAGGGAGTATAATTTCTATATTAGTGATGATTGCACGCATTCTACGGAGTTCGTGCAAGGTTGCTTTTAGGTATTCTACAATGATTTGGCTAGAAGGGGCATATCGTTCAGTCAACATATCATATGGTCAGATAACTGTGCGTCACAATTCAAGAACTTGCAGAATTTCTATTGGCTGAGTAGGAGGCATAATTTTACAGGTATTCAGCATATGTGGAACTTTTGTGAGGTCGGGCATGGAAAGGGGGAGCATGTATCAAAAGAGCCATAGCACAAGAAGAGTTAAAGTATAAAGACAATGCAAAGTTGACAGATGCAAAATCAATTGTCAAGTGGTGTAATGCTTCCATGGGTCCAGGTAATGAAGGTAAGTCTTCAGTTCGTAGATTTTTTTGGTTGATAGATGATACTAACATTGCATCATATGAGGACTGTTCTACACTGACACGATCAAGTGAGATGCACTCTTTCAGAAGCTCAATTGCAGGTTCATAGAGTGTCCATACATGAAAGATGTCATGCTTTTGTTCTTCCTATACAATTCAAGCCTAAGATGAGTGCAAGTCAAAGGAGTGGGTTGACGAATGGCAGTTAAGTTATCTTATCCCACTTGACACGTATCGAACCCCGACAACACTGGAACTAACACAGATCAAATCATCAGTTCACTTTGACCACATATCAGATCTAGTTCAACCAGGTAATATATCTATCTGCATAGTTTTTGAAATTTGAAATGTCATCTTACTTTGTAGTTGTAGAGTAAAATACTCTACATTTTGTTTTGAGTTTCAGTTGTACGCTCCAGTTTTGTCCCTGCGCATTTTAGTTTTGGCAGTGAGGGTTTTGACACAGAGCGTGGGCGCGGGTTTTCATTTTGCCTAAGTCTCAGTTACGCAGGAGAAGCTAAGTGTCTTTTTGCAGTTACGCGAAACATGCCAAGTGTCATCTTCTACGTTGAGTTTCAAACCCCTTTTAATGTTTCAAAGACTATGGTGGGTCCCTGTTTCTAAGTTTCTCCCTGCGCGAAAGGCATCAAGTGGCAGTTGCAGAAGGTTTCAATACATTTCTTTAAGTTACACGGAAGGTGCTGCGTGTCCCTTGTAATATCTGCGGAGCGTGCCAAGTGTCGACATTCGCAGTTTCTTCCTTTTGTTTCATTGTTAAGTAAAGACTGTGGTGGGCCCCCAGTGAGTTGCTCAAAGTTAAGCGGAGCGTGCCAAGTGTCATCGTTTGTGTGAATCTAAATGAGTCCCAAATGTTTCTATAGTGTTTCTAAAGCTCAACGAAGACCGCCATGTGTCATTTTCCGCAGGACTCTCAAAAGGTATCTAAAGTCTATTTAAGTTGGGTGGAAGCTGCCACGTATCACTTGTTAAGATCAGTGGAAGGTGCCACCTGTCCCCATTCCCCTTTTGAAGTTGCTCAGTAAAGAAGTGTTGTGGGTCCCATTTTCTGTAAGTTGGTAAAGTTTCGGGGCAACAGATTGTGACATATGTCGAAGGCGGAATTCTCCTGACTATGAGGCATAGTGAACTATAGAGATAGCGGAAGTCACCACATATCTTTTAGTAAGGCACGCGGATGGTGCCATCTGTCTCAAGGGTTTTTGTTTCTCAATATAGCGGAAGTTGTACGTATATGTTTCAATTGCAACAGAAAGTGCCACGTGATAAGTTCTTGTTTTGCCGGAAAGATGAAGGAGTTTCAAGCTAAAGGTGCGGACTATGATATTTGCCTTAGGGTCTATAGTCACAAAGATAACCAGAAATTGCCAGGTGTCCCTCACCTATTTCACAGTGGGGAGTGCCACGTGTATCTGTTTCAGCCAATGAACTTGCAGAAAGGCTAACTGTTTTAGATCTGAAAGATATCTTCTGTCAGACACTTCCAGTTAAGTTCCAGTTCGGTTAGACCATTGGGATTTGATCGTGCAGGCAATCTTGAGCCAGTCCTATGCTATAAATATGGGTCCAGATCACAGATTCATAGGAGAGAGAGTTTTTTGCATATAGATTGTTATCAGAGATTCACGAAAAGTTTTTTGGGAGACATGTGCTGTGGCCAGTAATATCATTTGCCTTTGTTCTGTTTTCTTGATTCAGAAAGTTTGTATAACTGTGCATGTATCATTGCCTTTTATGTGACTGGAAAATTAATAAGAAGACTAAGTTCTGTGCCTTTACTGATATTTTCTATGTCATTGAAAAATCCTCCAAGTTGTGGGCCTTTGATTCTATTTGTTTTCATCTTTTACATTGATCATGCATTGTTTGTTCTTTAATGTAACTGAATCCTAAAAATAACTTCACTGTGCTTGGTATTAAGGAATGAATCATACTCAGGCGCATCGCCATAGTTAAATTTTCTTTCATTGCATTCGTGATTCCGTTTAAATTCTACCCCTTTCTCCCAAAATATATTTGAGATACGGAAGAGCCAACTTCTTTAAAATCTGGAGGTTGTTTCAGGTTGCAAGTCCCATATTCCTGAAACTTCCCATGTTGGTGTCAGAATCAACGTAATTTTAAGCATCAACAGTAGTGTTTTTGTAATGTTGACTAATTTCATCTAATTTGCTACACATATCAATGTAGGGCACATATATGTAGTTATTGCATATGAAGATAATGAAGAGGGAACAGATTATTACTTAGGTCGTTGTGTTGAGGCCAAAAAGAAATTGGAGGCCCCAATTACAGATGGAGAAAACATCGAATACACTACAGGCTCAGTGGTTATTACTGGAACATGGCTTAGAAGGTACCCACATAAGAGTGTTAATGTTTGGTTGTTTCAGGACTTTGACACACATCGGAAGATTCTTTGTTACTTGACCTCATGGCATCCAATGTTAATTTGATACAGTATTGGGGTAGACCTTTGAACAAAATCTTATGGAAGGTGCGTGAGTCTGACCATGAAGCAATACTTGACACAATAAAGAGTAGAGTAGACCCGGATGGTTCATTAGATTAATTTGTAAGTATTCACATTGATTTTGTAAATTCATGTTACATTGAGTTGTAAGTATGCACATTAATTTGTAAGGTTTGTCTTTTTTTATTTCTTGCTACAGTTTTACACATATACACATTTTTACATCATCATGTTATGCTTCATGGGGTTAGACCTAAGTGATGGATGAAGTTGATTCTAAGAATAATGTATAAAATCTAGGTAATGTATAAAATATAGGTGTCTCTAGGTGTCTTGGTTTCTAACTAGATAATAGGTGTCTCTAATTGTGATGTAGAGGCAATGGGATAGTTGGAGGATGGCAAACTAGACAAGGTTTCCTTATGCTCTAAAGCCCAAATTTTATGATCATTATACAAAAGTGGGAACAACAATTAGAGACTCTAAATTCTTCATGGAAAAGGTGATCTCAGATGCTATGGGACCCATTCCAATCATTGCCAAAGGCAAACCAAACTCAGAATTAACACTTACTTCACAAACCTAAGAAATGGTTTGTAGCCCTAAAAAAGGAGAACAATCCTAATAACTTTTGATACAGATCTTCAAACATAGAACTTGGACAATCAGTAGATACCCATTTAGACTCCCTATAACATATCCAAAACTGGGTATAGGTTGTTTTGGATGATATACCCTAACCTATAACTCCTCTTAATAACCTAGAGCCCCAATTAAGCCTAAAATACAAAGAGACCCCCCTTAAATTCACACACAGAACTCAACCAATGACTTGAGCACTTAGTATTCATGCCAAAACTATGAATTTTGTGGGTTTTGTCCTCCTACAATTTGTTGTTCCCAAAAATGCCTCTATGGTTCCTTCTCTATGTCTTTAAACATCACCTAACACATAGTTTTGTTAGGTTTCCTCAAAGAAAACTTCTTCTCCTCAGATTTCCTGCCAAAAACTCATCATAGCATACTAGAACAGACCTACTACAACCCATTCCACTGATCAAAAGTGAATCAAATAAGTGGAATGGCCAAAAAATGCATGTGTCTTAGGTCTTAGGTCTTAGGTGAGGCCACATGAGCTTCCACCTTCACGTGGTTCACCTTGTCAGTATAGAATATTTATATTTCTTGAAGGGAAGTGCTTTTTCTTAATAGGAAAACTTTATCGACTTTAGTTGCACTAATGGGTAGGGGCACCTAGGTTGTCATGCCTCCAAGAGGGGTCAAAAAATAAAATTTTGTTTTGATTGAGTCAATTGTATGTAATAAGGTCTTCTAAGACCATTTCATTTATTTTTAAGTCACTTTGAGTCATTTGGGATTAGTTTGAGTCTTTGAGTCCTGTTGCAAAAAAGTGTCAATGTTGTCAAGTTACACAAAGCAACTTTTACATTTTTGGTGTCATGCTCCTGATGCGACCAAACTGACAGTTCCAACATGTCTGGATGGGTACATTTAGGCTAGGTATGGTTCTGTTTTTCACCTAAACATGTCGAAACAGTCCGAGCTACATTCTATCGATGATATCCCTGAAGAGTCCAAAGTACAAAAAGGCAGCAATCTTTGACGAGATGTTACTCAAAAACTGTGTCACTTAGAAATATTCCATCTGAGGCAACACGATCATGTAGAGTGCCTCTACAATAACCTCTCTCAATTTTTTATATCTCTGAGGCATTTGCCCATGGTGAAAGGTTTTCTACTTCCCCAAAAATCGTCAGAAGGAGGCAGTGTAAAGTTGCAAATGGGTGTAACTTTCGTCCTGCTCCTGATGCGACCAAACTGACTATTCCAACGCATCTAGATGGGTACATTTACGCTAGGCATGGTCTTGTTTTTCACCCAAACATGTCGAAACAGTCTAAGCTACATTGTACCGATGATATCCCTAAAGAGTTCAAAGTGCAAAAAGGTAGCAATCTTTGACGAGATGTTACTCAAAAACCGTGTCACTTAGAAACATTTCCATTAAGGTAACACGATCACATAGTGTGCCTCTACAATAACCTCTCTCAATTTTTTATATTTCTGAGGCATTTGCCCGTGGTGAAAGGTTTTCTGCTGCCCCAAAAATCATCAGAAGGAGGTAGTGTAAAGTTGCAAAGGGGTGTAACTTTCATCATGCTCCTGATGTAACCAAACTGACTATTCCAACGCGTCTGGATGGGTACATTTATGCTAGGCATGGTCCTTTTTTTCATCCAAACATGTCGAAACAATCTGAGCTACATTGTATCGACAATATCCCTGAAGAGTCCAAAGTGCAAAAAGGCAGCAATCTTTGATGAGATGTTACTCAAAAACCATGTCACTTAGAAACATTTCATCTAAGGCAACATGATCATGTAGAGTGCCTCTACAATAACCTCTCTCAGTTTTTTACATCTCTGAGGCATTTGCCTGTGGTGAAAGGTTTTCTACTGCCCCAAAAATCGTCAGAAGGAGGTAGTGTAAAGTTGCAAAGGGGTGTAACTTTTGTTCTTCTCCTCGTGTGGCCAAACTGATAGTTCCAACACATCTGGATGGGTACGTTTAGGCTAGGCATGGTCCTATTTTGCACCCAAACATGCCGAAACAGTCTGAGCTAGATGAAGACTTTTTACCCACCTCATCCTTCAATCATTATAATTGTTCTCAAAAGACATCATCAAAACATGAAAAAACTCCAAGACTTGTAGTTTTAAGTTGATTTCCTCCAAGGCGCCAATGTGAGGTTGTTTTGATGGCAAAGGGCACCTTGATTCATGATGTTGAATCTCCTTCCTTCTAGGCGCCAAAATGGATAGTTTAGACAAGAAAAGGCACCTTAGTATACTTAGCTCATTTCTTGGCAATTTGATGGCTTCAATCACTTGTTCAAACCTATAGGAGACCATTTTACACTTAGGCGCTACATCTTACGATATAGAACATCTTCCTTCAAGGGGCCAAAATGAGGTTATTTAGACACAAAAGTGCGCCTCCATACAAGATGCTTATTCTCCTTCCACTTAGGTGCTCATTCATGATGATCCAAATGACAATAGGCGCCTAGACTTCCTTTGGTAAGATTTAGTCATTTTGAAGGTTCTAACACTAGGCGCTACAATTGGAAGTGATTTGAAGTTCATTTTCCTCTAGGCGCCCAAAATGGATGGTGGAGACAAGAAAAGACGCCTAGGCTTCTTTTGATGATTTTCAAAGTCTTCTTAAGTTATATTATGTTATATTGACCCTTAGGCGCAAATGGATGATCTAGGGTGACTCTAGGCGCATATACAAGGTGATATCTTTCTAGGCGCAATCTTCACTAAGTTTAGACTTCACTTTACATCAAGGCACCAAAATGGATAGTTTAGAGAGAGGCAAAAATGCGCCTAGAGGTATGATGCTCAGTTTGATGTGTTTGATCAACTTTGATAATCAAGATGAATTGCCTCCCTTAAGGTGCCCTCCTTTATACTTTGAAGCATCCTTTCAATATCAAGGCGCAATTTTGAGGTTGTTTGGATGATGAAAGACACCTTGAGTTCTAGGCAAAGTTTTGAGGTTGTGCAAGTAGAGAAATGCGCCTAAGGTCTTAAAGAAAATTTGCGCCTAAAACTAAAAATCCCTGAGGTATGACTTATGGAAGCCTATAGCCCCAACGTTATGTTGCATACTAAAATTAGGCAAGACTCAATGTAATCTCATAACCTCACCTTATATGCAAGAGGAATTACATTTAATAACCACAAAGGTCATCAGGTGCTCATAAGCATATGATTTTGACTATCTTATTCAAAACAACAAACATACTCTTTGCATCCCAATATGGTATAATAACAAGAAATTAAGAAATATTTTTAATTGAGCAACTCATAAAGAATATGGATCAGCATACTCATTTGAATATTTTCAATTGAGCAACTCATAAAGAATATTAATATTTTTTGTTCAACATGATGATTCATTTTTTTTTAAAATACAACTTTTATCTTTTAGTTCCAAAATGAGGTTTAGGTGATACTTGAATAACAATAGCTAGCTTATTGGATCAACAAACATCTTATGTAATACAATTGGACTTTAAATATTTGAAGTAGCCATCTACAAATATCTATTCAAACATGGATTTATAATGCAAGTATGGATGCCATCAATAAAAAAAATTTGTATTAACCAAATATCCATATAGGCATACATCAATATCTGTTGATATAAGTATAACATATATACAAAATAGCCATATAGGCTTACAAGAATGCCATATAGGCATACAATGTCAACTATATGCAATACAAAATATATGTCCATAAATGCCATATAGGCATACAACAAAGGAACACAATAAAAAGTCATTCCCCTCTGGCTAGTGAAGAGAATAGATCATGGGCAGCCTTTGATTTTCTAGGGGATGGAGACGCATATGTGGGTGGTCTACTACGAACCCGAGGGCTACTCCTCCTATTTAGTTCTCCCTACATCTTTAGTTGTTACAATAAAAAGTATAGACATTAATATATAGAAATTACATGTTATAAAAAATGAAACATTTAACAAAATAATCAATTACTGCTACCATTTAATCTGTCTCCTCACTTGCCTCAGTAGCAGGAATAGGCTGTGGTGATGTCATGTCCTATAGAAACCATCCAAATAGAAATTAAACTTCAAATCAATAATCTTTTGATTTTTTCAAAAATAAACAACTATAACAATGAATGTAAATTGAAATTTACTAATCTGCCTCATACCCCTGTCAATGGCATGGAGCTATGAATCACATAGGTCACACCATGCTCCATTGCCTTATGAATATCAGGAGGTTTCTCTACAGTTTGCATCATCTGGAAATAAAACAACATTATTCAATTACGAAAACTATAATAGTGATGCAAATCATGGCTCCTAACATACACACACGTTCATCTAAACATGGAAGTACACACAATAAAGCACACAAGTCACATTCAAAAATCTAGTAAGTATAATTCATTCATTAAATTATTTATTTTATTACCTCCGTGAAGCTTTGAAGTCCACCACCACTGGCAGGTGTTACCGTGAATTCTCCAATATTAACCTATTCAACATCCAAAATTAGATATTAGAATACCATTCATATAACGATGCTATTCACATGTAATATTTATAATTGTTTACTAGTTACATACCTCGACAGTAGATGATCTAGTGTAATATGCAGGTGGAGAACCACTGAAAACTGCATCAATGCTATGACCCTAAAATTTCATTAAAATCATCAAATTAAATTAGTTAATCTTGCATTTCAAAAATAAAATTTAATAAATTAAATTCAATAAACTTGCTAATATTTACCTAAGTATCAAGGCTAAAATTCTCACTCAGGAGGGTATCTGTAATCACCATCTGCTTAGCTACAGATGTAGCCTATGCACTTGCATCCTAACTATCCATGGGGTCATAACCATAGGCTGACTCGCAAGTCTGACAAGCATGGGGTGGGACCCTACTCCTCGCACTATCTCCCACCCCACTCTGTGCTGCAGGACTGGCATGCTCTATGATGCTCTAGGTTAAGGCACTAATGGACTGAAGTGTATCAACCTCAACACTCTCCTTCACAATGGAAGGGATAGAAACATGCTCATGGGCTGGTCTGCTGATTACTTGTCTCACTACCCGCTGTGGGTCAACACGCGTCCCTGGTCTATCTTGTGCTGACCCCCCACCTCTACCCTGGAAGTCCCGCATATCAAAATAGTTTGGCACTTTATTGAGGACAAACTCACAGTAGAGTTTCCTCAAAAAGTATTGCGAGACCTCATTATTATTGCATGGAGGATGGTCAAAAACCATCCACCACCTCTGCCCAAAATTGTCTCTTATCGCTTGGTTGTTGCACCAATGGATAGGGAACCTCTTGCATGTAATGGGTGGAGATTGATTTGTTTGTGGGTTTGTGAAAATCGAACACAAGTCTAATTTTGTAATTTGTAATTTTTTCACATCTTGGTATGACAGCTTGTCTACATAATAGTCTCTAAACTCTCCCTTCTTATCCGTCCAACTAGATATTTGCTTGCTAATTGAATCTACATTTGATAACATAGATTCAAGAGATTTAGCAAGCGTGGACCTATGCAAGGTTGAAGTGGAAGGATCTTTCAACCTTGCAATTATATCTTCAATTTCTTTTTTATTATTTTCAATTTGCCCTATTAGATTTTCTTGTGTTCCAGGGGCATGTCGAGAAATGGATGGAGGAGGTTGTTGTTCCGCAAGTATTTCCTCCTCAGGATTTTGTGGATTTTGAGGAGGAGGAGGAGGTGTATTAACATTTCCTGACAATTAACAAAATTTACATCAAAAATCAACTCAAACCTACCTATTTAGAAACAAATTCAAACAAAAAAACAAATAAAACTCACTCCTTTGGCGTGCTCGACATCATGGCAGCATTTTGGCGACAAATCAGTAAGATTTTGGTGTTGAATTGACTTTTCCAAAACGTGAGCGTGCTTCCTAGGGTTTGCAGGCTGCAGGTATAGAGGAGAATAAAGAAATGAAATGAGATGACAAGCTTTTTTTTATATTTATAATAAGTCATAACGCGCTCGCGTTATGGTTTGGTTTTGACGAGCCTTAGGCTTGTCATTATCAAACCACAACGCGAGCGTGTTATGCATTAAATTTTTTTGAAAATAATTTGGCCACTTTTTGGCCCCCCAACTTTTTGTACTTACCCTTTTGTTGCCCCCAAATCCTTCATTGTAAATGATTGTGCTAATTGTTGTTTTAACTTTTTTTATGTGATCCATGTTAGACCCTACTACAAGCATGTCATCAACACATAAACATAAAATAATGTAGCTGTCATTATCCAACCTCTTAAAATAAACACAATGGTCAGAATTACACTGGTTGTAGCCTTGCTCAGCCATAAAACTATCAAATTGCAAATACCATTACCGAGGTGCTTGTTTCAATCCATATAAAATCTTTTTCAATCTACACATGAGTTTCTCCTTACCTTTGACCTTAAATCCCTGTGGTTGTTCCATATAGATCTCCTCCTCAAAATCACCATGGAGAAAGGTAGTTTTCACATATAGATGTTCCAAATGCAAATCTTCAGCAGCCACAATACTTAAAACAATACGAATAGAAGTCATCTTGACAATCAGAGAAAATATCTCATCAAAATCAATACCTTTTTTCTGTGCAAATCCTTTTACAACTAACCTAGCTTTAAATATTTTCTTACCTCCATCTTCCTCTTTCAGCTTATAAACCCATTTGTTTGGTAAAGCCTTTTTACCTGTAGGCAACTTACATAATTCCCAAGTCTAATTTTTCAGCAAGGAGTTCATTTCTTCTTTCATTACAAGCTCCCACTGAACCTTTGTATCCACCTGCATAGCTTCATCATACCCTTCTGGTTCACCAGCATCTATTAACAAAATAGAATACAAAGAGGGAGAAAACCTTTCAGGAGGTCTACTTAGCCTTGTTCACCATCTAACATTCACTAGAGTTTGTGGTATTTCTTGTTGCTGTTGCGGAGCATGAGGAACCATTAGAATATCATTATCTGGAGTATCATCCAACACCACATAATCCTTTTCTTTCTTTTCATGTTGTTGCAACTGATCTTTTTACAACACCTTCTCATTGAATACAACGTCCATGCTTCTCACAATTTTTAGATTTTCAACATCTCAAAGCCTATAGCCAAATTCATCAATGCCATATCCAACGAATATACACTTTTTTGACTTTACATCCAGCTTGGTTCTATTTTTAGATTCTACATGTGTGAATGATTCACATTCGAAGGTTTTGAGAAAATAATAACTCACCTTCTTACCTATCCATGCTTCCTCTGGAATACCACAACCTAAAGGAATTGAAGGACCTCTATTAATTAAATATACGGTGGTGTTGATAGCATTTGCCCACATGTTTAAAGGTAGCCCAACATGCAATCTCATGGTCCTTGCACACTCCATTATTGTCCTATTCATGCATTCAGCCACTCCATTCTCTTGTGGAGTCCCTGGAACTATTTTCTACCTACAAATTCTATTAAAGGAACAATAATCTTCAAATTCTTTGCTGCAATACTCACCACCATTATCAAATCTGAAACATTTTAATCTTTTACTTGTCTCATTCTCAACCAAGCTTCTCCATTTCTTAAATGTTTCAAATACATCAGATTTCTGCCTAAGGAAATAAATCCAAACCTTCCTAGTTACATCATCTATGAATGTAACATAATACCTAGAGCCACTGAGAGAAGATACCTGAACTAGTCCCCATACATCTGTATGCACAAGCTCCAACTTTTTCATCTTTCTTTTGCTTCCCATCCTTGAGAAAACTGACTCTTTTTGTTTTCCATACACACAAATTTCACAGAAATCCATATTAATACATTTTAGACCTGGTAAAACTTTCTTAGAATGAAGTACCTTCATACCTTTTTCACTCATATGCCCAAGTCTGTTATGCCACAATGTTGTCTCAGAGCCTGCAGCAACAGTTTCAATCTCTTCCTGCGAACCTGCAGCAACTGTTCCTAAACCTTTTGTTTTTTCTCTACAACAACTAAAGTAGAAGGAACAATATGACTTGTACAAAGATAAAAGGTGCCTACTTTCACACCTTTTTCTACTATTAAGGCACCTCTTGAAACCTTCCAATTTTTATCACTGAAAGTAACTATGCAACCTTCATCAGCTAGTTGCCCTACTGAAATTAAATTCCTACTCAGCCTTGGAACGTGCCTTACCTCTTGTAGTAGCCAATGATTCACATTCTACAACTTAATCTTGATTCTTCCCTTTCCAACAATTTGACAAGGTTTGTTATCTCCCAAATAAACTAGCCCAAAATCCCCTTGGACATAATCAAGAAAATAACTTCTATGGGGCGTAGCATGAAATGAGGCCCCTGAATCTAAAACCCATGAATCATCAGCATTATCTAGAGAAAGAATCAAAGCATCATCTTTAGATTTATTACTTACCACATTTGTCTCTTTATTACCTTCTTGTTTGTCTCCTTTATTCTTTCGAGACCAGCAAGCTCTCTTCAGATGACCTAGTTTCCCACAGTACTAGCAATCCTTCTATCCTCTCAATTGGGACCTCTTGTCCTTTGATTTTCCTTGTGACTTCCCATGACCTCTAGAACCTTTTCATCTCTCCTTAGATCTGCCCTTGCTTTCTGCATTCAAAACACTATCTGATGTGGACCCTCCTGAGATTTTTCATCGCATTTCCTTGCTAAGGATAACACCAACAATATCATCAAATTTCAAATTATTTAAACCAAAGATAGAGTTACTTACGGCGATTACCAAGCTATTCTAGCTTTCTGCAAAGAACATAATAACACTTCATCAAATTTCACTTTTACAGAAATTAACTGACTGGTAATCGTATTAAACTCATTTAAATGATCTGTCATAGATCCACCTTCAATCATTTTCAGATTAAACAAACACTTCATGAGAAATACTTTATTTAAGGCCAAGGGTTTTTCATACAATTTAGCCAAAGCTTTCATCTGTTCACTTGTTGTTGTCATTTCTGTTATATTGAACGCTACAAATGGGGCCAGGCACAACTAAATGGTTCCCAGTACCTTTCTGTCTAGAAGATTCTAATCTTCATCAGTCATTGTTGCCAGTTTCTTGGCTATTCCTTTCAATGGCCTCCATAAATCCTTTTGATAGAGATAATCATCCATCTGCATCTTCCATAACTGATAGTTCTAGCCATTGAATTTATCTACCTTCAATTTACCCTCGTCCGCCATTGCTCCCACTTAACCGTGAGACTCCCACTCAACCGTGAGACCTTCATGCAAACGATAATCAAACACAACCCACTCTGATACCACTTGTTAGGGATAGCCGACAGAAGATATCAATTAAATGCAAAATAAAGATTAAATAGAGGAATGAAAATACACATAAATAATAACAATGAGAAACAAGTTTTAACGCGGTTCACCCAAACTCGTGCTACATCCACCAACAGAGAGTCCAATATTATTATCCAGTAAACCAAACCAATTACAACTAGCAATCCTTTTAACTCAATACCACTGCAAAATGCTACAATACACAACAGAAACCCTAACCCTTAGCCGCTTTTATCAAGCCTTATGTTAGTTACAAAATAGGGTTTTTTTATGTCATCCAATAGAAAAATAACTCTTGACGCCTTTATAAAATAATAGGCTCTACCCCCTGCACTCCCCTGTTAAATAATTTGGGGGGAAACCACACTGATAAAGTGGGGAAAATTTAACCTCTGAATCTAATTAGGCTCCATATAACAACATAGAGGTCCTGGATAAATACTAGGACTACTGTAGAATCAATGACAAAAAAGAAGAGTTGTTTAGAACTAACCAGAAAGAAGATGATATCCTAGAAGACTACTTGGATAGATTCAATTTTGCCCTTAGAAGGTATGATAACCCTATAGCACATAATCTAGTCAAAACCTTATTTATGAGAGGGTTAGATAAGGAATCAAAGCAAGCATTAAATCTGATGGAAAGGGGGAATATAAACAAGCTGGATATGCCTGTAATTGAGGAAATTTGTAGAAACTATTCAAGGACACAAGATGGAGTAAGAGAACCAAGGTCTCTCAAAGGAAAAGATGATATAGAGCAACTAATGGAAGAGTTTGAAAACCTAAATACAAACATTCTAGTTCAACTGAATACCACCTTAGATGAGATTCAAGCAAAAAACATAACCTGTGAACCCCTGTCAATTTACCATCCTAGGTGCAGAAATAAACACCTTTTAAGAGAATGCCCCTTGGATAATTCTGAGATCTACTAGATCTGTGATAAAGAGCATCCTACTAACCACTACGATTAACTCCCAACTTTGAAGAGGATGACTAAAAAGAATGTTCAAATAGAAGAGAAGCTAAACTATGTAGGATAGAAACAAGCTGGTCATTTTCCTTACAACCAATATCCAACTCAGACTTCTTATAGGGGCCCTTTAAATGGGGAGAATAATCAATAGAATTCATCATGGCATGGACCTCAAAATGCTCCTCCATGGATACCACAAGACTAGTCAAACCAACAGTAGGAAAACCAGCAATGGCCAAACCAACCTTAGGCCAACCAACATTGGACATAATAATTTCCATCTCAATTTGGATCACAAAATATGCAACCACAATAGGGTCCTCAGTAGAACTATAACCAGAAATTTCAAGGCCAACCAAGACACTTCTCAAACCAATAACAAGCACTTCTAACTGGACCAACAAACACATAGGGATAACCTCAAAATGAACCAATTAGCCAACCACCTCTACCAGCCCAACCTATAGCAAACTCATGCAATAAATAAGGAGCAACTGTATATGTGACTGAGCAAGAAAATATGGCTAGTATAAACACTAAATATCACTTGAATAACCTCCATCTATGTTCTGGGAAAGCTCTCCCAAGACCATCTCCCCCACTTATTGTTGAAATAACAGATGAAGTGGAACCTAAAAATCCATCCCATCAACTACAGGAGGAGATTACAATTGAAAAAGTGCCACAAGAACAACCCTTAGGTTACTCTGGAGTTCCTCCAAAAAGAATAGCTTTAGAGATCTCCTCAGGAGCTGCTTCCAAACCGCACTCTAGAGCTGCTCCAGAGACTAAAAAATAAGCACCATACCTAGAATAGCTCAAATAACATGCTTCCCAAAGAATAGTTCCACAAAAACAAATCCTACCCACCGTTAAATCTAAACCGCTTCAAGAAATCATCTAACTAAACATTGAAATTCCACTACTCTGGGGCAATTAGAGATATTCCTGAACTAAATCAGTTAATTAAACAAAATTGTGTCAAAACTCAGGGCAGGAAGAAAAACTTTCCCACCACTATTCAAGTGGAAGGGAAAGTGGTGGATCTACTAGTGGGGGAAATGCTCCTCCCAAAGTATGGGAACCCTATAAATCCTGTCATCACAGTCCACATCTCAGGAGTAGAAATATCCAATGTTTTAGTTGACTTAGGAGTAGCAATAAATGTCATGATAGTTCACACTTTGGATAAGTTGGCTCTGAAAGGCATTCAAGCCACTTCCACAATTTTATAATTGGCTAATCAATCAGTAGCAATTCCAAAGGGGGTGTTGACTGATGTCCCAGTTATTATGGAATCATGAAAATTCCTAGTTGATTTTCTAACCTTAGAGTCAAGGAACCAAAGGAATGCTTGCCCTCTGATTTTAGGTAGACCATGGCTAGCTACTACAAGAACATCCATTGACTGTATAACTAGGGATATGATCATATCCAATGGCATAAACATGAAAAAATCTCCTTGTATCCCCCCAGCTAAGCCATCCATACATTATTCAGGGAAAGTATTGGTAGATGAGCCCAATAACATGGAAAATAATGCTTCCTTAGCTATGGTCACTGTAGACATCGAAAAGTGACCCTTATTTCAAATCATTATTGACACCATCTGTTGATGATGGAGCTATCTCACAACCATTAGTTTAAAAAGGAACCTATCTTCCCACATCCTACGGGCATCATGACAATAAATTATGGAGGCTACACACGTAGAAGTGGTTGCATCACATCTTGTGGAGGTGGCAACATGAAACCCTAAGCATGACGCCTAATTGTCGCAATAGTAATCTAGGTATTTATCTTAGTTAACTAATTATGACAAGTTTTTTTAGTTTTCATTTTGTGCAATTCACCTAGACTCTCATGCAATGCCATTATTACCAAATAAATTTGATGCATGTCACTCCTAACTATCCACCTGACACGTCAACTCTACAGCTTTAGAGTGACATAACCCCCTACAAAACATACTAAATCATAATTTCTAAAATTGCAAGCCATAAATCCTTCTCAACTGACTTAGTATTCATCGGGACAAGCAAAAGAAATTCAAGTCTAGATTTTAGAAAACAAAGAGCTCTGGAGGTGAGAAGGTCTGTTGTAAGAGGTTTTGGAAAAATAAGTAGACAAAGTTAAGGGTTTGCAAGCAGAGGGGGATAAATCACCACCAAGTTGCAATCTATTTGAATGTATGGGGTTAAAAAGAAATTAGAGTCAAAGACAATAGAGGGACTACTGCAAGATCAAGCATCTGCTGACATACTAAGGGCTGTAGGATGGCTTGAATTCTTAGAGAATTTTGAGGGTTACCAGAAGACATTGTGGAAGAATTCCTCTCCAACCTGCAAAATAACCAAACATAAGTATGAGGGGCCACCATTCCTATCTCTGCTACCATCATCAGCAGGATCTATGGACTCTTAGAAGAAGGTGAGAGGTTCTATCACCTGAAAACTCTGTATACTGTTTTAATCAAAGTTTTCTCCATAGATAATGATCCTGAAATACAAACACACATGAATAAGGGAGAAGTGAAGGGAATTTTTAGAACCACCCTTCCTTAGCCATGGTAGTCCTTGGCCATGTGGCTAATGAAGTATTTCACCTGTGATGGCTAGTTCTCCCTAATATTAGGACCCATTATGAAAATGTTAATCTTTCTAAGGCATGGTCACACACACCCTGAATATAGGATCAATTTGACCAGCTTCTTATTTTCTTCAATCACATCATTAGAAGAAAAATACCAACAGGGAAAGGGTCTACCTAAACACCATGGCCTCATATACCTTATTATTAAGCATCATTTTATCTTTACGAGGGGAGGGAGGGCCCTATGGCAAAAATTTCTAGATAATACTCATAGGTCCAAGAAAAAGGGGAAGAAAGTAGTAGTAGAATCACCATCCTCCACTCAGGAGATGGAGGAAAGGAGTTCTCGACACCTTCTTTCCAAATTTAGTAATGCCCTAGGGACATCCAACTTAAATATCCTCAAAGAGACGTCAATTTGTGTGCCTTGATCACTTGTAGGTACTGAAACAACTAATTCTTTAATCAATTCTACCTGATCATTAATTTTTTTGTTGCCCTTTGTCAACTCCCAGGTCTGATTGTGTAGTTTCTCAATTAGGGCTGAGATTAAGGTGATGTTGTTATCCCTGGCTTTGACAACATTAAAGATGTGAATATCTCTCTATGTTATCTTTGCATCCTTCTTCTTAATCTCAGCTCATTTTTCCTCAATGACCTTTTTCTTTATTCTCCATTTGTTTAGATTTAGGTCATTGATTTCCTCGTCCTTAGCTAATTCCTTTTCCTGCATGACCTTTTTAAGGTCTACAATAATCAGTTGTTTACCCCACAACTGTTTCTTTAAGTTATCAATTTCCTCCATTAGCTTCTACTCTTTGGAGATCTCAATATCCTCCTACTCAGAAGGATGAGAGAAGCTTCATGTCTCCAACCCCTCTGTCATGTTTGTATTCTACACTCCAATATCTCCCTATTCTTCAAAACCACCCTGCCCTTCTTCTCCCTCTGCCCCTTCCATCTATGTGGATTCCCTTTTTGTTTTTTTTTTATGTCTTTAGCAGACTCTTGGTCATATGATGGCCCAGCCTGATCCTTAGGAGAGGTCATTGAGGTCCTGAAGCCAACAAGTACCTCAGTAAGGAGTGCAATGTCTTTCTCCATCTGAGCTTGATGTATTTTCTATTAGCTTCTCCAGAGTACTTTCTTTGCTTGTGTCTCTAGTGCTGGTGTCTCTTCTTCTAAATTTGAAGAAATTGTCTAAGGTTCATTAGATGTAACCTTAGGTGTCTTGGTAGTTTGGGGAACAGAGATCTTTGGAGTGCTCTCCTCAGTTACCCTCCCTCTTTTGTTCCTTCTCAAAATGGGAGGAGTGTCTATATTGGTTATGTCCTCATTCTTCTTATGTTTTTGAGGCTTGGGAGTCTCTGCAAGCTCCTCTACTTTTTCCTTCACTTACCCTTTATGAAACCTGAGGAGAACTTATAACACCTCATTTTCTGTGCTAGGGTGGATTCCTCAGCCAAAGTTAATTTATGTTTTGCTTTATGGGGTGTTTTGTGGGACTCTTCCTCCAGTATGGCCTCTTCAATCCTTGGTGCAACAGACGGTTCCCCAAGAATTCCTTTGCCCTTTTTCTTCTTCTCAATAGATGGGTAAGAAGTGGATGGAGCATGGTGCAGTTACAAAGATTAGTCTCTATGATGATCGACAAAGTAAAAACCCTAGAAGAGAAAGTAATGATAGTAGCCAATCTTTCATCAGAAATACTCTCATGTAGATTGTTGTCATATTTTCTTAGCCCAAAATATCCCATAAATCCCTCCTCCCATCAAAGAAATCCAATATGAGAAAACCCAAATGGAAGGAAATTTCCCTTAGAAAAAACCTAGAAAAATCCCCAATTTATATCAAATTTGAGACATTCGTTAGGGGGTTTGTATTTAAAAAATGACTAAGTATAGGTTCCCTTGGTATTCCTACTTTTCTCTCTTATAAGAATTTGCTATTTTCTACCTTGTATCAGCGAATCAATGAATTTCCAAACTAACGAACTAGTTTGTGAGTTTGAAAGTTCTCTGATTCCTCGATTCGCCGATAAGGCGATGACGAGGCAGAAGGAAACAAGGAGCCATGACAAAGGGCAAAGGAAAAATTTCTAAGGTAAAATGAGACAAAGGTTTGCCTTTATTGGCAAAGTTGTTAGTTCGCAAACTTCATAGTTCGTTGATCGACAGTTTTGTTGATGGGCATTTCGCTAACCAAGTGGCAAAATGGCTAAGGAGGGCAACGGGATGATTTCAAAGGAAAGCTAAGGCATGGAGAGCAAGAGCAATTGTAAAATTGATGAAATGTCAAACTTCCTAAGAAGTTCATAATTTCTTATACTCACCAATAGGGTGATTCAATGACTGGAAGAAAGGAGAAAAGTCAAAGAGCCTGACAGTTCGCGTGGTGGCAGATTCACTGATAAAGTGAAAAGTAAACCAAGGTTGGTTCACGGAGATGTAGATTCATCGACAAGGCAAGTAGAAGGCCAATTTCATGGAGAAAAGATTTAGTCGGCTAAAGAAAGTCAAAGGGAAGATAAATTAGCTAAGACATGGAAGTTATGAAAAAGTTAGATTTGCCGACAAGGAAAAAAAGGGGCCAACTCAGTGGTTCTAAAAAGGTGAAGTATGCCGATAAAGGTAAAATGGAAAAAATTAACTAAGGCAGGGATTGATTCACGAAAAACAAGATTCATCGATAAGGCGAAAAAAGTGATAAGCTGGCTAGTTAGTGGGATGACGAAGGGGTGAACTTTCCATCAAGTTCAAAAACGAAAATTCCTCGATAAGGCGACATAAGGGCCCAAATAGCCTGATGGTTCTGAAAATACATATTTCTCTAACTAAAGCAATGAAGCAAAGTTTGGCTTGAGGCAAATCCACTGATCAAGAAAGTTGTGCAAGAATTCAAATTTCCTCATGGCGCCATGTTGGATTTTTAAGGTACAACACTTAAGGTATTGTAAAATCTTGCATCACCCCTGAAATCATGTCATTTTCATAGGATGGGGTACCCAACATTAAAGTTTGTAGGCCAATGTCAATTGCAAGTAGTTGGAACAGTAGAATTCTGAAAATGTTGCTATACAAATGAGAAACATGATAGATTTCTAGGTACGTAGAAGGATTTCAACAACTTCCTTCTTCAATGCATAAGGCACCCATGCGTGTGGGTGATCTCCACTGTAGAGTTGCAGGCTTGTCAAGGCATGGCCACTGTCCCCTTCTACAAATTTTATGATAGTCCTTCTAGGTCACAATTAAATACAACATGGGCATGTGCAAGGTGAGAGTACTAATTTTTTAGCACCTATTGGTACAAAGTGGATTATGAATGATATATATACATATAACAAGATGGAATTTTGTTAGTTGTTCTTCTAGGCTATTATATAGGATGTAGAGTTCTTTGCGATCAAACCTTGTAATGCAATTGCATGGACCAACTGGATTTGATACATTGTGCTTAACTCTAAGCCTTTGTTGTATCTACTTGATTATTCACCATGAATGTAATTGGTTATTTTGTGTCTACTTTCTCTGCAATAATTCTCCATCTTTTGTAATGGCTATTTAGCCTTCATGATCAATATAATCATTGATATTTGCTTCTCTTATAATTTTACTCTGTGTTTAATTGAATTTGTAGCTTATTATGTGGGTAAAACGACCCCTTTTGCAGTTACAGTTTTCTAGTTTGAGGCTCTATTAAAGTTGTAAGTATGTGTGAGTTCACTTCAATATTTGAGACCATGTTTGTGTTATGTCAGTCCCAGCTAACACTATAAATCTAGTGCATCACCTTCCCCTTTTAATTTTAGTATTTTCTTCCCCTTTTCCCTCTGAGTAGAATTAGATATAGTTCAATTCTTTGAGCCTTAAGCTTAGAAAGAGGAACCAACCTTCTTTGGAGGTCTGATCTCATCTCCAAGGTCCCACACCTTGAGATTAGTCCCATTGTATCATTGGAATGTTTGGACAGCCTCCAAGCAGGGTGCAATTTTATGTGACAACAGTTTAAGGCACGCTCAGTGGGATGCTCTGCTCTGAGTAAGATCTGGATTGAGAAATTTTGGTGTTATTCTTAGTTCATTCACTATTGTGGAAGCACTCCTGGTGACTCTATTGGTCTAGTACCCATATCAACTTGACATTTCATGCTTGGAGCATAGACCCAGTCTTCTTCTAGAGGTAATTCTCAATTCATAAAACTATAATTTATTGAAGAAGAAGAAGTGGACTATCTAGGTCCCCTATGAGGGAAAGTAGGAGTGTAGGTTCATCTCCTTCAAGAGCCCAGTCTACCCCCTACAACAAGATTCCAAGTTAGATTCCAATATTCAAGAAGGACCCTGCGCATACCCAAAATTAATTTAAATATCCATAATATGGCAAGGGACCTTCCCTTTATCACATTCAATGGGGGTAGCCCTCTAGACCTAGCCCAGTATGATGATATCCCTACCTCAGCCTTAAAGGCTATACCATTTTTTACCAGTGAAAACTCAACAACCCATGCTGAGCATATTCAGGATATTGCCAATGTATGCTCTGTCCACAATATAATTGTTGATAACGTGGCTATGAGACTTCTAGGCACTAGATTGTGCCAACATTTTGAAGACAAGAGTGACCACCTGTCACTGATGGAGCAACTAGCTACAATCAAAAGAGCCCACATGAAAACATGGTAGATTTCAACTACAGTTTTTAGAAGACATGGGATAGAATTCCATTGTTGGTGAAACCCTCCCCAAATACTGCATTCATTTATTATTTGAAATCTTTGAATCCTGACATTGCCATCATGATTCAATCTATGGGAGGGACTGTGTTACTAAATGCATACGACATAGCAATAAGGGCAGAAAACTACCTGATTTAGGCTGGGAAGATTTCTCCAAGGCCACCAATGCCTTTATTTCTAGAGGCCCATGTTATTCATCCTATTGTAGCCCCAATTCCTACAATAGTCAGCCCTGCTACTCCTTTAATTACACCTTTAATTAAGCAATTAGAGGATAAAGATGCCACGATAAGAATGTTGACCAACAAAGTGGTGATATTAGAGAGGCAGCAGGCATAACCCAATAGACCATATCAACCATTCAATTAGAATTATCAGCATAACAGACCACCATATAAGGGGAATGTGTAGAGGCAAAATCAACCTAGTTATATCAAGGCACTGAATGTTGTCCACCCCAATGCTACAAGCACATCTAGACCATTGGTGCCCATACAGAACAATTTGGCTTAGGATAATGATTGGTGTTATCCATGCAATCAGCCACATGATCAAAATTTGTGCCAAAGTGGACAATTCAGTCAGGCTTTGATAGTGCAAAGCCAGTCAATAAATTCAGAGCAACAAGTCAATCTCAATCAAGAAATGATGGGAGGGCATGGACAAATGCAAAACAATTCCACCTTGATAAATTGGACATGGGATGATTTATGTGGTATCAATCAGGGCATAGGCCTAATTGCATTTAACACAAGAGCCAAGAGGAGGATGATTGAGGATGCAACGATCCCTACAGCTGAGTCACATGCCTCCACTTCTCATCTAGTTATACCTAACACGTCTCTAGCAAATGCAACCAAGGGCCTAACTAAAGAAACACCTTTTTCCTAGGTAGATCATACTGTTGGGCGAGTGAATTCAGTGCCAGCAACACACTCCCAAGCTGCCCAACAAGAAAAGGTCGACGTTATTAGTGCTAAAATATCCCAAAAGGTTGGTTAAATCCCCTTTAGCATAGTCGATCAAATGAATAAGACTAACCTAAGCGTCACTATGTGGGATTCTTTGTTTATCCCATAACATAGGTATTTGCTGCAAGAAGCTTTGACAAGCTTCAATCAGCCTGCTGAAGAGATGATAAAGGAAAAATGATCACCCCAACAAATTTGTGCCAACCCAAGGAGGAGGCAAGCACAAGCAGAACCAGTAAGCTCCCTCCATTCTATGTTTCCCTAATCATTGGCGACAAATTATTGCATAATTGCATGATAGATTCTGGGGCAGGTACTTCTATTATGCCCAAAATATAGCTGATAAGTTAGGCATAGAATATGAGCCTGTGAATAAGGGGCAGTGCATTTAGATGGAATTGTTGTTAAAACAGTAGGTGTTATTAAAGATCTGAAGCTCACTCTACATGCATGCCCTGGTTGCTTTGTTTTAGAAGACATCTTAGTTATTGACCTCCCTGCATACTTCAACATATGCCTATCAAGGGATTTCATTGCTAAAATAGGTGGGTACCTATCTTTTTACTGGTCCCATATGTTGTTTAGAACAAGATATGGCACTAAAGTGACCATCAAGGCTAAACCTATTGCTAATGACCACATAGAGCCTTACTCCCTTAATTCCACCAATATGAACTGCACAATCCATGACCTAAAGCAAGATGACAATAGTATTAGTCATGAAGCTACAACACCTATGGAGGAGATCCTTGATATACTTCTTGATGAGTGGGCAAACCATTTTCAGTTTGACACTCCTGATCATATAGATGAAATAGGGCTGGGTACTTATTGTATCCATGAAGGGGACACCATCATCCCTAATCTTGAGAAAGTAACATCATAGCCAAGTGGGATATGGCTGATGTATTTTGATGGCTCCAAAAGAAAAAATGGAGCAGGTGTTGGGTTGTGTTAATTTCACCCCAAAAGGAAAGTTATTTCTTTGCATTCAGATTATAGTTAAGTTGTACTAACAATGTGGCTGAGTATGAAGCCTTAATTCAGGGTATACAACTAGCACAGAAGAGAGGAATAACAGTTTTATTGGCATTTAGTGACAGTGAGCTTATTGTCCACCAAATCAAACTGCAAAGTGCTTTAAAGAATGAGTTGCTCAAGTCATATAAACATAGAGTCTAGGACCTAATTGAAGATTTTGATGCCTTTAATATCTAGGCAGTGCCCAGTCAAAGAAACAAGGATGTTGATAGACTAACTACAGTTGATGCTTAGATTGACATTCCCCATAATGTCAAACAAAACTTGGATCAACATGTGAAGATTATTGTGAGGCCTTTTGTGCCTGACAATGTGATGAGTTGGCAAGTATTTGAAAGTGAGCATCAGATTGTAAATTTCTTGCAAGAAGAGGCAGTGTTTGCTGCCAAAAAATAGTCCACATTGCAAGAACAATATGGTGACCAGGTGACCCAACTAAAGACCAACAAATGGCTTACGGGACTAGTCACCTTAGAAAACATATTTGGTGTTGATGACCAACCAAAGAAGGATAAAATGAACATGGTAGTCAAAAAAGAAGACTATGAAGAGGTGGAAATTGCACTAAGCAAATTTCTAAAACATGGCAAGGTATGTAATCAAGTTGAGAGGCAAGGTTTTATTGAACTTTGTAATGAATTTGATGATTTAATAGCTTGGGATGATAAGGATCTGAAATGCTTTGATCCTGGTTTCATCCAACATACCATTGATTTAGACCCCAATACAAAACTTGTCTACCAAAAATAAAGGCCTGTCAACCCCAAAATAGAGCCATTAATGAGAAGAGAGCTATACAAACTCATAGAGGCCAAAATCATTTACCCAATCAAACATTCCTCTTGGGTAGCTAACCTAATTCCCGTTAGGAAAAAGAATGGGGAAATTAGATTGTGTGTGGACTTTAAAGATCTGAATAAAGCCTCCCTTAAAGACCACTATCCACTCCCTTCCATGGAGCAGATCTTACAAAAAGTAGCAGAAGCTAAAATATTTTCACTCCTAGATGGCTACTCAGGCTACAACCAAATTCTTGTAAAAGAATCAGATCAGTACAAGACAACCTTTACCACCAAATGGGGTACTTTGGCTTATCAAAAAATGTCGTTTGGGTTGACCAATGCTGGGGAAACCTTCCAAAGAGCAATGGATTTGGCCTTTAAAGGCCAAATCAATGATATTATTTTATTGTATCTTGATGATCTAACTGTGTATTCCAAGCCTGCAGCTGACTACTTGGGTCATTTAAGAAAAGTCTTTGAAAGACGAAGGGAATATAGTATATCATTAAATCTGAAAAAAAATATGTATTTGTTGTCCCAGAAGGTAGATTACTAGGGCATATAGTCTCAAAAGAAGTATCCATTGATCCAAAAAGAACAAGTGCCATTCTAGTTCTTCCCCTTCCCAGTCACAAAAAGAGCATGCAAAATTTTTTGGGAAAGATAAATCTTGTGAGGAGATTCATACCCAATTTTGCTTCAATAGAAAAGCCCCTCATAGCCATGCTTAATAAAAATGATGCCTTCACATGGTCAAAGGAAGGCAGAGACAGTTTTGAAGTTGTTAAGCAGGCCATTGCATAGTCTCCAACACTGATAAACCCTAACTATGAGAAGGATTTTATCCTTTGTCTTTGAAGGAAAGGAAGGCATATCAGTAGTTCTAACATAGTAGAATGAAGAGAAATTAGAGCAGCTAATTACTTTCTTCAACCAACCGCTCAAAGAATATGAGCTTAAGTATGATTTTGTTGAAAAACAAGTGTTTGCTATGGTGAAAGCACTCAAAAAATTTAGGCATATGCTTTCAAACAACAAGATACAGTTGATGGTGAATCACCCTGGCATTAAAGAATTTCTTTTGAGCAGAGATATCAATGAGAAGAGGACTGGGTGGATCACAAAGGTAATGGAATATGACATTAACATCAACATTACCCAGCTAGTGTGAAGCAAAGGCCTATGTGAGAAGATAATTGCGGGTTTCGAGGCCAAAAATAATGCTATGTGTGTTTTGGTACAAGCACATCCAGCTATTTCCCACACTCCAGTGAATTGGTATCATGACATGGTCATGTTCCTGCAGTCAGGAAGATGCCCAGATAGATTGGATCAGGCCAAAAGAAGGTGTTTCTAGCTCCAATCCATCCCTTATGTTCTTGTTGGTGGTGTCTTGTTCAGAAAAGACATTAATGGAGTTCTTCTTAGATGTATTACACAAGATCAGAATTCTAAGGTGCTAGAAGAATTTCATAATGGCCCTGTTGGTGGTCATTATTCTCCAAGAACAACTGCTATCAAAATCATGAGGGCTAGTTATTATTGGCCCAATTTATTCAGAGACACCCATAGATGAGTAAGGAGTTGCAAAGAATGTGCATTCTTTGTAGGGAAACAAAGGTTAGCTACTCTTCCCCTTCATCCAATTTAGACTGATCATCCATTTGCCCAATGGGGTTTGGACTTCATTGGGATGATTAATCCACCTTGTAGTAATGGCCACAAGTGGATTTTAGTAGCCATTGATTATTTTACCAGGTGGATAGAGGCGGTTGCATTGAAGGATGCTATAGAGGCCTCCATTTTTTATTTCCTTGAGGGGATAGTTACAAGGTTTGGTGTTCCATTCACCATTATTTCTGACAATGTCAAGGCCTTTGTAGCCACAAAAATTAGTAAATGGGCACTGAACTATGGAATTTATTTGAAAACATCATCCAATTATTAACCCCAAGGGAATGGCTTGGCTAAGTCCATAAATAAAAATATGATCAGGATCATCAAAAGAATAGTGGATGATAATTAGAGAACTTCGCATTCCAAGTTGAAGACAACTCTTTGGGCTGATAGAATCACCCCTAAGAGGGCCATTGGCAATGCACCCTTCATGCAAGTATATGGAAAGGAAGCAAGACTTCCACTATCACTTGAATTGCCTTCCCTTGAGCTGGCCCAACAACTGGAGCTCTAGAAAATAATGCTATGACAATCACATTTGTTGAGTTGATGGAGCTTGAAGAAAAGAGGGATGTTGCTATGAAAACCCTTGAAGCACACAAAGATCAGGTCAAGAGGACTTTTGATAGAAAAGCAGTTGATAGAGTCTTCCAAGTGGGAGATTTAGTGTTGAAATGAGATGAAGATAGAGTTAAGGCAGGAAGGCATTCTAAATTTGACACCTTATGGAGTAACCCTTACATCATCACCAATTACAAGCAAGCTAATGCCTTTCAACTCTCCAAACTAACTGGTGAAGCACTTCTAATCCCAGTGAATGGGATTCTTCTGAGTTCAATTTTGGGATTCTTATAAATATTTAAAGTAGATTTGTTTTCTATTCTAGGTTTCCCTTTCTCTAAGTGCTCTTGCACAAACAACTTTCTCATTAGGAGAATTGTTTGTCTTTGTTGTGTGTTTTGTGTTTTCTAGAGGCATTTTCAATTTTGTTTGGTCATACAGCTGCATTTCTTTTGACCCTGTGCCCAATGGATTGTATAAAGCAGTTGGATCCTTATGTTTAGCAAGGAAACACCCCCGCATAGTCACCAAAATGTTGTCATATTATGCTCAGCCCAAAATATCCCAGAAATCCCTCCTCCCATCAAAGAAATCTGATATGAGAAAACCCAAATGGAAGGAAATTTCCCTTAGAAAAAACCCAGAAAAATCTCATGTTTAAATCCAATCTGAGACATCCTTTAGGGGGTTTTTATTTCAAAAATGACTAAGTATAGGTTCCCTTAGTATTCTTGTTTTTCTCCCTTAGAAAAATTTGCTATTTTCTGCCTTATATCGATGAATCGACATCAATTTGGAGTGGAAGAAAGAAAGTTATTGGGACATATTGTGTCCAAGGATGGGGTCAGAATCGATCTAGACAGAGTTAAGGCCATTGACCTTATCCCTCAGCCCAAAACAGTCAAAGGTATTTAGTCCTTCCTTGGGCAAATTAACTTTGTGAGGAGATTCATCCCTAACTTTGCTGAGAAAACTAAAGCCATCTCCAAGATGCTTAAGAAGGGACAATCCATCACATGGGACAAGGAATAAGTTGAATCCCTTCTTGACATAAAGGAGGCTCTCAAAAATGCACCAATGCTAGTAAGCCCAGACTATTCCAAGCCTTTCTAACTTTTCTCTTTTGCCTCATATTATATTGTTGTTGTGTTGTTGCAAAAGAACAGTGATGGATTTGAGCAGCGAATAGGGTTCTTTAGCAAGTCACTACAGGCCGTTGAGTTAAATTACTCCATTATGGAGAAGCATGCATATGCTTTAGTCAAGGCAGTAAAAAACTTCAAGCCATAACTTGTGGGTGCAAAGACAATAGCATATGTAACTCATTCAACTATGAAGGACATTTTCACATAGCAGGAAGCTTCTGGAAGAAGGTGCAGATGGATCAACATGATTTAAGAGTATGACATTGAGGTGCAAGTCACCAAATTGGTTAGAGGCTAGGGTTTAACTAAGTTGATGCCAAATTCCAACTTAGAGGCAACTAAGATAAATGAGGGAAATGCTTCTCAATCTGTTGATGTGTGTGCTTTGACAAATGATCCATGGTATAAGGATATTATCTTTTATCTTGTCAACATGCATTGCCCCCCAGGCATGAATGTAATCCAGTAAAGGACACTTAAGCTCTAGTCTTAGAAACATGTTTTATTACAAGGAATGTTGATGTGGAGAAATCATGAGGGATTATTGTTAAAGTGTCTGGACCGGCAACAATCTAAGGAAGTTATTGATGAATATCACCAAGGAGTATGTGGTGGGCATTTTTATGCTAAAATCACATCACATAAAATCATTAGGGCAAGTTTCTAGTGGCCGAGCCTCTTCAAGGATGTTGTGAAATAGATTAGAAGACGTGATGCCTGCCAAAGATTTGCATGCAATTTGAAGTTTCAAGGTGCCTTTCCCCTTATGAATGTTACCATTGAAGCACCATTTCAGAAATGGGGCATTTATTTCATAGGGGAGATCCACGAGAGATCAAGCAATGAGTACAGGTGGATATTTGTGGGAACTGAATACTTTACAAAGTGGGTTGAGGCTATTCCAACTTGCAATGCCACATCCAAGGTAGTGATTGAGTTCTTGTTGAACAATCTGATAACTAGATTTGGTGTGCCATCTAGAGTTGTTGCAAACAATGCTATGTGCTTTAGGTCTTAGGACATTGTAGGTATGTGTTCTAAGTATGGGATAAGTTTGATTCATTCATCACCATATCATCTATAGAGTAATGGACAGGCCGAGTCCAACAATAGGAGTCTCGTGAAAATTTTAAAGAGAACTTTAGATATGAACAAGAAAAGGTGAGATGACAAACTAGAATATGCAGTTTGGGTTGATAGGATCACCTACAAGCGTGCTATAGGCATGAACCCTTTTGAGATAATATATGGGAGGGAGACCAAAATGCCTATGTTGTTAGAGTTGCCTGTGTATCAAATGCTGCAACAAATAGGAGAAGATGGGGATGATGCTATGACATTAAGAATGCATGAGTTAATAGAGTTGGATGAAGCCAGAAGGATGGCACATGACAAAAACTTACTACGGTAGAAAGAAGTGGAACATCTATTCAATAAGAGAGAAGTTAAAAGGTGTTTTCTCTAGAATGGAAAATCAGAAGACAAGGGCAAGCATGGTAAGTTTGAACCACTATGGGTAGGCCCATATCAAATTGATGAGAAGGCTGACTAAGACACCTTTTATATCAGAAACATGGAAGAAGAATTGCTAGAACTGCCTGTTCATGGATACTTCTTATAGGTAATGATTTTCTTCAAATTTTGAGTGATTAAGTCAAGTTTCATCTTTAGTTTTTGACCTTGTATAGTCTTGACCATTGTTGGTCTTGATGGTGTTTTGTTTTGTTTCTTGTGTGTCATTTTGGTGTTTTTTAGTCTTCTCTGGAGATCTGATTTCTTTTTGTTACATTGCTTGTCACACGTCCCCAACTAGAGCTAGTGTTGACACTTGATAAATTAGTCCCCAAAATGCCCCATTTTGCCCCCAAATTTCATCTGAATCCCACTTGAACCTATAGTTTATAACCGATCAAAGACATCTTTCATAGGTTTTCATGTGTTTTCCATTTGAAAATGCAAGATAGGAAACCCAAAAAATGACTAAGTCCAAAAAAATCTAAGTGTTTGCTTCTATTTTCACCTCTATTAGAGTTTTAGAGTTCGGGGTTCATGCCTTCCACCTTGTGTTGTTTATCAGCTTCGAGGTCCAGGGCTCAAAATTTGCATAAGTGTTGAAATTTGTCAAAATGAGGTGGAGTTTCAGAGATCGAAGTTTCGGCCTTTGTTCTTCTTCAAGATAGGTGTCAGGGAGAAGCCCTGAAGTCCAAAGTCTGGCCAAGGTTCCAAAATTTTCTAAGTAAAGCAGACTTTAGGGGTCAGAGTTTTGGTCTTCTCTTTTATTCTGGGTAGGCGAAATGGCGAATGCCCGAAGTCCAAAGTCTGCCAAACTATTCAATAGCATCTATATTTTTTAGAGGCTGACTTCCTTTTCTTCCTTCTTCATTTTGGAAGGTGAAAGGAAGAAGGCTTGAGGCCTGACTCCCAGTGTCACATCTCGTTTTCTTGGACTATATAAGTATTCTAGATTAGTGAACATTTACCATGATTATTTTACTATGAGTGAATTCCACGTGTGTGAAGGTAATTATCATGAAGTTATATTTTTGCAAATTAGAAAATTGATTTAAATATTAAATTTATTGATGTGATTATAATGTTTTGCTTTGGTTATGTTTTGATGCACTAACCTATTGACGTTGAGTTGAGTGCAAATGAATGCAGGTACTCGTCGAAGACAAGAACATGGTTGAGGTAGAGGTGTTCTAGCCACTTGGCAAGAACTGTTTGGGATGGTTAACCCTGATGCACTCACACTCTCACATAGTCCCATATTGCATTTTTTGAATGGTTTATTATGCATTATTGTATGGATACTAAATGTGATTGTTGGTTAGATACTTAGAAAAATGTTGTATTTTAATTGTTACAATGAGTTAGTTACAATGTTTGATTTAGTCATAAATATTAATGTCCTTTCGATTTATATTTTAAATAGTGTATTTTATAATGTAATTATATTTAAATGGTGAATATATATATATAATTGATGTATTTATATTATTTAATAATAAATAATAAATATTTTCCTAATTATTTAAATATGAATGTTTAGAAGACAATATCTAGATTAAACTTTGTTAGAGGAAAATGTGAACAATAGCATTAAACAACTAAATATCCAATAATTCAATGGAAATGATGCAAATACAAATAAACAAAGATTATACCTTCGAAGACCAATTTACCTCGTAGCTTTCATTGTTGCCTATCTCATATTAATCTTGTGTATGATTTGAGCTCTCAGAAGTGTGTACTTCCTTGCTGTTGAAGATGACAATAGGAGAATGGTTGTGATTGGAATGTGCAATGAAGATTAAACTACAAATGCAATTCTAATGTGGATGGATGATGGATAATGGAGACATGGTTGGATGTTTATGATGCTAATGGGATTATGCAAATGCAATGAGGATACTTTGCCAAAGGCACGCTGATAGGATTTCTACAAAGTAAGATTGCAAAATGGGTGTGATGACGTCGTTTATATAGGCTGAGGAGAGGCCAAATCCAAGTGTTAATAGATCCATGACTGGAGGAATTACTTGTGAGGTGTATGGTTGAGAAAGCTTGAGGGAATGTGCGTGAATCAGAAGAGGACAAGTGTCCAAGCTCCTTTCATGAGTTATGGGAGTTAACAGAATAGATTGAGGAGTTAATTGAATAGACTGACCAGTTAAGTGGATTGATTGATCAAATGACTGGGTTGATTGGGGAGTTGACTGAATTGATTGATCAGTGAACTCAATTGATTAATTAGTTAACTGATTTGATTGATGAGTTAACTAATTTGACTGGAGGATAAATAAAACATGTGGGTGAGGGGATATTAGCTAATTAAATATTAAAATATTTAATTATGTGTGCAACATGGTGAGGTGGAAAGGTGACGTGGATTTATAAAATTAGGACTTTGGGATAGAGGAATTTAGGATTAATTAAATAATTTAGAATTATTTAATTAGATGAGACATTAGAAGAATTAGGGTATTTAATTAAATAAATTGATTTTTATTTAATTTTGGGATAATGAACCAATCAAATAAACTAGAATATTTATTTACTTGATAGAAGAATAAGAATTAAAATAAATATTAAAATATTTACTTAATTCGACACAAGCCATTTTTAGGTGTATACATTTTGCCCCTCTTTGATGCAATGTGTTTTATCACATTGTTTCAAAGAATAAAATTTTTGTCAGTATGATATATGCCCCAATTTCTACCCCTGGTATAAGTTTAGTGATGATAGGATGCCCCCTTGGGAGATTGGACGGGAAGAATGTGATGACATGATGACAGACAATCTCACGATGAGATAGGCTGACCGGATAGAGGGGAGAAGAAATTGGCTAACGATGGGTGAAAAACTGATAATAACCATGCCCCAGCATGTACAAGGTTAAACTCCTCCAATTAGGGCTCATTTTGCTATATATAGGTATGTGGGGTCACAATCCTAGTCATTTGTACACTTGTCTTTTGTGGAGAGATTTGAAGAGCTCTGGTGTGGTAGCAGTGCAAAGCAGTCAACAGAGATGGACCGGATTTTGATAGCCAGCCACTGATTTGAGAGGATACGATGATTCAGGTGGCCAGCAGAGTACGGACCCCCATTATGTATCCGTCGAAACTTGGTTAATTTTGCATTTATGGTGGTCAAATTGTAGGTCAAAGTTGTCATTTTTGAATGTGCGGGTTTAGTGTTTTGGCACAAATAATCCATTAATACGCGCATATACTTCGATTCGGCACATCTGAGTCAAGAATCGACGCATATGAGAAATTTTTGCAAATGATAGGGAGTCTTGCGCAAACAACTAGGGTTTACGCGCATGTAAGTCTTTAGGTGTAATCAAGCAACGGTCTTGCGCATGTGTTTTATAGTTGCGCAATCATTTGTAAAAATGCACAAATAAGTAGTGTTTCAACGCAATTGATAGGAAGTTGCGCATTTGATGTGAAAATGCACAAATGAATACTGTTTCTGTGCAATTACCTAAAATAGCGCAAATGATAGGGGATTCAGCACATTTGATGCAAAGCTGTGCATCTTATAGGTTTGGAAAATACTTAGCTGGTTTGACCAAGTCAGCATCATGAGCAATGTTGGCCAACTAATAGGTCATCTTTGAGATTGACTGAATCTCAGAAGAGAGGATAGGATAGGTTTCCTGATAGGTTAGCTAAGTACTTTGTTTGATTTGATAGATTTGCGGCTTAGTTTGATTTGGTGTTTTAACGCACTTTGTTATCAATTTTGCAAGAGATCCTAGATCATGTACTGATGTCACGGGAGAGATTCCCTCTGACACAACTGCTTAAGCCCTACTTGACTGATACTAACCATTTGGTGCTTAGGTTGACTGGCTTATGGTATGTTTGCTTCATGCCTGAGATGTGGGCTAACCTTAGATTATTGACCGCTTTGGGTGAGAGGTACCATAGTGAGACGGGCACGTTTCAATTGCCCACTGGAGAGATGATGGTGATGCTAGAGGATGTTCATCAGATTCTATGGATTCCTATTCAGGGTGAGCTGGTTGAGTATGAGTCTGCTACTAAAGCTAGATTGGTTGAGTGCAAATGAGTGTTCGATGACCCAGACTTGGAGGGCATAGAGATCACCTGGGCGGACATTGCAGAGTACTATGAACCCTTGCCAACCATACTATCAGGTTTGATCAAAGGAGTTGTATGCCTCGACAAGAGATCTCGTGGCTTCCAAGTTGGATGGGGACGGACTCTAGAGATGATGGTTCAGGAGGAGACATGGTTTGCTTGGGGTCCCTGCATCTTAGCCCATTTGTACCATGACTTGCATCAGTTTGTATACGATGGAGCTGCTAGTCTTTCTGCTGGTGTTTCATTGCTTCAGATTTGGGCCTGGCTGCATATAGTGGTGACATAGTCGATTGGCATGGGAGTGAGGGGACATGACCGACCCTACTCTTATATGTTTTAGGAGACTCTTTCCCAGCCCAAGCTAGGAAAGTTACAGTATTGGCGTCACACATTGGATAATGTGGATGAGGTGACATGGAGACCCTACCTAGACTACAAGGTGTGGGACGAGGATGCAGCAGAGTTGCCTTATTATTTCTAGACTTGATGGTTGATAGGGAGGACTCCCTACATACTAGAGCACCACATTATTAGCCATGTACTCTGACAGTTTGGCACAAGGAGCATCCACTGTCAGGTCCCGTGGCATCGTATGAGACATTAAGGACTGATTTTCTGCAAATTCCCTACCAGGCATGGGATATGAGGTGGCATATAGTGGATGTGGGTACGATAGCGAACTTTGAGGCACATTTTACTGCCTGCCCAGTTCCTAGATACTTGGTCCTGGAGAGTTGGTTCCGCGACTTGAGGATGATGCCCCTCAACAGAGGAGGGGACAACGGCGAGGTGGGAAAGGTGGCAGAGGTGGCATGGGAGGAGGAGATGACGGTGGGGATGATGGAAATTAGAGGAGAGTGAGACAAAGGACAGTGCCTCAGATGTAGGCACGGGCATAGGTACACGCACAGGTGCATCCATAGGTACATGCACATGTACAGGGTGGCCAGGGTGATGGAGAGGCAGCAACATTGCAAGCCCAGGTGGCTCAATTATAGGCACAGGTGGCACAACTACATGGGGAAGATGGTGGTGAGATGGCAGCCTTGCGAGCCCAAGTGGCACAGTTATAGGGGCAGGTGACACAGCTACAGGATGATGTTGGCACTACAATTCTGGAGTGAGACATGGCCATACAGAGATATACTAGGGCAGAGGCCCTATTATAGCATGTGCAGTAGATGGCAGCCCAAGGTTCACACAACCAGATTGTGGCAGATATGGTTAGGGCGGGACATGAGATATCCTATTGGAGAGGGTTGTATGAGCAGGTTGTGCCAGTAGAGTAGAGGGTCAGCAGTTTCCATCCTAGCTCATGTAGTAGGTCGAGGCAGACATAGACAAAGAGCGTAGGGATGAGGCCACCACTTCCTCGTAGGCCATCAAGTATGGGTCCTACAGGGCCTCAGCTTCCCCTGTAGTAGCCATAGGATTGAGCCCCATCCGGAGCCAGTTCCACATAGTCACTTGCTTAGACATTGATGCAGAGTAGCGTGGAGGTTAGCAACACAAATTCAATTCAACAAATTTTTTAATTTTGGAACCCTAACTTGATGGGTTTTCTCACAAATTCAACTTCCCTAGTAGTACTCCAAACAAGGTTTTTTCACCATAACTTTCAAAGAAGGCCTCAAACCTAGAAACAAAACACCATTCAAGATACCCTTTATGCCATTTGACAGCAACAACCAAGGTTGAGGGTATACCTAGTGAGGTTCAAACATTGTTGAATAAATACAAGGATATTGTAGTAGATGAGCTCCCTAACTCTTTGCCACCTATGAGAGATGTTAGCCATCACATAGACCTTATACCTGGTGCAAATCTACCCAATAAAGCTGCATACAAAATGACTCTTCAACAGAATGAAGAGATAAAGAAACAATCCTCTTTTTAGCATCAAATTCCAAACAAGTGCATCATTTGTATTGGTACCATCTCCTTCTTTAGACAAATCACATTCTTCATTTTTCTTATCATAGGTTGTTGTATATGACAGACCAGCCCCTAGAACAAAAGCTAAATAGTGACTAACACCTTTCCTTGGAAGCAAAAAGTCAGAAAATTTATCAACCACTATGTCTACATGATACTTCAAGACATCCTGAACTTTCCAAGGCAACTCTTCAATGCTTGTTAATGTCAAAACAGTCCTAGGTTTTATTACCATTGCATTACCTACCTCTTCCTCTATCTCAGATGGCTTTTTCTCTTCCTTCATCAACAAAGATTCTTTAATGTTTGGTTCTACTATCCCCTCTTGCCTTTTCCTCTAAATGATCTTCTTGATAGGCCACGTAACCTTCTTCTTTATTGGTAAATGCCAACCTTGCTTTTGGTTTGCTCTCTTAAGCAACTGCATCTCAAATTCCAATCTTTCCCTCTCTTTTCTTATTTGTTCCAAGGCTTGTTTCAATTCCACTATCTCTTGCTCAACATCCATTTGCCTTACCTTCTCATCCTTCTTCTTTGTCTCACCTTTCTCTTTTCTCATCTTGCTCGGTACCTCCTTACTCTACAAGTCTCCACGGACTATTCTCCTCAACACTTCCATTCTTTTTCCTCAAGCAAGTCTCTTTCACCTTGCTTCTTCTTTTCTTTGTGATACCTCACCTGGGTCTTTTTCCTTTTCCTCACTACCTAGTCTTTTGGCACCCAAGTTCTTCCTTCAACCTGCAAAAAGACAATATACAAACTCCAAAAACTTATCTTGCCCAGATCTTCAGGCTCTGATACCAATTGATGCATAGCAGGGTGGAGTATGTCAACACAACTTCAATGAACCCACTTTACAAGTTTGAAACCCTAACTTTGGTGGTATCTCACCTGAGCCTTCATACTGCCTTGTAGCCCTCCAAACAGGGATTTTTCAACATATCTTTTGGAGAGGGCCTCAAACCCATAAATTAAATACCATTTCAAATACTCTTTTGGCTATTTGACAACATATCTAGATTTGGGATAGGGTTACTTTGGATCAATACCCTCTAAAATTGATTGTTCCTCTGTAATTAGGTTAAATTAGGCCTCTTTTACAAAACAACTATATGAAAAACAAAACCCACAACACAAAACTCAACTTCAAGACTTTCCTCAAGTCACATGGGGTCCAAAACTACCATTTTTATCAATTGGAACAATACCCACATTGTCTTTTTACAAAACCCTTCTTCTAGCTCCTCAAACAAGCCTAATACATAGGGATATTAGGCTAGGGCAGCTTGAAATCCTGCCTTATCACCATCCCCTGCTCCTACAAATAGTAAAAACACAAAAAACAACTTAAATGCTTCCATCCCATAGATTTTCATATTTGTCCACCGGTGGAATGGCTCAAAATTTCATTTTTTCCTCTCAAACCCTAACTACCTAGGTTTTATAGGCAGTTTTTACAAACTAGGCTCTAACTTACTCCAATCTGAATGAAAATCGACCAAACCAAGATTAAATGAAAGCTAAGTCACAGCTCTACCACATGCACTTGGTTTTGGAACATGATTGTACTGTATTGGGTCATACAAGTCATGGGAATAGTAAAAAACACAGAAAATTTGCAGAAAACAGAGTTTTTCTTTATTGCTTTTCTTCAAAAATGACTTTAGGAACATGATTCAAATTTCTCCTCCCATATTTACACACTTTCCACCAAAAAACAACTAATTCTACTGACTTTTCACATCCTTGACCTTTCAACTTCCATTGAACACCAAAAAAATGTCACTTTTGTAACTTTTAAACTTTCCTAAACTGACCCCATGACAAAAACATTACACATGGTCTTATTAGACCTTATTACAATCCAAAAGATGACTCAAAACATAAATCTTAACATTTGACCTTATTTACAACATATAACTAGGTGCCCCTGCACCAGACATGTATCATGTTATGCCAGTTTTTGTATACACCATTTTTGACCAGTTGAGATAGATACTTTTTATGCCATCATTGTAAACTTGGACTTTTATTATTATTTTGATATATGATGATGATCTACATGAGTTTGACGCACTACATGCATGTGTTATTATGGATGGATTTGTTTATTATGCTTATGGTTGTATGTGATGCTTCTAACATTTATATGCATGCTTATGATCCTATATGTTGATATGTTACTATGATCTAATGCACACTATGGTGATATTGTAAAATGCAACACATGATGGTTTAATTACTTTATGTATGGATGATGATCTAATATGCAAACACTATGATATTTATGTTTTTGTAGATTTTTTATTTGAAATGTTATGCAATCTATGTGGATAAATGACATAACTATCATGATCTAAATGTTTAAGGCCACTAATGCACCTAAATGATAATGATCTAATTATGTACATACTTATAATATGCAAAATGATTATTTTTGTTATGCCAAGTATACTCAACCATAAATGAAACAACACTTAGAAGAATGTGGGTAGAAGAATTGAACAAATGGGTAACTGACGGATAGAATTTTGATCTTTGTGACACTAGGATAAATGGTTTGTATGAAATGCTTATAAATGAAATGAAATGTAATTTGGTATGTATGATAGTGGATTTTGTCATCTTCCTGTACAAGTTTTTGAAGTACTTTGTTTCATCATTGAGCTTTTTAAAATGTTGTAAGAAAATACAAGCATCTAGGTATAATTAAACCATGGTGACCTAAGTATTACTTACATGGATTTTGATTTAGCAAGTTAATACAAGCATCTAAGTATAATTGAACCAAGATGACCTGAGTATTGCTTACGTATCAACAGACAAGGATTACACATGTTTCATGTTTAGACCCCTGATGTCCTCGATGATCATTATGTTGATCATGTCATTAGAAAAGGCTTAACATTACTAAAGATAAACCCACAAACAACAGACAAATAAAATAATCATGTTCCATCATAGCATCTCTAGTTTTTGACATCCTTGAGTAGCATAGGAGACATAATAACAAAAATCCTGATAATAAGATTTTAAACAACCATTAAAAACCCTCTTGCCATACATATGTTTTCTTGCAATAACTTGATAGAGTCACGTTTGATGTTTTAGACAGGCTAGGATTTGTCTGGTTTTGTTTGACATCTTTTTGTCAGGATGATGTTTAAAGCTTGCATGTTGTGTTGCTTATTGTCTAGTGATAAAACCACGATCCAGTTTGTTATCCTTTAAGTTGTAGCAATCAAAAATCCAATTCACTAACTAGGTTGAGGATTTGCCCCCAGTCCAATAAAGGATCAATTTATTATGGGCGAACTGACAATAGACACAAAGAAATGAACCCTAAGGGACTGACCTAGTGCCTCGGGGGCTCATTGATAAATGGCCTTGCCTACATGACAATGCAAAGGCAACATAGTTCAAGGTGTGGACCATGTGGACCTAAGACCTAGGTGATGGGAAAATGGTGGAATTGGATGGACCAAAGGATGGGTGACATGGGATTGAATGGAATGGGAAAGGATTCTCGGGGGTGCATCAGTGATGGCCTTGCCTATGTGATAGCTTAGAGGCGACGTAGTTTGACAATGGTTTAATGGAATGGTTGAGGATGGATGACAAGATGGACGTAAGTTTTGATCGACAGCTTGGTGGGACAAGGTGATAAGGATGAGCAAACAACAAGCCATGGTAGGTACCTCGATGTGATTGGGTGGATGCGGTTTAGAAAAGACTGGATGAGGACTTAAGTCTTAAGAGATGGAGGGATTGGTTTATGACAAATAGCATCTATTTCTGGGTTTTCACCATTTGCTTTTATTTGCATGATAGTTAAAATACACGACACCTGTTTACCAGGTTTTGATCATGGTATCTATCCAAGGCGCCTGTTTACCAGGTTTTCACCAGAGGATGATTTTTTTGTTATTTTTCTAATTTTTTAATTTTTTAGTTATTTTTCTTTTTTTAAATTTTTTTGCTATTTTTTTTTTTTGCTATTTTTGACTCCCTTGCATTGGGGTTTTAGGTGTAGAACTTTCTAAGATGCATGTTGTTGATGGGATCATCGAATAGTTCACCTTCTGATGTTGATAGCTGATAAGCGTCTGATCTATAGGCATCAACTATGACATAAGGACCCAACCAATTGGGTTCAAATCTACCCTTTTTCTCTCTATCTTGCTAATTTCTTGGATTCTCTTTGAGAACTAAGTCGCCCACCTAGAAGACTCGTGGTTTGACCTTGTGATTATAACTTATCAACATTCTCTGTTGGTATGCCTTAAAATGGTTGAAGGCATGTTGTTTTCCTTCTTCTAGTAGCTCTAGCTCATGGAGTCTTGATACTCTGTATTCCTCATCATTTATGAGACCCTTTAACGACACCCTGAGAGAAGGTAACTCAACTTCTATAAGCAATATGGCTTCAGAGCCATAGACGAGGGCGTATGGTGTCACACCTATGGGAGTGCGTATACTAGTTCTTTAGGCCCACAAAACGGGGTTCAATTGCATATGCTAGTCATGGACAACATCATCGATAGTCTTTTTGAGTATCTTTAGGATAGTTTTATTCAATGCCTCAGCCTGGCCATTACCTTAACGGTAGTACGAAGTGGAGAAGTGATGTTGAATGTGGAATTTATCACAGAGTTCTTTCACATCCTGATTCTTGAAAGGTAGCCCATTATTCGTGGCAATGGATAGTGGAATACCATATCTGCATATGATGTAGTTAAGGATGAAAGAGGAGATTTGTTTCCCTATGACGATTAATGGAATGGCCTCAATCCACTTTGTGAAATATTCAGTGGTTGTGATAATGAATTTGTGGCCATTGGAGGATGAAGGGTGAATCTTGCCTACTAGATCAAGTCCCCATTGGCATAAGGGCCAAGGTGTCGTTCAAGGCTGCAGCTCCTGTGTTGGTACATGTATGAGGTTCCCGTGGATTTGGTATTTAGTGCATCTCTTCACAAAATGATAGGAGTCTCTTTCCATGGTTGGCCAATAGTATCCCAGACGCATGAGCTTCTTCGCCAAGGTAGGACCACTAGAGTGTGTCCCACATATTCCTTCATGTACTTCACTCAGAGCGATCTGATATTCCTCACTATCCAAACACCTAAGGAGAGTACCATCTAAACCTCGTCAATACAAGGTGTCTGCGATGATGGTATATCAGGATGCTTGGCATATAAATGTTTGCTTTTGGTTGTGTGATAGGTCAGTTGGTAGGATATTCTCTTTCAGATATGTGTAAACTTTTCCATATAAGTGAGAATCAGACCCTACGATGTGGTAAATGGTGTTGGTTTCTAGGATTTCATAAGCAGGATAGGGGCTGGCTCCACCAAAAACTCATAACAAGAATGATTTTCAGGTATGTCAAGAAGGGATGCAATAGTAGCCATTGCATTTGCTGCTTTATTTTCCAATCTTGGTATCTGCTCGAAGGATATCACAACAAAATACTCTTTGAAATCATCCACCATATGCTTGTATGGTATCAACTTCTCATCCTTAGTTTGATAATCGTCATTTACTTGATTAATGACGAGTTGTGAGTCCCTGTACAGATAAAGTTCCTTGAACTTCCAATCTACTGCCATCTTTATGTTGATAACCAGTGCTTCATACTTGGCGATGTTGTTGGTACAGGGAAACATAATTCTGTATGACTTAGGGATTGTATCTCCATGTGGTGTTACTAACAAGATTCTTTCTCCAGATCCATGTTGAGTATATGACCCATCAAAGTAAAGTTTGTAGATTGAGGTAGTGATGTTGAACATAGACTCATCCAAAAATTCAAAGCTTAATGGATTGTTGTCTGTCAAAGGTGCATCAGCCAGCTGATCTGCAATGACCTACCCCTTTATTGCTCTTCTGTCTACATACTCAATATCAAATTCACTGAGTATCATGATCCATTTAGATATTCTACCTGTTAGGGTAGATTTGCTGAGTAGGTATTTTAAAGGATCAATCTTAGCCACTAGCTTGATAGAGTGTGAGAGCATGTAGTGTCTCCACTTTTGGGAAGCAAAGACAACAACAAGACATGCTCTTTCAATTTGTGTATACTGCAGTTCGTAACCTACTAGTGTCCTACTGATGTAGTAGATTGCTTGTTCCTTTCCTTCGTGATTTTGTTGGGCTAGCAGAGCTCCAAGAGTTGTGGGTGTAGCTGAGATGTAGAGTAGCAACAGCTTGCCCTAAATCAGTGGCATCAATACTGGTGGGTTCATTAGATACTCCTTTAGATGTTGAAATGCTTGCTCACACATGTCATCCCATTTGAATGGAACGTTTTGTGTAATAGATGTGTGAATGGATGGCACTTATATGCCAGTTGAGAGATAAACCTTCTGATGGACTGCAACTTTCCTTGTAGAGACTGCAACTGACTCAAATTATGGGGTGGCAACATTTCCATGATTGCTTTTACCTTGGCCGGATTCCATTAGCTGATACAATATATCCCAGGAGCTTACCGGATGTGACTTTGAAAACACACTTTTTTGGATTTAACTGTACATTAAATTGTTCGTCTCATGAAGATCTTGTCCAAGACTTGTAGATACCCTTCTTTGGTGAGTGACTTGGCTAGGATGTCATTGACATAATCTTCCATGATGGTGTGCATCATGTCATGAAAGATCGTAGTCATTGCCCGCTGATATGTTGCCCCTGCATTCTTTAATCCAAATGGCATGACGCACCAATAATAAGTACCCCATAGACATCTAAATGTTGTTTGGTGTTGATCCTTCAGCGCTATTTTGATTTGGTTATAGCCAGAGAATCCACCCATTAATGACAACACGGTGTGCCCTGTTGTTAGGTCGACAATGATATCTATGTTTGGTAGAGGAAAGTCATCTTTTGGACAAGCCTTATTTAGATCTCTGAAGTCATTGCAAATTCTTATCCTCCCATCAGGTTTGGCAACGGACCTACAATGTTAGAAACCCATTTTGGATAATCAATGGCTCTGATGAACCCCACCTCTAGTAGTTTTTTTAGTTCCTCTTTGACCATTAATGTTATATGTGGGTGCATTTTCCTCAGTTTCTATTTAACTGGTTTAGCTCCTAGAGCTAGTGAAAGATGATGCATTATAAGGTTTGGATCCAGTCCCAGCATATCCGCATATGACCAAGCAAAGTTAATCTTTTTCATCTTGAAGAATTCAGTGAATTTTGGCTTTTCTTGGCAGATAATGATTGTTCCATATGGACTGTCCTTGGGTTCTCTTCTGTGCTGATGTTTATTGGTTGATTTGGTTTAATCAATATTGAAGATCTCTCTTGATTAGCATGGTAGGGGAGAGTGTCAATCCCTTCATCTGTTAGCGCCTCAGAGAGGTTTTCACCGTTAGATGCATCTTTTCTTTTTACTTTTTCCCAATCTAACATTGCCACAGAGCAGTTTTCACCATTAGATCTACTTTTTATTTTTATATTTTTTTTACTGAAAGGATTGGTACTCTCTCCAAAGTATGCCACATCGTTAAATTCGATGGTGAAACCAGCCTTGTGGTCTCCTGTGGGTAATTGGTCCCTAAGCTCTAGATAATCGATGATAGCGTCATCATTTTGGAATGTATCTAGTTTAGGGGTGGTGTCCTGTAAATCCCAGTCTATCAATTCAGGATGCACTAGGGGTAATGAATCATCTGGTTGGTTTGATTCAAGGGTGGTGATGGTTAGAATGGAGGAGTCATTTGAATAGGTAGAGGTATTGACAAGGTCTATTATGGTATTCTCCTCAAGTTGGTTCGTCAAGTGTGACATCGTACTCTCCTCATGAAGTTCACATTTGTCATATTGTGGATCAAACTCTAGCAATCTAGCCCTAGAGATTTGTCCCTCATGCGTCATATGAGTAGAGCTATAGTATTGAACCACATCAATCTCTTTATTTTCCCAGGATGTTTCTGAGAGGCTATCCCATTCATACTCATTGGAATCTGTTTCACTCCATTCTTGTAGTCAGTGAAGTTGTTCTATGAAGTTAGTGGTAACTACTTCTTTGTCTTTTACTTGGAGTTTCTCCTTACCTTTGATCTTCTCTTTACCCTTGTATCCCAACCCAGTAGTGTCTCGGGCTGTGGAAGTAGAGGGTTGAATTGGTTCTATGATACCATCTTTCCTTAATCCTATGGGACCATGTCCTTCATATTACATCCTTTGTAAAATAGAAAACCCTTGACCATATTATGCAGTGGATAGCGCAAGTTGATGATCATTTGGTGTGGTTTCACTATCTTCATCCTTGTAAAGCCACTATAAGAGATATTTTTCATCACTGTCATCTGATGAGTTTCCCCATCTAATGAAAGGACCCTTAGAAGTCTCTAATGGCTTGGCCTTGTTTAGAAATGGATTTCCATAGGATTTTGGTGATATAGGCAGCTGTGCCAGACAGAAAGATTATTTAATGACATATTCTCCAACTCCCTTGTCCTTGACTTTTACTTTAAGCTCTGATGTTTTGGAGGTAGAAGCTAGAGAACTTGGATCCACATGGTGTGAAAAAAAGGAAGCTGCTCGATTGGTAGGGATTACAACTTCTGGTTTTGATTGGATGTTGTTGCAATACTGGAATGGATCAGGGTCCCCTTATATGGTAATTTCTTGGTCATTGTGTGGGAACTTGATACATTGATGGTATGTTGATGGAATGGCCTTCATTGCGTGGATCCAAGGTCTTCCTAGAAGAATGTTATATGCTAGCTCCATGTCTAGAACTTGGCACACAACATCTCTCTCTACCAGTCCAACCTGTATCAGGAAGACCACAGTTCCTTTGGAAGTTCTCTCTTCTTCGTCAGATGCCTTGATAGTTATCTTCTTTTTAGTATCAACAACGTTTTGCAAAAACCCCAATCCAAGGATTAACTTTAACGTGCATATATTTAAACCAACACCTCCATCTATTAGGACCCTTTTTATTCAGTGTTTGTGGATTTGGGCCTCAATGTGGAGGGATGCATTATGTGGTTGGTTGATGGACATATCATCTTTCTCTGTGAAGGATATAAAATGTGGCGTGGTTAGATGACCTACCATACTTTGGAATTGCTCTTGAGCAAGGTTTGTAGGAATAGTTGTGTTGGTATGTGGTGACTGATCATGCAAGTACTATACACTAGTTATATATCCCTCTTTTTTGCATGATCAGAGTCGGTTGTTAATTTTTTGTTAACTGATAAAAGAAAAATGACATTGCAAAACCCTAATTCTAGAAGCTTCCAAAAGGCTTGTTATAAGCAGCTCAGATGTATGTTACGGTGATGTATTCGTGAGATTGTAATATGTTTTGCACTGGATAATAAAATCATTGGATGGATGAGTTTCTATGGATGTAGCCCATATTGGGTGAACCACGTGAAATTTCTATGTTGATCTCTTTTGTGTTATTCCTCATTGTTATATTTGAGTTATTTAATCTGCATATAATTGTTAGTGTTTATTGCTTTGATTTGCCTGAACCCTAACAAGTTATTTCTGAGAGGGATTTCTCCAAGATGGCTTTGTGGGATGGGGATAGATGCAACAACTCAAAAATGGATGTGTGCAGGTGTTTTATGGAGTTGGTCAAGGATGCTATATTGGTTTGATGTGGATGATGACTTGGGTAGAGCTCCTTGTAGAGTAATGTTTCCACGACGAGTGGTCACATTACAGTCAGGATTATTATTGATAGTGATTACATTGATGTGTAAATCACTGTGTGAGATATGATTGATGGTGTACTCATAAGAAACATTATTATAGTTTGCTTTGTTAGCACCGTTTTTGTTTTGATTGGATGATCCTCCTTTCTCATAGTGTGGAAGAGGACTTTTGAATGCTATATGCTCTTCATTAGTGATAAGCCCTTCAATTTTTATTACTTTTTAATCAATGAGGTCTTGAACGGCATGTTTTAGCACTTGACAATCATTTGTTTTATGTCCTTTGTTTCTGTGATACTCGCAAAAGTTGGTATCATTCCACCAAGAGGGTTTAAATTTTGGTTCATATTCACGCACCAGAGGAAGTGTTATGAGGTTTCCTGCAATTAACTTCCTAAGGGTGGATTTGAGAGTCTCTCCTAGCGGTGTGAATTTTCTCCTAGGAGGAAAGTTGGTGGGTCTTTGTTCATTGCTTTGAGGCTTGTTGGATGGTGTATTGTTTTGTGGTTTTGATAGATTGAAGATTGGTTGCTTTTGCACCACATTTTTGGTATCCACCACACCATCATTTACAATGGGTTTGTTCTTGGTCCAAAATCATGACTTGTCTGCATTGTTGTTAGATCTAGGGGTGTCTTTGTATAGCTTAATTTGCCCCTTTGTTATCAAGGCTATCTCAATGAGTAGCCCCATTTCAATGACCTTACTAGAAGTAGTCGGGTATTGTAATTGAATTTGATAACTTAGTTCCGTGGTTAGGTTGTGAACAAACATTTCTATCATCTGTTTCTCTGGTATGTGGTAGGGATACTTAATTGCAAGTTGTCTCCATCTTTGCAGGAAAGAGGCGAAGGATTCTCCACCCTTTTGCTTGTTATTATAGAGGTCCAACATGGAGATTTTGTGTTCGATATTGTATGAGAAATGTGTTACAAATTTATCCACTAGCTCATTGAAAGTGCAGATGCTAGGAGGTAGGCGAGAGAACCATTCCATTGCTTGGCCTCCTAAGCTTCATGGGAATAGTCACATAAGATATGTTTCGTTGTGTGTGACTTCTAGGCATGCTGCGCTAAATTCCCTTATATGATCTCTTGGATCACCTTTTCCTCGATGAACCTCAAACCTTGAGGGAAAAGGTATCATGAGCAAAGATTTATCAAAGGGACGTGGTGAAATATCCTCAAGAGAGTAATGTTTTGTTGTTGTCCCACTTTGGATGTCCATCAACTGTTTTTGCAAGGCTTGGATTTGTGTTGTTAATGTGTCCAAGGGATTGGGTGTATCCTTAGCCTTTTCCATTTTAGAACCATCTTTGTCAGTTTTGTCATTTTTAGAGCCATCTTTCGAAGACTCAGCTTCATTTGAGGAATTGTTGTCTCTTAGATTTGAGACATCAAAATCTGAGGGCAACTTAGGTCCTTGTTGAGCTAGCATAAGAAAGTATTTATGAGGATCTGTGGCAACTACCCTATCCATCATCCTTAGAAATTTTGGATCTTGAAATTGTTTAAGGATTTCCTTTTGACTAACCTCCTCATCATCAGAATTATGCCCACTATTGTGAAGGGAACCCATTTTTTGCTTTTGTTTATATTGGGATCTAGTTTGAACCATGCAGTTTTGGATGGGAGAGAAGTTGGATTGTGAGACCTGGTGGACTTGGCTTGATGTTTTGGTATGAAAATGATTTGGTTGGATATGGTTTTGGTAAGAGTTTGTTAAGGTTTTATATTGACTCTATTTGTCCAAACAAGGTGTTCTTGAGCTTAAAGGTAGTCAAAATAGGGATGGTTGATCACCACTATTTGATGTAGACTATTTTTCTATCAAGATACACAAATATAGTTTCGATGTGAAGGATGATTGATCCTGTTATGAAACTAACTAGATTTTTGTTTGACTTTGGTAGAGTCTCAATTATGCCTTGATGCAAGTTTTGGTTTGGTTTGATGTGTTCGGATAGCAAGACAATGGTATGCAAAGGTGATGTGTGAAAATGGTATGAAGGTGGTATGAAATGGTTGAACTAACTTTCTAAGTGTGATCTAGGCCCAAATGGGTATAGGCATCTAGTTTTAATTTTCTCTCAAACTGTACGGAAGCACTCTCTGTTATGAATGCGCATGTTCAAATGTGCAGCTCTATTTATTAAATGTGCTATTCTGCATGCGCATGTCTATTATTTATATGTGCGGCTCTGTTGATTGGATGCACAGCTCTGTTGTTTATATGCGTAGGAGTTTTTAAATGCGTAATAATATCTCTTAAATGCACGGCAAAAAGGAGTGTATGTGCAGCAGTAGGTGGATGCATAGAAAGACAGTTTGAATGCGCAGGAATATGTATCAAATGTGCAACTCTACACAGAGGTTTTGCCTTTTTGTTTCAGTTTGTCAATCTTGGCTTGTTTGCACATTTTCCTAGGATGCTCTTAAGTTTGAAGTGTTGTTTTTGACTCAAGTTATTGCTAGGAATCATAGTAAGCAAGAGGTTGTCGTGATCATTTAATTTTCTTCTTTTTTTTATACAAATTTTGATAAATGAAAAACAAGCAAGTACAATCCTAAGGATGGCAAGGACAATATTCGTTGAGTTCTAACTTGTATTTTACTCCAGCCACTTACATAAAGGCGTGACAGATAGTAACTTGGTAGCAATGGCTCCCCTCCATGGCATTCACTTCTCACGCATACCAAGTTATAGTTCCTCCGAAGAGTTGAACTTTTCTATCTCCACACTAAATGAGTGTATGAAGTTGGATGGCTCCAGATGATTATCCTCCTGCATCATCAAATAGGGGTTTTTGTCTTTCTAAAATAATTGGATTTTTAGTTTAGGCATCTGTTCGGGTGGTTACACGTGCAACAATTCACTTTGATAAGGAGTCTTCCCAACCTACAGAGGTTACACTCTATAGGGTTTTGGGGGAAACATTTGTCGGTGTAACACAGCAGCACTCGTTGCTTGCAATTTTCATCACAAACACAGTTTATTTATAGTGACTTGGAAGTGGCTTGGCTTGAGCCCATTATTGCTCGAGGTCATCCCGCTTGGAAGGACGAAATTTCAAGGGCAAGCCTCTTCTAAAGGTAACACATATAAAATGATGAGTTTGGCATTTTGGTCACCCAAGAAAGGGGAGAGCATAGTCCTATCATCATTTCCAAGCACTGAGTACACTGGTTCTTTATCCTCCTAGTTAAAAATAAAAAAAACTAAGTGTGTTTACTCTACCAAGCACAATCCATTTGACAAGATAGCAAAATTTTTGAAAAGATGGTTCATGTTTATCCCCTTAAACAAATCTATGTGAAGATTGTTGTTGAAGGATGAAACAAATTACTTTCCTTTAATTTAAGCTAGATGAGAGATTTGTAATTGCAAGATTGACTTGAAAGATTTGTTCAGTTTTTATCCACATAGGTTGGGACTATGTGTAAGTTGTAATGCAACAATACAACTTACTTCCTCCTAATTAGATCTAAGTGAAAATTTGCATGAAGATATTAGATTTCCTCCTCCTAATTAGATCTAGATGAAGCTTTGATGCAGCTAAATGACTAAACCAAGCTCCTACACCTGCAAGATCATTGTGTTAAAGGCCTCCATTTGATGACTGATATTCCTGCAACCAAGGTTAGTATTGAAGATTTTACAAATTCAATACAATTCTCTGACAGAGATCAGATGCGCTAAAACAAGGGGTGGATGCGCAGAAAGACAGAATGAATGTGCAGGAGTACAAATGAGCATAAAGATCTAACATATGCACAGGAAGAAGTTTTGAATGCACAGACAGAATGAATGCATTGAAAGAGTGGTCAGATGTGCAGAAAGAATCTTTATATGTGTCAGACTATCATTTTCATCATGGATGCGCAGAACTGGAAGAATGAATGCACCGGAATGACCTGTCATGCCTACAACTTGACCAAAAACTCAAAATAGAGATTAAGAACAGGGCTAGGCCCCACGGTGGGCACCAAAAATATTAGAGGAAAATGTGAACAACAACATTAAACAACTAAATATCCAATAACTCAATAGAAATGATGCAAATACAAATAAATAAAGATTATACCTTTGAAGACAGATTTACCTCGTAGCTTCCATTGTTGCCTATCTCATATTGATCTTGTGTATGATTTGAGCTCTCAGAAGTGCGCACTTCCTTGCTGTTGAAGATGACAATAGGAGAATGGCTGTGATTGGAATGTGCAATGAAGATTAAACTACAAATGCAATTCTAATGTGGATGGATGATGGATAATGGAGACATGGTTGGATGATTATGATGGTAATGGGATTATGCAAATACAATGAGGATACTTTGCCAAAGGCACGCTGATAGGATTTTTGCAGAGTAAGATTGCAAAAGCTTGAGATGGATGCAAAATAGGTGTGATGACCTTGTTTATATAGGCTGAGGAGAGGCCAAATCCAAGTGTCAATAGATTCATGACTGGAGGAATTACTTGTGAGGTGTACGGATGAGAAATCTTGAGGGAATGTGCGCGAATCAGAAGAGGACATGTGTCCAAGCTCCTTTCATGAGTTATGGGAGTTAACAGAATAGATTGAGGAGTTAAATGAATAGACTGACCAGTTAAGTGGATTGATTGATTAGATGACTGGGTTGATTGGGGAGTTGACTGAATTGATTGATCAGTGAACTCAATTGATTAATTAGTTAACTGATTTGATTGATGAGTTAACTAATTTGATTGGAGGATAAATAGGACATGTGGGTGAGGGGATATTATCTAATTAAATATTAAAATATTTAATTATGTGTGCAACATGGTGAGGTGGAAAGGTGATGTGGATTTATGAAATTAGGACTTTGGGATAGAGAAATTTAGGATTAATTAAATAATTTAGGATTATTTAATTAGATGAGACATTAGAAGAATTAGGGTATTTAATTAAATAAATTGATTTGTATTTAATTTTGGAATAATGAACCAATCAAATAAATTAGAATATTAATTTAATTGATAGAAGAATAAGAATTAAAATAAATATTAAAATATTTACTTAATTCAACACCAGCCATTTTTAGGTGTATACAAACTTAAAACAATTAAATTTAAATTGCAATATATATATAAATAATATTATTTTAAATACTTCTTGTTTGATTTAGTGATTAGGCTATTTTGAAGATAAATAAAATATATTAATGATAACTGTTATATTTAGAAATTTAAATATAGGAATTAAAAGAAATGGTTAGTACTTATTTAAAATTAGATAAATTGCTTTATTATTATGAATATTATATTTAGAAATCTAATGAAAAGAGTTAAAATAATAATAATTCTATCATGTAAGATTAAAATAAGTTTATTTTGTTATTTTTGGAGGCTTTTGAAAGGCCAAATTTCATGCAAACTAAAAACAAACTTTAGTTAAAAAGGCATCCTCAAAACCTAAAATCCAATGCCAATATTAGGAAAAATTTCTAATAAAATAATACAGCAGAAGGGAAGAAAAATCATTCTTTCAAAGCAACAAAAAGAAGAAGACTGGACAGAGAAGAGGACACCACGTTTTGGCAGCAGCAAGGAAAGACAGGAGATCATTTTTTTTAGTGACAAAAAGCAAGAGGTGAACAACAGCAGGAACAAAATTTGAACCCTAGCATCAGAATAATCAAGTAATTTATTATTATTAGCAATAGATTAATGGTGAATTAATATTGAATGCTATGGATTTTACCAGCTTGTGGTCGTTGTTTTATTATCCCTGTTGCTAGTTAGACAATCCACGTAGTTATCTTTTTACCTACCCTTTGATCGTTGAAATTATTTAGTTGTCTGTTTATTTGTTATTTGTTGACCTTCATCTAATTGTTATCATGTCACAGATCTAAATAATTTTGTTTTTATCCTCTTAAAATAGTTCCTATAGCCGTATTAATTTTTTGTTAGTTTTCTAGTATTCTTGTTGCCCATTTATTAGTTCCTATCACCCGTTTATCAAGTTCTTGTAGCTTTCTATTATTCCTATCGCTAGTTTTGACAGTTCCTGTCGCTAGTTTTAATAGTTCTGGTAGCCTGCATTTTAAATAGTTCATGAAGCTTCTTAAACTCTTTAAAATAATTATGACAATTTCAAAACAGAGACCGTTTGATATTCTGGTTAATACCTATGATTATTTGATATGGAAACCATTCTTCAACTCATATTATGTCTACATTTAAACTATTTGATTGAATCAAAACAACAATAGAGAGGAAGTAGATAAACTTAGTTTTCTACAAATTATTTAAACAATAAAATAAGATCAGAGAATTAAATCAGATTATAGATAATAAATTTATGAGTATATCTGAATAAATGAATGAATGAATGATGTTTTACTTATTGCATATTGAAAGTGTCTTCATGATTGTTGCTTTGGAAAGAGTTAAACATTAGATTCTTCAAACCTTTTGACAATGAATTACAGTCAAGATTATAACCTGATTATAGATGTTCTCCTTTATTACCTAGTTTTTCAACAAATCCATTTTGTGCATATCCTGCAATTCTTTGAGGCATTTTGTCAAACAGTTCATGTGCCTTCTCTATGCTTCAACATTTTGCATACATGTTTAGCAGGGTTGTTGCTACTATAACATCTATTGAAATTCCTCTCTTTTATGCTTTGATTTTCAGTGTATATTTAGTTAGTTCTTGTTTCTGTTGTGTAGGTGGCAAGGTGTACCAAGATAATAAACCCAAATACCGAGGATGCAAAATATGTTATCAATGTTAAACAAATTGCCAAGGTGACTTATATTTGCTTTTACTTCCACATTATACTACTTTTATTGTTGTAGATGCATCAAATGGTTTTAATTACATATTGTTGTATGTGTATTGTTGTAATTACTTATCATTGTTTGTTTATGATCTCTTTTTGCTTTTTTTTTTCAAGTTGTATGACTAGTTTGAAGGAATATAGCAGCAGTTGGAGCATTTATAAAGACAGTTTGAATAGAAAGATGACATGTGTAAGCATCTAGGAGCAGATAACAGTTGAAAAGATCAACTTGTCTTTTTCCAACGCCACCAAGAAGTTTCCAAGCATTCAAAGCATGAGACAAAGGTAGTTTCAAGCACCCAAGGTTCAAGGAAGCAGTCAGCAATAGTCATAAAGGAAACATTTAATGAATTTTAAACCTGTTCTACTTTTCCTCTAGCGTAGGATAGTCAAAAGTAGAGTTTACTTTCATTTTACCTTAGTTCTTTTCACTTTTGGAAAAGCATTGTAAGCTAAAACAAGCTTCTTTCTATCTTTTGGTGCATTGTAAGTCAGAAAATCAGTTTCTTGCTTATTCTTTGAGCTATGTATTGTAACCATGAAGGTTTTTGTAGAAAAGAGAAAGCATTGTAACTTATTTTCAGATCTGTATGTTGTTTGTAAGCATTTTTTTTATCAATAAAACAAGTTGTTTTTACCTTCTCAAAGTTGTTTCAGTGTGCAAGCTTCAAAATTATTGATGTGATCTTGTTGTGATGCTTCTTCCCCTTGATTAAAATGACTAAATATACTACTAATTGACGTCAATTAATAATTAAATTGACTAGATATACTACCAATTGATAGAAATCAGGGAATAAATATGACTAAATATACTACCAGTTGACAGAAATCAGTGAATAAATATAGTACCAATTGACACAAATTTGGTCGCGTTATAAGTTTGGTCATGTGACAAAATAAATGACCAGCAATAAACTACTAATGGTCATGTGACCAAGCTCAGTGAATAAATATGACTAAATCAATGACTAAATTAACTACTAAATATACTACCAAATCAATCAATAAAAACAACCAATAAATGACTAAAAATGGTTTAGTCATCAATTTGGTCGCGTTATAAATGACTAGCAATAAACTACTAATGGTCACGTAACCATGTTTAGTCATTTATATGCAGTTTTTAGTAGTTTTTTAATCATATATTATTGTTTTTGTACTAGTGTTATCACTAGTTTGTAGTCGCACTAAAGTTAGAGTAGTGGGAAATTTATCTTGGTTGTTTTGTCTTGTTTGCTTGTAGACGTATGCTCTCCCCTCATACCTTAGGGTGATCTTGGGGATCAAAAGTCTACTTGCAAAATTTCTTTGCTTTTAAGTGTATCCTGAAGGGGTTACTTTTTTTGTGTATGCTCTCTCCTCGCGCCTAGTGCTATCTTGGGTGATCAAAAGCAAGGGGTAATTTCTTCTTAGGAGGCCTACTTGGGGATTTCATCACCCCAAGGGATGACCTCAACTACATGTACCAGCAGGGTATATCAAAGGGGGGAGAAGGAAACTTGTACCCCAATCTAGTTGCATTGTCATTGGGACAACATTGGGGCCCCGAGTGATTCAGGACACAAGGTGAAATGGTGCTTGCTTGACCATTTGGTGCCACATCCCTTCAATGGACTAGTGTTCATGGTTTGGGCCTCATGTACCTTACATATATCGAGGACTCCCTAGAAGCTTTTACAATCCTAGCATAAGACCTTTCAACCATCACATCCTCAATGCATCATTGCAGTAGGAGGAGAAGAGCCCATGCTATTACCTCCATTGTGTTGAGTTGGGATAAACCTTAAGCAAGACATTTTGTCTCTAAGGTAAGAGGTGTAAGGTGGTCCATGACATTGCATTCTCTAGCCAACCAAGCAATGGTAAATGGTATCAAGGGGGTGAAAGTCATCATTTCCTAAAAGTGGAGATTGAAACCGCACTTGAGTGGGTTCGTTGGATGTGACACTCTGACTTGACTAATTTCTAGGATGTTCATGTGAATGGTGTGTCTTCTATGTCGAAACTTGTACAAGCCAAATATCCAAGACCACCCTTTGGAGTCAAGCCATTATGTTTTCTTGCTTGATTAAATGCTTGTCAAGAACCTTTGAATCCAAAAGATCCAAAAGTTTCACCAAAATCAATCCATTTCGACCTTTGAACAGACAAACAATGCCTTCAATCCTTTGTTTAACGCCATTGGAATCCCTATCAACACCTTTCGCTGGACTGTCAGCACCAAAGTACCCTCTCTTAGTACCTTTAGTTCATCCCTCAACACATACAGTTCCTCTATTAGCACCTTTGGGTCATCTTTTAGCACCTTTTGTCTATGTGAGCAAACGCCATTAATTTGCCTATAATTGATCTTCCTAGCAAAATTTGATCTTCCTTGTGACGTGGCAATCCTTGACAAACATCCCAAAATAATTCATCAATTTAAGTGCCTTCTTTGTCAAATTTCCATAATCCCACATCCATCCCTTTGACCTTAGAAACATTTTGATTTTCACTTTGGACGTTTGACCTCATTCCATCCATCTCAATTCAAAACATCATCCCAAACCGTTCATCCCAATTTCTTCAAATCAAAATCCCAATATCCTTCAAGCCATAATCCAACCCACATCCAAATCATTCTAACCTTAGTCCAATTTATCCAAATCCTATCCAGACCAAACCAAAATCATTATCCAAACATCAATCAACATTATACTAACCAAGTCAAATCAAATAAATATCCAAAATCATCTCTCAAATCAAAATTGTACAAACTTAAATCTAGATCTCATCCCCCATCCTCTAATTTATAGAAAGATTAAGTATTTGTCTACCTTAAGTTATTTAATAAATTAGCCTTATCAACCTTAGGATAAATTGGCTTAGGATCCTAGACTACTCCTAAGTGAATTCTAAGGATCCCATTTTGCTTGGAGGTCTTGTCTAGCCCAAGTGAAATAGTCCCCTTCCCCTTTTTTCTTAAGTGTCATAGTCAACCTTAGGTAAAGAGAGGAAAATATCTTTGAAATTCACAAGATCTAGATTTTTTTTTAGCCCTCTTTTTATTTGATTTATCAAATAGATCATTCAAACTTATCCAAAGTATTCCCCATATCACTCATCTAAAAATCATCATCCAAAAGTATCCAAAACAACCCTTTATCATCATCATCCAAAGTATCCAACATACCTCTTAATCATTTATCCAAAATCATCCAAATTTATCCAAAATACCCCTTGACCACTAATCAAAAATCATCCTCATATCCTATCACTAAATCATCCATTTATTCATCCTTCTTTGGTCCAAAGCTTTTTTTGAAAACCAAATTCTAAGGTCATAACCTTCACCCACTTTATCATCATAAAATCAAACTGATCCACACCTTTTTATTTCATGCCACAAACAAGGTCTCAAGCTAGGAACAAGGAAATGGAACCATTTAGAATTGGGATTCCCTAAACCAACCAAAACAATGTCCCAATAATCCAACAAAAAACATCCTATGACAAAAATGCTATGTTAAATCCTTGGGGAAATATGCCACAATATATATAACACCAACAACACCGATCGAGAAGTAATATACTTTATGCAAGATGTCAATTCCATGGATTTATTAGACCGCATCCTAAAGTCAAACCCTAATAAATACATAGAGTTCTTGATCCAAAATGGTGCTAAGGTACCTAACCCACCTTCTACATCACAACCATCTTCCTCAAACAATGTCCCCAATACATTCATCATCTAACACCACCACATCAACATCAATTCCCACCTCCACATCAATATCAACCATATCTATGTCTACTCCCCAAATCACCCTCAATATACCCACAATACCACATACACCAATGCTTCCACAAGCGTACTACAAATTGATGCCAACACCATAGCCTTCATGACATAGCTTTTCTCCTAACCACCTTACAATACATTCAACATCCCTAGCAATAATCTAGTCGACAACCCTTCACAAACATCTAATTTCACATACACAACCTCCCATTTCACAACCACCTATTACATCATCCTCTATGCAAAACACCTTCCAAACATCCCAACAAAATTAAAACACCCAACAACAAATTCTGCTACATATCCTACAACGATTCATAGCCTACCAACAACATCAACAAAATCAAACCCCACCCCAACAACAAATTCCCAACTTTCTCCAACAACAAGTACAAAATGTACCACAATCACCACCCACACAAGATTTATCAAGCATTGTCCAAACATTAATCCAAAAAGTTGAGGACATACAACATGGGCATAAGAGAAAACAATATTCATTCAAATACATTTGTCCATATCCATTTGATCACACCATTCCCATGCCTCCTTTCCCTAAGAATTTCAAGACACCCAAATTTGACAAATATAAATGGAAAGGAGACCCTAGGGAACACCTTAGGGAATTTTACATAGCTTTCTTAGAAGTCTCCCATGAGTACACATATCTAATGAGACTTTTTCCCCAAATCTTAGGAGGCCAAGCCACCGAATGGTTTTCTCAACTTCCCCCTGGTATCAAAACATTCCATGAACTTGCAGAGAAGTTTGTCAATCACTTCTACAACTTTGAACATGAAGTATCCATGATAGAACTTTGCAACACTAAACAACAAAATGGGGAATCTTTTACCACCTTCTTGTAAAGGTGGAGAAGTTTATCAAGCAAGCTCCCATGGCCCATCCTGGAAAAACAATTGGTCACTATGCTTGTGGCCAACCTTAACCAAGAGAGGGGATTTCACCTCCAAATCCAATGTGCATCTACTTTTGAAGAGGTTATTGAAAAAGGAACAACCATTGAAAGAGCTCTTATAGCCAAAGGAGCTATCAAATTTTACCGACAAAATGACAACAAAAACACCAAAAACAAGTTCAATAGCAATAAAAACAACAACAATAATATCAACACCAACAAGAACAAAAACAACACCTACAAGAAACCCCACTTTTGGGGTAAGAACAAAAACACCCTTAACGACGATGTCACCGACGTTAAGAATGTCCAAAATGTGCAAAATCCCACACCATCCAACCCATCTACAAGCAATAATAACATTAGCATTCCAAAAGGTCCACCAAGACAATCCAATGCACCCAAACAAAGATTCACACCTTTGGGTGAACCCATTGAAAATGTCTTGAGAAACCTTTTGAAGGATGACCTCATCCAATTACCGGCCATTAGACCGTATAATGACAACCAATTTAAACCTTCTTAGTTTAATGAGAATGCATATTGTGAATACCATTGCGTCAAAGGTCATAAAACATCCTATTAAATGAGGTTAAAGAATTGCATTCAAGACCTTGTGGATCATGTGGATATCACCATTGATGAACCACCCAAATGATTGCCTAATGAAAATCTAGGAGCATACAAGGATCCACTTCTCGACCACAACAAAGGTAAATCCTCATTGAATCAAGCCTATAATGTCATTCCTCCTCCCTCTTCTTTTGACTTCATTGTGGGTCACATAGAAAAATCCTCTAACCACATAGCTACCATCACCATTAGAGCTAAAACTCCTAATTGCACTGTCACTACCTGTCGTGGTCGCATATCAATTCAAGGAGCCCCAACTACCGATGATCAACCTTCCACATCCACACCCACAAGCTACCCACCCACAAATAAGTACAACCTTATCAAACACCTTGGGAAGACCCCCACTCAAATCTCTATCCTAGATTTGCTACGCACATCCCCTCTCCAAAAGGAAGTTCTTGAAAAAGCCTTGATAGAGACTCGCGTCCCCAATGAATTGAATGCCCATCAATTAAAAGCCATGGTGGGACACCTCTCATTTCCACATCATCTCACCTTCTCTGGACAAGATCTTCCTGCCACTAGCACATCTCATAACGAAGCTCTCCACATCAAAGTACACATCCACAAGTATACCATAAAAAGAGTCTTAATAGATGCTGGCTCTGGCCTAAACCTTTGCACTCTTAAATTAATAAAATAATTGGGATATTTCGATGTGGTTGTAGACTCAAGCAAGATCATCACCATCAAAGGATATGATGACATTGAACGCCTATTCGAAGGAACCATAAAACTCCCTATCCAAGTTGGACAGAAGATTTTGGAGACCAAATGCAAAGTGCTTGATCTTGATCTCCCTTACAACATCCTCCTCAGCCTCCCATGGATCCATACCATGCAGGTCATTCCATCCAGATTCCATCAATGCCTTAAGTTCCCATTCAACAACATGGAGGTTGCTATCTATGTCAATCCTCGTCCCTTCCAATATTACACTTCTTGGAAGGACATGATAAAACCTTTTGTCCCTACAATAGTGCCATTAAATCATCTACCTCTAAACCAAAACCATCCACCAATTACATTAATCCCTCCAACATAGCATCCACATCCTCACAATCACCCATCCCCGAGATCAAGATCAAAGTAAGTGACATAGGATGTGGAGAGTATGTCCTACACAACACATTTTGTGTAGGGCAACTTCCACCATCCCCCCAGAAAATTGGTGCACCTAAAGAAATCTCCATGGTGATCATCAAATGTAAACCATCTCTAATCTTTGAGAGAAAACACTTTATGGAACAAGATATCTTCTAAGAGGTGTCATCATGGTTGTACAAAGATGAAGATGAAGAACCAACAACTCCTATCCTACCTATCAAAAATTATGGCAAGGGCCTAGAAATTGTCACGCAAATGGGCTATAAAGGATAAGGTGGTATGGGTCTTCATGAGCAAGGGATCCTTGAACCCATCCAAGCAACAAAGAATCACCATCATCAAGGTTTAGGGTATGGAAAAAAAGAGTCTACCCTCACATACATTGAATATATCTTAAGTGAGGTTGCCAAAGCCTTTCTTGTAATTGAACACACTAACGAAGAGGATTATCAAGACTCTTTCATTGATTTCACTGACTTATTTGAATCCTCCATCTGTACTATTTGCAGCCTATCAACCACACCATCATCATCCAACAACCTTCCTCTCATCTATCCGCAACTCCTTGACTAGGACCAACAAGGACCTCTAGTCCTAGATGTCACACAACACAATGAAGCAATAGCTGAATTAATGAGGGTTAGAGACCATATACCCCTTGGAGATCACAAAGTTGGGTACATCATGGAACTAAACACATCCACATACTTTGGGGAGACATCCATATCTCTTAGTCACAAAAACATAAACATAAAGACATCTCCTAGTGAAAACTACTCCATGGAACTTTCAAATGAAGAAAAAATCAAAATAAAGGACATATCTCCTAGAGAAAAACTCCCCGAGGTGCTAGGAGATGAGAGAATGGATCTCCCTAAGGTCCCTGAGCTATATCAAGAGTGGTCACCAATCCTTGTAGAAGAATCACAAGAAATGAACCTTGACATCGAGGAGTCACCAAATATCACCTTTCGGGTTGCTTCACTTACATCAACAAAACAAGAGGCCTTCTTGGCATTCTTCAAACAAAGAAGTCACAACTTTGCATGGACCTACGCTGACATGTTGGGACTAGATCCAGCACTAGTAGTCTATCATCTTGTTGTACATCTTAATACAAAACCAGTAAAACAAAAGTTGAGAAAAATGAATCTGTAAGTGGCACTCCTTGTCAAAGCAGAACTCAAAAGGATCCTAGACATGGGATTCATCCATCCCATTGACTATCCTGAGTGGGTGTCAAACATTGTGTCTATAGCCAAAGTCATTGGGGGCATTTGTGTGTGCATAGACTTTAGGGACCTCAACAAAGCATGCTCTAAAGATGACTTTCCTCTCCCAAACATCAACATCAAAGTCAATATAACATCTAGGCACAAAATTCTATCACTTATGGATAGGTTTTCAGTTACAATCAAATTAGGATAGTCGAAGAATACCAACACAAAATGACATTCATATGTCCATGGGGAACATACTGCTGGGTTGTCATGCCTTTTGGCCTCAAGAACACAGGAGATACCTATCAAAAAGCTATGACCATGATATTTCATGACCTCTTCCATAGCATCATGGAAGATTATGTCGATGAATTATTGGGAAAATCTAAAATAAGGGATGAACATCTACAAGTGATAGCTAAAATATTCGATTGGCTAGAAGCATATAAAGTGTGTCTCAATCATAATAAATGTGTCTTTGGAGTCACCTCAAGAAAGATCCTAGGCTACATTGTATCAAGACGAGGCATAGAAGTGGATCTCACAAAGGTAAAAGCAATAGTTTAAATGCCTCCACCAAAAAATATCAAGCAATTGTGTAGCCTTCAAGGAAAGCTCCAATCAATAAGATGCTTCATAGCCCAGCTAGCCGACAAGTGCCAACCATTTAAGCATCTTCTCTATAAATATGTGCCATTCATATAGGATGAAAATTGTCAAAAGGCCTTTGAACAATTGAAACAATATCTTGCTACACCTCTGGTCCTCATTCCACCAAAGCAAGGATAATCCCTACTACTCCATATCTCCACAACAAAAACAATGATAGGGGCTTTGTTAGCACAACATGATGATCAAGGGAAACAAAGAGCTATTTACTATATTAGTCATACCTTAGTGGTATATGAGCTCAACTACACCCCTATTGAATGGGCATGCCATTGATCCACTAAAGTACTTATTGTCCCAAGCAGCTCTTACAAGAGGAATGACTAAGTGGGTGGTGATCTTAAGCTAGTCTATTATAGAGTATACAAAATGGGAGTCCATCAAAGAACAAGTCATGGTCGATCAGCTAGTCAATGCACCAATCCCAACCAAGCATCCACTCCTCTTTGAATTTACGGATGAGTCAATTCTCATAGTGGCACCTACAACAGAATGGAAGATGTATTTTGATGGATCCTACACACGTTGAGGCTCAGGGGCAGGAATCTTATTCATGACCCCTCAAGGAGATTGCATCCCAAAATCCTACAAAATAACATTTCCATGCACCAACAATGTGAGAGTATGAGGCTCTTATCACATGACTCCAAATGGCCATCCGATGAAAAACTGAGAAGCTAATGGTCTATGGTGATTCCCAAATTGTCATCAAATAGGTCAACAATGAGTCCAAAATGAAAGATGACAAGCTCCTTCCCTACAAGCGGATGGTAGATGACTTCAAAGAGTATTTCCATGAAATCCACTTTGATCAAGTCCCAAGGTTAAACAACAAAGCAGAAGATGCTATGGCCATCATAGGATCTTTGGTCAACATGTAGAAGAATAGTGAGAGATGTGAGTTCATTATCAAAGAGCTTCAAGTACTAGCTTATGATGTTCCACAATCTGAATTAGTGTGCGACATTATTGGTCCCCTCTCCCCATGGTATCAATATTTTTACCAATATCTCTATGACAACATCCTCCCACCCAACCTATCATCTAACTAATGTTGATCATTCATCTACCGAACCTCTCCTTTCACCCTTATTGGCGACACATTATATCGAAAGAGTCTTGATGGTACCCTTCTAAGGTGTCTCGATTCTTGAGAAACCAAAATGACCTTACAAGAGGTACATGAATGTATATGTGGGACACAGTTTAGTGGACCTACCCTTGTAAAGAAGATTCTAAGAACAAGGTATTACTAGCCGACCATGGAGAATGATGCCAACTAATTTGTGAAGAAATGTCTTCCTTGTCAGCAACACGGAGATCTCATCCATGCTCCATCACAAGAATTGCAACCTATAACAACTTCTTCGCCCTTTTCACAGTGGGGTCTCGACGTCATTAGAAAAATCTACCTGCCATCATCTAATGCACATAAGTTCATTATCACAGCCACTAAATACTTTACCAAGTGGGTGGAAGCCATTCCACTTACCTACACCACCGGTATCCAAATCACCAAATTCATCCTCCACGATATCATATGTCATTACGACATCCCCCTCGCCATCATCACCAATAATGGGAAACCATTTAAAAATCAAGAAGTACATACCCTTTGTCAAAAATTCCATATCTAACATCATTTCTCCAATTCGTATTACCCTCAAAGTAACGGTTAAGCTGAAGCTTCAAACAAAACCATCCTAAGAATTTTGAAAAAGATGGTAAATGAAGCTGGCCATGACTAACACCTGTAGCTTAAACCTGACCTTTGGGCCTATTGCACAAGCATTTGAACCCCCACAGGAGCCACACCATATTCCTTGGTATTTAGTTATGAAGCCATCCTTCTCATCGAGGTCAAGTTCCCCTCATAATTTCATTGCAGAATCTCATTGATGAGGAGGAGTATCAGGTTGCACAGCTAAATGAGCTAGAACTCTTGGATGAGAAGTGCCTCAATGCTCTTAATCATTTGCATACATAATAGAATCGCCTCCGCAAAAGCTATGATAAGAAAATCAAGACCTGCTGATTTGAGATAGACGATCTAGTCCTTATGGAAAATCAAAGAAACTTACAAGAGTGACACAAGAAAGGCAAGTTCAAACATAATTGGTTGAGACCTTTTTTGCATAGCAACCAACTAGGATCAAGAGCCTATCATCTTGCAACACCTGAGGCACAACCTCTAGATGAGCCCATGAATATCATGCACCTCAAGAAGTTCTAAGCTTAACCAATTAGGATATCCCAATCAAAAAAATAAAAAGCAAAAAATAAAAAATAAAATAAAATAAATCAAGAAAAACCGAGTGTGATAAAGTCATCCAATGGTGAAAACCACTTCGGTGGCATCTTGGATAAGTACCATGGTGAAAACATGTTTCAGGTGCCATGTGTAGTGGCCAGTTCTACCATCTAATAAGTCCTTGCCTACATCAAATCATTCCATACCACTTCCATCCCATTGCTTGGAATTATGAACATTCAACATCACACATCCCACCCTTCATCCCCCAGCCAAGGCAGATTCCTAGATAAGTGGATCCTTGTATGCCCTCTTTGTACAAACGAAAACTAAAAAATCCAAAAACATCACAAAATCATAAAATCGAAAAAAAAATTAAAATATCCACAAAAATCCCAAAAATATTAGAAAATACAAAAATCCCAAAAATATCCATTCTAAAATCAACATCATTCCATCTTACATCAACATTCCATCCTACATCCAACCCATCCCGAACCATCCCACATCATCACCACCAATCAGAACTACATATCATCACCACCTGCATCTTAATGTGCCTGGATCACGTGGATATAGGGTATATAGGCAATCTGGAATATGAAGGAAGTATGTAGTACACAAGTACGTAAGATTCACCCATCCAACCCACTTGGATGGTCCCTATCTCTTGAGCTTACACTTGACCTAGACATAATATGCTCACTATGCATACTACTAAAGCATTATCACTTCATGTAAAAATCATCAACCATTAAATCAACCTATATCTTTTTTCCCATATATTGAATTTTATCCTAATCATCCAATCAATCCCTACCTTAACGGATATATCATTCCTACAATAGGCAAAATCAATCAAATCCACACTTATCTTGGCAAGAGATATAATGGTTGTTTGTTTTGGTCAGTTGGTCTTTTTGATTATTGATTTTATCTTTTGTCCACTTCAAGGATCATTTCAAATCTACATTGATCTCATTATATCATGGTATGTGGTGAAACACCTGGAATGGGGCATGGTCATTACTTTTGTATGTTGTGCTTGTGGGTTGGTCTCATTACTCCAATTTGGTATTCATATCTTGTGGAATGTAGGGTCGGTTCTAGCATATTAATTTCCTTTTGCATCTAAGGTTAATTATACCTTTTATGTATTAAGGACTTATGCTATGAGTCCCCTTCCCCCGTCTAGACAAAATTATACTATCTTGGGCATGTATGGGATCATCCTATTGTTTGTGGGTCTAGTCCATGCAAAATGTGGATGAAAATCATCACCTTGGTCCTTCATACCTTGGTGAAAATATCCTCTTTGCTATAATAAACCTAAGATTGCTCTAAAATTTTGAACACAATACCCAGCCCTAATCAAATCCCACCCCTTAGTTTCCCTCCTGAAAGTTTTCTTACCAAGCAAACTTTCCCCCAAACCAACTCAACCACGTGGTTCTTATAGAACTGATGTGACATTGTTTGACACCTAGTCATATATCACTCCCCATTCCTAAACTTGGGCTTTGCATTAATGAGGACAAAGACCTAACCATTTCTCCCACCCTAACATACCCATCCCATAACCATCCTGACTCAAAACCCATACCTAAAACAACATGATTACTATGCATCCAATCCAAGCAACCCATCCATGGTGTCTAGTAACTGAGGCTCCTTTACCCCAATCCAACCATCCACCAAGCCTAAAACCCCCCACTAGCCCTTCCTAGTTCATGGTTTTAGAACTGCCTTCTAGATCGCAAGGTTACATGTATCATGACCAGGATCCCCCATCCCACTGCATCTTGCATACACAAAACATCATCATCATATCATCAGATAACACATCATCAAAACATAAAAGCATGCATGGCATAATTCATAACATGGTTGGAATTTTTAACAGTCTCAATTTTCTCCCAAAAGACGCAGACTCGGGATTATATCTTTCTAAGACATTGTGACAATTATACATGTCCTTCCCCCATCAAGTCAAAGTGAAAATAATTATCATGGGTATATATGTTGTACAACTGCCCCTACATACCATAACCATAACCCATAACAACCATAAACCATTATGCATAAACATCCATTTGCATCACAAAAATAATAAATCGCCATCACATAATCAACCCATGTAATCAAATCCACTCAATATCATAACATAAACCATCATAAACATAATGCATAAAATCTATTAACTATAACCATCACATAAACATCATCATAGCATCACATTATTATATCACATCATTAGCATCATTCCTATCCATCTATTCATAATCCACATCATAACCATTACAATATAGTTGCATTACATTTTATTATCCATTCATAATATATGTTTATTAATCTGAGCATATATCCATTTACCATTACATAATCCACATCATAATCCATCAAAAACATCCATATGCATACATCATCATAAACCATTACACACATCAAATCATAAAATCATACATCCATACATCTATGCATAAATCAAATCATCATAAACATAAAACATCCATACACATCCATCAAGTGCATCCACAAATATCATAAATACATCTATACATCACATCATAACCAAAAACATATAACAATAAACATAAGTACCTCTATCAGAATCATACACATATAACCACCACCAAAAAACATCATCTCATATAAATGTCAAATCAAGTACATATCCATAATGGTCATGATACAAAAATGCCCATACAGCCAAAATACATATAAAATCTTGAAGGCATACATAAGCTCAAGAACCATGGGCTAAACTCTCCTATATCAAAGGAGTAGGAGACCCTAGAGGAGAATCCCAGAGTGCTCTACCTCTGTAGTCCTTGTAGGATGTGGAGGAGGTGGTCCCATAGGTGGTTGTTGTTGAGGTGGTTGTTGCTGCTAAGATGGCTGCTGAACAGAGCACTAAGATTGCCTTGATCTCCAAGATATCGAGGCACCAGATTAGCTCCGCTGACTTTAGCTAGGAACCCTCTGCCCCTCGAGCACAACTGTCTAATAAGCCCCATAGTAGTACTCAGCCTGGGCTCTCACATTTGCTAACTCCCTCTACACTGTGGTGTAGTCCTACCACATATGTGAAATGCTAGTCCCCACAATCACCACTTACATCTAGGTAACCTACTTCTGTAACTGAGTAACATGTACCTCAACCCTCTGCAACCTGATCTTAACACCCTATCTCTATACTCTCTTAGCATCATGCTCTGCAATAACCTGTGCCAGAGCCCCATCACCTCCCCTGTAGCTCCACCATCCAACAACCCCTACAACCTATGCACCTCCTAAAGAGTGTTATCCCACTCTGTACGTACTGTGTCTAGCTCTTACTGCTGCTGCACTGCCTGGTCCTCCACGATCACCACCCGAGCCCTCGGCATATCCATATCCTCCTCCTCATCCCCCCTCCTCTACCGAACTCTACATTGACCAAAAGTAGATGAATCAAGAACTATACCTAATGATCCTACACTTGAGGAGCCTACCGCCCCCACCACCACTACTGCCAACACACTTGTAGTTGTCCTTTCTCCATCTCCTCCATCCCTCTGACCATCATCATCTTCCTCCTCCTCTACCTCCTCCTCAACTAGCTCCTCCCACTCCTCCTCATCCCCCTCCTCGGCACCCGACTGACGATTGGGGATGGTCAACTGCGTGGGCCTCGCCTAAACCCACTAGGTGTCATAGGTTGGAGTGGTCCTAGCATCATAAATTGTCAAACCCTAAGCCCAAACCATTGGCTGCAATCCTGCAAAATCCAATAGTGCTAGCTGTACATCCATCTCCAGTGGCCACAACGGTTGATCCGCCCATACCCATACAAAAATGTCTATAAACTATGGTAGGTCCTACCTAAAACTAAACTATCGCATAACTTAGGAGGGGATGTATCGATCCAAAATGTGCTCAGTCCTCCCTATGAGGTATTGCAAGCACAAAAATCATGCACAACCTCCACGAGGACCCCCATGATGATTTTAATCCTTGTCACATACATGTAAGCGTAAAATAATGTCCTCTAAGCAACAAACCTCTTGATGAAGTGTCTTCTTTCTTGTCTTGTGTTGTTTCCTCTCTCTCTCTCTCTCTCTTCGATGCTTTTTGACACTTTTGCGACACTTGTTGATTTACATTTTTTGGGCTTTCGACCTTGCTCCTAAGCCTTGTGAGCATCTTGTAGGTGAGTTTTCACCTTTCCCCTATGTTTTTCATCCTCTGTACAGCCTTCTAGAGGTCCTCCCTATCCATCTCCCACTTTCAGTTTTTAGTTTCACTCAACCAATCCAAATCTCCCCTGGGAGATCCTACAGGTACAAGTGGAGATTTGGATTCTTGCACATGACTGACCTATTTCTAGAGGCAGAACACCTCCTTTTCCTCTCTTCTTTCATCTCCCATCATGTTGTTCTTCAGAAAACCCTGTCTTGCTTGGATCTCCCTCAGGCAACCCTACTAGCAAAAGGGGCGGGCTTGTCGCGTTTCCAGCCATGGAAAAACTTGCATTTCTCACTCAAAAAAGCTCTGTTTTTGCCCAGTTTTCTTCCAATTCGCATGATTTTTGATGCCTAATATGGAGTTGACTATTTCATGCACCCACACATGCATAATTAGCTCCATTTGATCTATAATTAACAACTCAATCAATCTCATGCATCCTTTCAACTCCAATTCTTCTTCAGTAATAAGCTACTCCTTAGTTAGCTGAGTTCATTGGGTAATCAACCTTGTTAACTCCCCAATCAATCCTTCTTAACTCATCAATCAATTGAGTTAACTTCTCAATCAACCCATTCTTCAAACCTATAAATACCCCCTCCCTCAAGCACAAAGGGAGGCAAATTCATTGTGCACATAGCTCTTGCCAGTTTTTTCTCTCCAAATCAGCATTCTAATGCTCTCACAGGACGAAGGTGCCTTTTGCTTTATTCATTATTCAACCAAGCATCGTTACGCTTCTTTATTCAATGCCATTGTGCTAAACCAAAGCTCTCATTAAGCTCTTTCAAGCTTCAACAAGCGTCTTTTTGCTTGTTTGTGTTGTTTTGTCATCAAGAGATCTTCCCGTTGCTTTAAAAGGACTCGAGGTTGCCAATATCAAGGATTTATGAGGGTAGTGGAGTCACACAAATCTTTATTTTTTTAGGTTCCTCTATTGCTTTATTCAATTGATAGTAACCAAAAACCAAAAATTGCTCTTGGGAATAGTAAATCTTTGCTTTTTCCTTGATAGTTAGATCTTGCATGTTAGAATTATTTTTTTCATATTCCTAGATCTAGATTATTTGAAGAAGCAATTTCCCTTTTTAGATTAGATTACTTCAAAACAATTGAAAACCCAAAAACATAGATTAAACTTGCATTAGGAAAAATCATATTAGCTTGCATTCATATTTCCCTTTCATAGATTAAAGAGCGCTTTTCATTTTCAAAATACTAAAAAGGCACAAATATAAGTTTGCATATCATTTAGCTTTGCATGCATATAGAAACACTAGAAAAGATAGATAACTTGCAAACCCTCGATACGATCATGAGGTAAACCATGATAAATAATTAAATAAAACCCTTGATCACATCACAAGGTAAACACAAGTCAAAGCATAACCAAACCCTAGGTCAAAACCCCTAAGTCTAGTTAAGGTCGGTCATCATACATCTACCTCTATCTTGGCTCACGAATGTTCTTGTGAGTGAGAGGTGAGTGGGTGAGGGCTATCCTCAACGAGATTGAGGAAATCAATCCATGACAATAGTAGGAGACATTCACTTTACCACAACAAGATCTATTTGTCCTCTTGTTGATAGAAGAACAAAGACAACTCTAAATACAACGAGAACTCATTCAACGCATTGAAAGACAAGAGGACATAAACGAGAGTAATCACTTACCCACACAGAGGTGGAATAGAAGAAACCCCAACAGGAGAAGAGAAACTAGTGATCCTTTGCGTCATAGGGTTATCTCTACAACAACTAGCATCGAATGAAATATTCAACTTAGCACATAACAATAAAGGCCACAGAACTCGCCAACCCCTCTCCACGAAGTCCAACTCTCCAATGAGCCAGACCCCCACCGTGTCTTGCCTCCTCTCGACTAGCTACTTCCACGAGAGCAAGAGTGACGTGGCAAATCACCCCATGGCTAGGAGGGAATGGTCTGTGTGCGTGCTGAAATCTGACACGACAGCCCTAGGCAACCGGAGTCATAATTTTAAGCACATATTTTGGTGAACCCGATGTGAAATACAAAATCTTTTGGTTTTGTAGTTTGCATTCCCATTTCAAACGCTTCAAAAACATTTAGCAAAAGCTTCAAAACATTTTCACACTACTCTTCATAGCCACTTTAGCTTCTATCACCTATGCCATCATCCGTTCCATTTGTTCTATGGTGTCTATGGCACCCCCGAAGATGATAGAACCTGACTTGAACTAAGGGAATATTCCCTCAAGAGAACCAGAAACTCCTTCCTTTGATAGGTATGTGTCGCTGCATCCTGATGCACCCATTACCAATTGCTATGACTACGAAGATTTATATTATGAACAAGATCAAAGAGAATCCAAGCATTCTCTGTCTTTCAACAACCCAGCTTGGGAAAACAATCTAGCGATACCAAATGTGCTGCACAAAGCTAGAAGGATAAGGTTAGAAATACATCGACCTGATCAACCTTCCACAAGCACATCAAGTACTCATCTTGATGAAGAAGTCAAATGATTAGAAAAACATCTACAAGAAGTAAAAGATGCTCAAGAGGCATTAAGGATTGCCTTGTGAGAAGAGTAAAGAGAACATGTTGCATGAGAAGAAGCATACCACCATGAAAATACTCGAAGAGAAAATCCTAGAAATGAAGAAATACCTAGAGTTGCCACGCCTGTAGACTTAATCACAACTCTAATGCAAAGGATTAGAATCTTGGAAGTAGAGCAAGGTTCTCCTTAAAGAAGTCAAAAGTCTCATGAATAGGACTAGGGGCATCTCAAAATCCCCCTTACCTCAACTACTATTCACAAAATGTCAATAACGATACATGTTTGAATGGGAATCCTCTTGTTCAAAACAATCAAACAAATCCAACAATGGGTTATCAAAACCCATCTACATGGTTATTGCTATCAACCCCGCAATCTCAAAGTGCCTTTCTTGGGACATATCTTGAGTATTTGAAAGAACCTCTGGATCAAAACATAAGAAGCATGTAACTACCTCAACCATTACCAGATCTCCCAAAGTTCAAAGGAGAAGGAGATCCAAACTCCCACATTAAAGCCTACACCACGATGATAAGAGAACTCCTCCCTTGGGATGGGGTTGTAGCAAAAATCTTTCCAAAAACTCTTGAAGGCATAGATTTGGATTGGTACTATTGCTTATCGGAAGCTTCAATTCACTTGTTCAAATAACTAATTGGAGATTTTCTCATGGCATTCGACATGAACAAACTCATTAAAACAAGGATTAGAGAATTCCTCACAATGAAACATGAGCTAAATGAATTAGTAGCCCACTTTGTCACTTGATGGAGGCAAGTCCTTTACTCTTCGACTAGTGCTCCGAACATGGATCACCGAGAACTGTGCGACCTCTTCTTGCATTCCCTTAACAAGGACATGAGAGAAGACATTCAAAAATTGCCATACAAATCCTATGAGGAAGCATTAGAAAGTGCTTTAGGGATTGACCAAGCCACCATCGATAGTGGTCAGAAGACTTACAATACCAACGAAAAAATTAGGATACCCAAAGGAATAGAAAGGACCACATCTAATGTGCCTCAAGAGAGAGGTGTTAATGTCGTAAAAAGTAATCCAAGCAATGACAAGTGGCAACAAAAAGGAAATCAAGGATCAAACCGATCCTCATATGACCCTAATGCTTATTGTTGGTTCCATGGAACAAAGGGTCATGAAACAAAGACTTGCTATGGATACAATAAAGCTATCTCCAAACTTATTCTAGATTAACAACAAAACTTCCTCAAACACCTCCAATCCCAAAGAAAGGAGAAGGAACCTCAAACTGAGAAAGGAAAGGCCAATCAAAACAATTCCAATCACGTAGAACTAAACCAAGAAGTGTTTGTGATCCATGAGGAAGAACAAACAGATCAAACTGAAAACATCTTCTCACAAGTGATAAATTTGTTGAGAGCCTCTCCCTCACACTGCAAGACATTCTTGGAAGTATTAGAGGTAGGATGTTCGACACAGGAGGAACCACCTCCTCTCACGTTTGATGTTTCCAAACTACCCCAAAATAAAGGAGGTAAGAAAAAGGATTCACCTCTATACATACAAATTCAAGTCAAAGAGGTCACTATAAAAAGAGTAGTGGTGGACGAAGGATCAACAGTCAACCTTCTGCCAATATCATTCCTACAGAGAATGGGATATAGAAAAATAGGAATCAAACAACAAGCTACCACATTAAGGATATATGACAGTAATGACATTCAAACAGTTGGAAGAATTAACCTACCACTCACTTTGATGGGTAAAACCATCTCTGCAGATTTCTATGTTATTAGCAGAGAAACCAATTATAATATGATCCTTGGAAGACCTTGGATTCATGCCATGAAAGCCATCACCTCCACTTTGTTCCAATAAATCCATTTCCATCATCTGGGAAAGGTCTCCATCATCAAAGCAGACCCTGATCTTTTTAGTATCTACAGAAAGGAATAGGAAGAAAGAGACAAAAAGTTAAAGACGCAAGAGAAACTAAAAGAAGGAGCTCAAGATATCAAAACAAATATAAGCACTCACAATATATCTTATCAAAGAATGGACGATCGTAGAGAATTCCCTTTGATCCACATACTACCAAGTCCCATGCACCGTTCGGCCTAGAAGCCATTCCGTGTACCGACGAATGGGATATTAAAAACCTCCTTATTGGAACAATCAAAATCATCGAAGAAGGAGAAGAAAAATAGGAAAATCAAACTTTCACTTATGAGTTTGGAGAAATGATGCAGGAGCATCCAGAGGCGTAAGGGCAATCTTGCATCACCCAAAAAGAAGTTAATTCAAAACCATTGTAGTTGTTCTCATTTCTTCCCATAATTAGTGTTTTTGGTTCCATAATATCTAGAATAATAATGTAGGACTTTCAGTTTTTCCAAAACTGCTAAAAATAGCGACCTACCTATTTAGGAAAGTGTACTTGCTATTTTTAGAAAGTTTGCATTTGGGCATGTAATGAAGCAAAAACTTCCAAAAAGTTACATAACGGAAATATAAGACCTTTGGCGAAGGAATCAGGCAAAGATCATTTGTGAGCTGAAAGATATTCAAGTTTTTGTTTTCCGAAAAGCCCCTAAAAATTTACGGAACGAGATATGAGGCACTAAAACTTCTCATAACATCTCAAAAAGTTGACGGAAATCCATTCATGGATTTCTGGTGTGATAGTTCACATCGCGAGCTTTCCGACGCATAAAACTGTTCGTCAATCGGACACCCGGATCAAAAGTTATGCTTCCCGGAAGTTGACCTACTTTTGGAGGGAGTTGCAAATTTCAAAATTTAGATGGAGGCCGCCAAAAAGTGCTATTTATGACTATTTTGGGAACCCTGGGTGGTAGTAGAGTTAAGCGGGGCTAGTGTAGAGTCCAGAATAGGGGAGAAAATAGAAACCCTAACTGATTTGGGGTTACAAAAGGCTGAAGATTCTAGAGTCTTGAGGTTGGGAAAGCTGTAATGTGTTCTAGCCAGTAGAGGATTCATCCTCTGATTGTAATTGAGCTTCTGTAATGTAATGAGTTGCCCAGTTCAATAAAAGAAAGTTCTATTTGCTGTGTTTAATATTTGTTATTGTGTGTTTTGTGATTTACCCCCTTCATCAAGTGGTATCAGAGCAAGGGTTCCTGAGTGTGTAGACAGATCGCCGACTGTGAGGTAGTTTGCACCAGGACCTAAGGTTGTGGGTTTGCTGTAGAAACCAAGATGCCTCCACGAAGAAATCATGTTGGGAGGAATGCTTTGACAGAAGAGGGTTTTAGAGCCCTACAAAGGCAAATCGATGCATTGCAAAAGGAGCTGCGAAGAGGGTTTGATTCGAAAACAAGAGAAGAAAGCGAAGATGAAGTCGAAGAGGAGCTATCTGAGGAAGAACAAGAAGCTGCAGGAGATCCTACAGAGGTTAGGTTGTTGAGGGCCATTTCAAAGATTGGAAAGAGGCCCAGAATCAAAGTTTTTACATATTCTGGAGATTTGAATCCGGAACAGCTCATTGATTGGATCAATGACATGGAGGAGTATTTCGAGTATGAAGATGTGGAGGACCCAGATTGGGTCAAGTTTGCAAAAACAAAGTTGAAGGGCCATGCCAGTATTTGGTGGAAGAAGGTCCAATTAGAGAGGAATAGAAGAGGAAAAGGAAAGATCACCAGATGGGATCAGATGGTGGAGAAACTGAAGAAGCAGTTCATTCCTGTGGACTATGATATGGAGTTGTTAAAGAAGCTGCAAGGACTAAAGCAAGGTAACAAGTCTGTTAAGGAGTATACAGAAGAGTTTTATAAGATTACTATCAGGACAGGCCATGCAGAGCCCAATAAGGAAAAGGTAGCCCGTTACATTAATGGGTTGAGGCCAAGTATTCAGGAGGAGCTAAGCCTGGTCAGAATGACCACCATAGAAGATGCTTACCAGTTTTCCTTGAAGGTGGAAGAGAAGCTGAATAAAAGATTTGACAACAAGCAAAGGGGAAGAGGTCAAGGTGGAAGGACTGGTGGAAGACCCTATGGGGGCCGAAATGAAGATGCAAAGAAAAGTGAAGAAGCTAACACCAGTCAAAATCAGAGAGGAGATAACACCTACCGTCCTCATGACCAGAACAATGGTGAGCAAAGAGGAAGAGGAAGAGGTAGACCTGGGCAAGGACCTGGAAGAGGAGGTTTCAGAGGAACCTATTTCCAATGTGGATAAGAAGGGCATCGAGCATATGAGTGTCCGCAACATCAAGGAAGGACGAATAGGAGACCTGAAGGTAATGCACGAGTTGCACATGTAGATGAAGATGCACAGTCTGAGCATTTTGAAGATGCTGAAAGGGGAGAAACCCTAGTTGTCAGAAGAACCTTGTTGAATGAGGAGAAAGAACCAAATTAGAGGAAGAGTTTATTTCGCACAACGTGTAAATGTGAAGGTAAGTGTTGTGATATTATTATTGATGGTGGAAGCACTGATAATCTGGTTTCAGAAGAGATGGTTGACAAGTTGAAGTTGACAAGAAGAAAGCATCCGCATCCATATCGGATTGCATGGTTGCAGAAAGACCATAGAACTTTGGTCAATGAGCAGTGTTTAGTGAAGTTCAAGATTGGGGACTACCATGATGAGGTACTGTGTGATATCATACCGATGGATGCATGTCATATGCTGTTGGGAAGGCCGTGGCAGTATGATAGGAGCGTTGTCCATGATGGCCGTGCAAACACATATTCCCTAACAAAAGATGGAGTTCGTCATAAATTGAAGCCCTTAAAGGAGGTGGAAGAAAAGGTATGTAGTACTGCTAGAATTTGCTTGGTAGATGGTAGGAAATTTTTGGAGGGTATGAAGCATGAGCGTCATTGCTTTGCATTGATTCCTAAGATTAGTCAAGAGAACTATGAAGATGTACCAGCAGAAGTTTCAGATATGTTGGAAGAGTTCCAAGACATTATCTCTGATAATGTACCAGAAGGCTTACCACCAGTAAGGAAGATAAGTCATCAAATGGATTTGATACTAGGAGCCAGTTTGCCAAACAAGGCAGCCCATAGAATGATCCCTACAGAGAATGAAGAGTTGAACAGACAAGTTCAGGAGTTGTTGAGGAAGGGACTGATAAGGGAGAGCCTAAGCCCATGTGCGGTACCTGCAGTACTAGCACCAAAGAAGGATGGAGAATGGAGGATGTGTACAGACTCTCGAGCCATCAATAAGATAATGATCAAGTATAGATTTCCATTGCCAAGAATGGATGACATCATGGATTGTTTAAGTGGAGCCAAGTACTTCACAAAAATTGACCTAAAGAGTGGATATCGCCAGATCCGTATCAGAGAAGGAGATGAATGGAAGACAGCCTTCAAGACAAAGGAAGGTTTGTATGAGTGGTTAGTCATGCCATTTGGGCTAACCAATGCACCAAGCACATTCATGCGGCTCATGAACAAGGTACTGAAGGAATTTTTGGGAAGTTTTGTTATTGTTTATTTGGATGATATTTTGATTTTTAGTAAGACTTGGGATGAGCATCTGATGCATATCAGAAGAGTTCTAGAGAAGCTGAGGGAGAAAAAGTTGTTGATTAATCTGAAGAAATGTAGTTTTGTAAAGAAGGATATGGTGTACCTGGGATTTGTTGTCTCAGAAGAAGGTCTTAAGATGGACCCAGAAAAAGTAAGGGCTATCATTGAATGGCCTACGCCAAGGAGTGTCACAGAGGTAAGATCTTTTCATGGTTTGGTAAGTTTTAATAGAAAATTTATCAGGAGTTTCAGTAGCATTTGTGCACCCCTAACTGAGACAATGAGAGGGGATAGAAAAGAGTTTAGATGGACTAAAGGAGCAGACAAGAGCTTTGATACATTGAAACAGAAAGTGGTAGAACAACCTGTTTTGGCACTTCCAGATTTTAATAAGGTATTTCAAGTAGATTGTGATGCTAGTGGTAGTGGTATAGGAGCTGTTTTGAGCCAATAAGGTAAGCCCATTGCCTATTTTAGTGAGAAGCTTAATGATGCCAAGAAAAAGTATTCTGTTTATGATCAGGAGTTTTATGCAATAGTTCAGGCTTTTGAAGAAATGGAGACATTATTTGTTGCCAAAGGAGTTTGTTTTATATACTGATCATCAGGCTTTACAGTACCTTAATAGTCAAGGAAAGTTAAATCAAAGGCACTTAAAATGGGTTGAGTTTTTGCAAAGCTATACTTTTGTTTTGAAGCACAGGAGTTGGAAGTCCAACAGAGTTGTAGATGCCTTGAGCAGAAGGCAAAATTTGTTGACAGAAATGAAGATAGAGGTTGTTGGGTTTGATGAGCTCAGAAGTTTGTATCCTGAAGATCCAGATTTTGCAGAGGCCTGGAAAGCTTGTTTGGAACCTGTTACTTTAGATAGGACAAAATGGTTGGATTTCATTATCCAAGATGGCATGTTGTTTAGAGGAAGCCAGTTGTGCATTCCAAGGAGTTCCATGAGAGAGAACCTGATTAAGGAGAAGCATAGTGGGGGATTGGCTGGACACTTTGGTCGAGATAAGACCATTGCTATTATTGGTGAAAATTATTATTGGCCGCAGTTGCAACAGGATGTGTGGAAATTTGTGCAGAGTTGCAGAGTGTGTCAGATGGCAAAAGGAACAAGTCAGAATACAGGGTTGTATCAACCATTACCTGTACCAGAGAAGCCATGGGATGATATTAGCATGGATTTTGTTCTTGGTTTACCAAGGACACAGAGAGGACATGATTCTATTTTTGTGGTGGTGGACAAATTCTCAAAAATGGCACATTTTATTCCTTGTAAGAAGACTAATGATGCTGTTCATATTGCAGAGTTATTTTTCAGGGAAGTGGTGCGACTACATGGTCTACCAAAAAGCATAGTTTCAGACCGAGATACCAAGTTTGTTGGTTATTTCTGGAGGACATTGTGGAAGAAGTTGAAGACAGACTTGAAGTTCAGTTCTGCACACCATCCACAGACTGATGGACAAACTGAAGTGGTGAATAGGAGTTTGGGTAACCTACTACGATGCTTGGTAGGAGATAAGCCCAAGGGATGGGATTTGATTTTACCACAGGTAGAATTTGCTTACAACAATTCTGTCAATAGGAGTACTGGTAAATCACCATTCCAGATTGTATATGGCAATAGCCCAAGAAATGCTTCTGAGTTAAGGAAGCTAGACAACGGAGAAAAGACAAGTGCTGAAGCCGAAGACTTTGCAGAACATCTGAAGAATTTGCATGAAGAGGTGAGAAAGCACATTAATAAAATAAATATTCAGTACAAGGCTAAGGCAGATCAGAAGAGGAGATATAAGGAATTCCAGGTAGGAGATGAAGTCATGGTTCACCTGAGAAAAGAAAGGTTCCCAATTGGAACATACAATAAGTTGAAAATGAAGAAATTTGGACCATGTAGAATCATGAAGAAGCATGATTCAGGAAATGCATATGAGGTAGAGCTGCCAAGTGGGATCAATATTTCCCCTGTTTTCAACATTGTTGATTTATCAGAATATCATGAAGGTGGAACAGAGGATGGACCAACAGAAGTGCAGTGGAGTATTCCGGCATCTACTTCAATAGAGGAGATAGAAGAGATCTTGGATAGCCGTGTGGGAAGGAGCACTTGAAACAGGCAATATGAAGAATATCTAGTGAAATGGAAAAGAAGGCCCGTTGAAGATTCTTCTTGGTTGTTTAAGGTAGAGGTTGACCATTTGGGTTTTCCTCACACAAACACATGAGACGTGACAGGGTCACTTCTCAAATTACCCTGGGTGTCTGATGCAGGAGCATCCAGAGGCGTAAGGGCAATCTTGCATCACCCAAGAAGAAGTTAATTCAAAACCATTGTAGTTGTTCTCATTTCTTCCCATAATTAGTGTTTTTGGTTCCATAATATCCAGAATAATAATGTAGGACTTTCAGTTTTTCCAAAACTGCTAAAAATAGTGACCTGCCTATTTAGGAAAGTGTACCTCCTATTTTTAGAAAGTTTGCATTTGGGCATGTAATGAAGCAAAAACTTCCAAAAAGTTACATAACGGAAATAGAAGACCTTTGGCGAAGGAATCAGGCAAAGATCATTTGTGAGCTGAAAGATATTAAAGTTTTTGTTTTCTGAAAAGCCCCTGAAAATTTAAGAACGAGATATGAGGCACTAAAACTTCTCATAACGTCTCAAAAAGTTGACGGAAATCTGTTTACGAATTTTTGGCGTGATAATTCACATCACGAGCTTTTCGACGCTTAAAACGGTTCGTCAATCGGACACCTGGATCAAAAGTTATGCTTCTCGGAAGTTGACCTACTTTTGGAGGGAGTTGCAAATTTTAAAATTTAGCTGGAGGCCGCCAAAAAGTGCTATTTATGACTATTTTGGGAACCCTGGGCGGTAGTAGAGTTAAGGGGGGCTAGTGTAGAGTCCAGAATAGGGGGGGAAATATAAACCCTAACTGATTTGGGGTTACAGAAGGCTGAAGATTCTAGAGTCTTGAGGTTGGGAAAGCTGTAATGTGTTGCAGCCAGTAGAGGATTCATCATCTGATTGTAACTGAGCTTCTGTAATGTAATGAGTTGCCTAGTTCAATAAAAGAAAGTTCTATTTGCTGTGTTTAATATTTGTTATTGTGTGTTTTGTGATTTACCCCCTTCATCAAGAAACATCTCAATCACAAAACCATCAAAGTTTATGGTCCCTACATTTTGACGGAGCTAGTTACAAAATTGGGGTAGGGACAGGGATAATATTGATGTCTCTCGAAGGAAAATTCCTCCCCTTCACCTTCAGACTAGACTTCTTTTCACAAACAACATCACTAAGTATGAAGCCCTATCCCTAGGAATCATGCTAGCCATGAGAATGGGGATCAATAAGATCTCTGCCTTTGGGGATTCTCAATTAATAATCAACCAAGTTGTGGAAAATTACAAGACAAAATCAAAACGATTATGACCTTATAAAGAAACTGAAAGGAAGCTAGGTGTGCAGAAATTGCTTCCTACTCTAATCTAATGAGGAGGGATGAGTGCAAATTATTTTTAACCTTTTACAAATACAGTGTTATTAACCCAACAACAGAGATATTGGAGCAATACACAACACAAGAATGTAAGACAAAAGAAGAGAGAGACAAGATATAACGTGGGGAAAACCCTTTTGGGTAAAAAACCCCACACTCCAAAACACAGTTCAAATGTATTCTAGTAAACAATCAAGGTTACAATACAGTTTCAGAGCCAATTCTCTTGCAAGAGTCTTCAACACTCGTATCTAGAGACAATCCGGCAACATAATAGTACATGTCAATCACATAATACATCTCTCCAAAGCACCTATTTATATAGAAGATACAAGGCAAAAATGGCTCTATCTTGAGATGGGTGTCCAACATGGCCTCATGGCTCAAAACCCATGCCTATGGACACTTGTTCAACACTGTAGAATATTTATGACACTTGTCATATTACCCCATCCCAAAGAGGTCGCATATTCCCAAGTTGGACAATGACAGATGCTCTTACGACTCTTACAACTGTCATAGAATCTGTCATGACTGTTACATCTTACAGTTGTAAGAGAATATGTCATACATAGGCTAAAAATAGCATATTATCTTACAACATGTCATAACCCTCCTTGGGGCGCCTAAAGATGCCTTCTTCCAAGATGCCTTGTGACATATGTCTTCACCTGTCATAGAATCTTGCATTTACGACTCTTATGCGTCATAGATTTGTCATAGGAATATGTCATAACCGTTTTGATCAAAATTCCCTTACACACTATCCAAGATGCCAACACATGGAAAAATATTCCTACCACTAAGTGGGACATCTATCTCCTCATGTGAGGACAAATTTACATGTTGTCACCTTCCATGTAGGATGATACATCACCGTGCCAACTCCCACAAGATGACAAAATAGGATTTGCATCCTAATTACATAATAGGCAATAAATAAATAAATACAATGAAAATAATACAAGGAATTACCAAGGTTGAGACACCTTAATTCCCAACATTCTCCCACTTGTCGAACACCTTGTAAGAGCCAATGAAAATAACAGGATTTAACTGCTACTGGCCGAGAGGCCCATAGACTCTGAACACCATCTAAACTTCTCTGTGCCCACTGGTTTCGTCAATGCATCCGCAACATTATTCAAAGTATCTACCTTCTCCAAATTCACCTTCCCATCCTCTACCATGTCTCGCACAAAGTGAAACTATACATCTATATGCTTTGTTCTGGCATTGAAAGTTGGATTCTTTGCTAGGCAAATCACACTCTAACTATCACAACAAATCGTAATATGTCCTGCATCAACACCAATATCTGAACACAATCTCTTAATCCAAATGGCTTCCTTGCAAGCGTGAGTTGATGCCATATACTCAGCTTCTGTCATGGACAAAGCAACCACAGGTTGTCGCTTACTCATCCAACTTATTACACCATCGAACATAGTGAACACATAAGCACTGGTGGATCTCCTACTATCAATGTCACCCACCCAATCAAAATCTACGAATCCATGAATACAAATAGAATGTGGAGGTCCTGTAACATTACCATGATAGCATATGGAATACTCGGAAGCACCCCTCAAATATCTGAACACTCTCTTAACTGCATCCCAATGTACCCGTCCAAGATTAGCCATGAATCGACTAAGGACTCCCACTACTTGGGCAATGTCTGGTCTTGTGCAGACCATAGCATACATCAAACTACCAACAACACTAGCATAAGGTACTCTGCTCATGTCCTCCACCTCGCTAGGAGATTTTGGACAATCATTAACAGACAACTTTGTCCCCAAAGAAACAGGAACACACAATGGTCTACAATCTGCCATGTTGAACCTATCCAACACGATCTTCACATACTTACTTTGGCTTAACCAAAGTTTTCTGTTAGCTCTATCTCTTCTGATTTCTATTCCCATAATGTACCTGGCTGCCCCTAGATTTTTCATCTCAAACTGTGCTGACAATGAGACTTCAAATCAGAAATCATATTCTTACCATTCCCAATTAACAACATATCATCAACATACAATGCAATAATGAGAATGCGATCATTGTCAAATTTATAGTACACATAATGATCTAATTTCGATCTCAAAAATCTAACTGACAACACAAAAGCATCAAACTTCAAGTACCACATCCTAGGAGACTGCTTCAAACCATACAAAGACTTTTTCAACTTGCAAACCAAATTTTCTTTACCTTTCTCTATGTAATGCTTTGGCCATGACATGTAAATCTCTTCCTCCAAATCACCATGAAGGAATGTTGTCTTCACATCCATTTGCTCCACCTCTAAGTCATAAGCTGCTACAAGAGATAATAGGAACCGAATAGATGTCATCTTTGCAACAGGAGAGAAAATTTCACCATAATCAATTCCCTCCACTTGTGAATACCCCTTCGCAACCAATCTGGCTTTATACTTTTCAACACTGCCATCTGCACCAAATTTCTTCTTGAACACCCATTTGCATCTGATAGGTTTCTATCCTTCAGGCAAAGGCACCAAGTCCCATGTTTTATTCTTTTCCAAACAAGCCATTTCATCCTCCATGGCCTCCATCAAGGAACCTCCATCTTTCATGCCAATAGCCTCTGTCACAGTTCTAGGCTCATTAGTGTTAGTAAGCAAAACAAAAGCACAACTAGAATCAAGCAATGAATAACCAAACCTATCAAGTTGCTTCCTTGTTCATGTAGACCTCCTCAATGGCTGAGATTGAGGTTCTGCTTCTTCTTATAAACTTTTAGAGCTGCTAGAGCTCTCCTCATCATCAGGTCTCACAGGGTTTGTCGGTTTAGTCTTCTCAGGGGTAGAAGGAAACTGAACCACATCCTCTTTCTTTTCTGTTTCTTCTGGCTGTAGAACAACGGGAGAAGGTGTTAGCTCTCTAAAGATAACACTTCTTCTATACAACACTTTTTTAGCCACAAGATCCCAAAGCTTGTATCCTTTCACACCAACACCATAGCCAATGAAAATACACTTAACAACCTTGTTCTCCAATTTAGACCATTTCTCCCTAGGCACATGTGCATATGCCTCACAACCAAAAACACAAAGATGTCTAACTAAAGGCTACTTACCAGACTACACCTCCATAGGTGTCTTACCAACAAGAGCTAATGTAGGAGACCTGTTTACCAGGTAGCAAGTAGTGGCTACAGCTTCAGCCCAAAACTTTTGTTCAAGGCTTGCTCCATTAACCATACTCCTAGCCCTCTCCATCAGTGTCTTGTTCATCCTCTCTGCAACTCCATTTTGATGTGGGGTGTATGGAGTTGTCTTATGTCTTTCAATCCCTTGCTCTTTACAAAACTTATTGAACTTTGTCGAACAAAACTCACCACCGTTATCAGTTCTCAAACACTTAATCTTTTTAGTAGTCAGATTCTCAACAAAAGCTTTAAACTTTTTGAACCGACTAAACACTTTAGTCTTGCTTTTGAGAAAATAAATCCATGTCCTTCTACTATAATCATCTATGAAAGATACAAAATATACAGATTTGGAGATCGAAGAAACACTAATAGGACCAAACACATCAGAATGAATAAGATCCAATACATCAGAAGACTTGTGAGAACTAGAGTAAAACTAAACACGGTTTTGCTTTCCATATATACAATATTCGCAAAAGTTGAACTCGAGATTACAATCATTTTACCCTTCAATGAGGTTTTTATTTCTCAGTGTTCTAAGACCCTTCTCATCAATGTGGCCATATCTCATATGCCATAACATTGTCTTTTCAGCAGGAAGTTTAACTTCTAAAGCATGTGCACTACCATTAGAAAGTGTTACAACAGATTTCTTCACTGCTTGTTCAGATGGTGGGGATGAAGTGACTGTAGCTCTTTTCTTCAAGTTAGAAGAACTATTGCATGCATGTCTCTAGCTAAAACAAAGTACCTCTCTGAGTACCCTTTGCAAGCACCATAGATCCTCTAGCCATTTTGCATCCATCCTTCAAAAAGACAACCTACACACCTGCATCATTCAACATACTTACAAAAAACAAGTTTCGTGCCAAGCATGGGATGTGCATAACCCCAGTGATCCCCTTCACTCATCCATCAGGGAATCAGATTGAGACTCTTCCACAACCAACAATCTTTAGATGAGAATCGTCACCAAGGTACACTCTTCCACCATCAAACTCTTCATACTTCATGAACCATCTTCGATGCGAGGCCATGTGGAATGATGCACCATAATCTATCAACCACACATCATTAGATGCATGGGTGGCTAGGGCTGCGATGAAGGCATCACCATCATCTTGTGACTTGTCAAAATGTGAATCCGTGGCATTCTTCTTCTTTTTCTTTTCCTCTTTGCATTCCTTTCGAAAATGTCCAGTTTTGCTGTAGTTCCAACAGAGAGCCTTGGACTTTCCAGGAGATTTGGATCTCTCACGGGATTTGGATCTACCCTTCTCAGCTTTCTTGTCCTTCTTTTTCCCTTTCTCCTTGGATCTTCCATGAACCATAAGAGCCTCTTTGGCTGCCTCAGAAGACTTTCTCCACATCTCTTCAGATAATAGCGAAGATACCACTTCATCCATTTTAAATGTGGATGTGGTGCTCCCAATAGCCATAACACGATAATCCTAATTACATAATAGGCAATAAATAAATAAATACAATGAAAATAATACAAGGAATTACCAAGGTTGAGACACCTTAATTTCCAATAGAAACCATCAGGAAGTTGGTTCAATTCTTTGACTTCTTCTCCATAAAATCCATACGCAGAGAAGAAAATTAAGTGGCAGACTCGATGGCTACGTCAGTTGCATTATTTTCACCACATGCTCAATTACAAAATTCATAATACATTGTGTCAATATGTGAAGAGCCGTTGTTGGAAAGTGAAGAATTACCAAATATCCTGAATTAAGCCATGGGTCAAGAAGAGAGACCAACCTAAGATGATGCTGAGAATGACAAAGCCATCCTTGAGTATTTACATGCTTACGATGGGCTTCCAAGAGTACACCACAAGAAAGGATACATGCTCCTCCCTCACCTAGAGGACTATTTTGGGAATGAGAAAGAAATCCTCTAGATCAAAGCAAACTTAGATCTACTACCTAATCCTCAAAAGTTTGAGGAAGGACACCCATCCCTAACTAGGGATACGATCGACATCAATGTTGGAACACCTGAAAAACCTAGGATGTTAAAACTAGGAGAACTAAATGACAAAGAACTGGAGGAGTACATGGAATTCCTCATCGAATATTCTGACATATTCGTGTGGACATATTCAAACATGCCAGGGTTAGATCCAAAAGTTGTGGTACATAATTTAGTGACAAAACTAGATACAAAACCCGTGAAACAAAAACCAAGGCCCATAAAGCTACAATTGGCTGAAATGGTGAAGGAGGAATTAGAAAAATTATTAAATGTTGGCTTCATCAAACTAGTAGACTATTCAAACTGGGTGTCAAACATTATCCCTATTCTGAAGAAGAATTGAAAATTTTGGATATGCCTCAATTTTAGAGACATCAATCAAGCTTACCCAAAAGATGATTTCTCTTTACCATCCATCAATCAAATTGACAATTCAATGGTAGGATACGAGATCCTCTCTCTCATGGATAGATTTTTAGAATATAACTAGATCAAGATCACAGAAGTTGACCAAAACAAAACAAAGTTCACCACCCCTTGGGGAAATTTCTATTAAATAGTCATGCCATTTAGATTGAAGAATGCATGAGCAACCTACCAAAGGGCAATGACACATATCTTCCACGATTATATCCACAAGATAGTTGAAACTTACGTTGATGACCTTCTACCTAAGTCAAAACAAAGGTCAAGACATGTGGAGGACCTTCGCAAAATCTTCAATAGACTTCGAGAGTATAAAGTAAGGTTGAATCCTGAAAAATGTGTTTTCAGAGTCACGAAAGGAAAGTTGTTGGGTTTCATTGTCTCACGAAGAGGAATAGACATTGACCTAGCTAAGGTCAAAGTAATCTTAAATGCAACCCCACCAACGAGTGAGACAATAGTAAGAGCATTTTTAGGACAATTAGGCATGATCAGATGATTCATACCAGACATGACTTTAAAAATTCATCTAATCAATCAGTTATTGAAAAAATAAGTTGGCATTACTTGGACAGTAGAATGTCAAAACACATTTGAACAAGTGAAGAAATTCCTGCTAACCCCGCTCACACTGATGCCACCAAAACATGACAAGCCCTTCATCTTATACTTCAAAGCAACTGATATCTTCGTAGCATGCATGCTAGCTCAAGAAGATGAAGGTGGGAGAGAAAGAGCCATCTATTTCATAAGTTGAACCTTGTTGGAATATGAGAAGAACTATACCCAAGCTGAAAAAGAATGTCTAGCCATAGTCTTTGCGACCTGAAGGCTGCAACATTACATGTTGAATCAAGAAACTAAGGTTATGATACTATCCGAGCAACTGAGAACTTTCTTAAATCAACCCATGCTCTCAAGAAGATCTAGCCAATTCATAACCTTGTTGAGTGAGTTTAAACTAACTTACGTTAATAAAAAATTAGTCAAAGGATAGGTAATAGCAGATTGGTTAGCAAACAATCTGGTTCCCCAAGAGGAACCTGTGAACGAAGATTTTCCTGATAAAGATATCTGTGTGGTTGATCTTGAGAAGTATGTCACCTCGTATTGGTACAGAGATATTGTGAACTATCTCACAAACAAGACTTACCCAGAAAACATGACCCCTTTGGGAAAAAGACAACTACGTGTCCTCACTGCAAGATATGTTTTAATAAATGATGTGCTCTATTGAAGGGCCCTGGATGAAATGTTGCTTCGATGTGTTGACAAGGAAGAAGCACATAAGATCTTAGAGGAATGTCATAGCGGAATCTGTGGAGGACACTTTAGTGGTCACACCACAGAGAGGAAAATACACATAATGGGATACTTCTGGCCATGTTTACAAGGGTATGCGATTAAATTCGTAAAGAGGTGTCTAAAATGTCAGGCTTACACTCATGTTCACCACACATCAACAAGAAATTTATAACCGATCATTACCCCTTGGCCCTTTTCCACCTGGGGATTAGATCTGGTGGGGAAGATATCTCCCTCATCAATGGATGGACATTTGTTCATCATTACTGTGACATAATATTTCACAAAATGGGTGGAGGCCATGCCTCTCACTACAGTTTCGGGGACCGTAATCGCTAAATTTATATTGAATCAAATCATTTGTCGGTTCCAGATCCATCAATTAATAGTAATAGATAATGCTTCATCATTCAAAAATCTGCAAGAGAGCTATGTGAGAGATTTCACATCAATCACAACTCTCCCTCGGTCTACTATCCTCAAGGAAACAGACAAGTAGAACCCACAAACAAAATTTTGAAGTCGATACTAGTCAAGATCGTGAAAGACTCTAAGAGAGATTGGCATTTGCAACTATATCTAGCTCTATGGGCTTACAGAACAAGCATCAGGACTCCAATTGGAACCACCCCTTATGCCCTCACCTTTGGGTCGAAGGCAGTATTACCATTGGAAGTAGAGTTGCCTAGCCTAAGAGTGTCGTTACAAGGATTATTAGACAACGAAGAATATAGAGCAGTAAGATTGGCCGAATTAGAAATGATGGATGAAACACGCTTGAGACTTGTTCAAAGACATGATTCTTATCTAGAGAGAATGAAAAAGTAATATAACAAAAAGGTTATCCCTAGACCTTTTCAAGTGGGACACCTAGTGCTCAAGATAGACAACTTGATGGATAAAAGAGTTGGTGAAGGACAAAAATTTAGACCCAATTGGATAGGTCCTTACATGGTCAAAAAAGAAGTCAGAAATGTTGCCTATCTCTTGTGCACAATGGAGGGAGAGGAATTTGGCAAAATAGTCAATGCCTTTCACCTAAAGAAATATTATGTCTAAAAAATTAAAAAAATCACAAAACATAAAAATACAAAATTTTTTAAAAAAAATAAAAAATGTCAAAAACAATTTGTTTCTTGCATTTCTATATCATTCTGTTCATCTTGCATTACAATCAGTGACTTGCTCTTATACTATTTTCTTTTCAGTAAGGAGTCTAATGTTGCCTAGATATGCATCATCGTTTTAGGACATAGAGATTCCCCATTTTCACAATCGCCATTATCCCCTTTTCATTCTCAGTGATTCTAATCAAAGCCTAACTCTTAGCTTTACACTGATCCTAGTCTTAATGAGTCAAGATGTTAGGTCTAAACAAAGTCAGTTTTCAAAGGAAGCTTTCAAGTAGACCTTCCCAATTCTTCCCTAGTATTAGAGAAGTCCAAACAGACTACAAAAACTTTAGGTGGCGCTCAACCCCTTATCTTTCTTAGCCAAAAATATTAGGAGGATCAAAACTCTAAAGGAAGCAATCTAAAATTTGAGTGAATAAAAAAATGAGTGATCAAATTAAGAGTGTCAAAAAGTGAGAATTGAGAGATCAAAGTATCACATATCAAGAGTTCCAAAAGCATGTATTTCTTGAAAAGTTAAAAATTCAAAAAAAATGAGAAAAATCAAGTGAGGAAAATACAAAAAAGTGAAAAAAAAGAGATAAAAAAAAATAGTGAAAGAGAGAAGATTGTTGAATGTCCATACTCTTGGGTGGAGATCATTCTAAGCTCGAAGCCTCAAGGGTGACATTCTAATAGAGAAAGAAAGGAACAAAGCACACACATGCACTAGCTGAGCAAAACTGAGAGTCTAGTAGTCTCTAGGATCATCTTCTACCAAGGGACCCTTGTTCTTTTCTATTTATCCTTTACCTCAGATCTACCTTGCTTGCCATCTATGATCTAAGTCTAGCGAGCACCAATAAAATTTGCTACTTTTCTAAGTTGAAAGCTTGTCAATTTGTCTTATCTAGATAAGGATCAGTGTTTAGTCTTTAGCAAAGCCCAGAATTAGAAGCACTCCATTTTCACTCCCGCTCCCCATTTGAGTGCTAAATTCTATCTCACAGCCTTGAATAGGTCTCTTATATTAGGACAACTCGTAATCCCCTAAATTAAAAATCGTATTTAAGAGCAGTCACATTGTTTGTTCCACATTGCATTCATGCCAAAATCAGAAAAAGAGTCTCAAAACAATAAAGTCAAATGTCATATCTCATGACATTAAATAGAGGTAAATGTTTCATTTGAGCATTTCTTGTGTTCTTGCATCTACATATCATAAACTGCATCTCATATTTATGCCACAAAAAAATTACAAAAACATGTCATCATTATCATACTTGCATCGTTAAAAGAGTTGAAAAGGTCAAACACATAATCCAAAAGTTCTCAAACCTCCAAAACTTGTACAAGAGATGAGTACAAATCTGATAGGTGAAAACCATAAAAGGATAAACTTTCATAGATACATCCGAAGTTTACATGTACAAGATTATCAAAGAGTTAGGACAAAATGCTCTCAAAAAGTAGAGGCTCCCCATGCAAGGGGGCATGAGTTCAAGAAAGGAAGTCAAGGCCGGTTCCCTCCAATGGAACCCTCAAGACTTCGACTCCTCTGTCTACGAATACCACCCGCCACTCCATGAGACCTATGGGAGCAAGGTGCTCTACTGTAAGCATGTGACTGTGAAGGCCCCACCATACTAGCATCTTGTCATCCAAAACTAAGATGAGCCTTCTCTTAGAGAACCTAATTCTCACCCTTAAGGGTGTGAATCTCGGCCTTCAAGTCTACATTCTCATGGCATCCATTGTAGACAGGAGCAAAAATGTCTGTGTGTCGCCCAGTTGCAAGGGGGCGTATTAGGATCATCTAAAAGATGGTCTCGAGTCATCCTAGTGAAGGGAGAAGCCAAGACAACATTAATCTCATGAACAAAATTCCTCCACTCTCTGACATTACTTGAAAGAGTGAATCGAAAGAAAAACACAAGTCAATTCCCCATGAAAAGAGAAAGGACAAAAGTGTGAAAAATAAGCAAACAAAACCCACGTGGATCACCCGGCTGCCAATCGAGGTCAAGTTGTCGCATCTCCTCATTTGAATGAGGAGGTCGGGGAACAATAGGAGGACCCTCAGGGATGTTAGGTGCATCATCTGCATCATCAACATCATCAAAACCCTCATCCTGTGCATCCTCGGGTAAGCCCTCATCTGACGAATCATCATTATTAGGAACATAGTCCTTGTCAGTAGACTTTAAATCCACAGCTACAATGACAGATTGGGAAGGAGTCCTTCTCCCTTCCTTTCGTCCTCCTCTGAGAACTCTAGTAATGAAGACTCCAAGAATCAAAGGAGTCTAAACAACTGATCTCTGTCCAATCTCACCCATCTCTTGAACAGTCCTATAGCAAGTGGACACTAGGGGCAAGTCCTTAGGGAAGTCCTCGCCGAACTGCTATGAAACACACTCAACATGATGGACCTCGACTAGACCATTATGGTCTAAAATCTCGGACACTCCATGATAGTACTCTCTGTCCTCGCCATCATGAGCCCAAGATCCCTCCATGTCATGATAAGGATCAAAGATCATGTCCTCATTTGTAAGAGTAGCGATAGTGGGTAAAGAAGCATCAAAGTGACCCACATGGATCCATCTGGCTACTCTCGGCAAATGTCTATCTGGAATCAAAATAAGCTTCTGATAGGGCCTAATGTGCTCAAATATCCATGTCATGATCAAAGAAGAGTGACTAAAAGCTAGAGCCCCTCACTGTGAAATACGATAGAAGTCCCTGTAGACCATGGACAGAATATTTGGTCCCTAAGTGTAGATGGTTCCCTCCTCAATACCACGAATGATGGGTGCCCAACACCATCTTAGACGAGTCGAGGCCTTGTCTCCTGACAGCCTCGAGGCAATCAAACCGATCAAGAATCTCCTCAGAAGTGGGATACAAAGTCGAGGCACAGAAGTGAACTGGACTCCTGTTTGATCCCTAGGGTGACTAACCCCCACGAACTCTACCCAGGATGCCTTGTCCTTGAAGGGCTCTCTAGCTGGAAGGACTAGATGATGTCCTCTCACAGGAACTCCAAGTATATGTTAGACATCAAATAGAGTGATGGTCCACTCTCCAGAGATAAGATGGGAACCTGAACGTGTTTCTATCTACATCCTAGTAGGTCAGAATATCACATCATATACGGGGCACAGGGTGAATAACAGGCACATGACAAACTCTAGCCGGACTTGCTCTCCTCAAAATAGTATGGTCCTCATTACTCAGTGAAGTAAACATCTTTGAAATCCATCCCTGCTCTCAACAGGCATTCCATCGGATACACATGTCCTGCAAGGTAAGAAAAGAACTTTAGATTAGATCTCGTAAACTCGTAAAAATCCCTAAAAATCATAAAATTGTAGAAAACCTTACACAAAAAACTGTATAATCCTTCAAAATTGCAATATACAGGCAAATACAGTAGTCAAAACAAGTTAGATCATAGTGAAACAAGCGTCAAAAAACATGAAATTTTAGTCAAAATCAAGCCAGCAGGGTCACCCCCGGGTGACCCAGGTGTTCTGCTGGATCTCCCCCAGGCAACCCTGTTGTTCTACAGGATCTCCCCCAGGCAACTTTGCTGTCAGACAAGATCTCCCCCGGGTGACCTACTTGACAAAAGGGGTGACCCTAGAGGGAGATCCCTCGAGCAAAAGTTGCTCTAAAAACCTCATTTTCAGTTGATTTCAGAAAACGAAAAAACCTATTTTACTCTAAATATCAAAACAGAGACAATGCAACAAGAAAAATTGACAAAACTAGACAATTTCAAGAGATTTTTCACAAACTTCAAACTAGGGATTAGAGAAGGTTTTTTCATTGTTTGTGTGCCTAATTCTCCGTGGCTGAAGAAGAGGCAACTATTTTTACGATCTCCTTGACGATACCTTTCCAACGACTGCTCACACAATCAATTCTGTCACTGTTTCGCTCCGATCTCACAATTTGACTTGCTTTGTTTTGCCCATAGCTTAGTTTTATTTGTGCATTTTTAGATTAGTTCTTTGCTTTTATGAATCTCTTTCATGCATTGCTTTGCATGCATTCTTTCCTACAGGTCTAAACTGACAAAGGCAGACAACTAGTCGAACTCAAACGATCCATGGTAAGTTCATCATTTTAGTTTTCATTATTCATTTTGATACATTTAAATGCCGAACTAATACTAGTTATTGCAAGTACAATTGTGGGAAAATTAACAACAAATAAGGCCTAGTTCAGGAACGGTACCTACCTTTCATGTAGACTACCGTCCCTGAGGGGGCAAATATGTAAGCACAAAAATTACGCACAGCCTCCACGAGGACCCCTATGATGATTTTAATCCTTGTCACGTACCTGTAAGCATGAAATAATGTCCTCTAAGAAACAAACCTCTTGATGACGTGTCTTCTTTCTTGTCTTGTGTTGTTTCCTCTTTGTCATTTTCTCTCTCTTTTTTTGACGCTTTTTGACACTTTTACGACACTTGTCGATTTGCATTTTCTGAGCTTTCAACCTTACTTCTAAGCCTTGTGAGTGTCTTGTAGGTGAGTTTTCACCTTTCCCTTATGTTTTTCATCCTCTGCACAGCCTTCTAGAGGTCCTCTCCATCCATCTCCCACTTTCAGTTTTTAGTTTCGCTCAACCAATCCAAATCTCCCCCTATTATTTCCAGATCTCCCCCAAGAGATCCTACAGGTACAAGTGGAGATTTGGATTCTTGCACATGATTGACATGTTTTCAGAGGCAAAACACCTCCTTTTCCTCTCTTCTTTCATCTCCCATCATGCTGTTCTTTAGAAAACCCTGTCTTGCCCGAATCTCCCCCAGGTGACCCTACAAGCAAAAGGGGCCACCCTGTCGCATTTCCAGCCACGGAAAAACTTTAGTTTCTCACTAAAAAAAGCTCTGTTTTCACCCGTTTTTCTTCCAGTTTGCATGATTTTTGATGCCTAATATGGAGTTGACTATTTCATGCACCCACACATGCATAATTAGCTCCATTTGATCTAAATTTAACAACTCAATCAATCTCATGCATCCTTTCAACTCCAATTCTTCTTCAATGATAAGCTATTATTGATTTATCACTCCTTAGTTAGCTGAGTTCACTAGGTAATTAACCTTGTTAAGTCCCCAATCAATCTTTGTTTTAACTCATCAATCAATTAAGTCAACTTCTCAATCAATCCCATTCTTCAAACCTATAAATACCCCCTCCCTCAAGCACAAAGGGGGCCAAATTCATTGTGCACACAACTCTTGCTAGTTTTTTCTCTCCAAATCAACATTCTAATGCTCTCATAGGACGAAGGTGCCTTTTGCTTTATTCATTGTATAACCAAGCATCGTTACGCTGCTTCATTCAACACCATTGTGCTCAACCAAAGCTCTCATTGAGCTCTTTCAAGTTTTAACAAGCTTCTTTTTGCTTCTTTGTGTCATTTTGTTGTCAAGAGGTCTTCCCGCTGCTTCAAAAGGACTCAAGGTTTCCAATATCAAGGATTTATGAGGGTAGTGGAGTCACACAAATCTTTATTCTTTCAAGTTCCTCTATTGCTTTATTCAATTTATAGTAATTAGAAAACCAAAAATTGCTCTTGGGAATAGTAAATATTTGCTTTTTCCTTGATAGTTAGATCTTGCATGTTAGAATAATTGTTTTCATATTCCTAGATCTAGATTATTTGAAGAAGCAATTTCCCTTTTTAGATTAGATTACTTCAAAAGAATCGAAAACCTAAAAACATAGATTAAACTTGCATTAGGAAAAATCATATTAGCTTGCATTCATATTTCCCTTTCATAGATTAAAGAGCACTTTTCATTTCCAAAATACTAAAAAAGCACAAAAACAAGTTTGCATATCATTTAGCTTTGCATGCATATAGAAAGCCTAGAAAATATAGATAACTTGCAAGCCCTTGAAACCATCATGAGGTAAACCACGATAAATGATTCAATCAAACCCTTGATCACATCACAAGGTAAACACAAGTCAAAGCATAACCAAACCCTAGGTCAAAACCCCTAATTCTAGTTAAGGTCGGTCATCACACATCTACCTCTATCTTGGCTCACAAATGTGCCTAGGAGTGAGAGGTGAGTGGGTGAGGGCTATCCTCAATGAGATTGAGGAAATCAATCCACGAAAATAGCAAGAGACATTCACTTTACCACAACAAGATCCATTTGTCCTCTTGTTGATAGAAGAACAAAGACAATTCTAAATACATCGAGAACTCATTCAACGCATTGAAAGACAAGAGGACATAAATGAGAGTAATTGCTTACTCACACAGAGGTGGAATAGAAGAAACCCTAACAAGAGAAGATAAACTAATGACCCTTCGGGTCAAAGGGTTATCTCTACAACAACTGACATCGAACGAAACATTCAACTTAGCACACAACAACAAAGGCAACAGAACTTGCCGACCCCTCTCCATGAAGTCCAGCTCTCCAACGAGCTAGACCCCCATGGTGTCTCGCCTCCTCTCGACTGGCTACTTCCATGAGAGCGAGAGTGACATGGCGGATCACCCCGTGGCAAGGAGGGAAGGGTCCGTGTGCATGTCGAAATCTATTCCAACAACCCCAGGCAACTAGGGTCATGATTTTGAGCATACAGGTACTAAGCCTGCCATGTATAGGGCATCTGTTGATCATTGTCAGTCCATGCCTCACAACCTATATGAGGCCGCCACACCACAGTAGTGACCTCATCCAGTTGTCGCCTCCAGAACCTCATCCTCCCTAGCTACTAATGCTAGAGAGTACATATATACACCATCACCCAAGGATCGAACCGTTGCCTAACATGTGGACATATGGACCTTATGACATCTATGTGCTCCCATGCCCATACATGAAGCAGTGTAACACCACAACCAAGGCTAGCTCCTCTCCTATATACTACCATGTGCATCTCATGGTATAACTGGGCTAACAAGCAAGGCCCCCATGCATATATTATGCTCCGTGTAACCATCTTCTCAATGCAATCACCCCATCCAATCGCATGAGTGCTGATTCATCATCATAATCCCTCCTATCAGCCTACATACATATATCAGATAATCACTCAAACCTCTGTGATGCATCGCACCCCACAACATATCCCATTGATCCTGACTGTATACCACCTAACCTGATGCAAATACTCGATCCAATGCTTCCCTACCTATCACGGGGTCATAAACAACCCACTCACCATGAATAGAGATCGGGAGGATCTACCATACATCCTCTGAGGTGATGGTAATCTCACCCGTCGATAGTAAAAAGGTGCAGGTCTCACTTCACCACCTCTCCACTATAGCTGTCATCATCGCTCTATGTGCCCTCAACTCAGGCATATCTGGCACATACCGTAAACCAATTACATGTAGGTGAAGATGATCCGTTGGTGATAGTCTCTCTCTCAACTCCATGATCGATGGTACTTGTCACTCCTGAGACTGAATGAATCTCTCCCAAATTAACCTGCGTTTAAAAAATCACCCAAGTTAATCATGTTTTCCAAAATAGCTCTAAGGCGCTAAACCATTTACCTTTGGCACTAACCCAGACAAAGGCACTAATCCCTTTGCCCAAGGTGCCAATCCAAAAACCTCAAACCCATAACGCTAATCTAGACAATGGTGCTAATCCATAGCCCTTTGGCACTAATCTAGGTGATAGTGCTATTCCCCCAACTCAAAGCACTAATCCTCCTAGACCGCCCAAAAACCCTAAATTCAGTGCTAAACCAACTGATGACACTAATCCACTAACCCAAGGCACTAATCTAGAGGATCGTACTGAACCCCCCAAAACCTTGGCGCTGATCTACTCGATAGCGCTAATCCACCAACATATGGTGCTAAACCACCATTTTTATACCTTTTCATTTTGGTGCTAAACTAGCCTAAGGCGCTAATGTGTCGACCTAAGGCGTTGCGCGATAGTGCTACACCCCTAAACCTACGCCCTTTTGAGCCCTGAAAATCTTGAAACCAGAAAAATGATAAAGTCAGGTTAGGTGACATACTCATGTGCCTACCTCCCCCATTTGTTGGTACTCTTGTATGTGCTCAAATCGGTGCTAGTATCATGGGAACGTTGGTTGCGCCATCGCTATCACTATGCTCTCTCTAGTCTAGTTAGCTTAGGTGTGTAAATGTGGCATGTTGGGCCCACTTTTGCCTATCTATAGCTACCATGTCAGCCCTAATTCACTATTTCTTCTCCCTAGGCCATAAATCTTACCTATTTTCCTCTGTTTCTTCTTGTATCAACCCCATTTTCTATCCTAAATCCCCTTTTCACCACCATTCCCTCATTTTCCAAAGTTCGCCCAAAAATAATAATTTTTACTCACCAGACCTCTCGAGGGGGCATCCCTCATTCATTTCCACTCCTTGTCAGTTGGGAAAAAATTCTTTGACCTGACACCATTCCCTACTCAGTCACGACGCCAAATCAAAGAGGGGCAAAATGTAGACACCTGAAAATGTCTTGACCCTGCAAGCCATTTTTCTGCACCAATAACACTACTAACTTACCCCTTTCACCAATTAATTAAATAAAAATAAAAATAAATTAATTAATTAACCCTAAGCCATCCCTAACCATTCACCCTTAGCCATTTTCCCCAAATTTATCCTCAGTAATGAATTAATTCAATTAATTCATCACAAGACCTTACAACTTCATTCATCATTAATTAAATAAATATTATAAATATTTATTTAGTTAATTTCTCCATCTTCCTAATCTTGTTTTATTAAATAAAACATGCTTATTTAATTAATCTCCCCTACCCTATAGCTTAAACCTAGCCTAATTGAATAAATACTAATTATTTAATTAGCTACCCTAGCCTACATAACCCCTAGACCTAAATTAATTAAATAAATCATTATTTAATTAATTTTAACCCCTGATTAGTCCACTCACTAATTTTCTACAACCGCAAATAAAGTTAATCACTTAATTAAGTGTATCAAACCTTGCTTCTCATTTTCTCCCACACCCTTTGAATAAAAAGAGTTTTTTTATTCAAAGGGGTCACATGACCCTTACACCTCATCTTTCCTTTTGCATGTAAGAGCTTTTTTTCATGCAAGGAACTCACATGTCTTTGCCAAAACAAAACATGTGTCATATGTATTCACACTCACTCATAAATCTTAATTTTTAATTCCAACACCTCTTAAGGAAATTAATTTTTTATTTTCTCATGTGTCTTAATCCTCATTAATGTTTACCCTTCCTAATGTGAATTTAAAATTCACAAATAATCTCAGCCCTCCAATCTTGTTGATGAAATCTAAGCCCTCCATCTCATCCTCTCATCTCCACCATTGGATTTGAACTTTCAATCTAGCCATTGATCCCATTTTCCCTCTAATTTGCCTATAAATACAAGCCTCCATAATCCATTTTTACATCTCATCTCATTGCAAGTTTATTATGCCAAAATCCCTCCTCCTCTCATCTCCTCATAGCCTTATTATGCCAAAATTACATGTTCAATTTGAGCAAAAACCATAAACAATCACTCTATTTGGGTAAAGCTAGGAGGACGTTGGGTGCACTTCTCCTCAACCTTATCAAGGAGTGAGGGAGATTCAAGGGCTTGGAAGGTATAAAGTTTTATTTTTAGTTTTTCCTTGAAATGCGCCAGACAACTGAGAGGGGGGGTGAATCAGTTGTCCCAAAAACTTAACCACTTCTGCACTTTAAACATTAACCACTTGTCCACAGTTATTATGATTAAACAATGAATGCATGAAATCATAAACTTAAACATAGATACAACATCAAACACAAGGGACACCAAATTTTTTCGTGGAAAACCCCAAGGCGGGAAAAAATCATGGAGAGGATTAGCTCTCAATATATATTGCAATCTTTGACAAATGATGTTCAAGCTTGGTCACTCCACGGGTCTAGAACATGCTGGCTCACTACTACGAAGTACAGCTAGGTCTAGCAAGCTCACTACCTCAACCCTAAACCTAGAAAGATTACAATGAGGGTTGTTAAACCCTAAGGGCTGTTAAATCCTAGTGGCGGCTCATTGCCAGGCTCACTGCCAATATCAACATCTTCTTCATGTTTGAGATTAATACATTGAAGTACAATAGTTCCTCTACTCTACTATGCCTTTCCACCTCTTTCCATATCTTCCCATCTTCACACAAGGACATATTTTCCATGACTCAATTACAAGTATTTATACACTTCATCAACCTTGGAATGATCATCAAGGTCGGCATTACAATCATCAACCATTGGAACAATCTCCAAGGTCATCATTACAAATATTTACAAAATAGGTCTTGACCTAATTCAAAATTATGCAAAGGAAATGTAGTATAGATGTGTGCAGAACATGCCACGCCTTTGCTGGGACTCAAACACGATCTTCCACGCCACAATGCACTTCTATAATCTTCAAGAGATCTTTGCAATCACTAGAGTTAACCAAGTCAACCAAGACTGGTTACACTCTACGTTATCTGGGAATATTCTTCAAACACGATCTCAATTCCTTAACACGGACCAATGTCAAGGTAGGAACATGATCAGGAGGTATCCACAAGCATGTTGAAATTACCAGGAGCAATCGTACAAACTCAAACCACTTTATCCATGAGATTCTTCACACCGGAGCACATGAACTTCACTGTTTTCAACCGTCATAAAACAAAGATAGCTTGCAGACCACCAAAACATGAACCATTGCAATTGTAGGTACTTATCATCATCCTAGACTTCCCTCTAGAACCATAGAGAAAAACACTTTAATGCGGAGGAATGCGGAGCAAAATACTTTCTCTCAGGCACTAATGAATAATTAGAAAAAGTAGGTTTTACTCTGGTGAATGTAACTCACTCAAATCTTCATACCAGAGGCTCAAACTCAGGATTTAGCATCTTCAGACATGCCTCTAAATAACTTCCAATCCACAGACCAAGATCTTCAGTTAGTAAGAAATGCAGAGCAATCTTCTGGATTGTTCTTCAGTATGCAACTCACTATCTTCACTGTGATTCACTGTTTACTTCCTGATTCTTCCGGAGGGGCTAATTTTCTCAATATCCTCTACATATAAAGCTTCTAAACAAATAAAAAAATAGGATACATTTGACACCAATGACAACAAAGATATGTTGACATCAATGACAACACCGATTAGGCACATACTTGTAACAATCTCCCCCTTTGTCATTGATGGCAACATATGATGTGAAAAATTGCAACAACCATCAAGACACGATTCTCCCCCTATCTCTTTACACATATGCACTCTTTCTCTCTAAGTTTTTCATATGATTTCTCTCCCCCTTTGACATCAATGGAAAATGGCACATAATTGCACTCTTGTGTTTTGACCCAATCTCTCTTCTGAACTCTCTGATTACTCCCCTTGAGAAGTAGCCCTAAAAGCATCAATCCAGATCTGGAGAAGGGACTCTTAGCACCACCAGACTGATGCACTCTTGTGCATCTTAGTTTAGAGAAGGAGGGATAACAACCCCTAACTTTTCTCTGAGATACTCAAAAGTATCCTTAGGCAAAGGTTTGGTGAAAATGTCTGCAATCTGGTCTTTTATAGATACATACTCCAACTTGACTTCATTCTCTGTCACTTTTTCCCTCAGAAAGTGATATCTTATGGATATGTGTGTAGACACCTAAAAACGTCTCCATTGTCAAAATGACTTCCGACATCCCTAAACATACCAATTCCCCTTCTAATCAATTAATTAAATTTTTATTTAATTAATTATCCCTTCATCACCTAATTTTTCATCATTTTATCCCCAACAATTAGATTAATTCTATTAATTCAATAGTTCAACTTTAGCCAATTGATTAAATAAATATGCAATATTTATTTGGTTAATTTCTCCATCCTCACTAAATCTAATTAATTACCTAAATCATGTTTAACTAATTAATTCAGCCTATTAATTAACCTATCCCTACCCTAGGTAATTAAATAGTCATTATTTAATTGCCTACCCTAGCCTATCTCATCCTAGCCTCAGGATTAATTAAATAAAACCTTATTTAATTAATCTTAACCTCCCATTAAAGTGGTCAAACCTAGCTTAACACCCTTCCCCACATCCTCCAAATAAAAAATTGAAATATATCCCACATAAATCAATTTTTTATAAAAAAAAAAAATCAACAAAACCCTGAGTGCAATAAAGACTTCCAATGGTGAAAATCCCTTTAGTGATGCCTTGGATTGGTACCATGGTGAAAACCTGTTTCAGGCGCCATGTGTAGTGGCTGGTTCTACCATCTAATAAGTCCTCTTTCCATCACAACACTCCATATTGCACGCATCCCATGGCTTGGAATTCTGAAACATCAAGTCCTATCGCCCACCCCGCAATATCCCACCCAAGGCTAAGTCATGGAACGAGGATCCTTGTAAGCTTCCTTTTGTATTGCTGTAAAATCTGAAAATCCAAAAAATAATAGAAAAATCGCAAAATCCAAAAATAATACAAAAATCACAAAATAAAAAAACAATACAAAATCACAAAATCCAAAAACAATAGAAAATCACCAAAATCCAAAAAATCCTTCCTAACAATTCACTGCAAATCACCCCCATACATCGATCTCGTTGTAACTCGTGACCATCAACATCCATCAGCTCTCAGCATCACACCCATCCTAAAACCATTCCCACATCATCGAGTCATGCCAGAACTACATATTCATCTCACCTGCATCTTGAAAGTACCTTGATCCCATGGACACAGGGTATGTAGGTAGTCTGGAATACGAAGGAAGTATCCAGTACTCAGGTACATAAGATGACCCATCCAACCCGTTTGGATGGTCCCCATTCACTAAGCTTGTTGGACCCAATAAATGGTACACACGCTAAGTATACGCTTGAAGCATGGTCCCTAATGCAAAAATCATCAATCAACATACCAACTATAATCCCACACATGGCCTGACTATCCTTTTGCCCACCTTTCAAAAATTATCCAACAAAATCCAACCGATTCGCGTCCTAGGATATATCATTCCTACAATGGACAAGAATCTGTCATCATGTATCTTGGCAAGAGCACACAAATGCTATTTGTATCTTTTTGTTGGTCTTTTTGATTATTGATTTTTATCTTTTTGTCTCACTCTAGGTCATTTCCAAAGCTACCTTGATCTTATTATATCATGGTAAGTGGCAGACAACACTTGGAATAGACATGGTCATTGTTTTTGTATGCTGTGCTTGTGGGTTGGTTTCATTACTCCCAAGAATAGTATTCATATCTTGAAACCTAGGTCAGTTCTAGTATGATGTGCCTCATTTGCATATATAGGCATCAATACCTTATATGTACTATTGGCACTCATCGCTATGAGTCCCCTTCCTAGGCCAGGAAAGGTTATACTACCTTGGGCACGCATGAAATCAACCTATTGTTTGTGAGTCTAGTCCATGCAATTGTGGGATATATATCATCACCTAGGTCATCTCATACCTTTGTCAACTGTATCCTACATTACTATAATAAATTAAGAAATGCTCTCAATTAATGTTATGCAACTACTATTACTAGCTCAAATCATTCATTCAACTATACCACCTGGGCCTAGATTTCGTAATCACTTAGCCTACCACCCTCCCAAATCCCCTCACTAATCCCACTCCTCCAACTTATTCTCACTCAACACATCCTGAGCCAAAGTAAATCCCCCCTCAATGACGTGGTGTTTCATGACCTAGCAACTCCCCCATTAACCATCCCACTCCCCCCCTCCCAATCTAGCCGCAGCCAATCATATCTGTCCACCCTTATCCTACCCCCCTCCCCTAATTCCCCTGTCACACAGTCCCACCACCCAGGGTCCAACAAAGAACATCATGTGTATTAATACTTAATCATCTCACATATCACCTAGTTTGCATCTCACATATCACTTAGTTTACATCTCACATATCATTTAGTTGCATATCATATATCAGTTAATTTGCATTTCATTTAGGTGCATTTTTAGAATCATTTAGTTTACATCTCACATATCATTTAGTTGGATATCATGTATCATTTAATTTGCATACTCACTTAGGTACATTTTATAATCATTTAAAATTGCATATCATAAATCATTTAATTTGCATATTCATTTAGGTGCATATTATAATCCTTTAGTTGCATATAATAATCATTTAAATTACATTCCATAATCAATTAAATTACATATAATCATTTAATTTACATTTAGTTTGCATTCCAATCATTACATTGCATTCCATATATCATTTCATAATCATTTAGTTACATTTACTTGCATGAGCATAATCATTTAGTAACATTGCATAATCATAATCATAACCATTTAGCTGCATTTTATAAACATATAGTTGCATATCCATATTTCCGTACATAACATGTGTTTATTTAGATAAACATACATTTCCATTGCATTACATTTTACATCCATAATAAATGATTATTAATCTGACATTTATTTGCATTATACACCGTAGTCCATATATCACAAACATGCATATATCAAAATAAGTAAACCATCATTACAATCATATTACATCAATAGGTACATCCATAACATCAACATAATACATTGCATAAACACAACACATCCATAGCATATAATCCATAAAGCATACTATATCCATCAACATAAGCATCATCATAATCATATAAAACCATCATAAATAAACAAATAGGCCATAAAAAAAGCATCATCTCATATATCATCATCGCAAAAATATACATCGCTCATATATATACATCAAAAAATATAATAACATGTCATGATACAATGCCTCCAAGGGCCAAAATGATACACTGTCACATAGAGGACCCTCTCTTTGACTCAACGGGGGATCTTGGTCCTAGTGGTGGCTGTGGTCCTGCCTGTGGCTGTGGCTACGGTTGCGGCTGAACCTGTACCTATGTAACCTGTTGGGGCACATGTGATGGGGGACCCATCGGCTGCTGAACAGACTAAACTGATCTAGATCTGTGTGACCTAGATGCCCTGGATCCACTGACCTGACTATAGCTCGGTGCACGCTACTCTGTAGGCATTGTTGCGTGGTAGAGGCCCCGATAATAATCTATCTGTCCTCTGGCCTCTAACAACTGTCCCTGAACTTGAGACAACTATCCCTGTGCCTGAGACAATTGTGTCTACATCAGTGTCAAAATTGGGTCCATACTAGCACCTGAAGCCTGCAAACTACCCACCATAGCCTCTGCCTGTCGAGCCCTCGCAAGTGCCACATCCTTCTCTCCTATCAAAACCACTATCTCACCCTAAGCATGGGCTAACTATGCCCGCAATGCAGCCACCTATCCATCTGTGCCATCTAATAATGCAACTGTCCCCCGCAACTGCACTAACTCTGCCTCGCGGCTCTCTAAAGCCTCCTACAAGCTGGCTACCTGTGCACGTAGAGTCTCAACCTCCTCCTCCTCTCTACTCTGAGGCCACTGACGAGATGAATACTCTCGAGGCTCTGACTCTCCACCTACCCCTGAAGTGCTCGCCTCTGCTTGTTGTCCTGCTGCAACAGCTGGCTACTGCTGCGATACCTGTGGTGGGGGCAAAATGCCCCTATCTACCCTCAGCTGTCCCCCATGCTATTGAGGTACTCCCTACCTCCGCACCACTCTGATTTGGACCTGCTCAACAGGTACCCCCTATCTAACCTGTTGTTGGGGCACCTGTGAACCACCACCCACCTGCCCCTCTCCCCTGAGCCCAACCTGTCCAGCTGCTGCTACTGCTAGCACACCCATCGGCTCCCCATCTCTCCCAATCTCCCTCTCCTCCCCATCCCCTCCAACCTCCACAAAGTAGTCCGCAATCATCTCCTCACCCTCCTCCATGAAATCATCTCCATCAGAATCATCATCCCCATCCTCCTCAGACTCCTCATCCCCTGACCACGCCACCTCCTCCACAGGGACTACCTCATCTGTTGGGATGGTGAACCGAGTCGGTCGCCACATCCGCCACCATGTCTCATATGCAGGAGTAGTGCCTGCATCCCTGACCACACTCTGCCAATCCCACCGCAACGGCTGTAAAGTTGCAAAATCCTCCAGGGCAACCTGAGGTTGTATGGTTGTAGGCCAATAACAGACATCTCGACGGGTCCGTGCAAAAATTGCCATCTGCTGTGGAGCATCCTGCCGTAACCCAAACTGTCGCATAACTTGCGACAGTAGATACAAGTCAATCATATAGTCTCCTTGACCTATCAAGTAGAGCTGCTAGAAAGTGAAAGGCATGTGCACATCATCATCTGGCCATGGCTCCACTATGATGTAGGGTTGCCAGGTCACCAGAATGACGTCATCCAACACTCGTCTCCAATACTGAACCTGCCCAGTGTATGTGTACTCAACATCCCGATACAGGAACACAAAGGCCTCAAACTGATGGTGATAGTATCCACATCTCATCCAGGTGACTGGAATATGCTCCCAGATCCACACATGCAACAAAGTAACCTTGGTTGATAAAGCTAAATCATAATGATAGACAACTGTATGCATCTCATGATAGAGCTGCGCCAACATCGCCGGTCCCCAATCATACACAGTCTCATGTCTGACCATCCCCTCAATCAACTCTCCCCATCCAACTGGAAATCCCCTGCCCCTCCTATCGGGCATCACTATGCCACCAATCAATGCACATAGGAATAAAGTAAAGTGGTTTGCACCCGCCGCCAGTGTCCCCTCATAGCTCATCTCCTTCTCGTCTGCTGACAAAGCCATGTGATCGCAGCCAAACACTCTAATCAAGGCCCTTTGTCCCCTCCTCGTGTCATATGTCACTCGACGACCATGAATAGGTGGCTTGAGGATGCGATAAACATCCTTAAGAGTGATAGTAATCTCGCCAGTAGGAAGCAAAAATGTACAAGTCTCTGGCCGATATCGCTCTACAACCACTGTAATCAGAGCTCTATGAACTCGCAACACTGGCATAGATGCAACTATCAAGAGCCCTAACCTCGCTAGTCAGGCTCGGGTGGCATCATTAAACTGATCAAATAGTGCCATCACAGATGGCACGCGTCGCTCCTGCGAGGACACTATAAATGACCTTATATCCTTCATCCACAATTTTTTGGTCAAAAATCTACCTATCTTTCTCTGAACCCACACCTTTCTTCTAATGTTGAAAGCCAAAAAACTTTTAGCGCCACAACAGACCATATGTTGTGCCATTTTTAACGATGGCGCTACCACAATTCCCTTGGGCGCTAATTAGGATTATAGCGCCACTACGCAGCATATTCGCGCCATTTACGCAAATGGCACCACCCTTCCACTTGGTGCCAATCTAAAGAATGGCACTAGTTCTCCTGATAGTGCATATATTAGATATTGCGCTTCTCCTCCACATGACGCTAATCCTAAATATAGCATCACTATACAACATAGCGCTTATCTAGAAGATAGCGCTACCCTACTCCCTACTTAGCGCCAAAACGCCAGAATCCAAAACCCTGCGCACATTGCGCTAATATAGAGGATGGTGCCAAAACGCTAAGCATATGGTGCCAATCCCCCTCTGCTCTACCCTGGTGGATAGCGCCAATCCAGAAGATTGCACTAATCCGCTCCTTTTTAGCGCTACGTGATCTTGCGATAGCGCCACAATGCCAATTCCCAATTCCCGAAGCCCCAAAGTGCGACAAAATAAAAAAATCACAAAGCTAGGGTTAGTCCCTACCTGGGGTCTAGCCTCCGGTGCCTGATCATACGATCAGAAACGCTCAGAAATGTGGGTGAGTCGGGGGAATTTGGGATTGTGCTCTGCCATCTCTCCTTTGCTCCTTCTTCTCACAAATTCAATGTGTACAAATGTGGCACCCTTAGGGCCCACTTGTCTAAATATAGTAAGCCGTGTCATCCTTCCGCCCACTCTTTTTCCCCTCCAGGGTGTAGATCACAACCTTTTTCCTCCATTTTTATTCCTATTACCTACTTTTTCCATCCTCTATCCAACCTTCACTCCCATCGTGTCCTTTCGAGAGCTCGCTTGATTTTTTATTTTTTTTGGCAACTTCTCGAGGGGGCATCCCTCACCCATCTCATTCCTTCCCGACAGCTAGGGCATATTTTTTCTGACCTGACACCACTTCCCTCCTAGGTCCTGACGCCACGTCAAAGAGGGGCAAATGTAGACACCTAAAAATGTCTCCATCCTCAAAATGACTCCCGACATCCATAAACATACCAATTCCCCTTCTAATCAATTAATTAAATTTTTATTTAATTAATTATCCCTTCATCACCTAATTTTTCATCATTCTATCCCTAACAATTGGATTAATTCTATTAATTCAATAGTTCAACTTTAGCCAATTGATTAAATAGATATGCAATATTTATTTGGTTAATTTCTCCATCCTCACTAAATCTAATTAATTAGCTAAATCATGTTTAACTAATTAATTCAGCCTATTAATTAACCTATCCCTACCCTAAGTAATTAAATAGTCATTATTTAATTGCCTACCCTAGCCTATCTCATCCTAGCCTTAGGATTAATTAAATATAACCTTATTTAATTAATCTTAACCTCCCATTAAAGTGGTCAAACCTAGCTTAATACCCTTCCCCACATCCTCCAAATAAAAAATTAAAATATATCCCACATAAATCAATTTTTTATTAAAAAAAATCAAATATATATATAACCAACATCACTTTTAATACCTCTTACCCATGCCATGCCTCATTTATATCCACTCTTCCCCAAATGAATTTTTAATTTATTTTACCCTTCCCCATGTGAATTTTTAATTCACAAATAATCCATCTCACCCAACCTCATTTAATTCACCCTTTTCCCAAAAAGAATATAAAATTCATCTTTATCCCTAGCCCTCCATCCTCCAAGATGAAATCTAGGCCCTCCAAATCATATTCATCCTCCACCATTGATCTCCCAAATCAATCTCAACCCTTGGATCAAAACCTCTCTAAAATGTCTATAAATACAACATCCTCCAACCCATTTGAGGATCCAATTTCTAAGTAATGTTACCATGCCCAAAAATCTCTTGAGCTAGTTTGTGAGTTGCAATAGATAGAGCATTTCACATTGAATCCATTATCTAGGGTGCAATCTAGGAGCTCTTGGATGCATGCTTCTACAACCCTACCTTGGATTTGTGAGTCATAATGAGGTATAACATTTGTTTTTATGCACTTGTTTTTTGTGTTTTCTATCTCATTTTGATTTCACTAATCACAATGTGCTTTGTCCTTGAATGCATTACTGGATTCTTTGATATGTTTATAGCACTTGTATTGTCACAAAAAATTGCAATTGGATCTTCATACACAACTTTGATGTCCTTCAATGTCTGCTTCATCCATAACACTTGAGTGCAATTGCATGCTGCTATAATAAATTCTACTTTTGCAGTGGACAAAGATATTGAATCTTGTTTCTTTCTTAACCAAGATACCAACCTTTTTTCCAAGAAGAATGCACCTCCACTTGTATTTTTTCTGTTATTCGCATCTCCGGCCCAATATGCATCAGTGTATGCACTGAGAGTGAAATCATTATCCTTTGGATACCACAAACCATAATCCATTGTGCCTTTCAAATATCTCAAAATTCTCTTGACTGCCATCACATGTGACTCCTTAGGTTCTGCTTGAAATCTTGCCACAAGACAAAGTGCATGCATTATATCAGGTCTGGTTTGAGTTAGATAAAGTAATCCTCCAATCATAGATATGTACCTTTTCTGGTCTGCCATAGGTGAATCATCATTTTTGCTCAACTTACAACTAGTTGCCATAGGAGTATTTACCAGTTTAGAGTCTTCCATCCCAAACTTCTTTAACAACTCTTTCACATACTTAAACTAAGAAATGAAGATACCTTTATCTGATTGATTGATTTGTAGACCTAAAAAGAAATTCATCTCACCAAACATGGACATTTCAAATTCACTTTGCATTTCTCCAACAAAAACTGTGCACATACCGTTATTGCCTCCAAAGATAATGTCATCAACAAAGACTGCAACAATTAGGATTTGTTTATTATTGATCTTGAAATAGAGATTGCTATCTGTAGTACCCTTGCTAAACCCTAATTGTATTAGATACTTATCCAACCTAGCATACTCTGCCCTGGGGGCTTGTTTTAATCCATACAATGCCTTCTTCAATCTGCATACCATGTCACCCTAATCTGATGACTGGAATCCTTTTGGTTGTTCAATATAGACTTCTTCTTCCAATTCTCCATTCAAGAATGCATACTTCACATCCATCTGATATACCTTAAAATCTTTGTAGGCTGCAAATGCCAAAAACATTCTTATAGCTTCAATCCTTTCCACTGATGCAAATATTTCCTCAAAATCTATTCCTTCAACTTGAGAGTATCCTTTGCATACCAACCTCGCTTTGTTTCTTACCACTTCACCATTCTCATTCATCTTGTTTATGAAGACCCACTTGGTGCCAATTACATTTTTATCTGCTAGTCTAGGAACAAGATCTCAAGTCTGATTCTTCTCTATCTGCATCACTTCTTCTTTCATAGCCTTTACTCAATTCTCATCATTGCAAGCTTCATTCATAGTCTTAGGTTTAATCTTGGAAATCAGACATAAATTTACTTATTCTTCTGCAGCTCTTCTTCTGGTCAGGATTCCTTTGCTCTTATCTCCTATGATTTGATCTTCAGAATGATTAAGTTTTACATACCTTGGTGTCTTGGTAGCACTTTCCGGAGCTTGTTCCTCTTCATCTGACCTATCTTCATGCTGCACCACTTCTTTGCTTGCTGAAACATTTGGTTTATTTGATTCATATCCACTTGATTATGGACACCTCTCCTCGCTTTCATCAATTTGACACTTGCACTCTCAATGATCTTATTCAACCTCTTATTATAGCACCGGTAGGCCTTGCTCTTGGTGGAGTAACCAAATAAGATTTATTCATCATATCTAGCATCAAACTTGTCTAGATCTTCTTCTCTTTTGATATAACTTTGCTACGAAAAACTTTGAGATATTTCACAGTAGGAACTTTACCATATGACAATTCATAAGGAGTCTTAGAACTATTACCTTTGACTTGGACTTTGTTGAGGATGTATACAGTAGTGTGAATTGCCTCTCTCCAACATACTTCCGGAAGATCAACTTCCTTCATCATGGTTCTAGCAGCTTCTTGAATTGTTCTGTTTTTCCTTTCAACAACTCTATTTTGTTGTGGAGTTCTAGGTACAGATAATTATCTCTTTATCCCATGTTCTTCACAAAAGAAATTGAATTCATTTGATGTAAACTCTCCTCCTCTATTAGACCTCAAACATTTGATCTTCAAATCCATCTCATTTTCAACCATTGCCTTAAATGCCTTGAACTTATCTAGAGCTTCTATTTTTTCCTTCAAAAAGGTAACCCAAGTCATTCTAATATAATAATCAATAAGCAACATGAAATACCTATCTCCTTGCAAACTTCTTACTCTAGTAGGTCCACACAAATTTATATGCACTAGTTCCAGTAGTCCATCAACTGATTGGTCCTTGCTTTTGAAACTTGTTCTTGTTTGTTTCCCAAATTGACACTCCTTGCAAATAGGATTAGCAGGCTTCACAAGCTTAGGCAAATCTCTAACAGTCTGTGCAGTACTTATCTTCATAATGTTATCAAAATTGATGTGACAACCTTCTATGCCATAGCTAACTTTCATCAGTATGAGCCAACAAACAATAGTTATTAGTTCCTTTCAAGTGATAGATATTACTTATGGTCTTCTTACCAATTGCAGTGACTGTTCCAGAGCTTTCCCTTATCTTGCATCCATTGTCCTTGAAGATTAAATCATAACCTTTGTCACACATCTGACCCACACTCAAAAGATTATGCTTTAATCTTTTCACATACAACACATATTCAATATTATGCTTGCCATCAAAAGAAATAGATCCTTTTCCACAAATCTTACCAATCGTATCATCTCCAAATCTAACCAGTCCACCATCATATCTTTCCAAACTCACAAACTTACTTTTGTCACCAGTCATGTGGTGAGAGCAGCCACTATCAATAACCCATTCATCTTTGTCTTCAACAACCTAAGCAGCCAAAGCACTTTCCACTGGTTTTTCTTCCTTCACACAGATAGTAGGATCAGTAGACATAGGTTCTTCCTTAATAGCAATAAAGAAGCATTCATTACCAAAAGTACTAGCATTATCTGGTTCACCATTATCTGATACTCCTTCATCATCATCAAAATCTTCAACATAATAACATTTCTTTTGGATCTTAGGCCTGTTCTCATATCTTTTTCTATTTCTTTCAATTCTTTCAGGGCATTTGGAAGCAAAGTGGCCTACTTTACCATAGGAGAAACATTTAAAAGGTAATTTACCTTTAAACTTACTAGATCCTCTTTGCAGTCTATCCACAAAGTTGGATTCAATTTCATCAAACTCATCATCAGATTCTACCTTGTACTTTTCTAATCTAGAGGTTTTCCCAGAAGTGCTGGCTTTGAAGGTAGTCTCAACTTTTGGCAGGGCATCACCAAACTCTCTCATTTTAAAGGCAATAAGCTTACCAAGTAACTGATCTTTGTCAATAGTTTTTAATTGCATAAATTCTTCAATTGCAGCTACCTTGTGACTGTAGGACTTTGGTAGTGATATGAGAATTTTCATCACAACTTCCTTATCACTGAGAGTTCCGCCCATACCATTTATCCTAGTGACAAGTTCATCAACTCCTTGCATAAAGGTTGTTATGTTTTCATCTTCATTCATCTTCAAACCTTCATATTTCACTTTCAGACTTTGTAGCTAGGCCTGCTTCACATTTCAGTTTCTCCCATACCTCATTTGCAGTTTCAAGATCCACAACTTTTGTCAATACTGAGTCACTTAATGAACTTAACATAGCATCTTTTGTTTTGACATCCACCTCATATTCTTTGATTTCATCTTCAGTCATCAAACCATTTTGAGGCATGGTGTATTTTGCTTCTGTAGCTTTCCATACTTTGTAACCAAGACAAAGAAGATGGCTTTTCATTCGTGCCTTCCAAGAGCATAATTCGTCCCATCAAAATGTGGCGCTTCCTTCTTATAAGACATTTTGGATCTTCCTCAAGCTGTTAGACTTTCTTCAGAGGAACCTTGCTCTAATATCAATTGTTGAAATGCGCTAGACAACTGAGAAGGGGGGTGAATCAGATGTCCCAAAAACTTAACCACTTATGCACTTTAAACATTAACCACTTGTCCACAGTTATTATGATTAAACAATGAATGCATGAAATTAGAAACTTAAACACAGATGCAACATCAAACACAAGAGACACCAATTTTTTACGTGGAAAACCCCAAGGTGGGGAAAAACCACGGAGAGGATTAGCTCTCAATATATATTGCAATCTTTGAAAAATGATGTTTAGGCTTGGTCACTCCATAGGCCTAGAACATGCTGCCTCACTGCCATGAAGTACAACTAGGTCTAGTAGGCTCACTACCTCAACCCTAAACCTAGAAAGATTATAATGAGGGTTGTTAAACCCTAGTGGCAACTCACTGCTAGGCTCACTACCAAGATCAACATCTTCTTTATGTTTGAGATTAATATATTGAAGTACAATAGTCCCTCTGCTATGCTTTGCTTTCCACCTCTTTCCATAGCTTCCCATCTTCACACAAGGACATCTTTTCCATGACTCAATTACAAGTATTTATACACTTCATGAACCTTGGAATGATCATCAAGGTCAACATTACAATCATCAACCATTGGAACAATCTCCAAGGTTAGCATTACAAACATTTACAAAATAGGTATTGACTTAATTCAAAATTACGAAAAGGAAATGTAGTATAGATGCGTGCGGAACATGCCACGCCTTTGCTAGGACTCAAACATGATCTTCCACACCACCATACTCTTCTATAATCTTCAAGAGATCTCCGCAATCACTGGAGTTAACCAAGTTGGCTAAGACTGGTTACATGCTACGCTATCTAAAAAAAATCTTCAAACATGATCTCAATTCCTTAATGTGGACCAATGTAAAGGTAGAAACATGATTAGGAGGTATCCACAAGCATGTTGAAATCACCAGGAGCAACCACACAAACTCAAACCACTTTATCCATGAGATTCTTCACACTAGAGCACATGAACTTCACTGTTTTCAACTGCCATAAAAGAAATATAGCTTGCAAACCATCAAAACATGAACCATTGAAATTGTAGGCACTTATCATCATCCTAGACTTCCCTCTAGAACCGCAGAGAAAAATACTTTAATGCGGAGGAATGCAGAGCAAAATACTTTCTCTCAGGCACCAATGAATAATCAGAAAAAACAAGTTTTACTCTAGTGAATGTAACTCACTCAAATCTTCATACCGAAGGCTCAAACTCGAGATTTAGCATCTTTAGACATGCCTTTATATAACTTCCAATCCACAGACCAAGATCTTCAGTCAACAAGAAATGCAGAGCAATCTTCTGGACTATTCTTCAGTATGCAACTCATTGTCTTCACTGTGATTCACTGTTTACTTCCTAATTCTTCCGGAGGGGCTAATTTTCTCAATATCCTCAACATATAAAGCTTCTAAACAAATAACAAAATAAGATGCAATTGACACCAATGACAACAAAGATATGTTGACATCAATGACAACACCGATTAGGCACATACTTGCAATAGAGAGCAATCCATATACAATCACTCTATTTGGGTAAAGCTAGGAGGACTTTGGGTGCACTTCTCCTCAACCTTATAAAGGAGTGAGGGAGATTCAAGGGCTTGGAAGGTATAAAGTTTCATTTTTAGTTTTCCTTTCATGTTTTTAGTTCTTTGCAATCTTTTTCATTTTCACCTTTCACTCATGGAAAAATACATAACTCTACCTGGAACAACCTCATCGAAAGAATGCAAAGGAAACTTGCAGCCTGGAAAGGAGCACTCTTGAGCCATGCTCACAAATTGCAACTTTTTAAGGACTCCTTGCAAAGCACCCTTGTGTATCTTCTTTCCCTATTCAAAATCCTTAGAAACTTGAACAAATTTAGAGATGTTTCCTTTGTTCTAGGACTGAACAAAAAAAAAATCTCTTATTTCTTGGGACAAAGTCTGCTAACCCAAAGAGAAAGGGGGTCTTGGCATAAGAAGAATCAACATAATTAGAAAACCACAAACCAAAACCACCCAAAAGTGGAACCAAAATCCTTAGTCTTCTATTATCTCTAATGAAATTTATGTCTTGTGACATGTCATAATATGCATCATAAGTTGGTCAACATGTGTAACTCCCCCTTACAATTATTTTCCATGTCTAACATGTTTTTACATTTTCTAATGTAGGAGGCCCAACGTCTGGAGGCCGTAACTTTTGATTTGAGAGGTCAATTGAGGCTCTTTTTTTAATTAAAGAACTCAAAATTTGATCTACACATCGGGCACCCATGCAAGTAATGTCAAGAAACCTATAATAGTTATTTTGGCAAAAAACTAATCTATATCTCAAAAATTAAGTTTATTCATTTTTATAACCTAGAAAATTGAACTTTTTGTAATTGCAAGGTTAAGACATTTTTCCCAACACGCATGACCTCATTGATGATGAGGAGTATTGAGTTACACACTTTCATGAGATTGCGTTATTGGATGAGCAATGCTACAACAATCTTCAGGCTTATTAGAATCATCTCCATAGAAGTTATAACAAGAAGATCAAAGATTTAAAGTTTGAGATCGGTGACCTTGTGCTTGATAAAAATTAGAAAAACACCACTCTTGTTAGGGGTAAGAAAGGAAATTTGAGCCTAACCAATTGGGTCCCTACATCATTATTGCTAAATATGGATTAGGTGCTTACCAACTAGCTACTCTAGATGGTCATAATTTGGATGATCCCCTAAATATAATGCACCTCAAGTGCTTCCATGCTTAATCTCCAGTGGTACCCTAATTATTACAAAAATATAAAAAAAATCAAAAAAATGAAAAAATACAAAACCTTAAAAAAATCAAAATAGTAAAGAGAAAATCATGTGTCCTATGGTGAAAACCATTCTTTGTGGTGCCTTGGATAAGTACCATGGTGAAAACCTTCTTGCAGGTGCCACGTGTAATCAAAATATCAAGAAAATAAAAAAGTAAAGAGAAATAATTTGTCTTATGGTGAAAACCACTCTTTATGGTGCCTTGGATAAGTACCATCGGGAAAACTTGCTTTTAGGCACCATATGTATAGCCAAATACCATTATCCTCTAGGTCCTTGTTTATCATTCCATCTCCATTTCATTTCATAGTCTACCATTTCAACCATATTCTCACCTATGACCTTGCTTTGTACTAGGGGTCGTCGATTAGGTTATGCTTTCTTTTGGTATTTTGGTATTTACTCTAATAGCCACTCAAAATATTAGGTGAGTCCCTTACCATAATTTAAAGCTTCATACACTTGCAAATAACTTGGCACATTATACTTAGACTTGCAATTCAACATCTGAAACAATTGACCTTCGTACATCTTGAATCAAAATTTCATTTTACCTTCGTAGAATTGCAACAGTAAATCAACTACCATAGATCTATTCATATCCTATCCTTTGTCTTCATAGGATATATCATTCCCACATCAGGCATCATCATTTTCATCTAGTTTCAGCACCTTGGAAAGAGGTAAACTTTTGTATTTTGATTTATTGTTAATCTTGGATTTATGTTTTATCTTTTGTCCGATCTCTTACATTATCAGGGTTGCCGCGATCATTATATCATGGTGTGTCTCGAGTAGTATACATTGAGGCAAGTGTCTATTATTTTCTAAGTTGTATTTATTGGTTGTCTCATCATGGTTCTTACCAAGGTCTTTAAACACCTTGTGTTGTGTTGAGACGCCTCTTTTGTGTGTTGTATTTGTTGGTTGTCCTATCACGATTCCTGCTAAGGTCGTTAAATGCATTGTGTTGTGCTAAGACATCCTTGATTGTTGTGTGTTTATCACTCCTACACATGGGATACATCGTCACCTTGGTCTTTATATCCTGGTGCATAACATCTCATGCTATATTAAAATAGGTGCTCACCACATATCAGTTCATAATACATGCATTCAAGATCACTCACTCATTACCTCAAAAACATATTCTCCATTATCATTTATTCTTTCAATCAAAATAAACCTTTCATAATCTATCCATTCATCTATCATTCTCTAGTTGCAACATTACCAACATTCATCATTCATCTTTAATTTCCACATCTCTCTTTTCCATTCCCCTTTTAATCACTTTTGTCTAGTAACTTTTAATTCATTTTCTCCATCCAATCTTCTATATTCATCTTTCTATCCCATTCATCACTAAACATTTCTACCAACATCTTTTTCATCCATTTTGAGAGCACACACGTGTTCTTCAAACCCATTTGCCCTCTCGAGGGGGCATCCCTAGTTAATTCCTTCCTCCAAAAAATTTGGGCATCTTCTTTCTAAATCCTTATATTTAATTTTTCTTTGAAATGATTTTCGATGTTGTCTCAAAGAGGGGCAAAATGTAGACACCTAAATTTGACTACATCCTAATGACACCTAATTCCTCCCACATTCTCATGTCTTATCATCACCTAATTATCAAATCAAATATTTTCCTAGCATTAATTAAATAATTTATGTTTATTTAATCAATTCATTATTCATCAATTTCAAACATCAAGTAAATTAAATATTTATTTAATAATTAGCTAATTATTCTATTCATATATCTCCGTCGATTTCTTTGCATTTCTAACTCATGTGCATATGATTATTTTTAATTAATTAAAATAATTGGATAAATCCATTAATGTCACTAATTTCTTATCATATTTTCTTCATGATTTATCCTCATCCTTATCTTGCTTTTTTCTAAAATTCTTATCTTTATCCATCTTCAAATCTTATCCTTATCAATCCATCCATAAAAAAACTATAATTGAACCTCTCATAGGTTATAATCAATCAAAATTTGAATTTTGAATGCAGAGTTATGCTGCTGAGTTGAGCACCTTACATCCTTGCATTCTCAACCAAATCAATCTTGGAGCACAACTGCCATTATTAGTGCAACAAGGAAGAGTTAGGTGAGATTGTTGTCATTTCATTTTTTGTTTACTTTTTTTTATGCCTTAGCTAAGGTTTACATAATTAAGTTTGAAAGTAGGATTTAGATTTTTTGATTTGAGTCTTGTATTTACATTTTAAATTTACTTGCATACACTAAGAGTAGCCAAGCTCAAAGCCATTGATAAAGAAAGAATCAAAATACCTAAAACTTCTTAGGTATGTCCCCATGTACCAGAGACCAAACTCCTTCACAGGCTATACCACCTAGATGTCAAATAGACTTTATTGATAGAAGCAAGCAGGTTGTATAGTATGCATATGATATTATGTAAGTTGGTTACATAAAAAAAGATAAATTGAGTATATTTGTACATTATAACAACTTTAAAATAACAATTATGGTTATAGTAAATGTATATATGGATTTGTGTTTAGATACTAGTATGCCATATTGTTTGTCAACTTAGTTAAAAGGCTACATGATCAATTATCCCCTTAAATGGGCTAAAGAATAGCTAATTTTATATGAGAGTTCTGCTTTTCTTATGTTCTTTTTCTGTTTAAGGGCTTTATTAGAAGTATGTTGTATGCTTTTCATGTTTTATAATATGTTGTATAAAATATTTAGATGTATATATGGGTTTTCTATTTTTGCTTATAGTTTTAATGTATTTATGTAATTTGTAAAACTCCTTTTTTATGTGTCTAATAATAGTTGTACATGCCTAATGTTGAGAAAGAGTTTTATTATTATATGGTGAATAGTTGAGTTTTTATGAAATAGTGAGAAAAGTTATTATGTCTGAAAGGATTTTCCCAAGTGAAATCTTAGGTATTGTATATTTTATTTCAAATTCTATGTTTTTTGGCTTCTTTTCCCTACAAACCTAATGCAAAATTAACCAAATTGATAAACCTATAATAAAGGGTTTTATTTTACTTATATTATAAAATTCAATAGAAAAAGATAAGATTATCGTGTTAAAATTATATTGATTAGGTATGTTTTATGAATTCTTAATATCTTATCTAATTTATAAAACCCAAGAGGAATAAATAAGATTATAATATTAAAATTCAATTGTATTGGCTTATCATTATGTAGTTCCACAAGTAGATTGATTGGTTTTCATTATTGATACATTTTTTACTAATAGACATAGCACTGTTTTAAGAAATATGGATCAAATTATGATTAAAACGTATCTTTATATATTGAAGGGTAACTTGTATGGCCATGTCATACATGTAAAATACATTCATTTTCTTTGCTTTGAGTCGTTATATACTTATTAGCCTGAAAATTTATTCTAAATAATGAGTTTGAAAAGTAATTGAACAATGAACAATATTACATAGACAAATCATACATACATCTTCCTTCACCATGCCAACACAAATATTTGTGAACTTCATAATATTTGTCAATATTTTTCACTATAATTAATAAGTATATTAAAAATTAAAAATAAACAAGAATGAAAGTAGAGCATAATTCTTATACAAATTTAGTCCTCTATTAAGGACAAGGAGATTCCAAGTAGCCAATATTAAAGTGTAAGGAAGAGTCATCCATGTTATTGAAATATTTTCAAACTTAATTTGTTAGCTTTTGTGAATTTAATGGGTTTGTTTTAGATTTTAAGAAGGGCAAGACTTTGAGAATTGTGAAACAATAATACCAATATTTGATAAACAATCTAATAGTAGAATTGATTTTATAGAATTTGAGTGCATAATGAAAATGATAAATACATTTAAAAAAATTTGGAATCTAAACTCTAGTACTTTTTAAAAAATTAGAATCTAAACTCCTAATACTTTGTTCAAAGTTTTGTAATTGTATATTGAATAGATTGAATAAATTCCAAATTATTTTTCAAAAGTATAAAAATATAATTTTTATATTATTCATATGGCTTCACCTTATGATCCCAACTCTTATGGATAATATGTGTTATTTTATGTGTACAATCTATAAGCAAGTAATTGCTCATATATCAATAGATTGAATAAATTCCAAATTATTTTCAAAAGTATAAAAATATAATTTTTATATTATTCATATGTCTCCACCTTATGATCCCAACTCTTATGGATAATATGTGTTATTTTATGTGTACAATCTATAATCAAGTAATTGCTCATATATCAATATTGTTAGTATAATTAATTAGTATAATCAATAACTGCATACATATAATTAATTATCACTTTCAGATCAATTTATCTGTCAGACTTGACATAGATGGTTTATGGTTTGTTTGAAAGGCATTTCCCATGCCAAATAATTTGTATAACGAGACTTTCCAACATATATTTATCCTCAAGTTCCAATAGTTTATTTGTAATGCTTTTTGTAAACTTTGCCCGAGGTTATGGGAGGAGTTGAATTTGAAGAATGCATGCAAGAAGTGTCCCATGAATGAGAGTTAAGAGAAACACTCTCTCTTTTTGATAAATATGGTGATGGTGATGGTTTTATCACACCACCTGAGTTTCAAGAAGTCCTGCTAGTCTAAGACAGTAAGAAGGGTAATCCTTTGAAATTGTGAAACAATGATAGCAATATTTGATAAAAATCTGACGGTAGAATTGATTTTATGGAATTTGAGTGCATGATGAAAATGATAAACAAATCTAAATAGATTATTTTAAAATTAGAATTTGAACTCCTAATACCCTGTTCAAAGTTTTATAATTGTATATTAAAAATAAATTCCAAATCATTTTCACAAGTACATAAATATAATTAATAAATCTAATAGGTTTTTATTAAAATTAGAATCTAAATTGCCAATACTTTGTTCAAAGTTTTGTAACTATATATTGAAGAATTCATTTTCAAAAGTATGAATTATGATTTCCATTATGTAACTATGTATTGTAGAAAATGAATATATTCCAAATCATTTTCATAAGTATAGAAATATAATTTCCATATTGTTCATATGACTCCCTCTTATGATCCAAATTTTTATGAGCTATGTATGTTATTTTTGGTGTATAGTTATGAGTAGTTAATTGCTCATATATCAATGTTTTAGTTAGTTGACATAGGAATAAAAAATACAACAATAACACTAACAAACTTAAAAAGTAATATACATCACACCCTATCTTTCTTCATTTTAACTCTACAATTTCAATATAGAATAAATTCTTGCTTATTGTTTTTATACAATCTCTTAAATACTTTAAAAACTTCAAAGATAAGTCAATAAAATTGGATTGAATTTTAAACCCTAATATAATTTCAAACTCTTTTCCATTTCGACTCTTCTAACATGCAACTTGACCAAGAAATCGACCCTTATGTGTAGCTTAGTCTCTTCAAAGAACTCGCTAAGACTCCCCGCTAAGAATTCATAGGCAATCTTACAAATATAAGAAACTTACAAACAATAGAACTCATAAACAAACTTACAAACATGTATATCATGCCATTTGTCATTTCTAAACATGTATATGGACCCTTTTATCATTGAAAAATTGACTATGAATAAAAATTTACTCCAATTACAAAACTGTAGACATTTCCATTGAACATATAATTCCAATTGCTAATTATTACATTTATGAAACAGACCCAAAAAAACAGCCAATTTTATGCAAACACGGGTAGAATAAGAAGGTTTTTAGGGGAACAACTACCCAAAACTACGGGAATGGAGGTTTTAGGAAGCAAATTAGTGGTAGGAGCTTCCACCCTCGTACCTCTGCAACACCAACAATGGAGAAGAAAACACTCTACACATGCTCTTACTTCATGGTCACCTATCACCCTTTTCACAATCAGGTCATCTCTACGCTCTGGCTACAGAGCAGCCTCAGGCGAAGGCCAAGGCCAACAACCCATAAAACCCATTGCAACAATTCAGACAAATTCATTTTATGTAATAAACCCACAAAAATTCATTGCCTCAATTCAAATAAATTCTGCTTCTGAATCAAAGCAAGCAAAACCCATTGCCTCAATTCAAACAAATTCCTCTGTTCAATCAAATCCACAAAAACCTGTTGTCCCAATTCAAAGAAAATCTCTCTCAGCATCAAACCCACAAGAAGGCACCACGAACCCAAATCTAAACCCAATTGAGAAGTTGAAAAAGTTAGCGAGGGCTGGTCTCTTGGTCATAACAATATCTTTCCTCAGCCTTAATGCCCAGGGTATGTTATTCTGTAGGCCTGCTAGGGCGGCCGGGTATTGGTATGGTTTTTTCGATGCGGTAATGTGGGGACTACCAAGACTGAGTGAATTCAAAGAGGGAGTTGATCAAGTTTTGTTTAAGATTGCCTATGCGAACCCCAAAAATGCTGAAGAATACAAGAGAATTCTGCTAGAAAGTAGGAGGGATGCGGACGTTGACAGTGTCCTTGAAGCTTTGGACACCTTGATGCATAAGGAGCTCGGTGGGTTGGTGTGGACGTTGGTGAAGCCTCAAATCTACGCCTCTCTTGGCAGACTTGAGGAAGCTAAAGAAGGGTTTAAGTTCCATCTCACACTAAGGGAATTCAATGCCAGAGCCCTTCAGGCATGCCATTTGCCGTCTTTTTTATCTTCTTCTTTTCTGTTGCAACACCTTTTTCTTTATTCTGTTTTTTAAGGGTCAGATTCTAGGCGGCCTTTTAACACTGTGTGGGCAAAGTGTGAACCACCTTCTTAAGATTAGTAAGTGTGGATTACTTTAGAACGTATCCTATAATTGTTAAATGGATAGTTCATGTCTGCTGGAGTTATGAACCACTTTGTTGCTATCTTGTAAGTTTTTTTTTTCTTTTCTGTTCCCTAACGTGTTCTTTCTCTGGTAAATCTTGGATGAGGATATGAAGCAGCTTTATTTAGTGTGCTGTGGCATAAGCTTGGACCTTATTCACGTACTCAAAAAAAGGTGGATCGGGCTTGAGTTTACCATATTAATCATAGGATTTAAAGTTGGATTGTGTTATGATTTTCCCCTATTAACAATAATACATTAATTCCTTGGACTATTTTATTTTATTTTTGCCTATTCTTCACACTTACAGTAAGGCCTCTTTTTTGGGGTGAGCTAACGGGCTGCCTTTAGAGGAGAGAAAGGGAGCATTGGATGAAGTAAGGACAGCACGAAGGTTAGAAAAGCTTACATCACCGGTCAAAAACATGGAAAGACGTCAACACAACTGGAAGACAACAGAGAGGGAGCAAAGAAAATAAAGGCAGCGAGAAATGAGGCTAAACAGACATGGGTAAAAAGAAGTGAGGTAACGCCTCTAGTCAACGGTTTCAAGATAAATAAGGAATAGAGGCCCACAGGAGCAGTTAAAATTGCCATGCTGGAATTATAGAGGATACCCCTGGAGGAGAGGACTTGAATTAGAGCCTGTAGCAGAAGGAAGGGACATAATTTGTCTCATGAAACTCATGAATGTGATGGCTGCAAGACCTCTATTTTTGAAGGATGTAGGAAAGTTGCAGTTTCAAATGAATTAACAGAAAATGGCAAGGGGTTTGGAGGAATAATGGTTTTGGTAAAGGAAACATGGGACAAAAAATATTCAATTGGAGAAAGAAGATCCAAATAAACAATATATTTTGGATTAAAATAACAGAAAAGGGAAGAAATATCAGAATTGTAGCTTGTTATTTTGCCCTTTAGACTTCAAAAGCTTACCAAAAAAAGGGTCCCATACGCAGCTCTAAAGAAAGACATCTCATTGTACTCTCAACTTGGAGAGATACTTTTTCTAGGGGATTTCAATGCAAGGACGGCAAACAAGCAAACTAGAATTCTAAGCAGCAGGAAAGATTTTGATAACAATTCTTTATGGCTAGCAGAAGAGGAAAACTGTCAATGGACAAGATGTTTAGAGGATACAAAATCCATTAACCATTTGGCGATGAATTACTGGCATTATGTGGCATGCATGGTTTGATTATTTGCAATGGAATGAGTATGTGGAAGAGAATTAAAAATATACATGCAAAACTTACAATAGGGCAAGTGTTGGGATTATGTTATTTGCTTGCAAAATTTGATAGAGAAGATAATAGAAGCAGTAATAGAAAAATTTCCAACAAAATTAAAATCAGACCATAGCCCAGTGTGTATAAAAGCTATCATGGTAGGAAAGAAATCAGCATAAAGTAAAAGTGCAGGTTGACAACCACTAACAAAGGGTAATGGTCTTATAACCTAAGAGAACTGTTCAATCTTCAAGGGAGCATTAAAGCTAACAACCTAGAAAGAGGAAAAAGGAACAAAAGTGCAGGGATTCAAAAGCTGCTAGTTAACAAGCATAATTCAAGAGGCACCAAAAAGATATAAAAGGGCAAAAAGTAGGAAGAAGAAAATAGGCAAATTTCCAGTAAATGGTTGGTACAGTGAAGATTGCAAGGCTGCAAGGAGAGCTCTGAAAGAACCAGGCAATAAGGAACAAACAAAAATTTGTACAAGTAGATAGTGAAAGTAAAATAAAGATGATTTTGTGAGTACAAGGAGAGAAGAACTAATATATTTAGGGAAGGATAATCCAAAATTTTTGGAAGGAACTCTTGCAGAGAAAATTACAAATAAAGAATAACAATGTAACTATCCAATGGCTAGAGTATGCAAAGCAATCGTATGAACAAGAGTTAAAAGAAGAGGCCCCTCCCACAATCAACGTAGCAACAAAATTATTCACTTTACATGTGGTTAGGGAAGGTATTGAGAAGCTGGGAACAGGTAAGGCTTGTGACATGGATGGGTTATGGATAGAATACTGAAATATCCCCTGTAGTGTGTTGGTTAGTTTCAGACCGCTACAGCGACTCTGGGAATCCACACTCAGTCATACAGTAACAATGACACTGAAATATCCCCTGTAATGTGTGGGTTAGTTTCAGATTGCTACAGCTATTCTGGAAATCCGCACTCAGTCATACAGTAACAATTATTATAGTGTTAAATCACACCCAAACCATAATAGTTATCACCAGATTACACTTGACTCTGCTTGGAATTAATCAGAGGATTATACCAAGGTATATGTGTAGCATAGTTCCACAGGGTTTCGGGGACGGGAACGGGGGATGGCAGGGGACGCATTTCGGGGACGGGACGGCGGGGGGCCTAAATTTGGGGACGGTGGGAGAACGGCGGCGGGGGATCGGTGCGCTGAAATACATGTAATACTTGAAAAATTAGTTATAAAAAGATGTATAACTGTAGAAGCCTAAAGAATAAGTAAAGTTTAGAGTTTAAACACATTGCAATGATTTCATTGAACTAGTGATCTCATGGAAATTTGGAATAGAATGATTGCAGGATATGCACAAAATGGATTTGTTGAAAAGGCTTTAGAAATTTAAAATGCTTCCACATTTTGCATACATGTCTAACGGGGCAGTTGCAACTACAACATTTGACAAAATTCCTCTATCCTTTATGTTTTGATGGATGTCCATACCCTATTCCAAAGCTCCCATTTTGACACAGGCAGGGAGGATGCTGGCAAAGGTTGTGGAATTTGGCTTTACACCAGCCAATTGCATTTGCTTTAAAATTGTCACAAGGCACGTGAACTGTTTGACAGATTGCCTCAAAGAAATGTGGTCTCATGGACTGCAATGATTGCAGGATATGCACAAAATGGATTTGTGGAAAAGGCTTTGGAAACTTTCAAAAGCCTGAATGCCTCAAAGAGATGTCATCGTGTGGGATGCATCCCACGCGATGCCATCTCTTTGAGGCATTTAGTCGCCAGACTGATTAAAAAAAAAATCCTCACCACGGCACTGCAAAAATTCAAAAAATGATAACATAGGTTAAAAACCCTCACCTGTGTGATTGAATCTCCCATGCCCAGCTTAGAGAACTCACACTGGACGGTGAAAATAAAAAATGAAAACAAATGATAAATCATAACTTTAAACTGTAAACTTTTGATTAAAAAAAAAAACAATTTTAAAGCATTTTAGGGGGAGCATCTAGAAGTCATGGGGACGTTGAGAAGCCCACCCAAAGTCGAAACATCTTGGATTCGGCAGCGGAAGGGGGCGACGGCGGGGGACGTTTCCCTGACGTCTCCCCGTCTCAGAAACATCCCCGTCTTCAGGACGACTCTTTTTCAGGGGGGGACGCATCCCCGTGGAACTAGGATGTGTAGTAAACAGAGATTTATGATTACATTCAACTGTTGCTCAGTTCAACAGATTCGAATGATGTTTAATACATATATAATCATTGAGTATCTACTGGCAGATCTGGGTGAAGATGCTGTGGACAACCCTGTTTAGAGATACTCTAGATGACCCGATGGCCTTCCCATGATACTGGTTGCACTTAGTTAATAGAGGTTGTGGGGAATACTCTGGCAAATTGACTTCCTTATAATGTGATGATAAGACATTGCAATTTCCAATGGGGCAGTAGTAATCGCCGTAGCGTTTGTATCTCTCGGAATGCTCTTGATTGGTGTTCACACGCTAAGGTGTTGGAGACAGCCTTAACAAATGGTTGCTATATGACTCTCAGTCACGATTTGGTATTTAGCGCCTGCTGAGACGGTGTGGTGTGCAGATCATACCTTATTCCAATCGCTTGTATCGTCCAACTCCCGACCTAAAGAGTGTGCAACCTGTCTAGTTCTGGGAGGTGCAAATGATGTTTGGAAAACAATTCCCCCTCTCCTGATGATGTCGTCTTCAGTCCTGAAAGGCATGCAACTGAGTTAATCACTGTGCCAATCTCCTGAAATGGAAATAGCCCATACAATGCTGGGTAGGGTTTTCGTCCCACTTGGTAGAAATCCAACTCTTGAGGTTTTTGTCTCTGGGGCTAGTATTTGAATGCAATTGCAATAACATAATAGTCGCCCCCCCTTCAAAATGAGACTTCGTTATTCTTTTATACCTGTTTGTGATTGAAGAGGAAATGCAAGTCAACGCTAGGATTTAAAGGTGAGTTGGCACCAAAACATGAGATAATATTATTTTAATTAAAATAATTAACAATATTATTATTATTATTATTATTATATAGATATTATTATTATAATAGTGTTTAAAAACACTTTTGTTATTAAAAGAAATTATATCATTGTGTATGAGCGGGGGGACATGACAGTTTTCTTGCCCCAAATATTGCTTGTCCTCAAGCAATTTCAGATTCGGATGATCAAAGATTTGAGCTCCCTTCACATATAGCATGCTAATCGATCCTGGGCACATCTTCAGTAGATTCCACAATGAGAAATAAATTATCCCCTTTAGTAGTAATACTCATTAATTGTCATATCCTGATATTAAGGCATGGTTTAAATTAAAGATTTATACATCGTGATATGCTTTCTTGAAATATGGTCATTATGTACATATATAAAATATTTAATAAATAATATTATTTTTAATTGCATTTATAAATAACAAATACATATACAAAATATTATCAATGTAATTATTATTATATAATATATTATTAAATATATATATTATATAAATATAGAACATAAAATATAAATAGTAATAATGATATAGATATAAATTAATTCAGATATTATTAGATATAAATAAATAAATATAATAATAATAATAACAAATACTTATTAAAGGAGAAAGCTGCGATTCATAAGCAGCAGCCAAGAAATGAATTATATTAAAAGCTGCAAGGAGGCAGCCAGCAAAAAGGGTACGATTCCCAAAGGGATGCAACCCTTCATCAAAAGAGAACCTTATAGTATTTAAAAGGGAACTTATTCCCATTTAAAGAGGCATCGGTGGAGAAATATAAAAAGATAAGAATAAGGGCAGCATCGGTGAAGAGGAAGGGAATTCTAATAATCAGAAATATTCTTGATTGTTGGAAAAATCAGATCCAAGTATTTAGTGGCAGCAAGGTAAGTATTATTTTAATATTATATATTTATATATTTACATATATATATGATATTATATTTATTGTGGTGAATGCCATAAGTAATAATAAATATATATAATAAAAAGATTATTGTGAGTATCATTACACATGTATATATACGTATTATGAAATTGCTATAGATTGTATTTACAACACTTTTGGTATGTTCAAACTCAAGGCCTATCTATTTCTATTGCCTTCAACTTGTGAGTGAGTGGCGTGGTGTTGTTAGGGAGAGGCGGAGTAAACCCAGTCATCGAGTTGGTGTCATCCTGCCCTAGACAAGTAAATCCCCATCCATGGTTGAGGATTAGAAGAGAAATGAGGATTGAGACTTGAGCATAGCCAATGCATAATGTGTTATGGATAAATGTGATCAATTGGTATGTTGAAATATATCGAATATGTCCAAGATAATACTTAGTTATTTCTATTGCCTACAACCTTAGGAGAGGTGAGGTGTTGTTAGGGAGAGGCGGAGTAAATCCAATCCATGAGGTGGTGTCATCGCGCCCTGGACAATTAAAATTGTTAGGGAGAGGCGGAGTAAATCCAATCCATGAGGTGGTGTCATCGCGCCCTGGACAATTAAAATTGTTAGGGAGAGGCGGAGTAAATCCAATCCATGAGGTGGTGTCATTGCGCCTGAGACAAGTAAATCCCCATCCAAGGTTGGGGAATAGAAAGGAAGTAAGGATTAAGACTTGAACATAGTCAATATTGAATTGTGTTATGAATTGAACTAAATGTGGATTATGCTATTGTTTATGTTATACTATTATAGATAAGGTCAATATTATCTTGATTGAGTGACCTTTAATAGTTCTAAATTCTAATGTCCCTTTCTAGTGATATTATTGTGTGTAAGTAAAGAAAAAAAAAGAATATGCTATAAGGGGACATTACATTAATCCTGGTTTCTCTTTGGCCTTTGCTTTCTTAATTATCTTATCTTCATATGTGTAGGCTCCGATATAATAAACAAATGCTTCTTCCAAATCTTGGTTATTAAGTTTACCGGAGAATTTCTGATTTCTGATTGTGCTACCCCATGCTGTCCTCTCTTTAGACCAAGAAAACTCGCCAGCACTTACTAATTTAGTGCTGTCTAAACATGATACAATCGGCTGCTGCATCTTCTCATGGCTGTCACCTTGTCTTTTGCTGAGAAATAAAGAAATGTTGGCTGGAAACCCTCTTGCATTTTCCCAAATACCTCCTCAAGGCCTAAAGTTGGAAGATGCATCTTCAACTTCTTCTTTATGGCTGTCCCAAAGGGATGGGCAAGGCTGAGAAAATAGGTAACAACAGTACTGAGATGGAAGACAACACTCATTATGACCCCTACATTATAGTCCTTGTCTCCAAATTTCAAAACAGCCATGCTAGGGTGGTGATTCTTCCTCAAAAGGTCCCCTTTCGCCGATGCCTCATATGGTTGTCCTTTTTGGTGTGCTACTGTGAACATATTCAAAATGGACCAAACATTATCATAGTGGAGTATCTTACCTTGGAGGGAATCTTTATCTATCTTCATGCATTGCGTGGTTGGTTTCCCCGGACACTCATCTCCATTCTTTTCATTTCAGCCATCTTGGGAGTCCCATTTGAGATGCCTTGGAGTATCACCTCCTTCCCATCTGTTTTGAATTTGAACTCCATTGTTTGGTAGTTTTGAGTAACTTCTCCAAGTGAGTGCAACGATTGCATGCCCAAGACTATATCCGTTTCGCCCAATCCCACAACTTAGAAATCATCCTTAACTTGATACATTCCCAAGGATAAGTTGGGCCGTTGTATCCACCCCCTACAAGGAATAATAGGGTCATCTGCAAGCATAACTAGTGTTACAAGACTCGGACTTTTTGACTCGGACCTGGACTCGCCACCCAAACTTTCCAAAGACTCTACAAATTGAAAAACCCATGAAATTTAGAGATTTGTAAGGATTAAAAACCTGTCTCATGCACCCTTTAATAAATAAACCTTAAAGACACAATAAACTCATAAAATAGAAGCTACTTTGATCACATACACAAGTATACATCGATCACATAAGTATAAACGCAAATTTTAGCTGAAGGAAATAACACATCTAGATATATAAATATTGTCAAATGTATACAAAACTCATGGAATATGAAATCTGTGGCATAAAAAGTTAAAAACAAATATCAAAACAAAAACTAGAAGTCTATGGCTCGGAGGAGCCTACATCACTCGACCCAATAGTATGGCAAGTCCTTTGTGGGCGTCTAAGATAGGTCCTAGATGATGATGCAGCCATGATTTCTGCTTGTGTCTCAGTGACACTCACGCCAACATCCAAGGTGTCTCCTCATGCTCTAGCCTCCTCCTTTGCCATGGCTACTGCCTCTGCCTATCTATCCACCTGGTCAACCCAATCAAGGTCCTCATCACCAAAGACAGGATCCTCAGCCTCAGCGATCCACTCTGATTGTGGATCAACCTCCTCTAGTGAGATTGGTGATAAGTCACTACCCAAAATTTGTTTGTGGTGAAGGCGAAGGTTGTAATGAACATAAACTAGATCATTCAACCTTTGCACTGACAGTTTATTGCGCTTCTTAGAGTGTATGTGCTCAAAGATACTCCAATTGCACTCACAACCTGAAGCACTGCATGGTTGGCTCAAGACTCGAATTGCATTTCTATGAAGATTTGGTACCTTGCATCTGAGATGAGAAAAAGAAAAAATCAATCTCATTGTCCCACTTTAAGTTTCAATATTTAATAATAATGTAAAAAAAGAAAAGTTTTTATTTTTAAACTTAAATTATGCCCGTAATGGATTTTTACCTAGCTGCAATGTCATCTGAGTTGACTTGCATATATCTCGTGCAAAGAGATTTCCTTGTGCAAGTCTAAAGATCTCAATCTCGGTGACTATTTGTGCTCCAAGAAGAGAATTAGGCACCATCTGCTCTATGATTGTGTAGAGACCACTCAGAACCTCCTCATCTGCATTGAAATCAGGGTGGAATTGAAATGTCGGATTGAGGAAATAAGCAACTGCGCATAGGGGCTTGTGGCATTGGAGGTGCCATCGTCTATCAATGATTTCCCAAATGGGGCAATACTCATCCTCAATTCCTGCATAAACGGATCTAATGGCCTTCTTGGCTCTATCCATGCCCTCATATATGTAGCCCATTGTGGGCTTCTCCCCATCAACAACTTGTAGGAGAACCACTAAAGGCTCCGTGAATTGCAATTATTGTGAAAGTTGAAAGTTGAAACATAATGATAAGTGTAAACAAAAGTAAGCAAATAAAATATAAATATGAATAAAAATATAATGTAGATTTACCTCTACGATCTTCTCAGTCTGTACTCTGAATCTTTGCTCATCAAAAATATAATTAGCCACATCAACCCTTGCATTGGTTGTAGCATATGATGAGGAAGTCCACTCCTCACTAACAAACATGCGCCTCAAACCTCCCTTTGCCTTAAGCGAGGATTGTAATGTGATAAAATTAGTTGCAAAGCGGGTTATTCCAGGACAAGCCAACTCCTTCTGCCCTGTGAAACTCCTCATTAGGTTGAGGACCCAACTATGATTATAAATGTATTTGCAAATATTTCTAGCTTGATCCACACATGATTTGATCCATGGAATCTTGCCAAGATCCTCCAATATGAGGTCAAGGCAATGAGCAGAACAAAGAGTCCAAAATAATGATGGGTGCCTATCCATGAGTAGTCTACCTACAACAACATAATTTGTTGCATTATCTATCACTATTTGCACCATATTCTCCTCACCCACCTCAGCCAAGATTCCCTCCAAAGCTTCACAAAGGAATTCAACATTTTTTGTGTTTCTTAAAGCATCAATATATTTAATGAACACTGTGGCACCTGAGGAAAAAAACAAAATCAATGATTCAATAAAGTAGAAATAAAAAATCTTAATCACTAAATCAATGCATTTCAACAAGTACAATCATTTGAGGAAGAAACAAGAAAATTTAGCAATGTTCTATTTCTTCTATTGGTCCAACCATCAGTCATGATAGTGCAACCCTTTTTTCTCCATATCTCTCGCTGCTCGTCAATTGTGGTTTTCACATCAGCCACCTTTTGAGTCAAAATGGGGCCCTTTATCTCCTCATCATTAAGGGCTTTGAATCCCACCCCACAAACAATAATGGCATCCACCATGTTTTGCCAATAAGGAGACCTAACACAAATAAATTAAATAAAATAAGTATTGTAAAATTGAGAGTTTAACTTTGAATTCTACGTACCTTTAAAATTAAAAATTCAAGAGACAAAGAATCAAAGCTTCAAGCTATATATTAAAAAAAAAAAAAGAATTATCTGGCTGTGTGGAATGGAATGATGCAATAGAACCAAAAGTCTCCAATTGCCCTTCTAACTGCATCATGTTTATCTTTGTTCTGACCCATGCTTTCAAGTGACGGTTGGGAACCCGGAGTAGTGCGTGGCAAAATATATGAATCTAACCTAGATGCACGAACTTTAGGCCCAATGCTAACACTGCCACTGCCACTACCATTGCCACTACTTGTAGATGGACGAACCAGAGGAATGGGACAAGAAGACTCTCCACTTGCAATTCCACCAATGGCTGCTATCTCCTCTCTTTGCCTCTTTTTTAAGTTTTTTTTGTTCATGAAAGGTTTCTAATTGAACTTGCACTTCACACATTACTTCAGCAAGCACTGCATTGCATGGTATATGTACAAAAGAGAAATGAAATTTTTATTAAAAAACAAAAAAAAAACTTCAAAATACAAACTTACCTCTTAAATCTTGCTTGAAATCAATGGTGAGCTCTTCCCAATCCTTTGTAAACTCATCTAGATGCACCAAAAGTAGCTACAAACTTGCCCAAATGTGATTCAACTACCGATTTTTGCTCAATCTCCTTGTTGGTTTCCCTTCAATGCAATCCAATTTTTGCTCAAAACTCTCTTTTCTCCTCTTTTGGCTTGAAAATGAAATGAAGTTGCTTTTAGGGTGTAGGAGACAAATATAACTGTCTTTTTTTTCAATGAAGTGTCTTTCACCTACCCGACCGCGGTCGAGCCTCGCCATTGGGACTCACCCAGAATTGGCGAGTCTGGCGAGTACCTGACTACCAAATCTCCTAGACTCGCCCAGGGTCGCCCAGCTTGCGACTCATCGAGTCAAGGTGAGTCTTGTAACTCTGCGTTAAACCCATCAAACTTTTCCGTATCCAACCCTTTCTTGGAAATCAAATCCACATCTATAAAATTATGAGTGGCCCCGCTGTTAATCAACACTGTTATTTTGTGACCTTGAAAGACTCCCCCATATTCTCAAAGCATGGTACTTGGGTGTCCCAAAAAGAGTAGCATGAGTGCCTCTTGGGATCTCTTCTTCTTCTTTGCTCTTGGACTCTATCATCACCTCAGACTTTGTTCCTTCTGTGTCTGTGTTGGCACCCAAATTTTCAAACCTCATATTTGCACCATCTTGTCAAATTCCTCAAAGTTTTCCGAAGGGGTCCCTGTGCCTTTACCCTGATGCATGTTATTGAACCCCTGAATTTGGCTAAGTCTGAAATTTGATGGATCCTCCAATTTCTAGATTCTGCATTTTAACTCCTATGGATCCGAAATCACTTTCAAACATCCTGGCAGTATATACATAAAATATAAATAAAGTATAAGCTATTTTTATATTTTATATATATACTGTCTTGAACCTCTTTTTTTTTGGGCCCTTTCCTGCAGGTTTTCGGGTCCCACCGACACTTGGGAACTTTTCCCAAGGTCCATTCCCCCCCGCTTCCTTGCTCCCCGCTCTCTTTCCCCTTTTGAAGTTCTGGGCTAGAACTTTTCCGGGCCCGATTCCTCCTTTTCCCTATGGGACTTCGGGTCTCGCTGGAACTTTTGGACCCGTTTCCAAAGTTCCTTGTCCCCCTAAACTCCTGATCCCCGCTAGCAGAAGGTCTTCTAAGTCTGAAATCCTTCCGGACCCCTTGAATTTTCAAGTCGAATTTGAAGATGCAAAAAATCGAATTTTCATATAATTTTTTGAGAAAATGGCTATGTATTTTGTGAAGTTTTGGATCATTTTTTCATTTGGGACCTTGGTCACTTTTGGTTCCGACAAGACTTTGGGTCTTGCCAGCACCTTGGCACCAGTTCCTGGGTGCCAGGTTCTCCTGCTGTCCTACCACCTGCCAGAGGCCCATAAACGTCCAGAATTACGCGAAAACGTGCCAGCTACTCTTTAGTTCACCATTATTGTGAAATGGATAGTTGAAATTGATGTTTTTATTGCAGTAGGTGGAGTTGTTGGGGTTTTCCCTCCCATTTTTCCATCGGATTCGAGTTGTGAAGGATATAAATAGAAGATTGCAACTCTTTTTGGGGATTGGTTCTTTGGTGGTGGTTGGAGGCTGTGCAAGTTCAATAATGTCTTTAGGGCTCCAAATCATGCCATGACTAGTTGCAGAGAAGTAATTGAGTGGTGACAGATTAAAGATAGTGTGCTGCAGGGGTTGTGCAGATAATGTCTCCATGTTTTTTGTATGTATTTAGGGTTTTCCTCTTATCACATTTGCTGATAAGTTTGTATTGGACATTTGAAAATGTGACAACATTTTAAATATATTACAAGTTTTGTAGTTGTTATTTGTTCCCTCCATTTGAATGCATACAATTCATTCTGGATAACTAAGTATGTTTGAAGCACAAAACTTGCAATCTGATACAACATATACTTAGATCAATTTTTTTTTGTTTCCTTTCCATTGTTTTCTTTTTTGTTACCTGAGACTCTATAGCCCAATTGGATTGGCACTGGACCTGGCTCCATCGGACCAATCTCATATCATTTAAAACAAACATTTACTAGTGGTTTAGGGGAAGGACGATCGCTCCTGTGCATGTATACTTGCACGGTTTGTATCATCTATATAGGGGTATTGCTTCAGCTAGTTGTTCTTAGTTCAGTGACAGTTTTGGGATCAAGATAACAAGTTTGGTTTGGTTGTTTATTGGTTTTTAGTTCATTTTGTTTGAACTCAATATCTATTAAGGTATATCCCTTGGAATATCCCTCCAGAGTCTAGCTGAGCTTGAAGTGTAGAGGAGCCTACCCACTCCTATAAGTTGGCCAAAATCGCCCTTACCCTATTGATAAACCTCTTTCAATCACCTTGATGACATCCCCGACCTAGGTGATTGTGAAATATTCTAGGGTTTTGGGTTGTAGTTATTTTGGGAACCAACACTCTGAATCCTCCCTATGAGGAAACTCTATGTGGTGTATTTGCCCCTTCCCCAAGCATCTATGTCCAACCATCCATGGCTCTCTACAAGAAAAGCACAACTTCTTCCCTCGAAGCTCATTTTTCGTTTCCTCAACCTTGCTTGGTTTTGGGAGTAATGCCATTGGTTGAGGGGTATCTTTTTAGAGGGTTTCCTTATCCTACACCCTTGGAGATGGCTTGTGGTTGACTTTACCTTTAGCCATTGATTCCGCCAAGCTCAAAGCTCTCTTGATGGCCTCTTGCAAGGATCTTGGCTCTAATGCTCTCACCAATCCCTTGAGTGAATCACCTAGACCTTTTACAAAGAGCACCAAAAGTCTCCTCTCAGTCACATTTGGAACCATCACTGAAAGCCTCTGAAACTTTGCTACATAATGCTCAATTGATCCCTCTTGTTTCAATTGTGCTAATTCTCTGAAGTAAATCTCTGGATCTTTCCTGTCAAATCTCTCTGTCAATCTCTGGCTGAACTCCTCCAAGGTGGTAATGGAACCATGCCCCTGTGTCACCATGCCGTGTTACCACCATTCATGAGCTACACCCTCTAGGTGTAAAGTGGCAAACTTAATATCTTCTTCAAACATGGGGTTCAAGGAGAAATAAATATCCAACTTCTACGATCATGCCCTAGTTGAACAACTACCTGATCCATCATATGTGGGTACATTGATCTTTCCCAAACGTTGTTGTATGTCCCTACAGGGCTGCTCCTCATACCTTCTCCTCCTATGACATTTTTCAATTTCATCTCTTAATACTTAACAAAAGACATGTCACGCCGGATGGCTGGATTCACGGCATTATATTCAACATGATACCTTGCCATTTCATCCTCCTGTTGTCGGGGTATGGGCTGCTCTTCCTCGAAGGGGCTTGCCTCCTCTCTCTCTAAAAATCTGGGTTGAGGGTGGTGTAATGTCCCCTTTTTCCGAGTGATCATCCAGCGGAGTCGGCTAGCCTATTTTATTCCCGTAGGCTAAGTCAGGAGTTACAAGGGAAGAATCTAATTAATTAAATAATAAGTAATCCTAAGTCATTTTTTGGTAATTTATATTTAATTAATTAAGTTGAACCTATTTTTATTATAAAGTGGCTTTATAATATTATATTGAGAAATTATAAAAGTAAGTCACTTTTGAGAGGGAAAATAAAATAAAATAAAGTGGGATTGTCGACCAAAAAGGAGGTCGGCCAAAAGGGAGGATTCACTTGTGGCTATAAAAAGAGGTGAAGGCAAGTCATTTGGATCATTCTTATCTTGTCATTTGAATTGGAGATTTTACTTTGTGAGCTGCAACACAGATTTAGCATATTCTAAGGACGAAAACCCTTGGAATATTGGTGGATTGGATGAAAACCCAATTCCATCTTTAGGTGGATTCATTACGGAATTCACATTTGCACTTCATTGGTGATTTGGAAGAGTGGATTGAGCTACAAAGACATTTATTTCTAAAGATTGGTATGGAGGACATTTAGAGCCAAAATTGTGAGATTTGTGGCCAAATACAATTTTGGTGATGAAGATTTTATATGCAGATTTGATTGCAGGTTTAATTCAGATTTTATATCAGATCTGAGGGACATCTTTAGCGCCTCATATTGAGGATTTTATTTGAAGAATAATACAAGGGTTTTTACCCTAGGTGAGCGTCATCCTTGAGGAGCCGAATTTCAGGTTTTATGAGATTTTGGAGGTCAAACCCTAGTTGCTGCCCTCTCTTCTAGCATGCCAATCACACATGTATGGAAGCGCTGCCCTATTGGGAGGAATCGCAACTTTTAGAGGAGATTCATGGTTTTTTGGAGCTACAAAGGTGTATAAAAAGGTGCTAATTCAGTTCGCCCAACTAGAGTTTGAAAGACATCATCATCATCCATTGTTTGTCAACCATATTCAAAAGGGGCAGATCTGAGTTTGAATGTATATTGCTGATGTTGCTTCATTGCTGGCCGCCAAAACTGGATCTGCATACTTATACATGTTTGTGATGTTGCCTTATGCTTTGGTGATTGGTATGTAACACTTCAAATCTGTAATTTGAAGCATCTATTTTCTATCTGCAATCTGATTTAGTATTTCTGAGTTTATTACAGCGAACTGGATGTTTGTAATTCATTGAATTGGATCAAGTGAAAGGCTGATTTGAGTTATCCTATTGTATGCCAAATGTTTGATGTAATATCTAGTCATTAGAAGTTATATTTTGGCATTATTTTATGCATATCTATCTGCTGTTCCAAATAAACAAACTCAGAAACAAAACCAAACAACTTTAATGACAAGTGTTTGACGGAATGTCAAACCGATAAAATTCAGAAATTCAGGGCAGATTTGGTTAAGGATCTTATAGGTGGGTTATTTGAAACCCTGTCGTTTGCTAAATTACTTTCTTCTATACCGTTCTGATTAGGCCTCCCATCACTCCATTGCTGGTTCATTCCTCTTAAGAGTTGAATCATCTCTGTCATAGAATCTCTCATGGAAGATTGGAATTCTTTGTTTTTCCTGAGAAATTCTTGCATGTTCTCTTCATCTCTATCACCCATGGTTGCCTCTTTCTTCTTTTCCCTTCTCTGGTATCTGATTTCTCTGTCACTCAAGCTCATGAATCTGCATTACCACACACTGGCAAGATATGTGTCTCTGATACCAATGGAATATCCCCTATAGCGTTTTGGTTAGTTTCAGATCACTATGGCTACTCTGGGAATTCACATTCAGTCATACAGTAACAATCACACTGAAATATCCCCTATAATGTGTGGGTTTGTTTCAGACTGCTACAGCTATTTTGGAAATCTGCACTGAGTCATGTAGTAACAATTTATTATAGTGTTAAATCACACCCAAACCATAATAGATATCACCAGATTACACTTGACTATGCTTGGAATTAATCAGAGGATTATACCAAGGTATATGTGTAGTAAACAAAGATTTAAGATTACATTCAGCTGTTGCTTAGTTCAACAGATTCGAATGACATTCAATACATATATAATCATTGAGTATCTACCAGCAGATCTGGGTGAAGATGCCGTGGACGATCCTGTTTAGAGATACTCCAGATGGCCTGACGGCCTTCCCATGATATTGGTTGCACTTAGTTAATAGAGGTCGTGGGGAATGCTTAAGCAAATCGGCTTCCTTATAATGTGATGATAAGAGGTTGCAACTTCCAATGGGGTAGTAGTAATCGCTGTAGCGTTTGTATCTCCTAGAATGATCCTAATTGGTGTTCATGCGCTAAGGTGTCGAAGACACCCTTAGCGAATGGTCGCTATGTGACTCTCAGTCATGATTTGATATTTGGCACCCACTGAGATGGTGTGGTGTTCAGATCGCACCTTACTCCAATCGCTTGTATCCTTCAACTCCCGACTTGAAAGAGTGCGCAATCTATTGAGTTTTGGGAGGTGCGAATGATGTTTGGAAAACAATTCCTTCTCTCCTGATGATGTTGCCTTCAGTCCTGAAATCACTATGCCAATCTCCCGAAATGGGAATAGCCCACACAATGTTGGGTAGGGTTTCGTCCCACCTGGCAGAAATCCGGCTCCTAAGGTTTTTGTCTTTGGTGCTAGTTTTTGAATGCAACTGCAATAACATAATAATCATCCCCCCTTCAAAATGAGACTTCATTATTCTTTTATACCTGTTCGTGATTGAAGAGGAAATGCAGGTTGGCACTAGGATTTAAGGGTGAGTCGGTGCCAAAACATGAGATAATATTTTATTAAAATAATAATAATTATTATATAGATATTATTTTTATAATAGCGTTTAAAAACCCTTTTATTATTAAAAGAAATAATCTCATTGTGTATGAGTGGGGGGACATGACAAATACCTAGAATGGGGAGAAAAAACCTAGCCCCTCACTCTAAGAAGATATTCAACATGGCTTCCCTAAAGGATAAACAACCAGCCTAGCAATACCTCTCTTTAAGAGTGGAGATTTAAACAACTCTTCTAACTATTGCACCATCATGATCCATCCCTTGTTTGCAAAGTTATTTGGAAGCATGATTGAGCATAGAATCAGCAAGTGAGTAGAAGAAAAAAAATAAGGACAAACAGGTTTTAGACAAAAACATTTTACATTAGATCATGGCATTACTTTGAGACATATCATTGAAAAAATATAGAATGAAAAAGGGGAAGCTTATTGCTGTTTTGTGGACTTCAAGAAAGCTTTTGACACGGTTCCTAGAAGTAAGTTATGGAGCAGAATGGAGGATGTAATCATATCAGAACACTATAGAGCAGAAGTTCATAGGATTTTATGAGGAGGCTGAGTAAAAATCAAAACTCAAGTAGGCCTTTTAGAAAGCATTAGGAGTGACATAAGGGTTAAGCAAGGATGCCCATTAGCCCCTACCCTATTCGGTTTGTGTATTGACGAACTAGAGGAGTGGCTAAATCTGCAATGAGGGGATGGTGTTCTTTTGGGATAATATGTTGTGAGACTTATTGTATATGCAGATGATCTCATTTTGATTGGAAGGTTTGCTTACGGTTTGAAAGAGCACTTGGCATAGTTACTAGGAAACTCCATTATAGGAATGTGGATTGTGCCCCTTCCTCGTACCCACAAGTTTTGGTGACGACATTTATATATAATATGGTTGTCTCCTCATCCATTTAATCACATACCCTAATTTGATTGGCTTCCTTGTGTCTGTCCTAGTACCTGTACCTCTGTGTCTCCTTGTAACTATGGTTAAAGGTCTTAGAGCACTTTTGCTAAATCTTAATCTTCTCCAACTGAAAGAAAAAAAGCAGCTTAACTTTTGTTTTAAAGGGGGTCTTTTGGAAGAAGTAACAAAGTACAAATATCTTGGGATAGGCTTCAACAACAAGCTTAATTGGGAAACATGTAGAAGGGAGAGAATTTTGGGAGGATGGGGAGCACTCTTTGTGCAAAATAGTAGAGAGGTTGAGTTGTGGGACTAGAAAACTATATAGGTTTTCTCTGGGCCATTAGTGATTTTGGTGGTGTTTTATGGATGTGAAGTGTGGGCTAGCAACACATCAGAAATACAATGGAGACAAAAAGAGAGGATTCACACACGCTTGATTATAATCAAATTCAAAATAAAAATTTCACTTATGAGGTGCTTCTTGCAAAAACATGTACCTTCCTTGTTGAGGCAATTGCCATGGTTTGGCTCCTAGGATATCCGAAAAAATTGAGTAGATGAAGGCAAAGATGGCTTAAAGTTGTCACCAAGAAGTTTTGAACAAAAGAAAGAAGACTTGGATGAAACAAAACAACAAATGGATGGACAAGTGGAATATTAACTTGAATGCATGCTCAAATAATAACAAGACGTAAAGGCTTTTATTATGGATAAATTCCGCATGGCTATGTGGGAAAAAACATGAGGGAGAAAGAGGAAATATTATCTTGATAAATTTAATCCTACATATGATAACCACCAAAAGGCCTATAGAGGGGCAAATATCTCTTGGAGAGCAAAGATGCTCATAGCTCAATTGAGGACTAACTCACATCATCTTCGATATGAATGTAGATGAAAGAGACCAAAAGAAGAATGGGAGGAGATGATATGTGTGTTTTACACAGCTGGGGCAGTTGAGTCAGAGAAGCACTTTATGTTGGAGTGTGAAGCTTATAGTAATATTTGTGCCAAATATGTCAATACATTAGCGGCATTTTTTTTTACAGTATTTGTTTACAGAGGAGGTTGAGAAAAAAGGGAATAGTGAATACATAGTCAAGATAAATGGTAGTCAGCGTTGCAAAAAGATAAAATGTCTGGGTCAGCTGACCCATAGGCTACCTTTGGCCTTGTGGACATCAAAAACCTTCTATTCTATTTAATGCTATGTTGGCAATGTTGAACCATGTCCTTAAGTTTTGTAAACACAGATCATGAACGAAAGAACTATTACAACACATTTCGCCACGTCTGCTGGAGTAATGTGTCACCTTATGATGGTGGTGGGGGGATTTCAACCCTGATCATCCTGTTACAAATTTTTCCTGTTACCAATACACCACAACCCCTTGGATTTTTATTGCCTAATGTTTGTGGTAAAGGTCTGATAGTTTTTTTGGTGGATACATTTAATGCCTTGCAGTGTAGGTTTGAACCTCATCCTCAAGTTCTGTATATATAGATTATGCTTAAGGTTATTCCATATTTCACCCATGAGAACCTTAGAAGAGGCCTGCTGGAATTATGGGCTACTGTGGTGTGGCAAGTGGGATTTGAACTTGGGTGACTCGTACAATTTGCTCCGTTACCATTACACGATGATCCCTTATACTTAAAGACCCAATTCTAGTTTGCTAGCAATATCATTTTATGTACAATTCCCCCTTGACAGTTACACCACAACTCCTTGGACGTGAAGATAGAGTTCTCATTTGAGAGCTATAGTAGCTTCTGTACATTGTCCCAATTAGCATTATGCCACAACCCTTGGACATAAAATCCCAGTTCACAACTTCAAACCTTGGACATAAATACCCAGTTCAAACAGTGGACATGAAGATCCAGTCATTTGGGGGCAGTGTTATTTACGTAGAATTTAACTACATGAAAATCTAATCCATGGGAGTGGAATTTAATATGAATAATGCACACAAATTGTTGCAATCTTTTTGCACAAAAGGTATGAAATAATAGACAAATTTGTAAGAGCTAGTTATGCCGAACCTTTTGCTAAGAATCTTTCTCGACTACACAGTCATAGAACATCATTTAGTGATCCATGATCCAATAACCGTCAAAATACATTCTGATCCCTAAATGTACAATTTTAACACTGTTTTACATTATTGTATGAATAATCTAATTCTGGATTTTTTTCATTTTGGTACAAACCTGCAGAAGCAGTTTCCTTTTCTCCTGAATTTGTGGAGCTTATGCAGTTGTTGGAGGTGGCCATTTAACCCATGATCTTATCTTAAATGGATCTGTGCAAGTGTGATTCTTGTTAATTGGAAGTTGAAAACAACACTGACTTTTCAATGTCAAACATTTTTCTATTTTGAGATTATTCAGGGTTTTTTGGTACAAACCCGCAGATGTGGTTTCCTTTGCTCCTGAATCAGTGGAGCTTTTGCAGTTGTTGGAGGTGGCTATTTAACACATGACCTTATCTTACATGGATCCTTGCAGCACGATTCTTGTTAATTGGAAGTCTAAAACAACACTGCCTTTCCAAAGTTGACATTTTTCTATCTTGTTTTGGAGGTGCACTTCTTCCAACCTCTACAAAATTAGTTCTAGAAACTTGAGGTGGTATTCTCACATCTTATGAAAAATCATATATCAGCATAGGTGATAGTGTTATTTAAGTAGAATTGAACAACCCAAAAATCTAATCCAGAGGAGTGTGATTTAATATGAACAATGCACACAAATTGTTGCAAGTTTGTTGAGCATAAGAAATGAAATAATAGCCAAATGCACAAGAGCTGCTTATTCAGAACCTTTTGCTAAGAATCTCTCTTGAGAACGGTCATATAACATCATTTAGTGATGACAACGCCATAACCATTAAAATACATTGACTGCCTAAATTTAATTTTCAACACTGTTCTACATTAGTTTATGAATAATCTAATTCAGAGTATTTTGGTACAAACCTGCAGAGGTGGTTTCTATTCTCCTGAATGTGAGGAGCTAATGTGGTTTTATTGGAGGTGGCCATTTAACACATGATCTTATCTTAATGGATCTGCTCAGAGTGTGATTCTTCTTAACTGGAAGTTGAAAATACGTCAACACTGACTTTCCAAACCTAACATTTTTCTATCTTGTTTTGGAGGTCCACTTCTTCCAGCCTCTACAACATTATTTCTACATGCCTGAGTGATATTTGCATGTCTTGAAAAATCAAATGTTAGCATTGGAGACAATAACAGAGACGTTGAGGTATGGCCATAAGACCATAGTCATCAACCTTGAGAATATAGCAGATGCGGTGGTTAGCGCAAAGGGTATATTTATCCATTCAAAGAAACCCTGTATTGTGCTAAATGTTGTTTACCAAGTGTTTTCTCTTCAATGAGCTGTTGGTGATATCTGGACACAACTTCTGTTTTACTGAATAAAAGGGCTTCCTGTAATAGGTCCAGTAGATACATGATGGTGCATCAGAGAGGACCTGTTCTTGATAATGATCTTGTTAAGGTATTGAAAACCTATGCCCAACCTCTACATTTCTTCCTTATTTGGTGAAGCTAATTTGTAGGGTAACGTGCTAGGCTTGTTCAAATCTGTGTCTAACAGCTCATAGAACTGATTCCTAATTTTCTCATTGTCAAAGAATGAACTTTCAAGTCCAGTATAAGGAAGCATCTGATGATACCGAAGGTGCATCAGAGAGCCTTGTGAAAGAATGCTCAGTAAGGCTTTGGCAATGTCAAATACTTTAGCGTGTCTCTACAACACTTAAACTCTCTGCTAGGTGATCATGTCAGAAATGGCGACATTACAGATGAGAATGGGAAGATGTTTGGGGGCGGTTACAAGGAGAATTGGAACCCAATCAAACAACGAGGTTGAGTTCCAAGCATTCATTATAGGATTGCAATTGGGCCTCTGACTAGGAGTAAGGAAAATTGATATTGAAGGGGACTCACTTCTCACTATTAATGCCATTCGAAGCAGGGAAACACCAAATTGGAAGTTAAATAGTATGTTGGCTCGAGGATTGGACCTTCTGAACAAGTTTAGGGATTATAAGATCACGTATTCAGGGAGGCCAACAAGTTAGCTAGTAAAATTTCCAATGTGGCTTTTGACTTATCAAAAGATTCAATGATAAGTTACTCTCTTCTAGATTGGCAAAATTGCATTCCGAACATGAAATTTTTCTTCGCCAAGAAAGCATTGATCCCTTGACGACCCCTCTGCCTATGGTAACTTTAGAAGATGATATTGGCAACATTCCTATGTCATTGACTCCTACATGGCAGTGACAGACAACATCTGATGGATGCACGTTTATTAAGGATAGGCTGGCGAATTTATGTCGAGTGTGCGATATCTCCAGGAGAGATGCGTTTGTCATTCTCTTTATTTGAAATTATGAGATGTGAACGCTGAAGGCAGAACTCGGTATCGTGGTGTGTGAGGAATGCTCTGGAACTGATCGATGGCTCGTGGGAACATTTATTTAGCTTTTGGTGTCGAAATGAAGAGAAGCAAATTAAAAACAACTTTGGTGAGTATCCTTCAAGATGGACTCAATGGTTTTCTTGGTTGGAAAGAAGCGGCAGATGGCGTTTGCTTGAGAAATCTCAGATAAGAGGATGAAGAAGGTTTTTAAGGTTAAATCCCATGTCGCCTTACATGCAATAGGTATGGTTCTGGGCTCTTCCTTTATGAATCTAAAGCAGAAGTGTAGAATAAACTCTGAGATCGCCTCTATATTTGTTGGTGTTATGCTTGACTTGGGAGAATCCAAGGATATAGCCTGTGAGATGGCTAGTGCTTTGATTAAGGCTGCATGGAAGGGTAGTCTTCACAAAATGCTGGATTTAGTGGTGCCAGGGCTCGACTTTCACCCAAAGCATGGGATTTGGCCTGCTATTCTTCCAGCTTACAATGGCCCATGGATCCCGTTCATCATTCTTACAGCTAGAGTTTGCGAAGAGATCCGGAGGAATGAGGCTAAATGGGGTTTAGCCTTCTTGAAAGCGGTGGTTGGGTTAGTGGATGCAGAAGGGGTAGACTGGGTAGATGCGGTGGATACTGAATCCTCCGAGGGAAAGTCTGAAGCAGATGTTTGAGGAAGTTGGTAGGTAGGAAAATGCAGAGTATATATACTGTAGTAGTGTATTGATATAATATTGATATGTATGTAATGTTTATAATGATGCAAGATTGTAGTAATATATAACAAGCCCTCATTTTGAGCAGCCTTTTCTAGTATTTTTTTCTCTTATTTCGGGGTACGACTCCCTTAAACCTAATTCAAGGATCAAATTTTTTTTATAAAATTAAAAATTAAGGTATATTAATATACACTATTACATAGGTAACTACTAACAGTATATTTAAATATTTAATATTAGATTTATTAATATTAAGATTTTCATCTAATAATTATTAATAATAATAATATATATTTTATATTTAATATTTATATTATAGATTAAGAAATAAGATCAAGATATATTATTTATATTAATAATAATATATTATAAATTATAATATACTAGGC